>OY744529.1:99981360-100003860 GCA_963556195.1 Sepiola atlantica
TCCTTAACTTACTCGACAAACACTTCCCCCATACACAACCTGCACAAACTTTTTAACAGAAATTCTATTAAAGTTAGCTACTCCACTACCCCATCAATAAGAAAAATCATCTCTGCGGAACCCAAAGCAATTGCAAACGCAAACTGCCATGCCAGGACAAAAACCGGAAAATCGATTCACTCGTATATAATGCCACCGTCAATAACCAGACTTCCGGTAAAGCAGAAAAATACATTGGCATGACGCAGGGAAGCTTATACGCACACAGAAACACCTTCAGATAAAAAAAACAAGGCAACTACGGCACTCGCGACCCGGATATGGCAACTTAAAAAAGAAAATACATCCTTCACCATCAAATGGAAAGTAATTGAGAGAAAACCATTCTTTCTCTCCAGCCATAAATAGATGTCATTTGTGGCGACGCTGAAAACTACCATATATCAAGGGCCATCATTGACCCAAATACAGTTTGTTTGAATATTCGCGATGAAATATTTAAAGGGATGCATCCATAGGAGAAAAGCACTACTCATAAACTGGACTTACCGATAAACATAAAAGCTTTGCTACTCCCCCCTCTGCAAAATACATGACCCCATAATTGCCCCATTAAATACCGACTTCCACTCCAGAAAATTTTCCCAACTATCACCACTCATAAATATAAATAAAATTAAAAAATACGAACAAATACTTTAATCAACTCATATCCACACTACTTTTCAAGAGCAATAATTTCAACTTTCCCAAAAATATTTCTCCAGTCATTAAGAGGGTACCACCCCCATTTCACAACATTATTATTACTCCCATAAGTCCCCACCATTTATCGGTCATAATACTAATCTCCCACATCTCCCAAACAGATCCAATTAGACGGTTTCAAACTATTTAAAACCCCTACAGAGTGACTGCCCTTATACCGCCTGGATGGTAGTTTTATTTAAATTCCTTCGGGATTGATTTAAAGTCCTGTAATCCAGGATTTAAACACGAAATTAATTAATGTTGTTCCTTTTAATCCCCTTTAATCCTTAATCTCATATTCTCTCTCCCTAATTCCTTTAGAACACACATCATCAAACCCCAAAACAGTAACGGCCAAATATACGAAACTCATAATACTTACTCACGGGAATTATATAGAAATATTTATTTATTTTTTAATTTTTTAATTTTAATTCTAATTTTATTTTTTATATTTTTTTATATCTCTTTAAATCTCCTCCGGTTTAAATCTCAACTGTTACTTTACACCCTTCCCCTTTTTTTCAAACCTTATTAAATCTTCCTTACACTAAATTGAAACAAACATACATAACACTCTAATCAAATAACGCGTCCAAACGAGAGTGACACGTGACTTCACATTTCCGAAACAGATGGCAACAGAAGCTGAAGAGAGTCGAATGGCTATGTCCTTCCGTGCTTGAAACCGACGGTACGAATGTTGTACTAATTTTTCTGTACCTATATATATGTATATATATATATATATATATATATATATATATATATATACATTGGATAATCTGTGTATATTCTGCTTTTAGTACTTAGACTATGTAGTTATTCGCACACGTGTATCATATTAATATTCTTTGTGATCTGTTGTTATTAGATTGAACATTGATATGTGGTCGGTTAATTAACAAATTTAGTCTCTTGTAATATATATATATATATATATATATATATAGTATAAAAGGAATAAATACATGGTTCAATTACGTGTGAAAAGGCATTAGATATTAATGATACTATACTAGTACTTGCCCAAAACACACACACACAGCGACCAAAGAAACCAGTTAGTCAGTATACTCCTCCAATATATTTTTACATTTTTTTATATTGTGGAAAGGGTTGGTACTTGAATTAAAAGAGTATCTCTGTTCTTTTTCGACAAATTTACTATTGGGATCTTCGAGTTCGATTCTTAGTCTCTCTCTCTCTCTCTCTCTCTCTCTCTCTCTCTATATATATATATATATATATATATATATATAATAAATGAGGCTAAAAACCCGTGAAAGCATGTTTAGATGCAATATTTATTAATAAAATAAAAAAATAAAATCAGAATAGATTTTTTTTCATTTTACACTTTGATGTTTTGACTTATAATTTCGCGAGAAACCTCGCATCTTCAGAGTATGTATAGAAGTTGTAATAATTCCAATTGTTCCGTATGTATGTCGAAGTCCTTGGTTTAGGAAATGGACGTTGTGTTGTTATAACGGCTCATTCACTTATTAAATATGAGATAACGCGCATGCACGCGAGATGTGTATTAAAATAAGAAAGTTCATATGTTTTTGTTTTAAAACATCTTTTTAAGAATTTAATAATATATGAAGCTAAAAATCCTTTAAAAGTATGTTTTTAAAAATATGTTTAAAAAGAAAAAAGAAAAAATTTTCTATTTTGATACACATCTCGCGTGCATGCGTGTTACCTCTTATTTAAAAAGTGAATGAGCTGTTATAACAACTCAAAGTCCATTTCCTAACCTAAGGACGTCGACAAATATACAGAACTATTATAAAAATTACAATTTCTATTCTACTCTGAAGCTGCAATGTGTTACGCAAAATTATTAGTAAAAAGATCAACGTGTAAAATAAAAACAAACATCTATTCTGATTTTATTTTATTAATAAATATTGCATCTGGACATGCTTTTAAATGTTTTTCAGACTAATTTATTATTAAATTCTTAAAAAGATTCTTAAAAAGAAACAATATCAACTTTCCTATTTTAATATATATATATATATATATATATATATATATATATATATATATATATATATATATATATATATATATATATATATCAATGTTGGTAGATTCTCAGCACGGAAGGAGTTTTCCTTTGGTATTTATTATTTTTGACAAAGGGAAGTTTCTTTTTTTCCCGAAATATTGAATAAATGATTTTTAATAATCATCGGGACAACACACAAACAGCTAACACAACACTTGCTGTTATGTAAGATTTTAAGGAAAAATAAATAGTAAGTCCCATTTCGATTTCGATTTATTATTTTTGTTCCTTCCAGCTTACATCCTACCCGGGACTTTGCATTGCCTTCAGCCTTTTCAAAACATACTACTACTATTCCCAGCAATGCTTCAAGCAAACTATCATTCTCTATTATATATATATACATATATATATATATATATATATATATATATATATATATATATATATATATATATAATGAAAGAAGAAGACTGAAATCGCCACAAGCACTCATATAACCATACCTTATTGGTTCTGGTAAGATACATTTGACATATTCTTTTTATTTTCTAATGATCCTACATAACAAGGAAGTATTCTTCCACTTCCACCTTTTCTAAACTTGGCAGGGATTCACTCAAGTTTCTTCCTGTTTTTCCGAACCTCAAAGCGAGCTTTGCTATGGTTATTGCGATTTGCCAACCCGCCGTCGAGTCATGTAAGGTCGAAAATCAAATCAGATATTTCCCAAGCTTACGCACAGCAAAGGAACCTGATCGTTAATCCGTTCATATAGAAAGAAAACCACGCTTGCTTTTCTATTGATGGTAATATCTAACAATGAAAGCGAGAGAGTATGCAAATCTTACGGTGATATGAAGGCAACGCCCTTCCATAAGTTAGATCGCCTTAATTTCGATTTTTACTAAGTGATCCCAATACTAAACAAAGTTATAAAACCAATAAAGATATGCCCAGTCGTAGAGCTAAAAGAGGATCCTATTTTTAAAATACATAATGAAAATATCTAATTAAGCCTGAAATTTAGTAATAGTAATATGTATCTTCATTGAGAAAATATTTTTTATTGAGTAAAGCGATGAAGCGGATAGTTAGCGTCTGTCTAAACTATTTTAAGCGGCAGTTTTACGAATCTTTTTTTCTTAATTTTGTCCCCCTAAACGAAGAATATTGCTACTAAAGTGTAAGGACTATTGTTATACGGTCCAGATTTTTAATGGGAAAAATGGGGGGGGCAGCAAGATGTTAAGGAGATAAACAGGGTAGGACGCCGTTCATTGCCCAAGTCAGTAAAAAAGACTCGGCACTGAAATTCTTTGAAGATTCCTTGTGATAATACCTTTGCGCCTTATCAATAGACAATGAAGGAGTGCAAGTCGGAAATTGGCGGAGCATATCTACTCCTTAAGCAATTATAGTTTTTCAAATCGGATTGTTTGGTCAAGACTCGAGCTCTTGTAAGATTGTCATCCGTGACTAAAGAGCCCGCTTTCAAGTGGTTTAGTGGCACGATGTTTGTATCACGATTTTAAATGCAAAGTAAGGTGTAATATTAAATGCTACTGGACGATATATCCAGTTATAGGACTGCGATGCCGACATCTAAGAGCCCGCAATTAACTTTTTCTCGTGTTGTAAGTGTAAATGTCTTCTAACGATTGTCAAGACCCTAACATCGGAATATAATCATTTTCAATACAAAAGTTGAAAGAAAATTGGGCAAACACAAATATTGAACTTTCTTGAGACGAGACAGAGTAAGAAGATGCGAAAATGGACATTCAAAAAGTTAGCGAGAAGAAAAATACACCAAGTAATTACGGGCCAATAACGTGTCTACCAGCGATAGCGAACATCTTAACTGCACAACATAACAAACAGATCCACCACTTCTTTAATCGCCGCGGGCTATATTTATAGGAAAAGAGTATATGACGGAACGCAGCAAGATAGAAGAAACACCTGCTATATATCGGGTAAAAAATAGTTTAGGAAATATAAAGCATGGAAAATTAACATAGACATGATGTTGATCGACTACAAAAATCGACACGATCTCCACTGAATTTTTAAGAACGTACAAAATACTATAGAAAACTGTCAACCTTATTGAGAAAATAATGGGATCTACCTCTCACAGCGGTAAGCTTTGATACAAGGTCGAGAAAAGGGGAATAGAAAGCCAGCGCCCTAGAGGAAACGCACTCTGGCCTACAAAAAGTGGCTGGGCAGCCACGTCGGCATTCCTCGTTAATGGCGCCTTAGGCGATTAGCAATAAACTTACCTCTTCTCAAAGGGTGAGAAGGCAAAGCCTGGGTGGACCGACCTCCTAGATCTGCTCAAGACAGCACTTCTGACCGGCAGAATGAAGGCCCAAAGGTCGAGACGATACCGGTCTACAGAGTGTAGAATCCATCTGAAACAGATACTATACTCTAATCTTAGCCAAAAGGCAAACCTCTGCTTTTGGTGCTACTTCTAGTGCCGTATGTTGTTATTGTTCTAGTTTCGCACCAAAAACCAGAAAGAAGGAAATAAAGAAAATGCGTATTGTTAGATGCAAAACAGGCTTTTATTCAGTTTATTTACCGTTTGAGCAACATCTAAGAGTTTTCTCGTTGACAATTTATTGATGCTTTAATTGAAAGACTGCTACGCTGTTTGTATATTAGCAACCGAGCGTGTACTTGTCTCTTCAGTCGTCAGTCAAATTATGGTAGTCGAATACGTGCGTATTTATATGGCGCTTGTTTGTAATTCAATTCGTCTTTGCAGCGAGCGAAGCCGTTCATTCTGCTCTGGGTTATGTTTTCTCTTTACTCACTCTCTAACTGTCTATTTAATTATATCGCCTGTGCAATGATTTACGTCATACACATTTTTCGCATTGGTTTTGATTCAGTTATTTTTTCGAATGCCATTATTTACCAAATGTCAAATACACTGTTCGTCCTACATAAAAAAAACATCATTTTTACAACGTGCTAAAAACTATTCAGTCTCTCTATTGACTGTCGTCATAGAGAAAGTCCTGATATAAATTGTATTTTCAAAATTCGCGAAAAAATTTCGTTACAATAATTATCGACTTTTAATTTTCATGAAATTAAGTCCTTCATTAGTAATTATCTTCCAAACTCTAATCTTTACGTTACAAACCATATCGAAGCCCTGGTTACGGGGTTTGTGTCCCTGGGAGCCTTTCCCTTTACGATTTTTATCTCCGTGTAATTTTTTGTAAGTGGGTCTGTTTTGGACCGTTTCAACAACTTTCCTGACACCCATGTCATCTGGGGTTCATATGTCCCCAGGGTCCTATTTTATCGAAGATTTTACATGATTACATTGGGATTTTTATTAAGCGATTAAAATTCACCCAATGCCACAGTGGGTGAATTTTAATGATTCTCTGGTATTTCAATTTCCTGAGGCGAGTCAGTTTCTCCTTCTTCGGATAACCAGTGGCAATTCTCTACTACCCCAGTATGGATAAAACATGCCCACTGCGGTCTCTTCGATTTCACAGGAGTGTACCCATAAAACGTATTATCTATAGGGTTTGTAGATGTGTTACAGATTCATCAACCATGGCTCTTCTCAAACCATGTTTCGCTATAGGCTACGGTGTTGGGTTCCCTTAGTCTAGTATAGGCCCCTTTAGTCCATGCTACCAGTTCACTTTTTTGCCAAGCTATTATTTAAGATTACAATTCGTTCATACGGCCACCTCGGAGTTGCTCATATTGTCTTTCACTAAGTCTTGTCTATTACAATGTCTCCAAAACGGCTACCGGATTCGATCTACTCATATCCTCCTTGATGTTTTAAACGTTGATTAGCGCAGCTATAAAAAAACTCTGTTACCTGCACTTGCACCGCTGAATCTTCTCTCAACTCCGGATCCTTATACCCTAACCTAGTAAGTCGATTCATTTTGTTAGCTAGGTTCACAAGTAGCGGTCTTCAATTCTGTGTTATCTTAATTAAAGTTCGGACGGCATCAACAGAGTTAATGAATTCGCCATACTAATTGTTCAAGATACATATTCCAAAATGTCAATCTTTTTCAAATATAGAAATAATCCATTATTATTTTTTCTCAAAATTAATCAAATGTCATGATTAATATTTGATTTCATTTTAATACTAATGAGTCAAAACTTCAGGCTTAAATCTACTGAATAATGGATAATATAGAGGATCGATTGTCCATTGAATGGTTAGGATTATTTCGAAATCATTGAGAATGATGAATGGAATGAACATAATTAGAACTGTTACTGATAAGTATTTGTTTACATTGGATTTGAAAACGACCACGTTGTAACATGCAGGAAAGCAATCACATGATAACGTGTTCCATATAAGGTAAGTAAGTTCCAGGAGTTTAGTAACGAATCCAAAATTGTCTATACTTACATGACAGACGATCTATATGATGAAGGAAAAAAACAGAAAACAAACAGATTTCCTCCAGCGTCCATTAACTCTAGCGGAAGCCGACGCTCCCATGGGGCGGATTCATTTTTAGAAGATTCCTTTTAGTCATAGTCCACTTCCTTAAGATAGGAGATATCAGCTTCTTAGAAAACAATCTGAATCGATTGTTAATTTGCCGAGCGGAAAATGAGAAATAAACAACAACTGACTGATTGAAATAATTGAGTATTGACTTACTCCTCTCCAGGAGTTAGGCACAAGGCCAGTTTTTATCTTACTCCCACAAGTAAGATATGACCTAAGGTCGGGTCGGAAAAGTAGGGGTTTAAAAATTCCCCGGTAGAGGCGCCTCAGACAGTAAGCAATAAACTTACTCCTCCCCAAAGGGGCAGGCAAAACCTGGGAAGGTGGACCTCCCAGAACTTCACAGGACAGACCATTGACCGGCGTAAATTAAGACCCGAAGGCCAAGACAACACCAGTATGGGGTGCAGTATCCATCGGAACAGATACTACACTTTGATCTTAGCCAAAAGACCAAGAAGATTTCAAAAAAACATTTTTTTTAATTTATCTACTTGTGACACAAGGTCGGGAAAGTGGGATTAGATATGCCAGCGCTCGAGAGGTGAGCATTCTGGCTATTTAAAAATTGCCTGGGCAGCCCCGTCGGCATTCCCCGGTAGGGGCGCCTCAGACAGTAAGGAATAAACTTACTCCTCCCCAAAGAGGGGAGGCGAAGCCTGGGAGGCTGGACCTCCTAGATCTGCACAGGACAGACCAATAGACCGGCGTAAATCAAGCCCCGAAGGTCAAGACAATACCAGTCTATGGGGTGCAGTATCCATCGGAACAGATACTACACTTTGATCTTAGCCAAAAGGCCAAGAAGAATTGAGTAGGCAAAAAAACGGACATAAATATCGATCAACAGAATTCGTATTTCTTTCTTTTAGATATAATGCCCTATTCGACATCTTTTATATTAATCAATGACACCATTTCAACTTTTAATGGACAAAATACTTGATATCTATTTATATATTCAATGATATTATAAAAAATATCAGAATTATATTTTACAAGATAACGTACAAGATGATATCCAGGTATATCATAAAATGTTTTAAAGCGATAATGGATGCTCAATATTAGAAATAGAGCATTTACATAAGAACATTTAAATCAGAGCGAAAAAAATATATCATTCAAAATTGAACATATTTATTTACATAGTTTCTGAATATGTTAAACAAAAATTTACATTTCCCTTAAGCCAGGTTTTTCAAAAAGTATTCTTTTTGCATGAGATGAGGTAAGACATTCTTCAAATATCTATAAAAAAGTATTGAAAAGTTTTAACAGTTTTAAGAAAAAACAACATTTGTCAATCTATCTTAAAACTATTTAAAATAAAAAAAATGTAAAAATATTTGAAGCATCTTTCGATTAGTTCACAGAATGTCCTCTTGATGAGAAAAGAATATTTCTTTGAAAAACCTGACTTGTGGGAAATGTAATTCGCAGTTGTACATATTAAGAAAATATGCAAATAAATGTGTTTAATCTTAAATGATATATTTGTTTTCATATATATATATATATTTATATATATATATATATATATATATATATATATGTGTGTGTGTGTGTACATCTCTCTCTCTCTCTCTTTCTATCTCTCTCTCTCTCTCTCTATATATATATATATATATATATATATATATATAGAGAGAGAGAGAGAGAGAGATGTACAATTGATTCCCGTATATATATATATATATATATATATATATATATATATATATATATATATATATATATATATATATATATATATACACGGGACTCAATTGTATCTCTCTCTCTCTCTCTCTCTTTCTATATATATATATATGTGTGTTTATCCATATATATATGTCTCTCTCTCTCTCTCTCTCTCTCTCTCTCTATATATATATATATATATATATATATATATATATATATATATATATATATATATATATATATATATATATATATGTACATATATATATGACGTCAAGCCGCCGTATAAAGTGTTAAAATTATAAACTGTTTATTCGCCGTTAACTTGTGGTTAAGGCGTCGGATTTGAGTTGCAAAATACTCGTAATCTGGGGTTTCGAATCGCATGACCGGGAGTGAATAGTCATATCTCTATGCTGATGAGTCCCGATTATTAAGGACGAAACGTATACGTACATAGATAATAAACAATAACACATATTATATATATATATATATATAACAATAGTAAATAATTAAAAGGGGCTTATATAAACATTTTACTACGATTTCGAAAGATTTTGATGTTCCTGTACATATATAATACACTGTGATAATATTAAAGTAACATGTAAAAATAATCTACTTGCAATTATTTATTATTGTTATTAAGCCATAGCTGACGGCATTATCGAACCCTTTATTACTGCAAGATCTACTTCGTTCCGATTTCGATTTTATTATCCTGTTATATATATATATATATATATATATATATATATATATATATATATATATATATATATATATGTATATATATATATATGTGTGTGTGTGTGTGTGTGTGTCAACACATAGGTGTGTAAAATATATAAAGATTTTAAAAATAAATGTATAACTTACTTTTCTGTGCTGAATGGTTTGGACGCTTTTAGAACGAAGGTAAATCCCAATTTGTTCGCCTCTCTTTGCTAAGAATATTCAATAATAAAAGAAACTCAACTTAAATCGTGAGATTTGTATATTTCCTCTTCTTATCACAAACATCTACACAAGAAAGGGAGCAAATGGTATTCATAATTCTTTCGCAGAAATCTTATAGGCGTGAAAGTTAGTTAGTCTTAAAAACGGAGCTAATGATCTGCATGAGGCGCAGCACAGGTAGCAGCGAAATATAACATTTTTAAACGTTTGTTAACATAGGAGATCGCAGAGAGACATCTGTACATCATTATATTATAATTGTACAGGGGGTCCACTTCTGGCGCTTTCACTCTGTAGTCTTTCCATTCTATTTTCTCTTATACTATCAATTTGTGTGGTGTTAGCCGATGTTTCTGGGACCACATATATGTGTGTTTGGGGCATCTCCAAGCCTACCTCAGACGGGCTTTGAATACAGACTCGTCTTCAACTCCACGATCTTCCTCTCATCTAATAAAAGGATAACAGAAAGCACTGAAAAACCGTAACACCTCTCCTTACTTCCTATCTTTCTTAGCCGTTTCTACATTTTTTGTCTTTCTACCCTACTTCTAAACCCTATCAAGTATTCAAATCCTCTTATTTACATCATCTTGGGTATACGCTTAAACTGCATCCGATGGAGAAGTCTTGGGGATCTTTGGGGGATGTAGCGTACCCTGTTAATTACCATTACTGCCAGGTTCACTCTCATCCAGAGTGTTCGTACCTGTTAGATCTACGTCTATGCTTTAAATAGAAAGTATCATTTAATACTATTTGCTTGGAAAATATACACCTAAAAAATAAATTCATCTACAAACAAATCATATACAAAATATACAACTGCAGCATGGATAAGCGTGTGTAGTTATTAAGAATTTGAATCGTGAAATCTCTTTTCTAAAATAATGGGATTCAGTAATGAATTACCTGAAAAGGGTGATATTCCGTAAAGCTGAATAAACAAATATCTATCAGGTATTCCTGTTTAGCTGTCTACTTTATTTTTTGTTTGTCGTATACCTTTCTGCTTCTTACTCTCTCATACGATCCCTCTCTCTTTCTATCCGCACCTCCCCCCTCTCTCTCTCTATATCTATTTATATATCTATCTATATATCTCTGTTTCTAAGTAATCACTTCTAAACTTTGAGATTCATGGTGACATGCTTTTCTTATCAGTCAATGTTTGACATTAATTAGCAAACGCTTATTTAGCATAACACTATTTTTTGATGACACATGCGTACTCACTCGTAAACCTGCTTTACAAATAAGAATTAACCCTAACCCTAACCCTAACCCTAACCTTAACCCTAACCCCAACTCACACGTAAACCTGCTCTGAAATAAGAATTAATATCCGTTGACTTGCATTGCTTACCCATTACCTTATTGGTAGAAAGTGAGTCCCAGCGTTTAGAATTACTTATAAAAGTAAAAATAGATATATAAAAAAAATGTAATAAAACAAAAAAAACGACAAATATATGAAACGAAAGACAACAAAAATTGTAAAGATCTAAGTGAAGCCACAGGCATCAAAGGAAGCACATATAATTTGCTTCCATGTTTTACTTAATGTTGGGGTAAGGGAAAGAAAGATGTGACCTAGGGCTGAGATATGTGTCACTATCGCCGCGGGCGCACATCTATAAATGATGACTTTATTTACCCATCTACAAAATGTATGACTACTTGTAATCTCTATGTAGGTATATTTGTACCTATTTAGGTTATATATATATATATATATATATATATATATATATATATTTGTATTTATTTATGTTATATATATATATATATATATATATATATATATATATATATATATGTGTGTGCTTTTATATATGATTATTTTTATTTACACAGACATGTACAAAATCTGCGACATTAGAATGTCGATTGTTATCGATCAACAGCTGTTAAAACTGAGATCTCATCAGACAGAGTTAAAATCCGATGTCGCAGATTTTGTACATGTCTGTGTAAATAAAAATAATCATATATAAAATCTCTATTTGATATTGAGCACTTCTTATAAACCCTGTTATAATTCTTTAGATTACTATCCAATGGATGTTTACCTTGCCTGGATTATATATATATATATATATATATATATATATATATATATATATATATATATATATATGTATATATATATATATATATATATATATATATATATATATAACAAATAAATACAAATATATATACATATATATATATATATATATATATATATATATATATATATATATGTATTTATTTGTTATATATATATATATATATATATATATATATATATATATATGTAAATTATAACTAAAAGGTAAACTTTTAGAGAGTTGGACCTATTGTGAAAAAAGGAAAGCTCAATATACTGGATAGAGCAAAAATATGGTACGTCAATGAAAATTAGTAAGACCTGCAAATGGAAGCAAATCGGTATTTTCAGTTGTTCTCAAAACAAGGAGTAGTTTAGTTAATAAAAACATTTATTTTTCATCTCTTTCTTTCCTTAAACCAGGCTTTTCAAAGATTAAAATCTTATCATCAGAGGAAAAATTATGATTGATAAGTTGACAGGGTAGGACTGTCAAAGTTCCAAATTTGAAAAAGTTTTCTTTTAAAATTAAAAATTAAAAATTAAAGAAATTCAAAAAACTTCTTTAAAAAATGTTTCCAAAAGGTTCAAACGGGCATGGGAATCACCAATAACGAAATCCAAAAAACGTAGGGCTCAGAAATATTCGTAAATCCGGAGGAATCTGCATAAAAATCCAACGACGGCGATTTCACTCAGGTCTGTTGTCCACGGAGAGGAATCAAATAAAAACGGCCATTTCAAGGAAAACAATATTCTTCTTGTTTTCAGTTAAGCGTATTCCAAGGCAAAAGCTCCAATGGGGTCAAAAACGAATCGTCGTAATGTATCAAAATTATTCGGGAATTGTATAAATAAAGAAAGACAAGAGAAGAAAAAGAAAGAAGAAAAGGAGACAGAAAAAGCGAAAAACGATCGGAAGTAGAGTGTAATCTAACAAGTCGGGGGGGGGGGGGGTTAAGGGATTCAGATCAAAATGATATTTAGGCAGAAAGAAAGATGGAAAGTAAATTTCAAATTGGCCACACACAAAATGCCAAGTGCTGGTCAACTCAGTTAAGTTATATTCCCAGGGGGAGATGTAAGTAGATTAAATACAGATAAGAGACAGAAAACTGTCTCCTAAGGAAGGTAAGTTTAATTTTGCAAGGGGAAGGGTATAGTGGTAGGGTTTTTATATGGGGGAGGAGCATTAAACTGGTGTCGCTAATAGAGTTAAGCCTCATTTTATATTTTAACAAGAAATTGGATTGTCTGTCTTATTATAATTCTTAAGGTCTGAGTAAATTTCTTTAAGATGTTAAAGGGGTGCTAAGGAGTTTTGAATCAAATTGTCAATTTATGAATAAATCGACAATGTAGGTAGTTAAAAATAGGGAGATGGGGGTATTAAGCAGATGTAAAACACCTTAGGCTAATGAATAATAGTAAAAGTAATAATAAAAATAATAAAAGTAGTAATAACTAGTGAAACCTAAAGAATAGATAATAGGATTTAAATATGGGGGTGTATAGTTATATATTTGCAATGCTGCCTCCACTCACTCGCGGCTGTGGATTATTGTTCACTACATCACTAGGCATCCACCGTAATCTGGCATGAATTGTTAATAAAGCACATGTAAAAGCCACGCGAGCAAAGCCGTATATACACACATGTGTACATACAAAAAACCAGTACATACATACAAACACATATGTATATACACATACATACACACACACACATTTATATATACATATGCACACACATACATACATATACATACACACATACACACACATATTTATATATACATATGCACACACATACATACATATATATACATACGTATATGTATATATACATATATACACACACACATGTACACACATACACATACACACACACATATATATATATATATATATATATATACATATATACACACATAAATGTACAATAGCCACAATCACCCAAGCGTCCCAAGCATACCTGCACAGCAAAAAACCGCTTATATACAAGCGTGGCATCCATACATGTACCTGATATTCCAGAAAAACTACATATATATATATACTCATACATAGAGGGCAACTACTCAATACTCATTCGCTTCAACTACTCACATACTCATTCATTTGACTAACTTAGAAATTGATCTGATCAAACTAGCTAGAAAATCCCTTCTACAATTTGACAACAAACTTTGGACAAGGAGGGATCACCCCAATAACTTCGATATTACAATGGGGTCCTCAGACTCTGCCCAAGTCACTGACTTAGTGGGTATCTACTTAATGAAAGAACTTAAATATAACTTCGAACATTTGAGAGGTGGTCTATACAGGGACGATGCCCTATTTGTGTCTGGAGAAAGATCAAGACAATACAACAACACCATAAAAAATCTCCACAATTTCTTTAAAAATGTTGCTCTTACAATTACAGTTGAGCCAGAAAAGAGAACTTCTAACTTCTTAGATTTAAGCCTTAACCTTAATTTTGAAACTTTTAGCCCTTATCATAAGCCAAACCTAACTTTATTCTACGTGCATAAATATTCTAACCACCCCAAATCAATAACCAACTCAATTGCCCAGTCGGTCTCTAATAGAATCTCTAAACTTTCTGCAAATAAATCTATTTTTGAGCAGAATTGTAATTTTTATAACAATGCCTTACTTGCCTCAGGATACAACGTTAAAATTAAGTACAACAATACTCCCCCAACCCGTAAAAATAATCGCACTAGCTTAATTACCCATAATATGGCTTTAAACCCCAGAAGACGGGGTAACTCTAATATCCCCTCGAACCCTAACCAGACAGACAGCTTGGAAACTATAAACACTAACCGGAACTCTGGGGGAGATAAAAAGTCAAGAAGGAAAAATAATATCTGGTTTAACCCTCCTTTCAATTGCAATGTAAAAACCAATGTCCCGAAATAATTTTTAAAAATCTTAGACAAATGTTTTAGATACCCCCATAAATATTGCACAATACTAAAATATATATATATATATATAATTACATGAACTTATATATATATATATATATTATACATATATATTATATATATATATATAAATGTATATATAATATATATATATATATATATATATATATATATATAATATATTCATATAGGGTTGACAAATCACTATAAAAAAGTTTCAAGTGATGTTAAAACTGAGTGTGTGATTAAAACAGGGAAAACAAACAAACAAACAGACCAGTTCGATGTTGGATTCTGATTATAATTGACTAAAATCGAATTAAGATACTAGAAGGTAAATATTTAAAAGTAAGGAAATAGATTCAAGAGTTTCAAATAAGTGTAGAAGATCCTTTTCACCATTTAAAAAATATATATATTTAAGATTAAATTTTAATATTGCATAGATATATATGTATATGCACATTGTTATAAGGGGGATAATTCACAACGATTTTGTACAAGAGTTGCTTATCTTTCTTGGAAAAAAAATTATTGAAATTAATTTTTTTTTAAGTCGTTAATAAATTAATTCTGAATTTTAACAACATTAAATAATTTAAGAGTAAGTAGATAATGATAGCATTTACATATAAAAAACAAGAATTACTTCGTCATTTATATATTAATTTTTGTGAAAATTTTACTGAATATACACATTATGTAGTTAGATTTTACCGAGATTTTCAGATGAATTAAAATAATATTTGTTAAGCTATCCACTATTTTACAGATTTCAAGTGTCCAAAATTAAGGAAAAACATCTCATTTTTAACTAAATCACATTAAAAAGGCAAAAGAGATTTAATATTTAGTACTTCCACCTTTGTTTTCAATAACTGCTGCGCATCTCATCAGACAGAGATTTAATCTGATCTTAACCTTCGATCATATTTGTTTTTTTCCAAATATGATCAAAGGTTAAGATCGGATTTTAACTCTGTCTGATGCGATCTGAGTTTATAACA
This sequence comes from Sepiola atlantica, assembly GCA_963556195.1. Taxonomy (NCBI): domain Eukaryota; kingdom Metazoa; phylum Mollusca; class Cephalopoda; order Sepiida; family Sepiolidae; genus Sepiola; species Sepiola atlantica. The sequence continues at coordinate 99,997,355 of OY744529.1, forward strand.
GCTGTTGATCGATAACATCGACATGACAGTGTCACATATCTGTGTAAATAAAACTATCATATATAAAAGCTCTATTTAATATTGAGCACTTTTTATAAGCCCGGTTGATATTCTTTGGATTACTACGCTGTGGATGTTTACCTTGTCTGTATTATTATATGTATATGTATATATATATATATATATATATATATATATATATATATATATATATATATATATATATATATATATATATATATATATATATATTTATGTATCAATTTTCAGTATTTACTTCAACAGTGCTCGATACGTAAGTAGAGCTAGGTAGTAAGCTATGAAAATATATTTATGACTATTAAGCTTTAGCCTGAAGATTCCCCTCGGGGATGAACCGCGGGAGCCTCTGTGTAGCGTAATTGCCATAAATATATTTTCAGAGCTTACTATATATATATATATATATATATATATATATATATATATATATATATATGTATATATATAAAATGTATTTCTATGTAATTATTTTTATCGTTGTTATTGAGCTTACTATTATTTCAATTGTTTCACTTCCTAAGTGATAAGGATGCAGAAAACTGCATTATTAGTTATCCTAAACTTCAAAGGCCGTATTTTTCGTTAATATATATATATATATATATATATATATATATATATATATATATATATTAATTTTATACGTACATAAAAGTAATCCATGGACACGTGTTTCTGGCTCACAGCCGTCATCAGCATGGCTAACTTACACAGAGATCGAACCGATAGGTACGTATATAGTATGCGCAACGGGGCGGCGATAACTACGTATATAGAAGGTGCACACCGAGGTTGTACTTTTAATAGATATATGTCATACTTTTGCCGTGGACTACGGAAGAGGAATGGTGAGGAAGACACAGTATTCGCAAAAGGCAAAGGGAGAAAGTAGCGGTGAAATGGGGCGACCAGGGAAGAGAAAGGTAGAAAGATAAAGAGACGGCTATAGAGAGAGGGAGAGACATAAAAGTTTGAATACAAAGATGTTACACACGCGATTTTTCTTCTATGTTGTGTTTTTTTTTACCCTGAGCAACGCCGAGTAACCCTGCTAGTCTTAAATAAAACTCAAAGATTGAATGTTAAGACGGCTTTTAAAGAATTTAGCCACCGGAATGAATACCTTTTAATAAAAGATCTCGCCTTGATTTCGGGTTTCGACAGAGGATCATGCCATGTATAAATCGCATTCTTTTACCAGGTTATATCATAAAAATCCTTATAAAGAAAGGTTTTCACAAGAAGAAAGATGACCTTTTTTTAACATTGTTCACCCTAAACAACGCAGGCCACCACTGTAGACGTAAAAGGCTACTGAGAAAAAGGGTGAAAGTTTGGGGAGGTCAACCTAAATTGGGAGCTGTGCAGCTGAGGTCTGTTTACATTAGTTTTAAATTTCTGCATGTCAGTATCGTCAGGAAAACAGGGAGCAGGGAGTGAGTTCCATAGTCTAGCAGCACGAGGAAAGAAGCTTTTGAAGTAGAAACCTCTTCTTCATCCGGGGACCTCCACAGTGAATGGATGGGATTTGGCAGATTGTCGGTTTGGTCTAGTGAATTTGCGTCGTGGGAGCACCAGGGCAGTAATTTCATCAGAGCACAATCCATTGAAGTACTTGTAAAACAGGCACAAGGAAGCGAAATTGCGGTGATGGGACAGGGGATGGAGCTAAGTGGATAGTTAGGGACCTATTAAGTTGGCAACTCTTTTGGGGGCCTTGTCTAAGAGGGAGAGACTAGCGGATGATGCACCAGCCCAGATATGGCCACACTACTCCATGCATGGGCGGATGGTGGCTTTGTAGAGGTATAGGATAATGTCAGGTGTGAGAAATGTACTAGCACTGTAGAGGGAGCCCACCTTTTTTGCAGCAGCCCTGGCATGCTTCAGTGAAAACAACCAACCTTCACTTTTGGACTAATATAATTCTGTATTGAAATATACTTATATGCTTCTAGGTTATTTACCAGCCTGCGTGACGGATGCGGTGGTCAAGTTTATTCTGGCGTGAACTGACATTTCAACGTGCCGGGTTCGAATCTGGTGTTGCCAACCACTCTCAAGAAGTCCTTTCTTTGGGTACCTGTTTTAAAAAAGGAATGGTGTTAACAAATGACAATATTACAATAAAACAGGTTATAAACATGCTGCGAAAAGTAGATATAATGGCAGACATTGGGATTTATTTACCGTCAGCTGAGCATATATTTAATATACCTAGGGAAATAATTCTCACGAAAAGAATAATTTTCAAAGTTATCAAAATTGTCTCTTGATTAATTTGCTATTCACTTTCTTTGATTTAATTAATTTCACTGCAAACTGCTGTTATTCAGTTTCCGGTCGTTGAAAGTTTTGACTTTGACTTGACGTATGTGCCTTCTTTAGAAATATTTCCCTCACACTTGAAAAAAAAGTCCGCCATTTATCAGATTCCAAGGCCAGACTTAAATTTGCCAGAAGAAGCATGCTAGTCTTAACCCTAACCCTAACCCTAACCCTAACCATACATTTGCCAGAAGAAGCATGCTAGTCTTACCCCTAACCCTAACCCTAACCCTAAATTTGCCAGAAGAAGCATGCTAGTCTTAACCCTAACCCTAACCCTAACCCTAAATTTGCCAGAAGAAGCATGCTAGTCTTAACCCTAACCCTAACCCTAAATTTGCCAGAAGAAGCATGCTAGTCTTAACCCTAACCCTAACCCTTATCATAACTAGCCATAGCTATAGGGATCGTCTTTTTGGTTTACTTAAATAAAATATTTCCCAAATGCTTTATTTACATAGCACGAGTCTGGTCGCCAGGAAACATGCCCAAACCCTGTTAATATCTTTTCGAATCTTTTAATATTTGGCCTCTTTCTGATATCTGCATTTCTCCAAGCACCTCGCAAGTTGACAGTCGTTGAAAGTCCTTAAAAATTACTTTGGACGCGGAATACTGTCTACTTAATTAATTGGACCACGTGCAGTCTGAGAGAATGATGAAGTCGACAATATAAAAGACGGGCACGTTTAACACCGGATTGATGAAGATCTTCATTTGTTTCACCTGAAAGGAAAGAGCATATGAGCTTCTGTAGTAGACATTAAAATATAACTTTGACGCCTTTAAACTGACAAACAATTATATATTTGAAAACAATATATCTCAACTCATATGAGTCGGAACTTATCTTGATGGGTTTTTATTTTTTTATTAGCCCTTATTATAATTAAGGGTTTACTTTCTGTATTTTAATTTGGGTACTTCGGCTAATTGATTTTAATCTGTGACGCACGCATCGGGAAACATATGGAATTGTCTCCTCTTAGTTAATATTTTTTTAAATAAAATTCTCTCACATTAAACAAAGCCAGTCGAGAATTTTCTTTCTGCATTTTTTTTTCTTTCCCTCCAATTTCCTTATCAGTAATCGGGCTACATTTTAAAAGGTCGAATTTATATGAAAAAGGAAATAAATTTTGGACAAGATATGGAGACATGATTAGAAAAGGGTGGATACACAGGAGAAAACACATGAATAATTCATGCATATATTGTATTTTTATGGCAATATCCATGACTAAGATATTAAACAAAACAGATGATACGAAGCTGACATTTTCTTTTTCTAGTTCATGCATCAAAATTACATTAATTATACGTGCATTACTATGGTAATTGACGAGGGACGTCTGCCCTTGGATCAAGCTGGGTAAGCTTAGTAAACCGTTCAGAGAGTTTAATAAAAGATTCGTCTTTTACTCGAATGTTCAGTCAGTTTTGAAATACGTCCAATAATGTATATAGGAAGCTCTGTCCGTCTTCCCACAGGTTGGTAATTTTCATTGCTAAACGCGCAGAATGACGGTTGCATCTAAAATAACGTTTGATTTAATTTGCGTCTTACTTTCAGGGGCTTTGTGTGTACGTCAGTCGGTCACATTTAAGTTTGAAATATCATTTTCCTCAATTTGTAACACTTAAATTTGTAATAAATTATTTGCATGTCCGTCACGCTAAGATTTTAGATAACATTTCTCTCAGTCTGTCACATTTAATTTTAAAACGAAGTTTTCGTTGATCAGTCACGTTCATGCAGCATTTTCCTCGAAGTGTCACAATAAATTTAAGAAACACGCTGAAGTTTGAAATAATATTTTCCTCGGTCCGTTTTGCTTAATGTGGAAATAAAGCTTTTGTTAGTCTGTCACGCTTAAGTTTTAAATACCAAGTTTTACTCAGTCTATCATGCCTAATTTTGGAATAAAACTTTCGTTTGTCCGTCACGCTTAAGTTTTAAATACCAAATTCTACTGTGTCCATCATGTCTAATTTTGGAATAAAGATTTCGTTTGTCCGCCACGCTTAAGTTTTAAATACCAAAGTTTACTCAGTATATCATGCGTAATTTTGGAATAAAGCTTTTGTTGGTCCGTCACGCTTAATTTTTTAATAACAAAGTTTACTCAGTCTATCATGCCTAATTTTGGAATAAAGCTTTTGTTGGTCCGTCACCCTTAAGTTTTAAATACCAAATTTTACTGAGTCTATCGTGCCTAATTTTGGAATAAAGCTTTTGTTGGTCCGTCACCCTTAAGTTTTAAATACCAAATTTTACTGAGTCTATCGTGCCTAATTTTGGAATAAAGCTTTTGTTGGTCCGTCACCCTTAAGTTTTAAATACCAAATTTTACTGAGTCTATCGTGCCTAATTTTGGAATAAAACTTTCGTTTGTCCGTCACCCTTAAGTTTTAAATACCAAATTGTACTCAGTCTATCATGCCTTATTTTGAAATAAAGCTTTTGTTGGTCCGTCACGCTTAAGTTTTAAATACAAAATTGTACTCAGTCTATCATGCCTAATTTTGGAATAAAACTTTTGTTGGTCCGTCACGCTTAAGTTTTAAATACAAAATTGTACTCAGTCTATCATGCCTAATTTTGGAATAAAACTTTCGTTTGTCCGTCACGCGTGAGTTTGAAATAACTTTTTTTAAATTTTTCATGTTTACATGTATGAAATCTGTCACCTTTAAGGTTTAAAATATATGTTTGTTTGTCTGTCACGTTTGAAGTTTGAAAGGACATCTCTTTTGGTGTGTGTATAGGTTAGTTTGAAAGTCAATTTCTAAAAGTCGTCCAACACATGCCTGGATGTAAAATGTACGTAAAACCGCTGCTGCTGCTGTTGCTGCTGCTGCTGATAATGATGATGATGATGACGACGATGATGATGATGATGATATTATTACATTCAAATAGAATGTTCCTTGGTCTGTCAGGCTTAGATTTGAAATAACATCTTCATTGGTTTTATTTATGTTCCTCTCACAAGGTAAGATGTGACACAAGGTCGGGAAAGTGGGATTTAAAAGACTAGCGCCCGAGAATTCGAGCACTCTGAATTTAAAAATTGTCTGGGCAGCCCCGTCGGCATTCCCCGGTAGGTCCGCCTCAGGCGATTAGCAATAAACTAACCTCTTTTCAAAGGGTGACAAGGAACAGCTTGGGAGGTTGGACCTCCTAGAACTGCACAGGACAGACCCATAGACCGGCGTAAATCAAGCCACGAAGGCCAAGACAACACCGGTCTATGGGGTGCAGTGTCCATCGGAACAGATACCAACCCCTGGTTTAATTGGTATTTCAGCACTTAATTTGAAATAACGTGTTTAATTCTTTGTAACTCTTATGTTTGATATACCATTCTTATTGGTCTGTCAAAACAACCTAAAATAACGTATTTCCATTGTTAAACGCGTAGATTAAATAGACGCATCTCAAGAATACCGGTTGTATGTTGTCTATACAAATGGCGTCGATTTCCGTCGATTTCCGTCGATTTCCGTGAATAAATATCATGTGTTATTTTCAAATGTTGACTTTCTTTCTGAAACAGGTCAAGTAATCCGCTTTCCTGTGTGCACACTAATAAAACCAGTTCACAGATTCCCAGTCACCATTTTAAAAAGCCTTTCCCTTCAAGAGGGATTTGATTCCCTTTAATGTGTCTGAAATTGAAAGGCTTTGAAGGATAGAACCCCGTCGTCCCTCCTAACATCGTGTAAACATAATGACTGGGAAGTAGAATGGTTATTTTCTCTCATCAGAAATCGTCTCATCATAAAGCAACAAAAAAAAAACGATGATATCAAACAGATAAGACCATCAAGGACAGTGGGTGTTTGTTTCGGTTTTTTATCGATTTACTCTTGTATTTGAAATCTCAAGTTTACCGTTCAACTGGTAAGTCTATTGACTGCGAATCGGTGGTGGTTTGTGATCGGAGTTCGCGCCCGTCGACCGTCGGGAATTAGCTTCCTGCACTGAAGATTGCGTAAGCATGAAACATCGATGTCGGTAGGTAATAAATAATTAATATTTATAAATGTTATAATATAGCCACCTTTACTAAGGCTGGGCACTCTGAGTGAATTTAATAACAAGCAGTACTACTAGCTTCATTGCGAGATCC
>OY744529.1:100008860-100011360 GCA_963556195.1 Sepiola atlantica
TTCTCTACTTACTAACTAGTTGACAGTGGCCTGCGGGTAAGATCTTCGACTACGAATCAATGGTGATTTGTGTTCGGGGTTCGCGCTCACCGACCGTTGGGAATTAGTTCCTAGACTGAAGATTGCGTTAGCATGAAACATCGATGTCTCTAGGTATTTAAATATATATATATATATATATATATATATATATATATATATATATATATATATATATATATATATATATATATAGGGTGTTTCAAAAGTCTTGGGAACATTACAAATGCGTATATCTCATGAACTATTCCAGGTAGAAAAATGAAACTGGTGCCATTTTAAAGCTTGCTTAATCAAGTTTTTGGTCATACTAATGATTTTCGTGTTATCTTTCCAGGTGCAGTAATGGCGTTCTCTAAACAAGACAAGGCATTTTGCGTCCTCCAATTTGCAAAGACTGAATCGTGGACATGTGTTCAGCGTGCATTTCGCAGGAAATTTAAAAAAGAAGCCCCTGAAAGGAAATCCATTGTCAGATGGCATGCTAAATTTGTGAAAGATGGGTGTTTGTGTCCAAGTAAGCGAACAGGTCGCCCTTCAACTTCAGAAGATGCAGTTGAGCAAGTTCGGACAGCCTTTCAGCGGAACCCCCGTAAATCAGTGAGAAGAGCCAGCAGGGAACTTCAGCTTGCTCCAGCAACTGTCTGGCGTGTCTTAAGGAAACGACTGCAAATGGTACCTTACAAGCTCAAGTTGGTCCAAAAGTTGAAGGACACTGATAAGCCACTTCGCCGTGACTTTTGCATTGCAATGCAAGAGAAGTTGGAAGATAACGGCTTTGATGACCGGCTTGTTTTTAGCGATGAGGCGACCTTCCATCTGAATGGCAAAGTTAACAAGCATAACACTCGCATATGGGGTACTGAGAATCCTCATGAACTTCTTGAGCACGAGCGAGATTCACCAAAAGTGAACGTGTTTTGTGCAATTTCCAAGAAAGGTGTCTATGGACCGTTCTTCTTTGAAGAGGCAACTATCACTGGTGAATCCTATCTCAACATGCTGGAAGACTGGTTAATGGCTCAGTTGGAACAAGCAGAATCTGATGACTTCATTTTTCAACAAGATGGTGCACCACCACACTGGAGTCTTAGAGTAAGGCAGTTTCTTAACACAAGGCTGCCTGGTAGATGGATTGGGAGATCTGGGCGAGGTGATGACGTTCTCATGCCCTGGCCTCCTAGGTCTCCAGATCTTACCCCGTGTGACGTTTTCCTTTGGGGCTTTGTCAAGCAACAAGTCTATGTGCCGCCCCTTCTAAGAGATATTGACGAACTAAAGGCTCGAGTAACGGCAGTTGTGGGAACCATTGACGTCAAGATGCTGGAACGCGTTTGGCAGGAAATGGACTATCGACTAGATGTCTGCCGTGTGACGAATGGTGCTCATATTGGGCAACTTTGAAGATTCCCCACAGAACTTTAATCTTTAACCTTTCCAACGGTACTAATTTCATTTTTCAACTCCTAATAGTTTTTGAGTTATTAAAAATCGTTATGTTCCCAAGACTTTTGAAACACCCTGTATATATATAATATTTGTTATTGTTTATTATCTATGTACATATACGTTTCGTCCTTAATAATCGAGACTCATCAGCATAGAGATATGACTATTCACTACCGGTGACGGCTGATAGCAATGTTTCCATGGATGTTTTTTTTATATGAACGTAAAGTTTAATCAATGAATATATGTTTATATATATATATATATATATATATATATTCATTAATTAAACTTTATGTTCATATAAAAGGAATCCATGGAAACCTTGCTATCAGCTGTCATCAGCATGTCTAACTTTTGCAAAGATCGAACCTACGATATGACTGCCTGCAATCTGGCGTTTTCCCACAACTCCTTGCCGATATATGTACGGTTTCATCGCCATATTGTTCTGTAGTATTTTTTGTTATTCTTTTTACTGGTGATAGAAACATAGCTGTTTTTCTTAGTATTTTTACACTTCCTAAGCGGTAAAGAATATTGCATTAAGTCGGCCATTTTTAATAGAGCGTGTAATTATATGTTTATCTTATATATATATATATATATATATATATATATATATATATATATATATATATATATATATATATATATATGTGTGTGTCTGTAGTCCAGCGTTCTACCACTGGACCAAGACGGACCGTCTATAAATATGTACGATTTTTATCACCTAAATATTTAATGTATTTTTATGTAATTATTTTTATTGGTGATTGTAGCGTTCGTTGTTAATTTGCTTTCTATTGTTTCGATTGTCTCACTTTCCTAAGTGATTAAGATGCAGAAATTTGTATTATCAGCCGCCCTCAACTTCATAGGACGTATTTTTCATTAATATATATATTTTTATTTATTTTAAACGTACATAAAAGTAATCCATGGACACGAATGTTGTACTAATTTTTCTGTACAAAAATAAATATATATACACACACACACACACACACAT
>OY744529.1:100016360-100061360 GCA_963556195.1 Sepiola atlantica
ATCTGGTTCAACCCTCCATTCTGTCAACTATCCAATATTAATATTGGTAGAACATTTTTAAATTTATTGGACAAGCATTTCACCAAAAGTAACCCGTTATATAAAATATTCAACCGTAAAACGGTAAAAATTAGTTACTCGTGTACAAAAAACATGGACAACATAATCACTTCTCACAATAAAAAGATTTTGGAACAAACAACTACCAAGAGTAATAAAAGGAGAAAAATGCAATTGTCGTATTGAAAGCAACTGCCCGCTTAAAGGAAACTGCAATGTAGATAATGTAGTGTGCAAAGCCACAATTTATCCACAAGAGAACACAAATGAGAGAAATATATATATAGGAATATCTGCCGGCAAATGGAAGCAAATCCGAATATCACTAATAAAACCGAATTAGCAAAGCATGTGTGGTTTCTAAAAAATATGGGATTAAAACCAGATATATAAAGGTGTTAAAATTCTTCCATTTAGGTTAGAATTGTGGTTGGAAACACATCCGAGGAGACCTAGTTCCGGTTGAAATAACTTATGAAGTGTACAATCCGAATGTATATCTAGTCTTTTTCAACATAATAACTTATATATATATATATATATATATATATCCATATACGTGATAACTATGAATATGTGCTGAAAACATAATTATAGGTTGTTGTGTAGTTATTTTGGATTGTATAAGTTCAAAATAAAGACATCAGAATTTTAAATTAAATATAATAATAATAAAAAATATTAATTTAAAAATATTTAAAAAATATAAATTTAATAAAAATTCAAAATAATAAATAAATAATAAAAAATAAAAAATAAAAAATATAAATAAAAATATGATAAAAAATAATTTAAAAAATAAAAAAATTTAAAAGTATTAAAAAATTAAAAAAATTAATAATAATTATAACATAATATTTGCTGGTGCACACGTGTGTATTTTTATATATTGAAATTATTTTATATATTGAAAATATATTTATGCGCACGTGTGTATTTTATATATTGGAAATATATTTATGCTTGAAAGTGGATATGTGTGTGTGCTCATGTTTAGATTTGTATGTATATTTATGTATGTTTATTTATATGTACTTGTATCTATTAATTTGTTCACATGTTTGTATTTTATATAAAGATCAGATATTTATGCCTAAATAGGTTTGTAAAACTTTGAAGGGTGAAACAGAGTTAAAAGGAATCCAAGCTAAGTAGGTCATAAAACAAGGAAAAGGGGCTAGGCAGGTCATAAAAAGAATAAAAAAGGCAGTAACGAACTGAAAGAGTCAACAAGTAAAGTAGGTCATCCGATACTAATTCATGTAAAATAACCAATCCCCAACAAAGATTTATTTACAGGAAAAAAGTCTCCAAATCCATCCCAATTCTCTGAAGTCTTTGGTCTGAAGAGGTTGACTCTCTGTAAAGAATACAACCGAAACATGTATGCACATATGTAACCAATAATGTTTGTATAAGTAAAAATGTATACTTATATATATATATATATATATATATATATTATGAATAGCGAGAAAATAAAGTACACAGAGTGAAAGATGAAAGAAAGGAAAATAATCTGAAATATATATTGAACTACAAATGTACCCGTCTCCCGAACGGGAAAATATATTTGTTGAATCCAACAGTGTTGCGTCACGTTTATCCCCCTCACCAACACTACAGATATTAAAATCAAAATAAAATGATCAAAATCAATTACAGTTATTTATTCTAGAAAATCTATCAAATATTAGGTTAAAGCTTAAGGGGTCTTAAAATAAAATGAATATTCAGGAAATCTTGCTAAATGGGGACTTAAGCGCCATGTATCAAATTTAATGTAAATCTTAAATATATGATTTTAAATAGGAGGCTGTTCCCATATTATGATTTCTAAAACCCTTGAAAATACTCTAAAGAAACTGCAATTTGGGGGAAATGTATTAATTGATGTTTTATACTTATTGTTAAACTTCCCCAAAATTAAGCGTATCTTAATTTATTAATTGATGTTTTATACTTATTATTAAACTTCCCCAAAATTAAGCGTATCTTAATTTATAAATTAATGTTTAATACTTATTATTAAACTTCCCTAAAATTAAGGGTATCTTAATTTATTAATTAATGTTTTATACTTATTGTTAAACTTCCCCAAAATTAAGGGTATCTTAATTTATTAATTGATTTTTTATACTTATTGTTAAACTTCCCCAAAATTAAGTGTATCTTAATTTATTAATTAATGTTTTATACTTATTGTTAAACTTCCCCAAAATTAAGCGTATCTTAATTTATTAATTAATGTTTAATACTTATTATGAAACTTCCCTAAAATTAAGGGTATCTTAATTTATTAATTAATGTTTTATACTTATTGTTAAACTTCCCCAAAATTGAGGGTATCTTAATTTATTAATTGATGTTTTATACTTATTATTAAACGTCCCAAAAATTAAGGGTATCTTAATTTATTAATTAATGTTTTATACTTATTGTTAAACTTCCCCAAAATTAAGGGTATCTTAATTTATTAATTAATGTTTTATACTTATTGTTAAACTTCCCCAAAATTAAGCGTATCTTAATTTATTAATTAATGTTTAATACTTATTATTAAACTTCCCTAAAATTAAGGGTATCTTAATTTATTAATTAATGTTTTATACTTATTGTTAAACTTCCCCAAAATTGAGGGTATCTTAATTTATTAATTGATGTTTTATACTTATTGTTAAACTTCCCCAAAATTAAGGGTATCTTAATTTATTAATTGAATTTATATAATTATTGTTAAACTTCCCCAAAATTAAGCGTATCTTAATTTATTAATTAATGTTTTATACTTATTATTAAACGTCCCCAAAATTAAGGGTATCTTAATTTATTAATTGATGTTTTATACTTATTGTTAAACTTCCCCAAAATTAAGGGTATCTTAATTTATTAATTGAATTTATATACTTATTGTTAAACTTCCCCAAAATTAAGCGTATCTTAATTTATTAATTAATGTTTTATACTTATTGTTAAACTTCCCCAAAATTAAGTGTATCTTAATTTATTAATTGATGTTTTATACTTATTGTTAAACTTCCCCAAAATTAAGGGTATCTTAATTTATTAATTAATGTTTTATACTTATTGTTAAACTTCCCCAAAATTAAGGGTATCTTAATTTATTAATTAATGTTTTATACTTATTGTTAAACTTCCCCAAAATTAAGCGTATCTTAATTTATTAATTAATGTTTTATACTTATTGTTAAACTTCCCCAAAATTAAGGGTATCTTAATTTATTAATTGAATTTTTATACTTATTGTTAAACTTCCCCAAAATTAAGCGTATCTTAATTTATTAATTAATGTTTTATACTTATTGTTAAACTTCCCCAAAATTAAGGGTATCTTAATTTATTAATTGATGTTTTATACTTATTGTTAAACTTCCCTAAAATTAAGGGTATCTTAATTTATTAATTGATGTTTTATACTTATTGTTAAACTTCCCCCAAATTAAGGGTATCTTAATTTATTAATTGATGTTTTATACTTATTGTTAAACTTCCCTAAAATTAAGGGTATCTTAATTTATTAATTGAATTTTTATACTTATTGTTAAACTTCCCTAAAATTAAGGATATCTTAATTTATTAATTGATGTTTTATACTTATTGTTAAACTTCCCCCAAATTAAGGGTATCTTAATTTATTAATTGATGTTTTATACTTATTGTTAAACTTCCCTAAAATTAAGGGTATCTTAATTTATTAATTGATGTTTTATACTTATTGTTAAACTTCCCCAAAATTAAGGGTATCTTAATTTATTAATTGATGTTTTATACTTATTGTTAAACTTCCCCCAAATTAAGGGTATCTTAATTTATTAATTGATGTTTTATACTTATTGTTAAACTTCCCCCAAATTAAGGGTATCTTAATTTATTAATTGATGTTTTATACTTATTGTTAAACTTCCCCAAAATTAAGGGTATCTTAATTTATTAATTGATGTTTTATACTTATTGTTAAACTTCCCTAAAATTAAGGGTATCTTAATTTATTAATTGATGTTTTATACTTATTGTTAAACTTCCCTAAAATTAAGGATATCTTAATTTATTAATTGATGTTTTATACTTATTGTTAAACTTCCCCAAAATTAAGTGTATCTTAATTTATTAATTAATGTTTTATACTTATTGTTAAACTTCCCCAAAATTAAGGGTATCTTAATTTATTAATTGATGTTTTATACTTATTGTTAAACTTCCCCAAAATTAAGGGTATCTTAATTTATTAATTGAATTTATATACTTATTGTTAAACTTCCCCAAAATTAAGGGTATCTTAATTTATAAATTGATGTTTTATACTTATTGTTAAACTTCCCCAAAATTAAGGGTATCTTAATTTATTAATTGATGTTTTATACTTATTGTTAAACTTCCCCAAAATTAAGCGTATCTTAATTTATTAATTGATGTTTTATACTTATTGTTAAACTTCCCCAAAATTAAGGGTATCTTAATTTATTAATTGAATTTTTATACTTATTGTTAAACTTCCCCAAAATTAAGGGTATCTTAATTTATTAATTGATGTTTTATACTTATTGTTAAACTTCCCCAAAATTAAGGGTATCTTAATTTATTAATTGATGTTTAATACTTATTATTAAACTTCCCTAAAATTAAGGGTATCTTAATTTATTAATTAATGTTTTATACTTATTGTTAAACTTCCCCAAAATTAAGGGTATCTTAATTTATTAATTGATGTTTTATACTTATTGTTAAACTTCCCCAAAATTAAGGGTATCTTAATTTATTAATTGATGTTTTATACTTATTGTTAAACTTCCCCAAAATTGAGGGTATCTTAATTTATTAATTAATGTTTTATACTTATTGTTAAACTTCCCCAAAATTAAGGGTATCTTAATTTATTAATTGATGTTTAATACTTATTGTTAAACTTCCCTAAAATTAAGGGTATCTTAATTTATTAATTAATGTTTTATACTTATTGTTAAACTTCCCCAAAATTAAGGGTATCTTAATTTATTAATTAATGTTTTATACTTATTGTTAAACTTCCCCAAAATTAAGGGTATCTTAATTTATTAATTGATGTTTTATACTTATTGTTAAACTTCCCCAAAATTAAGGGTATCTTAATTTATTAATTGATGTTTTATACTTATTGTTAAACTTCCCCAAAATTAAGGGTATCTTAATTTATTAATTGATGTTTTATACTTATTGTTAAACTTCCCCAAAATTAAGGGTATCTTAATTTATTAATTGATGTTTTATACTTATTGTTAAACTTCCCCAAAATTAAGGGTATCTTAATTTATTAATTGATGTTTTATACTTATTGTTAAACTTCCCCAAAATTAAGGGTATCTTAATTTATTAATTGATGTTTTATACTTATTGTTAAACTTCCCCAAAATTAAGGGTATCTTAATTTATTAATTGATGTTTTATACTTATTGTTAAACTTCCCCAAAATTAAGGGTATCATAATTTATTAATTGATGTTTTATACTTATTGTTAAACTTCCCCAAAATTAAGGGTATCTTAATTTATTAATTGATGTTTTATACTTATTATTAAACTTCCCTAAAATTAAGAGTATCTTAATTTATAAATTGATGTTTTATACTTATTGTTAAACGTCCCCAAAATTAAGAGTATCTTAATTTATTAATTAATGTTTTATACTTATTGTTAAACTTCCCCAAAATTAAGGGTATCTTAATTTATTAATTGATGTTTTATACTTATTGTTAAACTTCCCCAAAATTAAGGGTATCTTAATTTATTAATTGATGTTTTATACTTATTATTAAACTTCCCCAAAATATAGCGTATCTTAATTTATTAATTAATGTTTTATACTTATTGTTAAACTTCCCCAAAATTAAGGGTATCTTAATTTATTAATTGAATTTTTATACTTATTGTTAAACTTCCCCAAAATTAAGCGTATCTTAATTTATTAATTAATGTTTTATACTTATTGTTAAACTTCCCCAAAATTAAGGGTATCTTAATTTATTAATTGATGTTTTATACTTATTGTTAAACTTCCCCAAAATTAAGCGTATCTTAATTTATTAATTAATGTTTTATACTTATTGTTAAACTTCCCTAAAATTAAGGGTATCTTAATTTATTAATTGAATTTTTATACTTATTGTTAAACTTCCCCAAAATTAAGCGTATCTAAATTTATTAATTAATGTTTTATACTTATTGTTAAACTTCCCCAAAATTAAGGGTATCTTAATTTATTAATTGATGTTTTATACTTATTGTTAAACTTCCCCAAAATTAAGGGTATCTTAATTTATTAATTGAATTTATATACTTATTGTTAAACTTCCCCAAAATTAAGGGTATCTTAATTTATAAATTGATGTTTTATACTTATTGTTAAACTTCCCCAAAATTAAGGGTATCTTAATTTATTAATTGAATTTTTATACTTATTGTTAAACTTCCCCAAAATTAAGGGTATCTTAATTTATTAATTGATGTTTTATACTTATTGTTAAACTTCCCCAAAATTAAGGGTATCTTAATTTATTAATTGATGTTTTATACTTATTGTTAAACTTCCCCAAAATTAAGGGTATCTTAATTTATTAATTGATGTTTTATACTTATTGTTAAACTTCCCCAAAATTAAGGGTATCTTAATTTATTAATTGATGTTTTATACTTATTGTTAAACTTCCCCAAAATTAAGGGTATCTTAATTTATTAATTGATGTTTTATACTTATTATTAAACTTCCCTAAAATTAAGAGTATCTTAATTTATAAATTGATGTTTTATACTTATTGTTAAACGTCCCCAAAATTAAGAGTATCTTAATTTATTAATTGATGTTTTATACTTATTGTTAAACTTCCCCAAAATTAAGCGTATCTTAATTTATTAATTAATGTTTAATACTTATTATTAAACTTCCCTAAAATTAAGGGTATCTTAATTTATTAATTGATGTTTTATACTTATTGTTAAACTTCCCCAAAATTAAGGGTATCTTAATTTATTAATTGATGTTTTATACTTATTATTAAACTTCCCTAAAATTAAGAGTATCTTAATTTATAAATTGATGTTTTATACTTATTGTTAAACGTCCCCAAAATTAAGAGTATCTTAATTTATTAATTGATGTTTTATACTTATTGTTAAACTTCCCCAAAATTAAGCGTATCTTAATTTATTAATTAATGTTTAATACTTATTATTAAACTTCCCTAAAATTAAGGGTATCTTAATTTATTAATTAATGTTTTATACTTATTGTTAAACTTCCCCAAAATTAAGGGTATCTTAATTTATTAATTGAATTTTTATACTTATTGTTAAACTTCCCCAAAATTAAGGGTATCTTAATTTATTAATTGATGTTTTATACTTATTGTTAAACTTCCCCAAAATTAAGGGTATCTTAATTTATTAATTAATGTTTAATACTTATTATTAAACGTCCCCAAAATTAAGAGTATCTTAATTTATTAATTTATGTTTTATACTTATTGTTAAACTTCCCCAAAATTAAGCGTATCTTAATTTATTAATTAATGTTTAATACTTATTATTAAACTTCCCTAAAATTAAGGGTATCTTAATTTATTAATTAATGTTTTATACTTATTGTTAAACTTCCCCAAAATTAAGGGTATCTTAATTTATTAATTGAATTTTTATACTTATTGTTAAACTTCCCCAAAATTAAGGGTATCTTAATTTATTAATTGATGTTTTATACTTATTGTTAATCTTCCCCAGAAATTAAGGGTATCTTAATTTATTAATTGATGTTTTATACTTATTGTTAAACTTCCCCAAAATTAAGGGTATCTTAATTTATTAATTGATGTATTATACTTATTATTAAACGTCCCCAAAATTAAGAGTATCTTAATTTATTAATTGATGTTTTATACTTATTGTTAAACTTCCCCAAAATTAAGCGTATCTTAATTTATTAATTAATGTTTAATACTTATTATTAAACTTCCCAAAAATTAAGGGTATCTTAATTTATTAATTGATTTTTTATACTTATGTTTAAACTTCCCCAAAATTAAGGGTATCTTAATTTATTAATTGATTTTTTATACTTATGTTTAAACTTCCCCAAAATTAAGGGTATCTTAATTTATTAATTGATGTTTTATACGTATTGTTAAACTTCCCCAAAATTAATGGTATCTTAATTTATTAATTGATGTTTTATACTTTTTGTTAAACTTCCCCAAAATTAAGCGTATCTTAATTTATTAATTGATGTTTTATACTTATTATTAAACTTCCCCAAAATTAAGCGTATCTTAATTTATAAATTAATGTTTAATACTTATTATTAAACTTCCCCAAAATTAAGGGTATCTTAATTTATTAATTGATGTTTTATACTTATTGTTAAACTTCCCCAAAATTAAGTGTATCTTAATTTATTAATTGATGTTTTATACTTATTATTAAACGTCCCCAAAATTAATGGTATCTTAATTTATTTATTGAATTTTTATACTTATTGTTAAACTTCCCCAAAATTAAGGGTATCTTAATTTATTAATTGATGTTTTATACTTATTATTAAACGTCCCCAAAATTAATGGTATCTTAATTTATTAATTGAATTTTTATACTTATTGTTAAACTTCCCCAAAATTAAGGGTATCTTAATTTATTAATTGATGTTTTATACTTATTGTTAAACTTCCCCAAAATTAAGGGTATCTTAATTTATAAATTGATGTTTTATACTTATTGTTAAACTTCCCCAAAATTAAGGGTATCTTAATTTATTAATTGATGTTTTATACTTATTGTTAAACTTCCCCAAAATTAAGTGTATCTTAATTTATTAATTAATGTTTTATACTTATTGTTAAACTTCCCCAAAATTAAGGGTATCTTAATTTATTAATTGATGTTTTATACTTATTGTTAAACTTCCCCAAAATTAAGCGTATCTTAATTTATTAATTGATGTTTTATACTTATTGTTAAACTTCCCCAAAATTAAGGGTATCTTAATTTATTAATTGAATTTTTATACTTATTGTTAAACTTCCCCAAAATTAAGGGTATCTTAATTTATTAATTGATGTTTTATACTTATTGTTAAACTTTTCCAAAATTAAGGGTATCTTAATTTATTAATTGATGTTTTATACTTATTATTAAACGTCCCCAAAATTAAGGGTATCTTAATTTATTAATTGATGTTTTATACTTATTATTAAACGTCCCCAAAATTAAGGGTATCTTAATTTATTAATTAATGTTTTATACTTATTGTTAAACTTCCCCAAAATTAAGGGTATCTTAATTTATTAATTGATGTTTTATACTTATTGTTAAACTTCCCCAAAATTAAGCGTATCTTAATTTATTAATTGATGTTTTATACTTATTGTTAAACTTCCCCAAAATTAAGGGTATCTTAATTTATTAATTGATGTTTTATACTTATTGTTAAACTTCCCCAAAATTAAGGGTATCTTAATTTATTAATTGATGTTTTATACTTATTGTTAAACTTCCCCAAAATTAAGGGTATCTTAATTTATTAATTGATGTTTTATACTTATTGTTAAACTTCCCCAAAATTAAGGGTATCTTAATTTATTAATTGATGTTTTATACTTATTATTAAACTTCCCTAAAATTAAGAGTATCTTAATTTATAAATTGATGTTTTATACTTATTGTTAAACGTCCCCAAAATTAAGAGTATCTTAATTTATTAATTGATGTTTTATACTTATTGTTAAACTTCCCCAAAATTAAGCGTATCTTAATTTATTAATTAATGTTTAATACTTATTATTAAACTTCCCTAAAATTAAGGGTATCTTAATTTATTAATTAATGTTTTATACTTATTGTTAAACTTCCCCAAAATTAAGCGTATCTTAATTTATTAATTGAATTTTTATACTTATTGTTAAACTTCCCCAAAATTAAGGGTATCTTAATTTATTAATTGATGTTTTATACTTATTGTTAAACTTCCCCCAAATTACGGGTATCTTAATTTATTAATTAATGTTTAATACTTATTATTAAACGTCCCCAAAATTAAGAGTATCTTAATTTATTAATTTATGTTTTATACTTATTGTTAAACTTCCCCAAAATTAAGCGTATCTTAATTTATTAATTAATGTTTAATACTTATTATTAAACTTCCCTAAAATTAAGGGTATCTTAATTTATTAATTAATGTTTTATACTTATTGTTAAACTTCCCCAAAATTAAGGGTATCTTAATTTATTAATTGAATTTTTATACTTATTGTTAAACTTCCCCAAAATTAAGGGTATCTTAATTTATTAATTGATGTTTTATACTTATTGTTAATCTTCCCCAGAAATTAAGGGTATCTTAATTTATTAATTGAATTTTTATACTTATTGTTAAACTTCCCCAAAATTAAGCGTATCTTAATTTATTAATTAATGTTTTATACTTATTGTTAAACTTCCCCAAAATTAAGGGTATCTTAATTTATTAATTGATGTTTTATACTTATTGTTAAACTTCCCCAAAATTAAGGGTATCTTAATTTATTAATTAATGTTTTATACTTATTGTTAAACTTCCCTAAAATTAAGGGTATCTTAATTTATTAATTGAATTTTTATACTTATTGTTAAACTTCCCCAAAATTAAGCGTATCTAAATTTATTAATTAATGTTTTATACTTATTGTTAAACTTCCCCAAAATTAAGGGTATCTTAATTTATTAATTGATGTTTTATACTTATTGTTAAACTTCCCCAAAATTAAGGGTATCTTAATTTATTAATTGAATTTATATACTTATTGTTAAACTTCCCCAAAATTAAGGGTATCTTAATTTATAAATTGATGTTTTATACTTATTGTTAAACTTCCCCAAAATTAAGGGTATCTTAATTTATTAATTGAATTTTTATACTTATTGTTAAACTTCCCCAAAATTAAGGGTATCTTAATTTATTAATTGATGTTTTATACTTATTGTTAAACTTCCCCAAAATTAAGGGTATCTTAATTTATTAATTGATGTTTTATACTTATTGTTAAACTTCCCCAAAATTAAGGGTATCTTAATTTATTAATTGATGTTTTATACTTATTGTTAAACTTCCCCAAAATTAAGGGTATCTTAATTTATTAATTGATGTTTTATACTTATTGTTAAACTTCCCCAAAATTAAGGGTATCTTAATTTATTAATTGATGTTTTATACTTATTATTAAACTTCCCTAAAATTAAGAGTATCTTAATTTATAAATTGATGTTTTATACTTATTGTTAAACGTCCCCAAAATTAAGAGTATCTTAATTTATTAATTGATGTTTTATACTTATTGTTAAACTTCCCCAAAATTAAGCGTATCTTAATTTATTAATTAATGTTTAATACTTATTATTAAACTTCCCTAAAATTAAGGGTATCTTAATTTATTAATTAATGTTTTATACTTATTGTTAAACTTCCCCAAAATTAAGGGTATCTTAATTTATTAATTGAATTTTTATACTTATTGTTAAACTTCCCCAAAATTAAGGGTATCTTAATTTATTAATTGATGTTTTATACTTATTGTTAAACTTCCCCCAAATTACGGGTATCTTAATTTATTAATTAATGTTTAATACTTATTATTAAACGTCCCCAAAATTAAGAGTATCTTAATTTATTAATTTATGTTTTATACTTATTGTTAAACTTCCCCAAAATTAAGCGTATCTTAATTTATTAATTAATGTTTAATACTTATTATTAAACTTCCCTAAAATTAAGGGTATCTTAATTTATTAATTAATGTTTTATACTTATTGTTAAACTTCCCCAAAATTAAGGGTATCTTAATTTATTAATTGAATTTTTATACTTATTGTTAAACTTCCCCAAAATTAAGGGTATCTTAATTTATTAATTGATGTTTTATACTTATTGTTAATCTTCCCCAGAAATTAAGGGTATCTTAATTTATTAATTGATGTTTTATACTTATTGTTAAACTTCCCCAAAATTAAGGGTATCTTAATTTATTAATTGATGTATTATACTTATTATTAAACGTCCCCAAAATTAAGAGTATCTTAATTTATTAATTGATGTTTTATACTTATTGTTAAACTTCCCCAAAATTAAGCGTATCTTAATTTATTAATTAATGTTTAATACTTATTATTAAACTTCCCAAAAATTAAGGGTATCTTAATTTATTAATTGATTTTTTATACTTATGTTTAAACTTCCCCAAAATTAAGGGTATCTTAATTTATTAATTGATTTTTTATACTTATGTTTAAACTTCCCCAAAATTAAGGGTATCTTAATTTATTAATTGATGTTTTATACGTATTGTTAAACTTCCCCAAAATTAATGGTATCTTAATTTATTAATTGATGTTTTATACTTTTTGTTAAACTTCCCCAAAATTAAGCGTATCTTAATTTATTAATTGATGTTTTATACTTATTATTAAACTTCCCCAAAATTAAGCGTATCTTAATTTATAAATTAATGTTTAATACTTATTATTAAACTTCCCCAAAATTAAGGGTATCTTAATTTATTAATTGATGTTTTATACTTATTGTTAAACTTCCCCAAAATTAAGTGTATCTTAATTTATTAATTGATGTTTTATACTTATTATTAAACGTCCCCAAAATTAATGGTATCTTAATTTATTTATTGAATTTTTATACTTATTGTTAAACTTCCCCAAAATTAAGGGTATCTTAATTTATTAATTGATGTTTTATACTTATTATTAAACGTCCCCAAAATTAATGGTATCTTAATTTATTAATTGAATTTTTATACTTATTGTTAAACTTCCCCAAAATTAAGGGTATCTTAATTTATTAATTGATGTTTTATACTTATTGTTAAACTTCCCCAAAATTAAGGGTATCTTAATTTATAAATTGATGTTTTATACTTATTGTTAAACTTCCCCAAAATTAAGGGTATCTTAATTTATTAATTGATGTTTTATACTTATTGTTAAACTTCCCCAAAATTAAGTGTATCTTAATTTATTAATTAATGTTTTATACTTATTGTTAAACTTCCCCAAAATTAAGGGTATCTTAATTTATTAATTGATGTTTTATACTTATTGTTAAACTTCCCCAAAATTAAGCGTATCTTAATTTATTAATTGATGTTTTATACTTATTGTTAAACTTCCCCAAAATTAAGGGTATCTTAATTTATTAATTGAATTTTTATACTTATTGTTAAACTTCCCCAAAATTAAGGGTATCTTAATTTATTAATTGATGTTTTATACTTATTGTTAAACTTTTCCAAAATTAAGGGTATCTTAATTTATTAATTGATGTTTTATACTTATTATTAAACGTCCCCAAAATTAAGGGTATCTTAATTTATTAATTGATGTTTTATACTTATTATTAAACGTCCCCAAAATTAAGGGTATCTTAATTTATTAATTAATGTTTTATACTTATTGTTAAACTTCCCCAAAATTAAGGGTATCTTAATTTATTAATTGATGTTTTATACTTATTGTTAAACTTCCCCAAAATTAAGCGTATCTTAATTTATTAATTGATGTTTTATACTTATTGTTAAACTTCCCCAAAATTAAGGGTATCTTAATTTATTAATTGATGTTTTATACTTATTGTTAAACTTCCCCAAAATTAAGGGTATCTTAATTTATTAATTGATGTTTTATACTTATTGTTAAACTTCCCCAAAATTAAGGGTATCTTAATTTATTAATTGATGTTTAATACTTATTGTTAAACTTCCCCAAAATTAAGGGTATCTTAATTTATTAATTGATGTTTTATACTTATTATTAAACTTCCCTAAAATTAAGAGTATCTTAATTTATAAATTGATGTTTTATACTTATTGTTAAACGTCCCCAAAATTAAGAGTATCTTAATTTATTAATTGATGTTTTATACTTATTGTTAAACTTCCCCAAAATTAAGCGTATCTTAATTTATTAATTAATGTTTAATACTTATTATTAAACTTCCCTAAAATTAAGGGTATCTTAATTTATTAATTAATGTTTTATACTTATTGTTAAACTTCCCCAAAATTAAGGGTATCTTAATTTATTAATTGAATTTTTATACTTATTGTTAAACTTCCCCAAAATTAAGGGTATCTTAATTTATTAATTGATGTTTTATACTTATTGTTAAACTTCCCCCAAATTACGGGTATCTTAATTTATTAATTAATGTTTAATACTTATTATTAAACGTCCCCAAAATTAAGAGTATCTTAATTTATTAATTTATGTTTTATACTTATTGTTAAACTTCCCCAAAATTAAGCGTATCTTAATTTATTAATTAATGTTTAATACTTATTATTAAACTTCCCTAAAATTAAGGGTATCTTAATTTATTAATTAATGTTTTATACTTATTGTTAAACTTCCCCAAAATTAAGGGTATCTTAATTTATTAATTGAATTTTTATACTTATTGTTAAACTTCCCCAAAATTAAGGGTATCTTAATTTATTAATTGATGTTTTATACTTATTGTTAATCTTCCCCAGAAATTAAGGGTATCTTAATTTATTAATTGATGTTTTATACTTATTGTTAAACTTCCCCAAAATTAAGGGTATCTTAATTTATTAATTGATGTATTATACTTATTATTAAACGTCCCCAAAATTAAGAGTATCTTAATTTATTAATTGATGTTTTATACTTATTGTTAAACTTCCCCAAAATTAAGCGTATCTTAATTTATTAATTAATGTTTAATACTTATTATTAAACTTCCCTAAAATTAAGGGTATCTTAATTTATTAATTGATTTTTTATACTTATGTTTAAACTTCCCCAAAATTAAGGGTATCTTAATTTATTAATTGATTTTTTATACTTATGTTTAAACTTCCCCAAAATTAAGGGTATCTTAATTTATTAATTGATGTTTTATACGTATTGTTAAACTTCCCCAAAATTAATGGTATCTTAATTTATTAATTGATGTTTTATACTTTTTGTTAAACTTCCCCAAAATTAAGCGTATCTTAATTTATTAATTGATGTTTTATACTTATTATTAAACTTCCCCAAAATTAAGCGTATCTTAATTTATAAATTAATGTTTAATACTTATTATTAAACTTCCCCAAAATTAAGGGTATCTTAATTTATTAATTGATGTTTTATACTTATTGTTAAACTTCCCCAAAATTAAGTGTATCTTAATTTATTAATTGATGTTTTATACTTATTATTAAACGTCCCCAAAATTAATGGTATCTTAATTTATTTATTGAATTTTTATACTTATTGTTAAACTTCCCCAAAATTAAGGGTATCTTAATTTATTAATTGATGTTTTATACTTATTATTAAACGTCCCCAAAATTAATGGTATCTTAATTTATTAATTGAATTTTTATACTTATTGTTAAACTTCCCCAAAATTAAGGGTATCTTAATTTATTAATTGATGTTTTATACTTATTGTTAAACTTCCCCAAAATTAAGGGTATCTTAATTTATAAATTGATGTTTTATACTTATTGTTAAACTTCCCCAAAATTAAGGGTATCTTAATTTATTAATTGATGTTTTATACTTATTGTTAAACTTCCCCAAAATTAAGTGTATCTTAATTTATTAATTAATGTTTTATACTTATTGTTAAACTTCCCCAAAATTAAGGGTATCTTAATTTATTAATTGATGTTTTATACTTATTGTTAAACTTCCCCAAAATTAAGCGTATCTTAATTTATTAATTGATGTTTTATACTTATTGTTAAACTTCCCCAAAATTAAGGGTATCTTAATTTATTAATTGAATTTTTATACTTATTGTTAAACTTCCCCAAAATTAAGGGTATCTTAATTTATTAATTGATGTTTTATACTTATTGTTAAACTTTTCCAAAATTAAGGGTATCTTAATTTATTAATTGATGTTTTATACTTATTATTAAACGTCCCCAAAATTAAGGGTATCTTAATTTATTAATTGATGTTTTATACTTATTATTAAACGTCCCCAAAATTAAGGGTATCTTAATTTATTAATTAATGTTTTATACTTATTGTTAAACTTCCCCAAAATTAAGGGTATCTTAATTTATTAATTGATGTTTTATACTTATTGTTAAACTTCCCCAAAATTAAGCGTATCTTAATTTATTAATTGATGTTTTATACTTATTGTTAAACTTCCCCAAAATTAAGGGTATCTTAATTTATTAATTGAATTTTTATACTTATTGTTAAACTTCCCCAAAATTAAGGGTATCTTAATTTATTAATTGATTTTTTATACTTATGTTTAAACTTCCCCAAAATTAAGGGTATCTTAATTTATTAATTGATGTTTTATACTTATTGTTAAACTTCCCAAAAATTAAGGATATCTTAATTTATTAATTGATGTTTTATACTTATTGTTAAACTTCCCCAAAATTAATGGTATCTTAATTTATTAATTGATGTTTTATACTTATTGTTAAACTTCCCCAAAATTAAGCGTATCTTAATTTATTAATTGATGTTTTATACTTATTGTTAAACTTCCCCAAAATTAAGGGTATCTTAATTTATTAATTGAATTTTTATACTTATTGTTAAACTTCCCCAAAATTAAGGGTATCTTAATTTATTAATTGATTTTTTATACTTATGTTTAAACTTCCCCAAAATTAAGGGTATCTTAATTTATTAATTGATGTTTTATACTTATTGTTAAACTTCCCAAAAATTAAGGATATCTTAATTTATTAATTGATGTTTTATACTTATTGTTAAACTTCCCCAAAATTAATGGTATCTTAATTTATTAATTGATGTTTTATACTTTTTGTTAAACTTCCCCAAAATATCTTAATTTTGACAATCACTTTTAACCCTCTGTTACTCTATTTGCATGAAACTGAATATAGCCATCATAGCTGGAGTCCCTATCCCAGGTCGCGCGCATAATGCTGAGACACCCTTTAACATTTCAATAAGTGAATGTAATGGATACTCACTTCATCTATCCTATTTAGTAATCTGAGTTAACGCCAGGTGCGGCTATTGTAATACTATTCTAATAGTTTTAGTAACCTAATTACTTGTGTTCAATTAATTGCATACAATAGGTTGTTTATGGCAGGTATTGTGTTTCAGCAAACACATGGGAATGTCGTGAAATGGACACACCAAATTAAACGCTGATAATGTATTTTCACACGAGTTATAGAGATAAAATATATATACATTATAAAAGTTTTCTCAACGGTACAAATGATGTTTTGTTTTTTTTAATTCCGGGTTCATTTAGAAGATAACCCTAATTTGTGTATTCTACTAAAGAAAGTTGTGGGGAAATTCTGTTGTAAAAATTCGATTAAAAAATCAGATAACAAAAATTAAAGAAAACGAAATTAAAAGAAAAAAAAAACATATTAGAAGTCAGTATCCTCAGTTCACATACGCATATAAACATAGTTATATAATTATAAATATTTGCTTTTATCTACATGCGTTTCATCCTTTCAGGAATCATCAGTTTAGTCATCATTATTCATACTGGTCGCAGGATTCGAAACCCCTGGAACACGAGTCATGTTATAACCCCCATATCTACGCTTAACCCACTCACCCACTATGAACAACCTGATAAGTAAGCGAGAGTTTAAACCTGTTATAGGCCGCTGTCGTCAGAAGTTTTAAAGTACTGAAGGAATATGCATTAGAGAAACGATAACGGCTGTGATAATACTACTCACTGCAGTGCCCAGCCTAGACTGGGGACGACAAATATTTATAAATATTTGTTTGTACCTACATACATATACGTTTTATCCTTTCGGGACTCATCAGTCTAGAAATAATTATTCATACCGGTCGCAGGATTCGAACCCATGGAACACCAGTCATATATATATATATATATATATATATATATATATATATATATATATATATATATATATATATGTATATATATATATAACTTTTATATTATTCGCGAATTACTCAGTAAAAGGGAGGTTTAAATTCTTAAATTAAAAAAAATCATCAGAACAGGGGATCAAGAATCTGTTTTTTTTTTCTTTTTACTTTTCATTTTTATTTTAGTACCATGTTTAAAAGAAAATAACGATCAACGGAATAGAAAAACATGTCATTGCTACCTCAGTTCTAAATTAAGGGCGTACTCTTTCAGGGTCAGATGACGCTAATTAATGAATACTGCATCGATAATCTTGAGATCAATTCTCGAATGAGCCTTGTGGCCTTTTGCCTAATAGAAAAGTGTAGTATCTGTTTCGATGGATACTGCACCTCATAGACCGGTATCGTCTTGGCCTTCGGGGCTTGATTTACGCCGGTCTGTGGGTCTGTCCTGTGCAGCTATAGGAGGTCCACCCTCCCAGGCTTTGCCTTCTCACCCTTTGAGAAGGGGTTAGTTTATTGATAATCGCCTGAGGCGCCCCTACCGGGGAAGGCATAAATGCTATTCCGACCTTGTGTCACATTTTACTGCTGTGGGAGGTAGATAAATACCGAGCCTTGTGTATAACAGAAAAAGCCTCATCAAAATACTCTCTAGTGCACAATTGGCAATCCAATAAATGGTCACCAGTAGCCGACTCATGTGCTTGCAAACATCAGGATGTCGGCCACTGCCTGTGCCTACGTATCGAACTGAGGATGTGTTGAAAAATCCTGACCTCATATATATATATATATATATATATATATATATATATATATATATATATATATATATATATATATATATATATATATATATTTATATTTATATATATTTATATATATATATATTAATATTTATATATATATATTTATATAATATATATATTTTACGCTATATTCCAATGACCAAAGAAAAAATTAATCCATAACCATGATTTTTATTCATTCATTTTTCTCAATTTGTTCATTTTCTGACTTCGAAAAATACCTGTATTTTTTTTGTCTTACAAACAAAATTCATATATTTTTTCTCTCTAATCTTTGCATTTGTTCACATCTTACGCGCATTCCACAGCTCAGTGAATAATAATATTTACTCTTAATTTTAACATCGCTGATCATGAGAACAATTGTTTATTTAATAATCATGTAACAAACATATCTAATCAAATACACGCACCCTTAACACCGGTACCAGTGGATCTGAGTCACCGTGCAATTTTAGAAACGCTAATAGTTGCCTTCTGGGGATTGCATGGTCTCTATGACGTAGTGATGTGGAACAATACGCGTACTTATATCGGATCTACCGTAGAGTTTCAATGATAGATATAGAAACCATACATGCTCTTTTAAAACTAGGTGTAATCCAGATTCCGATAAAATCCCTACATCACTAGCTAAATATGTTAGAGTACTTATTAATCCGTCCGTTTGTATTGTCCACTACAAAATAGGTGTCTAACCAAAAGTATTGTTTACTAAGCCAAAATAGTTGCCAAAGAAATGCCGAATAACCAGTACGAGCACAACGGCACATTTAAAAACAAGGAACGCCGAATTAAATCAGCACTAATAAACCATTATTGGGAGCTCAAAGAAAACGGGCGCTCACCAATAATTGAATAGAAAATAATACGACAGGCCAGTACATGTTGACAATTTAAACGACTCGTGTAAATTATGTCTGAATGGGAAATTTGAACTCCTAAATATTACACACCTCCAAAACACATTAAACTGTAGAAGTGAAATAGCAAACAACTGCCTGCACAGAATAAAAGTTACCTAAAGTTTACAATACATAATAAATTAATTCATTAATAAATGAAAAAAAAACAAATGAATAAATTAAAAAACAATAAACGAAACTACAACCTAAAAAAGTAATACACGTAAGTACATGTAAAAATAAGATCACCCATTATATTGACACAACAAAGAAACATGGATGAACTATTCTATAGAAAACAGAACAATAGAATATGAAATAGGAAGTAAAATAAACCGAACCCTTTTTGTGAAGCCCAATGATTAGCTAAGAGACCAACAAAGAAATAGGGGTGAGTAATCCTACAGAAAACAGGACAATAGAATAGAAAATAGGAAGTAAAATCCACCGAAACTTTGTTCGTGAGAAGCCCAATGATTGGCTAAGAGAACAATGAAGAATCTGATAGGTTAACTAGCTAACCGTGTCTATAAAAACACCCGTCAAAACTAACTCCATGACGATTCCATTCTGGGAAAAAACGCGGAAACCTCTGTGTAGCTTCATTGCCATAAATATATTTTCGTAAGTTACTACCTAGCTCTACTTACGTATCAAGCACTGTTGAAGTAAATACTGAAAATTTATACATAAAAAAGTTATATCCCCTTTATAACATTTTCTGTGGATACATGAAATAATATATATATATATATATATATATATATATATATATATATATATATATATATATATATATTGAAATTAAGAATGTTTACTTCTAGTTTGAATATATACATAAAATCATACAATGTGCTTATATACCGATGTGTATGGTGAGAACAGAAGATGATCAACGATTGTGAGTTGAGCAATCATGAATAACGATTTTCGAATGAGTGGGTCTTTATTTCCGAGTACGATGATGGTGGAAAAGTACAGATTCCTCACAAAGAATTTCCTACTATGATCTTGCCCACGCCCTATTTACCGCGTAGGAATTATAAGTATGGCGATTTACCGCGCATAATTATGCGTAGCGCATCGCCATACTTATATATCGAGCGCGTAGCATAATTTTATGTTTGAGTTTGTTGTTTGATGTATGAAGCGCATTATACGTTGCATTAATAAATAGACAAGCAGTCGACCATATAGACAGATATAAAACACGCACATACAACATTACATACGAACACTTAAATATTGCCTTTCTATTTTGCTCAAATGCTGTCTGATGTTTGCAAGTAATCCACGGGCGGAACAGAATAGATAATTGTGCCGAGTCGTCTCATTTGGATGGAACTTTCTGATTTGATTAGTAAGGCTACATAAATGTCAATCGTTTTCAGCAATAAGATAAGTAACTTTAAACAAGGGAGATAACCGAGTAGATGCTGGGTAACACTGCGCACGCTCTGAAATGTTCCACAAGTCAGTTCATATTATATTCCAATAACCATGGTTTTATTTTATTATTTTTATTTTTCATATTTCCAAAAAACATAACATTTCTGTGAGATATATTTTTTACGGTCCGTTTCATTTGTCTTGTGCCAAACAACGTTTTTATGTCAATATCGTCTCTGCAACATTACAAAATCATCAGAAAAAAATCACAAAGAGTAAAAAGTTCTTGGATAAAAGTGTCTTGAGAAAAATATTGGAATATAATATCAACTGACTTATATTTGCTCTGATATCACTAATTGACAATCATCGAGCTGAATCTTTTAAGGAGACTGTAAAGTAAAAGGGCACTGATAGTATATGCTAATACATATATTGCCATTAATAATTAAATATATATATATATATATATATATATATATATATATATATATATATATATATATATATATTTATATACATATATTGTTTTTACTAGTAATGATAACAACGGTAAAGAGTTTTCTCTATTGCACGCAACGTCGATATTAACGGGGTGTATTTTTCATATATATATACATACTTTTTTTACGTACATAGAAGTAATCTATGGACACGTGTTTCTGGCGATGTTAGAAGTGTTTGTATTTTTACAACCTCCTAAGCGGTAAAGAGTATGAACAATAACAAATACATAACTTAATATTTAGGCGATAAAAATCGTGGATGTTTCATGGTGAGGATTCGTAGTCCAAGGGTTAAACCTCTGACTACAAATAATGTAGTCGTGGTTTCGATCTCTGTCTAAGTCAGCCATGCTGATGACGGTTGAATAGCCTGAAACCCGTGATCACGTTTATATACGTAAAAATTACATATACAATTATATATATACATATATAATTTTTACGTTACGTTTTAATCTGCTTAAACTTATTTTCTAATCATCTGGTTACACTAAAGATAATATAACAAATAAAATATTAAAAATACTGGAATCTATCTACAAAAAACACAACTACGTAAAACAACTACGTAAAATTAATAACATCACATATCAAGTCAGTGCTAATATTTTAAAATGCTTTACTTAATGCGATGTTATTCTGTGATGCAACTCCAGCGTCGCTGAATTAAAATTGTCAACGACTTTATTGGAACAATGCGAAAAATGTTCGTGACACCTAGGGAACATTTTTTAAATTTTAATACAAAACGGACCATCAGAAGAATTGAAAAAATAAAAAAAAGTATAATTCAACAGACGAATTCTGTTATTTTAAACAATTGTTGCATATATATATATATATATATATATATATATATATATAATAACTATTTGTTATTGTTTATTATCTATGTACGTATACGTTTCGTCCTTTTTCAATCGGGACTCATCAGCATAGAGATATGACTATTCACTACCGGTCATGCGATTCGAAACCCCGGACCTCAAGTATTTTTCAACTCCAGTCCGACGTCGCTAATCGCTGGGCCAATTGTAAACAGCGAATAAACTATGATAATTTTAACACTTTAACGGCGGCTTTGACGTCGAGGCATTCTACTTCTATTAAGGGAAGGAATGATGCATTATAAGCAAGTGACGTCATGCTGTGTTAATACTACCAATTACAGTGCTCTACTTTCAAGGAGCGACATATATATATATATATATATATATATATATATATATATATATATATATACACACAGGGCGAGCCAAAAGTAAGTGAACAGTAAAAAACATTTTTTTGTCGAAGCGTAAGAGGCAGACTTTAAAGCTGTGTAAGTCAAGAAGATAAATGTTTTTTTACTGTTCACCTACTTTTGGCTCACCCTGTATATATATATATATATATATATATATATATATATATATATATATATTAAAAATAACACTACCACCCCAGAACGAGTAAAAGACTAGTAGTTTAGAATCCCTTTTATATCCTCTGACGAAGATTAAAATTAACATATAACCATACTAAACCTTATGTTTGGTTTACTTATTCTAATTTTGATGCAAATTCATTACATCATTTTTATTCTAGAATTTAAAGCTTAAGGAGTCTTCAGTCAAATTAAATTCAGAAAATTTGCTTAATTTGTGTATAATGAGTGTGAATGCCATTTTGAAATATTTGAATATTTAAGTGGAAGGTTGTTCATACATTATTTCCCATAGAAACTATTAAATACGCTAGAGAAACTAACATTGGGAGAATATAATTAAGTGATGTCTAATACCTAGTTTTAAAATTTCACAAAAAAATCGACGATGGGGTTTTTACCTCCTTTTGCATGAACTCAAATTAAACTAAAAATAGCGCACATTACCGCCCATTAAGCTGAACAGCTCATTTTCAAAATTACGAATAATCAGTCAATTAGTTTATGAGTGAATCATGTACATAGTACACACACGTAAATTCATATAAATGTGGCTTCCTTATGCGTCTCAAAACCTTACAAAATGTGGAAAGTCAGATGTCCGACCTTTTCTTAGAACTATCCATACACATAAATAGATAAATAAACAAAACAAAACATTAACCATTCTTTTGATTAGTGCTGTCTACGGATCAGAGTAGGGTGATCGTCGATGGATCTGATTACTAGGGAAGAATTGTTATTGCAGGGTGGATATAACCCTTATCAACTCAAGTGTCATCAAGGAGGCCATTGTGTAATGTTTTAGGTGCAAATAGTTTATGATCAACTGATTTAGTAGTCCAGAATCAACGATGGAGTATAATTTTATAGAAAGGACTACATTGATCAGTTTCTCCCATTAAGTTAGATTAAAGTCCTGGCATTAAGTAAAAGCATTTAATATAGCAAGGTTTGTTAAAAGCATTTAATATAGCAAGGTTTGTTAAAAGCATTTAATATATAGCAAGGTTTGTTAAAAGCATTTAATATAGCAAGGTTTGTTAAAAGCATTTAATATAGCAAGGTTTGTTAAAAGCATTTAATATAGCAAGGTTTGTTAAAAGCATTTAATATAGCAAGGTTTGTTAAAAGCATTTAATATAGCAAGGTTTGTTAAAAGCATTTACTATAGCAAGGTTTGTTAAAAGCATTTAATATATAGCAAGGTTTGTTAAAAACATTTAATATAGCAAGGTTTGTTAAAAGCATTTAATATAGCAAGGTTTGTTAAAAGCATTTAATATAGCAAGGTTTGTTAAAAGCATTTAATATAGCAAGGTTTGTTAAAAGCATTTAATATAGCAAGGTTTGTTAAAAGCATTTAATATAGCAAGGTTTATTAAAAGCATTTAATATAGCAAGGTTTGTTAAAAGCATTTAATATAGCAAGGTTTGTTAAAAGCATTTAATATAGCAAGGTTTGTTAAAAGCATTTAATATAGCAAGGTTTGTTAAAAGCATTTAATATAGCAAGGTTTGTTAAAAGCATTTAATATAGCAAGGTTTGTTAAAAGCATTTAATATAGCAAGGTTTGTTAAAAGCATTTAATATAGCAAGGTTTGTTAAAAGCATTTAATATAGCAAGGTTTGTTAAAAGCATTTAATATAGCAAGGTTTGTTAAAAGCATTTAATATAGCAAGGTTTGTTAAAAGCATTTCATATAGCAAGGTTTGTTAAAAGCATTTAATATAGCAAGGTTTGTTAAAAGCATTTAATATAGCAAGGTTTGTTAAAAGCATTTAATATAGCAAGGTTTGTTAAAAGCATTTCATATAGCAAGGTTTGTTAAAAGCATTTAATATAGCAAGGTTTGTTAAAAGCATTTAATATAGCAAGGTTTGTTAAAAGCATTTCATATAGCAAGGTTTGTTAAAAGCATTTAATATAGCAAGGTTTGTTAAAAGCATTTAATATAGCAAGGTTTGTTAAAAGCATTTAATATAGCAAGGTTTGTTAAAAGCATTTCATATAGCAAGGTTTGTTAAAAGCATTTAATATAGCAAGGTTTGTTAAAAGCATTTAATATAGCAAGGTTTGTTAAAAGCATTTAATATAGCAAGGTTTGTTAAAAGCATTTAATATAGCAAGGTTTGTTAAAAGCATTTAATATAGCAAGGTTTGTTAAAAGCATTTAATATAGCAAGGTTTGTTAAAAGCATTTAATATAGCAAGGTTTGTTAAAAGCATTTAATATAGCAAGGTTTGTTAAAAGCATTTAATATAGCAAGGTTTGTTAAAAGCATTTAATATAGCAAGGTTTGTTAAAAGCATTTAATATAGCAAGGTTTGTTAAAAGCATTTAATATAGCAAGGTTTGTTAAAAGCATTTAATATAGCAAGGTTTGTTAAAAGCATTTAATATAGCAAGGTTTGTTAAAAGCATTTAATATAGCAAGGTTTGTTAAAAGCATTTAATATAGCAAGGTTTGTTAAAAGCATTTCATATAGCAAGGTTTGTTAAAAGCATTTAATATAGCAAGGTTTGTTAAAAGCATTTAATATAGCAAGGTTTGTTAAAAGCATTTAATATAGCAAGGTTTGTTAAAAGCATTTAATATAGCAAGGTTTGTTAAAAGCATTTAATATAGCAAGGTTTGTTAAAAGCATTTAATATAGCAAGGTTTGTTAAAAGCATTTAATATAGCAAAGTTTGTTAAAAGCATTTAATATAGCAAGGTTTGTTAAAAGCATTTAATATAGCAAGGTTTGTTAAAAGCATTTAATATAGCAAGGTTTGTTAAAAGCATTTAATATAGCAAGGTTTGTTAAAAGCATTTAATATAGCAAGGTTTGTTAAAAGCATTTAATATAGCAAGGTTTGTTAAAAGCATTTAATATAGCAAGGTTTGTTAAAAGCATTTAATATAGCAAGGTTTGTTAAAAGCATTTAATATAGCAAGGTTTGTTAAAAGCATTTCATATAGCAAGGTTTGTTAAAAGCATTTAATATAGCAAGGTTTGTTAAAAGCATTTAATATAGCAAGGTTTGTTAAAAGCATTTAATATAGCAAGGTTTGTTAAAAGCATTTCATATAGCAAGGTTTGTTAAAAGCATTTAATATAGCAAGGTTTGTTAAAAGCATTTAATATAGCAAGGTTTGTTAAAAGCATTTAATATAGCAAGGTTTGTTAAAAGCATTTCATATAGCAAGGTTTGTTAAAAGCATTTAATATAGCAAGGTTTGTTAAAAGCATTTAATATAGCAAGGTTTGTTAAAAGCATTTAATATAGCAAGGTTTGTTAAAAGCATTTAATATAGCAAGGTTTGTTAAAAGCATTTAATATAGCAAGGTTTGTTAAAAGCATTTAATATAGCAAGGTTTGTTAAAAGCATTTAATATAGCAAGGTTTGTTAAAAGCATTTAATATAGCAAGGTTTGTTAAAAGCATTTAATATAGCAAGGTTTGTTAAAAGCATTTAATATAGCAAGGTTTGTTAAAAGCATTTCATATAGCAAGGTTTGTTAAAAGCATTTCATATAGCAAGGTTTGTTAAAAGCATTTAATATAGCAAGGTTTGTTAAAAGCATTTAATATAGCAAGGTTTGTTAAAAGCATTTAATATAGCAAGGTTTGTTAAAAGCATTTAATATAGCAAGGTTTGTTAAAAGCATTTAATATAGCGAGGTTTGTTAAAAGCATTTAATATAGCAAGGTTTGTTAAAAGCATTTAATATAGCAAGGTTTGTTAAAAGCATTTAATATAGCAAGGTTTGTTAAAAGCATTTCATATAGCAAGGTTTGTTAAAAGCATTTAATATAGCAAGGTTTGTTAAAAGCATTTAATATAGCAAGGTTTGTTAAAAGCATTTAATATAGCAAGGTTTGTTAAAAGCATTTAATATAGCAAGGTTTGTTAAAAGCATTTAATATAGCGAGGTTTGTTAAAAGCATTTAATATAGCAAGGTTTGTTAAAAGCATTTAATATAGCAAGGTTTGTTAAAAGCATTTAATATAGCAAGGTTTGTTAAAAGCATTTCATATAGCAAGGTTTGTTAAAAGCATTTAATATAGCAAGGTTTGTTAAAAGCATTTAATATAGCAAGGTTTGTTAAAAGCATTTAATATAGCAAGGTTTGTTAAAAGCATTTAATATAGCAAGGTTTGTTAAAAGCATTTAATATAGCAAGGTTTGTTAAAAGCATTTAATATAGCAAGGTTTGTTAAAAGCATTTAATATAGCAAGGTTTGTTAAAAGCATTTAATATAGCAAGGTTTGTTAAAAGCATTTAATATAGCAAGGTTTGTTAAAAGCATTTAATATAGCAAGGTTTGTTAAAAGCATTTAATATAGCAAGGTTTGTTAAAAGCATTTAATATAGCAAGGTTTGTTAAAAGCATTTAATATAGCAAGGTTTGTTAAAAGCATTTAATATAGCAAGGTTTGTTAAAAGCATTTAATATAGCGAGGTTTGTTAAAAGCATTTAATATAGCAAGGTTTGTTAAAAGCATTTAATATAGCAAGGTTTGTTAAAAGCATTTAATATAGCAAGGTTTGTTAAAAGCATTTAATATAGCAAGGTTTGTTAAAAGCATTTAATATAGCAAGGTTTGTTAAAAGCATTTAATATAGCAAGGTTTGTTAAAAGCATTTAATATAGCAAGGTTTGTTAAAAGCATTTAATATAGCAAGGTTTGTTAAAAGCATTTAATATAGCAAGGTTTGTTAAAAGCATTTCATATAGCAAGGTTTGTTAAAAGCATTTCATATAGCAAGGTTTGTTAAAAGCATTTAATATAGCAAGGTTTGTTACCGATTATTTGAAACCATGTTTTGCGAGAGATATATCAACTATCAGATGGCAAACGTGTCGTATTGATTCAAAACTAATCGATAATCCCTCAAGCATCCTACAGTGCTGATTTTTCTTTCTTTCCGTCGTTCAATGTGAGTTCTGGGATCGAAATCCTATGTCGCCAATATTATGATGTTTATTAGACCTCTTTTGGAAAAGGTCGGTAACATATAATAGAAATATGTCGAGAGTCGTACACGGTCGAAACGGTGACTTGAATAAATATACACACACACATATATATATATATATATATATATATATATATATATCATGTGTCATAGGTTAGTTGAGAAATCAAAGAAAGTACTAGCTTGTAGATTCAACAAGGACAAACATCAATATTTTATTATACTGCGTAATCAGGTTGACACACCGGTTCCCGTTAGTTTACCCAAGTTAAGCGGCGTTAAGCCTGATCAGGTCTGAATGCGTGAACATTTGGAATAACTAGTTGCTGTATGTCCTCTCCACTTTTTTCCGCATTGTTTTCAGTCGTCCTTGATTCTCATTGCCATTTATATCAGGCAGTGCCGAGCGAGGTAAGAAATGGTTTGAGATTGCGCAACCCTGACCTTACTATTACTCTCGCAGTCACCCTTACAGTGGGTATCCATTGTCTTTCGAGATTGAAAAAAAGGCCATATAAAGCCCCCTTTCTTTCATAGAGCTTATTTGTAACCATATCGCTAACTGTCATTAGCTTTAAAGCATAGGTAATTAGGTAAAACTAATTCGAGCTCCCGCCACTTGACAATGTTGAGATATCACTTACATTCAGTCAGTGTAGTATATTAGCGCATGGGTAGAGGCGCCGACTGTCAGCTCGACGGTGTAGTTTCACTCACGGCTCGAGGCAGTAACTGGTCTAGCCGTACTGAAGAGCTGTGATAACCCAAAACAGTCTGTATGTGAATGACTATGTAAAGCGCCCTTTCTTGGGTAGTGTTTATTTGTAAGAATATCGTCAACTGCCATTAGCTTTAAAGCATAGCTCATTAAGTAAAACTAATTCGACCACTCGGAACTTGACAATATTTATATTGAGATATCACTTACATTCAAGCAGTGTCCTATGAAAGCGCAGGGGCGCCGACTGTCAGCTCGACGGTTGAGTTTTAATCCCGGCTAACTGATCTAGCTGCACTGAAGAGATGTATGTGGATTGCTGTCTTTGTCTCTCTCTCTCGCTCTCTCTCTCCATATATATATATATATATATATATATATATATATATATATATATATATATATATATATATATATATATATATATATATATGCGTTTGTTTGTTTGTATGTGTGTGCGTTTAATTTTATATATTTTAATTATCTTTCTTTTAGGTTTTATGGCTTCAATCTGTTTTTTTTTTACCTGCGATTTCCCGCGTTAAAATTCAGGAGAAAGCGAAAAAAAAATGTCTGCCACAGATAATTAGCGTTTTCTACAAAGAACAAATACCGTTTGAGGAAATCTGAAAGGCTTCATTAAATGTTCCTAAAAAACATAAATATAAATAAACATAAAACATAAACTAAATTAACTGCACGTTCTTTCCCATTATTTATTCTCCGATATGCATCTTAATTGGGAAATGTGTTTGAGGCAAACATTTTATACCAATCGATCCGCGTATGTAGGTAGCTTTGTATGTGGTGTACTCGGTAACAACAGTTTCCTAAGTGAATAGCAATTCTGTTTAAATCTAGTCGGTGTCTGTTAAATGTTGCGAATGTTCTTATTGTTTGAAATTCAATTTACAAAATAGAGATGTGAATTCATAGAAAACTTTGCTTGTATTCAATTAAATATAAACACACATGAATTATATGTAAAATAATATAAAAGTGAGTTAGGGGCATAAAAATATATCAAAAATTAATAAATAAAGATGAACAATTCATGAAATTATTTTTATAAATTCCAAAAGACATCATTGATATACGCTGATAATATACTTATTTATTTGTTTGTTATGCCTCCTTGGGTATCTGGCCTTTAACAATTTCTCAATTAAACTGTTAAAAAATAAACTCTTGGTAAAGTATCGATACCCAGATAAAAATCTGTTAAATATTTCATTTGACAACTCTCAAAAGTGCCCCTTCAATTTATTCCCTCTACCACTTTCTCTGAATTCATCCTACCTCATTTTAAACTGATCCACATTATGGGTGTTCTTAAGCCGATCTGACAACTTATTTCAAATATATTAAACTGGTTAACAGATCTAGTTTTTGAAAACTGCATTGACAATAGCCCTTCAGATCTAGGAGAAATATTTTTTTAAAAACTGACTATACTGTGTATATTTGACAAGTAATTTACAATAAAAATAGTAATGCGTATTATTTTGTATTTAATGGATTATCCATTCAATTATTATTATATTGACGTCATAATCACCACTAAAGGATTTATTTTTATATTGGTTTGAAAAAAAGATTATAACCGTTTCACAAAAGTAATATAAAATAGTAGTAATGATTTTTGATACAAAATGAGAACCGTTTCATAAAAGTAATATAAAGTAGTAGTAATGATTTCTGAAATAAATAAGAGCCGTTTTATAGGAGTAATATAAAGTAGTAGTAATGATTTCTGAAATAAATAAGAACCGTTTTATAGGAGTAATATAAAGTAGTAGTAATGATTTTTGAAGAAAAAATAGAACCGTTTCATGGAATAATAAAAACTAGTAGCAATGATTTTTGATACAAAATGAGAACCGTTTCACAAAAGTAATATAAAGTAGTAGTAGTAGTAGTAATAGTAATTTTTTATAAAAAAATAAGAACCGTTTCATAGGAGTAATATAAAGTAGCAGTAATGATTTTTTTGTAAATTTATAACCGTTTAATAGGGGTAATATAAAGAAGTAGTAATGATTCTTGATAAAAATGATAACCGTTTCATAAGAGTAATATAAAGTAGTAGTAA
Organism: Sepiola atlantica; assembly: GCA_963556195.1. NCBI lineage: Eukaryota > Metazoa > Mollusca > Cephalopoda > Sepiida > Sepiolidae > Sepiola > Sepiola atlantica. The sequence continues at coordinate 100,047,163 of OY744529.1, forward strand.
TTAGTTAAAAACAAAATGCGAACCGTTTTATTGAAGTAATATAAAGTAGTAGTAATGATTTTTGAAAATAATGAGAACCGTTTAATAGGGTTAATATAAAGTAGTAGCAATGCTTTTTAATAATAAATGAAAACTGTTTCATAAAAGTAATTTAAAGTAGTAGTAGTGATTTCTGAAAAAAATGAGAACCGTTTCATAAGATAATATGAAGTAGTAATGATCTTTTATACAAAATTAGAACTGTTTCTATAAGCGTAATATAAAGCCGTACTAATGATTTTTGAAAAACAAGAACCGTTTCATAGATATAATATACAGTAGTAGTAATATGTTTTGAAAACAATGAGAGCCGTTGCATAGGAGTAATATTATGTAGTGTTAATGAATTTTGGAAAAAGAATTGAAACGGTTCCATATGTGTAATATAAAGTAGTAGTAATAATGTTTGAAAAAATGAGAACCGTTTGATAGAAATAGTATACATTAGTAGTAATGATTTTTGAAAGAAATGAAAACCGTTTAATAGGAGTAATATAAAGTAGTAGTAATGATGTCTGAAAAAAATTAAAACCGTTTCATCAGGGTAATATCAAGTAGTAGTAATGATGTTTGAAAAAACTTAGAACCGCTTCATGAGAGTAATATAAAGTAATACTAATGATTTTTAAAAGAAAATGAGACTCGTTTTATAGGAGTAATATAAAGTAATAGTAATGATTTTTTAAAAAGAAACGAGAACCGTTTCATAGGAGTAATATAATGTAATAGTAATTATTTTTCAATTAAAAATTAGAACCGTTTCATAGAAGTAATATAATGTAGTAGTAATGATTTTTCAATTAAAAATTAGAACCGTTTCATAGGAGTAATATAATGTAGCAGTAATGGTTTTTCAATTAAAAATTAAAACCGTTTCATAGCAGAAATAAAAGTAGTAGTAATGATTTTTCAATTAAAAATTAGAACCGTTTCATAGGAGTAATATAATGTACTAGTAATGATTTTTCAATTAAAAATTAGAACCGTTTCATAGAAGTAATATAATGTAGTAGTAATGATTTTTCAATTAAAAATTAGAACCGTTTCATAGCAGTAATATCATGTAGTAGTAATGATTTTTAAATTAAAAATTAGAACCGTTTCATAGGAGTAATATAATGTAGTGGTAATTATTTTTCAATTAAAAATTAGAACCGTTTCATAGGAGTAATATAATGTAGTAGTAATGATTTTTAAATTTAAAATTAGAACCGTTTCATAGGAGTAATATCATGTAGTAGTAATGGTTTTTCAATTAAAAATTAGAACCGTTTCATAGCAGTAATATCATGTAGTAGTAATGATTTTTCAATTAAAAATTAGAACCGTTTCATAGGAGTAATATAATGTAGTGGTAATTATTTTTCAATTAAAAATTAGAACCGTTTCATAGGAGTAATATAATGTAGTAGTAATGATTTTTAAATTTAAAATTAGAACCGTTTCATAGAAGTAATATCATGTAGTAGTAATGATTTTTCAATTAAAAATTAGAACCGTTTAATAGGAGTAATATAATGTAGTGGTAATTATTTTTCAATTAAAAATTAGAACCGTTTCATAGAAGTAATATCATGTAGTAGTAATGATTTTTCAATTAAAAATTAGAACCGTTTCATAGGAGTAATATCATGTAGTAGTAATGGTTTTTCAATTAAAAATTAGAACCGTTTCATAGCAGTAATATCATGTAGTAGTAATGATTTTTCAATTAAAAATTAGAACCGTTTCATAGGAGTAATATCATGTAGTAGTAATGATTTTTCAATTAAAAATTAGAACCGTTTCATAGCAGTAATATAATGTAGTAGTAATGATTTTTCAATTAAAAATTAGAACCGTTTCATAGCAGTAATATCATGTAGTAGTAATGATTTTTCAATTAAAAATTAGAACCGTTTCATAGGAGTAATATAATGTAGTGGTAATTATTTTTCAATTAAAAATTAGAACCGTTTCATAGGAGTAATATAATGTAGTAGTAATGATTTTTAAATTTAAAATTAGAACCGTTTCATAGAAGTAATATCATGTAGTAGTAATGATTTTTCAATTAAAAATTAGAACCGTTTCATAGGAGTAATATAATGTAGTGGTAATTATTTTTCAATTAAAAATTAGAACCGTTTCATAGAAGTAATATCATGTAGTAGTAATGATTTTTCAATTAAAAATTAGAACCGTTTCATAGCAGTAATATAATGTAGTAGTAATGATTTTTCAATTAAAAATTAGAACCGTTTCATAGGAGTAATATAATGTAGTGGTAATTATTTTTCAATTAAAAATTAGAACCGTTTCATAGGAGTAATATAATGTAGTAGTAATGATTTTTAAATTTAAAATTAGAACCGTTTCATAGGAGTAATATCATGTAGTAGTAATGGTTTTTCAATTAAAAATTAGAACCGTTTCATAGCAGTAATATCATGTAGTAGTAATGATTTTTCAATTAAAAATTAGAACCGTTTCATAGGAGTAATATAATGTAGTAGTAATGATTTTTAAATTTAAAATTAGAACCGTTTCATAGGAGTAATATCATGTAGTAGTAATGATTTTTCAATTAAAAATTAGAACCGTTTCATAGCAGTAATATCATGTAGTAGTAATGATTTTTAAATTAAAAATTAGAACCGTTTCATAGGAGTAATATAATGTAGTGGTAATTATTTTTCAATTAAAAATTAGAACCGTTTCATAGGAGTAATATAATGTAGTAGTAATGATTTTTCAATTAAAAATTAGAACCGTTTCATAGCAGTAATATCATGTAGTAGTAATGATTTTTAAATTAAAAATTAGAACCGTTTCATAGGAGTAATATAATGTAGTGGTAATTATTTTTCAATTAAAAATTAGAACCGTTTCATAGGAGTAATATAATGTAGTAGTAATGATTTTTAAATTTAAAATTAGAACCGTTTCATAGGAGTAATATCATGTAGTAGTAATGGTTTTTCAATTAAAAATTAGAACCGTTTCATAGCAGTAATATCATGTAGTAGTAATGATTTTTCAATTAAAAATTAGAACCGTTTCATAGGAGTAATATCATGTAGTAGTAATGGTTTTTCAATTAAAAATTAGAACCGTTTCATAGCAGTAATATCATGTAGTAGTAATGATTTTTCAATTAAAAATTAGAACCGTTTCATAGGAGTAATATCATGTAGTAGTAATGATTTTTCAATTAAAAATTAGAACCGTTTCATAGAAGTAATATAATGTAGTAGTAATGATTTTTCAATTAAAAATTAGAACCGTTTCATAGAAGTAATATAATGTAGTAGTAATGATTTTTCAATTAAAAATTAGAACCGTTTCATAGCAGTAATATCATGTAGTAGTAATGATTTTTAAATTAAAAATTAGAACCGTTTCATAGGAGTAATATAATGTAGTGGTAATTATTTTTCAATTAAAAATTAGAACCGTTTCATAGGAGTAATATAATGTAGTAGTAATGATTTTTAAATTTAAAATTAGAACCGTTTCATAGGAGTAATATCATGTAGTAGTAATGGTTTTTCAATTAAAAATTAGAACCGTTTCATAGCAGTAATATCATGTAGTAGTAATGATTTTTCAATTAAAAATTAGAACCGTTTCATAGGAGTAATATAATGTAGTGGTAATTATTTTTCAATTAAAAATTAGAACCGTTTCATAGGAGTAATATAATGTAGTAGTAATGATTTTTAAATTTAAAATTAGAACCGTTTCATAGAAGTAATATCATGTAGTAGTAATGATTTTTCAATTAAAAATTAGAACCGTTTCATAGGAGTAATATAATGTAGTGGTAATTATTTTTCAATTAAAAATTAGAACCGTTTCATAGAAGTAATATCATGTAGTAGTAATGATTTTTCAATTAAAAATTAGAACCGTTTCATAGGAGTAATATCATGTAGTAGTAATGGTTTTTCAATTAAAAATTAGAACCGTTTCATAGCAGTAATATCATGTAGTAGTAATGATTTTTCAATTAAAAATTAGAACCGTTTCATAGGAGTAATATAATGTAGTGGTAATTATTTTTCAATTAAAAATTAGAACCGTTTCATAGAAGTAATATCATGTAGTAGTAATGATTTTTCAATTAAAAATTAGAACCGTTTCATAGGAGTAATATCATGTAGTAGTAATGGTTTTTCAATTAAAAATTAGAACCGTTTCATAGCAGTAATATCATGTAGTAGTAATGATTTTTCAATTAAAAATTAGAACCGTTTCATAGGAGTAATATAATGTAGTGGTAATTATTTTTCAATTAAAAATTAGAACCGTTTCATAGAAGTAATATCATGTAGTAGTAATGATTTTTCAATTAAAAATTAGAACCGTTTCATAGCAGTAATATAATGTAGTAGTAATGATTTTTCAATTAAAAATTAGAACCGTTTCATAGGAGTAATATAATGTAGTGGTAATTATTTTTCAATTAAAAATTAGAACCGTTTCATAGGAGTAATATAATGTAGTAGTAATGATTTTTAAATTTAAAATTAGAACCGTTTCATAGAAGTAATATCATGTAGTAGTAATGATTTTTCAATTAAAAATTAGAACCGTTTCATAGGAGTAATATAATGTAGTGGTAATTATTTTTCAATTAAAAATTAGAACCGTTTCATAGGAGTAATATAATGTAGTAGTAATGATTTTTAAATTTAAAATTAGAACCGTTTCATAGGAGTAATATCATGTAGTAGTAATGGTTTTTCAATTAAAAATTAGAACCGTTTCATAGCAGTAATATCATGTAGTAGTAATGATTTTTCAATTAAAAATTAGAACCGTTTCATAGGAGTAATATAATGTAGTGGTAATTATTTTTCAATTAAAAATTAGAACCGTTTCATAGAAGTAATATCATGTAGTAGTAATGATTTTTCAATTAAAAATTAGAACCGTTTCATAGGAGTAATATAATGTAGTAGTAATGGTTTTTAAATTTAAAATTAGAACCGTTTCATAGCAGTAATATCATGTAGTAGTAATATTTTTAAATTTAAAATTAGAACCGTTTCATAGGAGTAATATCATGTAGTAGTAATGATTTTTCAATTAAAAATTAGAACCGTTTCATAGAAGTAATATAATGTAGTAGTAATGATTTTTCAATTAAAAATTAGAACCGTTTCATAGCAGTAATATCATGTAGTAGTAATATTTTTAAATTTAAAATTAGAACCGTTTCATAGCAGTAATATAATGTAGTAGTAATTATATTTAAATTAAAAATTAGAACCGTTTCATAGGAGTAATATAATGTAGTAGTAATGATTTTTCATTTAAAAATTAGAACCGTTTCATAGCAGTAATATAATGTAGTTGTAATGATTTTTTAATTAAAAATTAGAACCGTTTCATAGAAGTAATATGATGTAGTAGTAAGGATTTTGGAAAAAAAAACAGAACCGTTTCATAAGAGTAATATAAAGTAATACTAATAATTTTTTAAAAGAAAATGAGAACCGTTTCATAGGCGTAATATTATGTAGTAGTAATGATTTTTTAAAAATCAGAACCGTTTCACAAGGGAAATATAATGTAGTTGAAATTATTTTTAAAAAAATGAAAACCGTTTCATAGTGGTAATTTAAAGTAGTAGTAATGATTTAAAAAAAAATAGAACCGTTTCATAGGAGTAATATAAAGTAATTGAAATGATTTTTTAAAAAATGAGAACCGTTTCATTGGTGTAATTTAAAGTAGTAGTTATGATTTTTGAAAAGAACAAGAACCGTTTTATAGGAGATATATAAAGTAGTAGTAAGGCTTTTTTCTAAATTAGAACCGTTTTATAGGAGTGATATAAAGTAGTAGTAATGCTTTTTTTTTAAATTAGAACCGTTTTATAGGAGTAATATAAAGTAGTAGCAATGCTTTTTTTAAAATTAGAACCGTATCATAAAAGTAATATAAAATAGTAGTAATCATTGTGTCTAAAACATGAGAACGGTTTCATATAGGTATTTTAAAGTAGCAGTAATCATTTCTGAAAAAATAAGAACCGTTTTATATGAATAATATAAAGTAGTAGTACTGTTTTTTAAAAAATTATATTGAAATATATTGAACAAAATTATATTGAAATCTGCAACAAATAAGATAACATTTTACATGTATAAAAAAACAATACAATATATGCATCTAAATTACTATAATTTACTAGAGTATCATGAAATATTTTAGTTACCAATATAATAACCTGATTCAAAGGTTTAGTCTATTGCATAAGGCAGATTACAAACTGGTGACACTCGACCGTGACATTGAAGATACTGATTACTTATTTAGCGGGTGTGTTGATGCAACATTATACTAACACCTACTAACACTTGCCAACAGGTTACTTGCATATGTGAAGCAAGTTGCAGTTGTGCACATTTTTGTTAAATATTATATTAAATGGGTATTTTGTTGAAATGTCTTATTTTTTAAACAAAAAGCATATAAGAGTAAAAAACGTTTTGGTCGATGTAACCTCTGACTTTCTTGAGATGAATCTTTTAGAAGTGATAGACCTTTTAGTCAAGCTTAGAAATCTTTATATCGAACTCGGAAATCTGAACACAGAATGCCTTACTGTACCCTTCAGTTATCTATTCATATTATTGTCCTTGTAATTGAAAATTATTTATTTATATCATTCTTTGAGGATGACTAGCCAATTAGCCTAAAGGTAGTTGCAGAGAAATTAAATAAAAACTATCAAAACATCAATTAGATGTTATTTTCTTTGATTAGTAAGAAAAATCAAATTCCAACAATATATATTAATTATAATGAATATATCTACTATTTAAAAATACTCAATACAAAATACAATGTAAAGATTCATAATATTTAACATCGCCATATTAATGGCTACCCGAATCCAATCCGGTCAATATCTCATATTACGTCATACAGTTGAGAAACTCGATGATTGGTTTTCGATGTATTTCCATGGATTCAAAAGATTAAAAAGCGTTTCATTAAATTATCTTATAATATTGGAAACTGAGGATTACTTAACAATAAATAAATCACAATTCAAGAAACATGTTCCACAAATAATACAATTAATAGTTGGAAACATTCACAATTGTAGAATATGTTTTTTTATATAAAAGCGGAAACTAAATATTTCTATAAAATGTAAAGAAATAATGGAACAAAACGTCATAAAAATGACAAAATAATTCGATAAAAATATAAACAATTATGTACAAACACTAGAAAATAAAATAGAAAACAAGATGAACTGGATATTAGAGTTAATTAACTAAACACTGAAAACTACGTGAAACATAGATTATTTTAAAAGACCATCAGTAGAACTTCATAAAAAACACGAATGATGAACAAAACAGGATCAGAGATCGGTAGGATCACCAAGATTATTATTTATCTGAATTTAAGTGATTAAAATGAAGTTGATTTAATCAGTGGATTAAAATTACGGAAGCATCTAATGCTAAAATAATAAAAGAAAATAAGTGAACATACGCATTTTTACAATTATATATTGTGGAGTATATGTATCAGTTTCAAAAGATGTATACTGTGCATCATTGAAATTTATAGAAGTTTACACCAACAGTTTGACTAAATATATCGTTAACATATGATAACCAAAATAAAAGATCGCTACTGTTCAATAACAATAACCACAGATTAAAAGTACATTTTCCGGAATTATTTCATGCGACTATGGTTTTGCTCAACTCAGCAACAAAAACAAAAGGCAAGATGAGAGGATGCCAGTTAAAATGGTTGAGGGCCGACGATGGTACCGTCGCGAAACTCGCATTTAAATTTAAAGTCGCCGGGAAAGAACCGAGAGTGAGGCAGATGAGCAGATAGAGAGATACCGTGCACAATGATGTGCATGAACCTGGCTTTCATCCGGAACAAGCTCGCGATCGTGCCAAATGGAGGCAAAAATAAATTATGTCTCTAAAGTAACGCAATAAGTTTTGTTTGTTGGTAATTCGGTCCGTCGGTTCGTAATACTTAATTTTGAAATATTCTTGTCATCACGCTTAACGGTACACTGCTATTTTCGTCGATCCGTCGCGCTCATGTTAAAAATATAATTTTCAGATACGTTTAGCCATTTTATATCAGAGATTGTATCTTTTCTTTCTGTCTGTCGATCTGTCGCGCTTAAATTTGAAATAGAATTTGCAATGTTAAAGGTTGAGATAGAATGGTGAACATCTGAATGTAAACTAATGAAGTGTTCTTGGATCCCCACAGTTTCGTTGTATTTGATTCTCACACTTCGTCCACTTTGTTGACAGAATCAGATGGTTGTGTTTCTACAATGATGTGGCAATTTGTAGAGTTTCTACTTGCTTTTCACCCTGTCGCTGCTTTGTTCTTCTCAATAACCGCTTTCGCGATCGTTATTAAAAAGAAGAAACATCAATAAATGAAATTTAAATTTTAAATATGTTGGGGTTTATTCCTTCTTCGGTGTATACATGCATATATATATATATATATATATATATATATATATATAAAACAACCCCCATCTTCCCTTACAGGGGGAATTAATAATTTAAAAGCCGAACTGTCCTCTATGGTGGTTCAGACTAAAGAGAATGATCCGCTATACATATTTGCCACATCCGCTTACCCGCTTCCTGTTCCCTTGACGTCACATCAGGGATACGTAGCCTTCTTTTGAATTCTAATTGGAAACTTCCGCTCTACATAATTTGTGACCTAAGGTAGACATTTGCCAGGCTGATCCTATTTTTTAGACAACCGCCTCTTATCTTGATACATCCGTCTTTTTCTGACGAAGCGTTTGAGAGATTTCAGTAAATCTGTAAACGATACCCCATCAATATTCCGACAGGAGCTCATCCTCCGAAACAAATCCCTCAAAATCCTCCCTAAACTAAAACTACATGCAGGGATTCTCCTTATCGTTGTACCCGCCCCCCTCTTCGTAATCTCTTGGTCTGTGGAGCATGCAATTTTTTAATTGGATTTTCCTCCACCATTGTTACTCACAGCACTGTGAGATATAGAGAGAAATCTCTATTCTAAGTTTTGGTGACCCCTATCGAGAAATGGTTAAGTAAAATCACACCTTTAGTTGGCACTGTGAAGGAATCCCCTGACTTATATTTCATCAAACAGACAATTGAAAGTGCTTGTAGAACAATTGCTTCAGTTCACGTTCGGATAGACAATTCAGAGCAAATTGCTTTCCAATCGGATGTATATATGAACGAGTTTCTAGCAGAAACCAAGTCTGTGACCTCAGCAAGAAAAATACTTTCATGCGACAAAAATATGTCAGCAGATTTTTTTCATATGTGTGTGCGTAGCCAGCGTAAACCATCCGGTGATGGGAAATAAAGAAAACCAAAGTGTTTCTATATACGTTGTGTTCTTTGTCATTCTTGTTGAATTTTAGCGGGTACCCCGAAAGAAGGGGTAATGCATCATTATGAGTCTAATGTTTTACTTACGGATTTAATAATAGGTTTTGATATTTTTCATTTTTATTCATAATATGTGACCAAAATAGGTCACAATATATTCCACTAAAGTATAGTAATATAAATATTAAAATAGAACCCATAAGACTTTCGATGTGCGACGACTTTTCGTGTGTTTGTATTTTCAAAGTTGGACATTCTTCACCCTCGGCTGTCTTCGTCTGGTGCGAGAGAGATCAAAAAGTAACATCAGTCGCAGTGACGCACCAATGAGGCAGTTCGACGTAGCTTATTCAATTCTCACCACGGATGTTGCTGATGTATTTCTGTCGAATAAGTGAACAACGAGAAACCGCGGACTTTTCTCAAGTAATTCGGTCGGAAAATGATTACGCATTGTTCCCTTTTCGCCACATACAAAACGAATGGTTCGATTTTTTTTTACTTCTTAAGATCTTTCATGTGTTAATTTCATTTCCTATTTAACACCCGATGTTCGGCACTACCTAGTCTGACATGAAGCCTATTCAATATGTACGGCTTTATTTAGGAAAGTGTTTACGTGACGTGTTTAGGTCCGGAGCGTTGATGGTTGATGAGAATAACATAAGATCACCACGCACTATTGAAGCTACTCGACACGCATAGCGTTGTTACGTGAGTGAATACTAAGCCATTTCGTTGTCTCATCTCTTTTGATTTAACTCGACAGGTGTTCTCAAAATAGACAGTAGCTTATTTTAATGTTTGTCATGCTCCTAAGTCACGGGTATGTTTGGCTTAACTTTCAGGATTTATTTGACCAGACATGGGACAGTTTACGTACAGTTTCTGCTCATATGGTAGCCATTATTATCTTTAACATAATTAAATCATCATTATAAATATTGGACCACAGCTTCTAGGTGTAAGGGTGAGTAATTTGGGCTATATTTAGTTTAATTTAGTCTCAGGTAAAGGGGAGCAAAGAGGGTGTAGAAGCCCTTCGTTAAAATGCAGACACTTCGACATTTTTGTAATTTAAACAAGTAGTTTACGTCAATTAATAAATATTCACAAAATTTCAGTTTCTCTGGCGTATTTAAAGGATTTTTCTGGGGCATACTATTGGTAAAACATCGTATTTTGATATGCAAATGTTTCAAAATTACCTTTAATTTGATTTATAGTCATTAGATACAAATTACGAAAGATTCAATGTATTTTAATTTCTTCTAAAGACCCAATCAACTTAAGCTTCAAATTTTATGTCATGGATCTTGATAAAAAAGGAAAAAGTATTCTAGATATAATGTTTAGTAGCATTGTACATTGATTTTGATCTTTGTACGTCGGACATAAAAGTAGTGAAACACCGTCTTCTCCGGGGAAGTCTTTTTATCTGTCTTAGGATGGCTATTCTTTAAGTTGAATGTATAAAATACTAAAATCATCTAAGGATTTTATTTTTCAGTACAAATTATCACCCAATGTAGACCATTATCGTACCTAGAAGTATAAATAAATGTTAATAAAAAAACATTTCTTTTTTGTCAACTTTTCAGAATATCGCCACGAACTGTATTGTAACATACATCCATGGGATGTGCAGCGAGATATCTGTTTACATTTGTTTTAAATTCATGCATGTCAGTACCTTCGTGAAAACAGGGAGCAGGGAGGGAGTTCCAGAGCTCAGCAGCACGAGGAAAGACGCTTTTGGAGTAGAAAACTATTCGGTATCTGAGGACCTCCACAGTGAATGGATAGGATTTGGCAGATTGTCGGGTTGGTCTAGTGAAATTACATCGTGGGGGCACCAGAGCAGCAAGTCAATCAGAGCACAATCCATTAAAGTACTTGTAAAACAGGCACAAGGAAGCAACATTGCGGCGATGGGACAGGGGCTGGGGCTTGGTGGATAGTGAGGGACCTATTAAATGGCGACTCTTTTTTGGACATTGTCTAAGAGGGAGAGATAATCTGGGAGATATCCAGTTTGCCAAAACTCAGCACTCTGGATGGGATTGGCACAAAATAAAAAAAATAGCCAATCAAGAAGGATTTTAGGGTTCGGGTAAGGGTTAATCTGACCGAAGATAGAACAGATACTACACTTCGATCCAACCACAAAGGACGAGAATATTTTATCTACGTGTATTTTCAAACCAGACTCTACTATAAAACGCGACACGTCTTGCCCAATCAAAACGAGAGAAACATTATGGGATAGTTACGTGCGAAATGAAAAGAAATGAATTAAGTACGATTTGAACTCAGCAAAGACTGTGGATTGAAAAATGAAAAAAAAATAGCAGCAAACTCTGAAGACTGGATGTTCGTTTAGCAACTTAGATTCGTTCAAGTGTGATGTGTGTCTTCTCAGAAGCGCCTGTAGGTATTTTTTTGTCTGAAAGTGACATTTTATTTATGTATAGCTCCATTACAAATTTTGAAATACATATTCAAAGGTTTGAATATTGAGCTTTATTTCTTGCTTTTGAATTTGATTCCCATAAGAATCGATCTGAACTATATGAAAGAATTGTTTTTATATTATCACATATAAATATATTTATATATATTTATTAAATGAGACATGTGCATATATTATGCCAGACCAATGGTTTCGTGCCTCGGCAATTATCGATGACATACGAACTGTAGCTTTGAACTGTTGCTTTTTCACTGTCTGGTGTTGAAAAAACTACGAAAGCTTACAACACACATCCATTTCTCTTTCACACCCTACTGAAGTTACGAATAACTCTGTTAAAAGATTCGAATACTCTAAATAACTTCTCTTCTGGTATTGAAACGATCAATCTATTGGTAGGAGATTTCATTGATTGGACATTTGAATACTGTTTGCTTGATACTCAAATCGAGAAGTCTTGTCTGCTTTTGTGAACAATGACTGATCGACCGGAATGAATAGACAAGGGTTCGGTCGGTCTGTATCGAGACAACGATCGACTAACCTTTTAAACTGCGAACGGCGATAATATTTCCGTAACTCACTTTCTGTCAATCTAAAGATATCAATGTCTATTCGGATCAAGATGAGTAGGTCAGTGCCACTTTCCGATCTCTATTTCACCTCGGATAACGGAGCAGAAATGACTCAAAACATAACTATTATATCTCCATCAAAACATGACTATTATATCCCCATCAAAACATGACTATTATATCTCCATCAAAACATGACTATTATATCTCCATCAAAACATGACTATTATATCTCCATCAAAACATGACTATTATATCTTCATCAAAACATGACTATTATATCTTCATCAAAACATGACTATTATATCTCCATAAAAACATGACTATTATATCTCCATCAAAACATGACAATTATATCTCCATCAAAACATGACTATTATATCTTCATCAACACATGACTATTATATCTCCATCAAAACATGACTATTATATCTCCATCAAAACATGACAATTATATCTCCATCAAAACATGACTATTATATCTTCATCAACACATGACTATTATATCTCCATCAAAACATGACTATTATATCTCCATCAAAACATGACTATTATATCTCCATCAAAACATGACTATTATATCTCCATCTAACATCGACAGTATATATTTTAACGTACAACCGTGAAGATAGATGCCAATCCTATAATACAGAGGTAATATACGTATATATATATATATATATATAAATATATATATATATATATATATATATATATATGCTTTCCTCGTTCTACAGCCAGAATTTGAATTCATAACCGCCAACGACATAACAAAAACGTTTTATCCAAAAAAACAAAGGAAAAAAGTGTGTTTATTTATTTTATTATTTTTTTTATGAAAAAACAGTAACACAATACTGGTCAACTTCGATGATGGAATATTATTCCAAATTGAGTGAGATTAAAGTAAAACATGAATGAATTAATCTTCTATTTTCAATTATGTATATATATATATATATATATATTAATATATTATTTCATGTATTTACATGAAATGTTATTAGGAGATATAATCTTTTATGTATCAATTTTCAGTAGCAGAGCTAGGTAGTAAGTTATGAAAATATACTTATAGAATGTTTACGGAGATAATACGCAGATGACTCTGTGCAGCTTAATTGCCATAAATATATGTTCATAACTTACTATATATATATATATATATATATATATATATATATATATATATATATATATATATATATATATATATATATATATATTAACAATCCAACATACTGAAAAATGAAAAAAGCAAAGAGCGATATTTGTTCATATGGTAGTTGTGGCGTTCAAATGAAATCAGACAAACAGAAAGTAATTAAAAAGAAATTGTACTCACAAAAAGTACGGAAGTAATGGATTGACAGAGGCTGCTTCCTCATTTTGATTGTTTTCTCACTTCGTTTATAGAGTCAAGAAAGGTCCATACAGTGGAACAACTTGGATAGATCACCATGCCAATGTGTTCGATGTCTGTATTATTCGAATACTTTCTCAACATGACTTATTTGAATAAAAATATCGAAGTTCAAATTTTAAATACGTGGAAAAAGTGTTTATATTCTTCGAAAAAAGTATAGACGTTAACATTCAAAATATTAACATTCGAAGTATGTAAAATTTCTACTTCTATAGTTTTCTTCAAAAAAGTCATCTTGAGGAAGTCTTTGAAAATAAAGACGATACATCGATGAGCATATGAAC
>OY744529.1:100066360-100108860 GCA_963556195.1 Sepiola atlantica
CATCTCTCTTTCTCTCTCTCTCTCTCTCTCTCTCTCTCTCTATATATATATATATATATATATATATATATATATATATATATATATATATATATATATATGCCCCATATCTCTAGGTTGAGCTCTCTTTCAGATGTAATAACAGTTTCCTACGAAGAATAATTTCTCGGTTTTTCCGATAGACGCAATTAAAATATATATGTAACCAGAGATACTACATGTATAGGTATTGAATTGATTATAATGTCATCAGCGATGTTTGTTGACACAGAAACTTGGACCGCTAGATCGCGTTTTGTCAGTGTTTGCCCATTCGGGTTTCTAATCTGGTGGTAAATAGACTCGTTACGTCTAGCCGCACTGACTAGTCTTAGAAAAGTACATAGATATATGTAGTCTCTCTTGCCTGTGATAGAGGCAGTTTGCCGAAGGCTTATCTATTCAGCCACATGATATCCCATGGTAGGGAGAAATTACGCGAGGGAGAAAGCAGGAAGAACACCAGTGTGTATGAACGATCGCTAGTGATGTTGTGTTTCATAACATGTAAGCGTAAAGCTTGAACATATTGAACATGTTGTGGTCCAAAACCAAGACTGAATTCTTGTAAGAGTTGTCTTCTCATGTAAATAAGTTGCAATCATCTTTTCTTTTTCATTTTACTCAGAAATCAGAGGGACCCTTATCTGGGGCTTACTCTTGATCTCTATTTGAGATACTAAGATATCTGAGTGTTCAACTAAAGTTCTCCTTTACCTCTCAACAGTTCACTTAGTAAATAATGACAAACATTAATTTTCTACTCTCTAATTGACCATTGACCATTGACCAGTTGAATATTTTATAGTATATCTTTGGTCTTACGGATTTGAGGACAAAACTTCATCTTGTCTGGTGGAGTATCCAGCTACGTAGTGTTAGTTGAGGTAACATGTCTGGTTGAGTTTCCAGCTTAGTGATGGTACCATTCCTCGTATAAGCCAATGTGTACCTAGGGGATCTTATTTGAGCTTCAAATACTATGTTATTTCGAATATTTCGTCAGTGTTTACTTCTAGGGGAAAGTAGCTTCATGCTAGGTTGTCCCGACACACAGGACAGTGTTCAAAATCTCCCCATGTATATATATATATATATATATATATATATATATATATATATATATATATATATATTCCAAAATAAATCCACATAGAATCGTAGATCTACTTTTCGTATAGTCCTCTGAAGTTCTATAAGACGTTGTATACATAATCGTTATGCGGTAGTGGTGTCTTCCTGTGCCAAATTACTTGTATTTCATTTGCCATCTAGTTCGACTTCCTTTTTTTGATTCGTAACTCTTGAGACTCTATGAGCGCCTGGAATCATTTGGCAACAGACATCGTCAAAGAACGAATCGATGGAACAGTTTGGCAATTGAATTCCATTACTCGTTGTCAATATTGTAACCGGAATTTCACGTCAGAAATCTTTAACTGCAGATATAAATCCTGTTCCTATATGTCAAAAGCAAACACTTTTTTTCACAAAAATATATTCAGCACACAAAAAAGTAGTTTTGCTAGAAAAAGATCGTCTTCCATAAAGAGTCCATTAACTTTTTCACAAATTGGACCAATGCCAAGATTGTCAACCTAAGTAACAGCTATTTGTAAGGCTTTTGTTATCTAAGTAGATTAACACAGCTTGCCTATTGAATTATCTTTTCTGTGTAAATTATAGAAACATACAAGTGACGAGCCTATTTTATCCAATACATAATATCGGGAGAAAATTGAGAAGTTCCAAAGTTAAATTTCAGAGACCACCATCTTCAGATGCGGCCGAAGTCCAATAGAGGGTTTGTTCGTGGATGCAGCAAGGCTCAGTAATTCGTGAGGTGGGAAATATAAGCCTTCTTACGACCTACCTACAAATCACTTTCTCCGCTGGCCTTTTTGACACCGGATTTTTTTGCAATCGGACACTTGCTTGCATTCGGACAGCTGTTTGCCTTGTTTATTTCCCCACAATCTTTATTTTACTTTTTCAAATTTTATATCTTGGCCTTTGCCAACATATCTATCCCAGCAATTTCCTCTGATGATAAGATTTTGATCTTTGAAAAGCCTGACTTAAGGAAAAAATTAATTGAATACATTGCTTTTTTTGCGGAATATACTTTGCATTCAGCAACTGAATTGAAAAAAAATCTGCCTCCGTCGCTTTTCTAATTCCTTTTCATCCTTCTACCTACCTATCTGCTCTATCCGGTATATTGAGCTTTATACTTTTCACAATAGGTTTTAACTTTTCTTAAAAGTTCGCTTTTAGTTCTCCACTTCATAAATATATATATATATATATATATATATATATATATATATATATATGTATATAAATTTGTATATATATATATATATATATATATATATATATATAAATATATATATATATATATATATATATGTATATATATATATATATAATATATATATATATATATATATATATAAATTTGTATATATATATATATTTATATATATATATATATATATATATAATTTATTTAAATACTTTATGTTACATATTTCAGAAATGTATCACGGTTTCATCTAAAATGGTAGATTTAGACATCTTTAGTAAATCTCTGTGCCCAGTGGAATCGTCGGCATGCTGAAACGATTGTAGTCACGCCCCGATTAGGAATGGCGTCAAACAATGAAAGAAAACGGTGTATCTCTTAGGCAGTCCCCGAAAAAAAACCCGTGTGGGATAGTGATTAATTAATATGTAAGTGTGTTCGATTTTGGTTCGTGTTTAAAAGGTCTTCATGTTATTCCTTCGAAAGTTTTATTTATTTATTTATCTGTGGATTTGTAATAGTATTGCTTTACCTAGTCTGAAAAAATACGAAAGGGGCGGCTTTGAAGTTTGCCGTTTGGGTTTCTGAGATAAGGGTGCTTTTTTGTTGTCGTTTGTAGGTTTAAATTTACGTATCGGATTAATTGTTCAATATAGTGCTGAAAAGGATGATGCAATAATATTTCCCTGAATTTAAAGTGTTTATTTTTGTTTATTTAATTGGCATTTTCGTATTTTCTGGTTGTTAATGGACGAAAACGCCGTATATTAAAAAAACGGTGTTCCGCTGATTTAACCCGTTTATAACTAGTAGTGGTGAAAACAAAGATTGGTTATGAACGTAATTAAGTATAATTAAAATGATGGCTGTTATCTGTTATTACTATATGAGAGCTATACGTTTAGTCTCTGGATGGGGGTTGTTAACTTCTATTTTATTGATGGTGTATTAATAATATTAATATTTAGTGTATTTCGGAAAATTTATTAAAGTATTTATCTTTTAATTTTATTATATTCTACTCATACGTTCACATACATGTCTGCGTACTTCCCTCCATGCACACCGGCATATAAATACTTATATTCACATACGTGCATGGACGCACATACATATTCACATACACATCCGCACGCATATACGTATGCACGCACGCACACACCCCTACACTCACATGTACAGGGGGTTATTAATTTTTTATTATTTATTTTTTGTTTTTTGTTTTATTATTACTTTAATCTTTTATTTATTTTATTAATATTATTTTATATTTTATATTTATAAATAATATGCACCTATACATACACACGCGCATCCGCGCATATATACGTGTACATGCATACGGACATATATACACACGCATGTACACGAATCTTCACTTATACAGGGGTAGGCGGGTGGTTTGAGAATCAATGATATGGTCTGTATGAAGCGGGGGGGTTATTAGGCATCAATAATTTCTTTTCGTTCTGTGGAGTATCTGTATTCCTGGGTGTTTAGAGGGGGTTCATGCATTTACAGTGATAGGAGGATCGCGGGGAGATGGGGTATCTACTGATATATGTATAAGCTGTGGTGGATGATGTGATTGTCTGTGGCGGAGGGATGGGGTGTCTATTGATGAATGTTTTATCTGTGTCGGTAGGGGTTAGGAATAGGTTGTATCAGGGTTGGCGTGGTTAATGTAGTAGCGCCCGTGGTATATGTAACATATATTTGGGTGGGGGTTAATTTGTACGTAAATAGAAAAATAGAAAAGTTTGTTATGGGTTTGGGGAAGGTCTTGGGGATGTTGGTTATTTTGTATGTTTTTAAGAATTACTTTACTATCTTTTTAGAGGGGTATTTAGTTTAAAGGGGTGATTGGTGGGCTATGTAATATTTTTATCAGACCATTGGGCTAGCAGGAATTTTCTTTTATGGGGACATTTTCTGAAGACCTCGGTTTTTATGTTCATGCAGTTTATGGAAGGATTGTTGATAGCTTGTATAATTGTGAATTTCTCAGTAGTGCACAAAAAGCAGGTCTGGAGTTGTGGCTGTAAGATTTAGGCTTGTCGGTAATTCTTCATTCTATTTTGTAGGGGTGTTGGACTTCTTGAGATCCCATACATGGGTTGCTAGTGTGGTTATGTGGTATTTTTGGTCATATAGGAATATGTTTTTGAGGGCGTAGATTCTTTGTTTAAAAGTTCCTTGGGTCATTTGGATGTATATATCCTCCCTTTTGGTATCCACTCCGGATATAACCTTGGCTTCGTTAACAACGGAGTTGACTGTGCATCCTCAGCCCAAGGGGCACATCTCACCTCTTTTGCACGAGCAGCGGGGTTTGGGTGAATTGGTTGGTGGTTTGGGAGTCAGAATGAATCCCACGGACTGAAAACATGAATAGCTAGTTTTGACTGTGTTTCTTTTGAAAGGTTTATGGAGATTATTTGATGGCGGGAAGCGCTTGTCTATTAATTTGAGAAATTGCTTGCCTACGCTATATTTGACGCTGAGGGAATAAGGGGGGAGGCGAACCAGATAATATGTCTTTGTCTATTGTGTCTGTGTTGACCGGTGGATTGGTTGGGTATGTAGGATATTTTTTCGTTATAACCGCTCTCAAGGAGGGCATTATTGTAATACGAGGCGGCTTGTTGGAAAATCGCAGGTGTGGATGAAAGGCTGGATATTCTCTTACTTATATTAGGTATAAGGTTCTTAAATACGAAAGGGGTGGCAGGAGTTGGTGTGGATGTATCTGAGTTGTTTTTTCCATATCTTATTCATTTTTTCTTCTTTTGCGTTTTATCGGTGATTTTTAGTGACTTACATTTTGCCCGTATATATATATATATATATATATATATATATATATATTGTATAGCTCACATACTATACACTATATTGAGCGTTGTTTTTATCGTGATAGTTAACTAGTAAAATATATTATTTATATCTTTAAAGTATCATATAAGTCTCTCTTTCTCTGTTTATATATATATATATATATATACATATATATATATTTATATATATATATGTATATATATATATGTATATATATATATATGTATATATATATATATATATATGTATATATATATATATATATATATATGTATATATATATATATATATATATATATATATATATATATATATATATATATATATATATAGTTTGAAAAATCACACATGGAAGCGTTGCTGGCGTGGCAATAACAAGTAGAATATTTTTTTAAATATTTTGAAAACCTCGACAACGCAATTTATTTATGTTTTTTTTTAAATAAATTATTTATGTACTTTAAAACTTGAGTACTTCGGTTGATATACATCCTTGTCAGAAGTATAAGCATATTTTTTCCTCTTCTTTATTCGTTTAATCCTTCTTGATTGAGACATATTTATCGCAGTCAAGTTGAACTTCGTCTTGATGCTATCGACGATTAATGTTGATATACCGGTGTGTGTAGCACGCGGTTACGTGAATAAAGTAGTTTGAAAACTCGCACATGGAAGCGTTGGTTAAATGGCAATAATAAGGAGAATATTTTTTAAAAATATTTTGAAAACGTGGACAACGCAATTTATTCATGTTTTTTTTTTAAATAAATTATTAATTTACTTTAAGTACTTTCGGTGTATACACCTTTGTCAGAAGTATAAGCATATTTTTCCATTTTTTAGTTTAATCCTCCTTGATTAAGACATATTTATCACAGTCAAGTTGAAATTCGTTTTGATGTTATCGACGATTAATGTTGATATGCCGCTCTGTTTAGCACGCGGTTACGTGAATAAAGTAGTTTGAAAAGCCACACATGGAAGCGTTGGTTAAATGGCAATAATAAGGAGAATATTTTAAAAAAATATTTTGAAAACCTGGACAACGCAATTTATTCATGTTTTTTTTTTTAAATAAATGATTAATTTACTTTAAAAACTTGAGTACTTTCGGTGATATACACCCTTGTCAGAAGTATAAGCATATTTTTTCTCATTTTTTTCGTTTAATCCTCCTTGATTAAGACATATTTATCGCAGTATGGAAAATGAAAAAGATAAAACGAAATTAATTATACATTTATTAAGGTTTCGTCTTAATTTCAAGACATTCTAAAGATGATTGATTTAAAAAAATAACATACAAGTACAACATTTGAAATTACTTTATTCATTTGTTATAAGAATGTAACATTCCACTCCGTAGTTTCGGACGGAGCAGGTATCATAGTATATACATATAAGCATAGAATGTGTCATGACTACACACATGCAACCGTATTTAAGGCTTCGATTCCATGAGGCCATTGAGTTTATATTTGTATTTTTATATTTTTATATATGTGTTGATTTAAAATATTTTCAAATTAATTTTATAGATTCTTATTTTTGTTTTATTTTTATTCTTAGTTTTATTTTTATTTTTATTTTATTTTTATGTTTATTCATATTTTGATCTTTACTTTTTTATTTTTAGTCTTATTTTCATTTTTATCTTTATCTTTACTTTTGTTATTTTAGTCTTATTTTTATGTTTATTTTAATTTTTACTTTTACTTTTTTATTTTTAGTCTTATTTTTATTTTTATTTTATATTTTTATGTTTATTTTTATTTTATCTTAACATTTTATTTTTAGTCTTATTTTCATTTTATCTTTATCTTTACTTTTGTTATTTTTAGTCTTATTTTTATGTTTATTTTAAAATTTACATTTACTTTTTTTATTTTTAGTCTGATCTTTATTTTTTTGTTTTTTTAATATTTTTATGTTTATTTTTATTTTATCTTTACTTTTTATGTTTATTCTTTTTTATTTTTATGTTTATTTAATTTATTTTAGTTTTAGTTTTAATTCTTATGTACGCTTTGCACAATATAACGCCAACTCCACTTGTCTTCAGTCAGACCGAACGACCCACAGTCGGTGATTAAAACCTAACCCTAAATTCCCCGATGTATTAGATCTTAGCTCTTAACAGCTGTTGATCGATAACACTGACATGCCACTGTCGCAGATTATGTGCATGTATGTATATATTCTCAAATCATATATATATATGTATACATATATATATATATATGTATATATATATATATATAAATATATATATGAGAAAAATGTTGTAGTTTGCTTGAGGCATTGTGTGTAATATGTAATCAGTATTGTTAGAAGGCGATGACAATGCGTTGGTTAGGTGACGCCGACGGTACGTGAAATGCTAAACAAGAATGACAATATTGAGCAATCAATAATTTTCAAATAATTGTATTATATTTACCAACGTGTTAGTTCTAACCGTGCTGGTCGGGTGGTGTGTCTTCCTTTTTAAATTTTCGAGGGAATTCCTCATCTTGAGAAATAAAATATATCCACTCGTCGGTGTGTGTTTTCTGCCAATAGCCTGGGCCGGAAACTACGGTTTGTTTATCGTGATAGGTTCGCAAAAATGTTTTTTTTTCTATACGTTCAGGTGTGACTAGATTAAGTGTTTTGGTGTAGTTAAATATTGTTATATTATTTTGTCAGTGATGATTATTATGTGTCGTGTTTAGAAGTGTTCTATTTAATAATTATTATTATTGGAGGGAATGTGTGTGGTATTTAACGTTACAATTTGTCATATTAAATTTAAAAAAAACATTTTTTAAACAGTTTCTGCGGATATATCGCAATAACCAACCATAATTTCCGACCCAGGCTATTGGCAAAAACTAAAAGCGATACGTCTAAGCATCCCTTACAGTCTAATAAAACTCATATATATTGAAAATTGAAAATATATATTGAAAATTGAAAAAATAAAAACACCATTATCAAGAAAAATCACTCTGTGTTATTAAATCATGTTTGTCTAAATGAAAATATTCTGCCTAAATACAAACACACACTATATATATATATATATATATATATATATATATATATATATATATATATATATATATATATATATATATATATAATAGAGAATGGTAGATTGTTTGAAGCATTTCTGGGTATAATAGTAGTATGTTTTTAAAAGGCTGTGGGCAATGCAAATTCCGGGTAAGATGTAAGTTGAAAGGAACAAAAATAATAAATCGGATACGAAATATGACTTACTATTTATTTTTTCTTAAAATCTTACATAACAGCAAGAGTGTTGTTAGCTGTTTGTGTGATGTCCGGATGATTATGCAATAATTTATTTAATATTTCGGGGAAAGAAACTTCCCTTTGTCAAAAGTAATTAATACCAGAAAGAATATCTCCGATTTTGCAGAGAATCTGACAAAACAAAATGGCTGCCAAAAGACAGAACAGCAGCGAAACCAAGTCCCACAGTGAATGGAAATTAAAGATTGTTAGGGTTATGTTATGTATATAATTTGGTGTTCAAAAATATATGTGTAATATTGGATCAGTGTATGGTGATCGATAAACTGTCGAACAGTATTCAACAGCAACAACGGATCAGAACATCGCATTTAAGCCATAGTGTGACTGCTTATTAAAAAATTATCTCAGAAACTCCAGTCCTTGTAATAAAGTGGTTATAAGAACATTTTAAATAAATATTTATTCTTATTACCTACAGACATCGATTACGATCCGAATACGTTCGTTGATCACTCTTAACTGCTTGGGTAAATTTAGCCGCCGATTCGCTATTTACAAAGTTAAATTCCTCCCTAATTAATAACTAGTTCACTATGGCCGAGCGGTTAAGAGTTTGTGTTCGGGGTTCGCGCCCGCCGACCGTTGGATATTAGCTTTCTGCACTGGAGATTGCGTTAGCATGAAACATCGATGTCTGTAGGTAATAAATAATTAATATTTATTTATAAATATTATATATATACATATATATATATATATATATATATATATATATATATATATATATATATATATATATGTATGATGGACTCGATTTCGACGTATGCGTGCCCCACCAGGGGCTGGCCGCGCGTGAATTTGTAATTGCAAGGGTTGCGCAATCTGCAACAACCGCTCTCCTGAGTCGGCATTGCTTGATTCCAATGGCAAGTAGTAATACAAGACGACTGGAAACAATGCCGAGATAAGCAGAGAGCACATACAGCACCTGGTATTCCCAAATGGTTACCCATTTAGTACTGGCCAGGCTCGACGCCGCTTAACTTATATATATATATATATAAAGTTAACATTTTCCAGTATGGTGGATTCTTTATTCCATAATAATAATAATCACACACACACCAACACACACACACACGCACACACACACACACACACATATATATATATATATATATATATATATATATATATATATATATATATATATATATATATATTTCATTCTTTAACAAAGTAGAAACAATAAAAAGAAAATGAATTTATAAATAACGCTTCTATTTGTTTCCCTGGCTTCTTCCTTTTCTGTCCGCACCTCCTGCTAACAAAAACGTACGTGTTTCCACAACGGACGTCTCTGTTTTTCCAGCGAAATCTAATATTGTCTTTCACTCAACAAAATCGAAGCGCCGTTACCATGGTTACACTCGGCACCTTCCACCACACCCAGCGTCTTCTTCTCACTTCGCCGAATACGATTCGTATTTATCGCTGCCTCTTCGTCAACTCGCAAGCATGTTGTTTCGTAGTTGCGCATGCTGCAAAGGGAAGGCCGATCTTTACGCGATCCTGACTGCGAGGATGTCGGTTTGATAACATCGACGTTTACCTAACTAATTGGAGTAGACAAGACGAGCAAGAGATACGGCTGTTTTGATGGTCCACTGACAGCATCATTGAATTACAGTGTAAAGCGGTAATATGGAGAAACGACCGTGATATACAAAACAACCCTACATATGTGTTCTTCAAATTAATTGGTTGGTTCATTCAAATCGCCCTCAACGGCGGTTGTGGATTGTTAAATAAATAGCGTATATCTTGGTATTTATCTACCTCCCTCAGCGGTAAGATGTGACACAAGGTCGGGAAAGTGGGAGTTGAAAAGCCAGCACCCTAGAGAACGAAGGGTGCTCTGGCCGTCAAAAAATGCCTGGGCAGTCCCGTCGGCATTCCCCGGTAGGCGCGTCTCAGGCGATTAGCAATAAACTAACCCCTTTTCAAAAGGTGAGAAGGCAAATCCTGGCGGGGTGGACATCCTAGAACTGCACAGGAGTGTACCTCAGACCGGCGGAATCAAGACCACCCACAGGCCAAGTCGGTACCGGTCTAGAGAGTGAGCATCCATCGGAACAGATACTACACTTTAATCTTAGAGAAAAGGCCAACGAAGATTTATCGAAACGCGTTAGGTTTATTATATTAAACAAGAAGTTAAGATTTTTCTCAAGCTCTCTCTTTCTCTTTCTATGTCTTCTCTCTCTATCTCTCTCTGTTTCTCTCTGTCTATTTCTCTCTCCCTCTCTACCTCTTTCTCTCTCTTTCTCTCTCTCTTTCTCTCTCTCTTTTTCTCTCTCTATCTCTATTATTCTCTTTCTCTCTCTCTTTCTCTCTCTTTCTCTCTCTCTCTCTATCTCTATTATTCTCTTTCTCTCTCTCTCTTTCTCTCTCTCTGTCTCTCTATCTCTCTCTCGCTCTTTCTCTCTCGCTCTTTCTCTCTCTCTTTCTTTCTCTCTTTCTCCTTCTTTCTCTCTTTCTCTTTCTCTGTCTTTCCATGAATATTTTAATATGTATATACAATTTAAATGAACAGCAAACTTTTCTAAAATAAAGATACCTTCAACTATTGTAATACGCAACCGTAAATGGCAATATTTCAAAACATTCCAATCTTTGGAGAAATATCGGAAAACATGTATTTTTTTATTATTCGGACGATTATTCTCTTGGATGCTATTCTCCCAACGTTCGCCGGAAGTAACCGCTGCTATTATTGAGGTGTTTCCCGTCAAACTTAGTTATCTTTGTCGAACTCTGCATCTGTACAGATTTTTGAACGGAAACCTTCATTTATTCCAATTGCGCATCTTTCCCTCGTTCCGTCAGCCACAAACCCATAGAAAACTTAGCACTTTTATCCGTTGCGCCAGGGTTCCGTTAAAAATTTCGTACAAGTTTCCGACTTCGACATGAAGATTCTCTGAATTTGATAAGACGCACATGCATAAGGACGGAGTTTACATCGGCCGAAACGTTGTGTGTATAATATCTAAGGTGATAGTAATCTGAATAATCAAAATTATAAAAATGATCATTCATCGTCCACAAAATTACGAAACATAATATCGGAAAATATATTTTGTATCAAATAATCAGTGGTTAAGGTTAGGGTTAGGGTTGCAAACCGAGGTCACACATCACTGGTTAACTGATTTCACTGCTGTTGTTTTCGTTCCGGATCACCAGACCGTTCCATCAACAATCTAAGCATTTTCAAAAGAAATGTCATCTTCCTTGAATGAGACGCCGTGCTACGCTCTACATTGCGAACTAACTAGCCTCACAGGAAAAAAAACTATATGAAGCGCAGCCCCTCACTTGAGCCAGTGATACAATCAACTGATCAACACAAGATAACGACACAATTCTTTCTGCTACTGTACAAATAACTGTAATAATTATTATTTAATATTATAACATGGCAAACAATGTAGGCTATCGTCTTGTTCCCATGCCATTTAATTTAAAGTAAAACGATTCGAATTGTTTTTCATCTCTTATTTGATTAGCAATAAAATAGAGAACGTTTGAAAACTCAGTTTCATTTGTATATATATTTATATTGTGACGTGATTCCCATATATTTAGGTTGTTGTGTGATTCACATATATTTATATTGTGACGTGATTTCCCTATATTTATATTGTGACGTGATTTTCATATATTTATATTGTGACCTGATTACCATATATTTATATTGTGACGTGATTACCATATATTTACATTGTGATATGATCCACATATATTTATATTGTGATGTTATTTCCATATACTTATATTGTGACGTGATTTTCATATATTTATATTGTGACGTATTACCATATATTTATATTGTGATATGATCCACATATATTTATCTTGTGATGTTATTCCCATATACTTATATTGTGACGTGATTTCCATATATTCATATTGTGACGTGATTTAATATTAGAATGTTATTAATCAGAATAAAAGATGAGGAATATATCTATCTTCGTAAGTAAACCAAATTTCTTATTCGCTTGTCCAGATAGCGCTAGAAATGTTGCCAAAGAATGAACTAAACTTATCTGAGTACACATAATACGATTAACCTGCTGATCAATCCCAGGAAATATCACCCTACTTTCAGTATCAACAGCCAAATCCGGTGCCTGCCACCTCATCGAAAGAAGAGTGTCAAAATAACACTTTTCTACTTCTTCGAGTTGATAATGTCACGAAAGCCTTACAGTCGAACCTATATCATTCATCATTGTGTTTCATAGCATTATCCAGATGTCAACATAAACATGAGGACAAAACTTTGCAAGAGAATACGGACAGATAAAAATTCTCTGAGTATCTTCGAAAACGTTGTGCTTATTACGATCAGCTAGAAGAGCGATCTTATTACGATCACCAAGTAATAAGTGGTAGTAAGTTGTGAGTAGTATGAGAACACATCTAAAAGAATGATTAGGTTTAAGGGTCATAAAATTGATACTAGAATTGTACGCAAAGATTCGTGGCGAAACGGATATAAGTGTTAAGTTTAATAGCTTCAAAGTGACAGTCTTCTGAGGGTTAAAATGGATACTCAAAATCCAATTACGAATCGCTTACTATTTTACCCGGTCATGACTGATGGAACGAGTGCAAGCTACCCCCCCCCCGAGAATTAATGAAGGGGGTCAGTTCGTACAGATTTATAAGTTCGACATACAGATTAACGAGTTCGATGAGATGCACCTGAGGAAGGTCGGAGGTACTATCGACAAAAAAGTTGTGAGAGTAACATCCAAGATTTGCCCGAATAAGCGAAATAATCCTGGCCTGTATTATTACGATTCTCAAAGCCCCAATGTTTCGTCGCCTTGTTCAACCTTGAATTCTTCATTTTAGACCAAACCACTCAAAATTAGTCATACGAATATAAAAGCTCTACTTCCGAACTATAATTCAAATGTAAAGTTTTTTTGTGTGAAAACTTTAAACACTCCACACCGACTCTCATTTGCAGGTATCTAGCTGAAAAGCCCATTTTTACACAATTAAATTATCTTGATAAATGTCAGCTCCATACTTTTTTTAGATTAAAATCTCTTCGCGTTTGGCTAATTAGTCGTTACCCATCAACGCCAAAGACTACACGAGAGTGACGGTTGAACGATGAAGAATATTATGAGATGATTGAAAATTATGAATAGAATGAACACAATCTGATTACTTATGAAGTGTGTTTATCACAAGTATTTGCAGACATTGCATTTCACAACGAACATGTAGTACTTAAGAAAGGAAGCTTTAGCGTAGTAATGTTTCGCAGATAGGATGTTCGTGGAAAGAAACTCTGTTCATGGAAATTACGCCTGACACTAAAAACAGTTGCCCCTTACGTCTACAGTGGCAACATGCCTTGTTTGGGGTGAACTAAGTTTTTTAAAAAGAAGGAAGAAAGGTTGTTACTGTCGATGTTTTATAAGAAGGAACCAGCGATTGGCTCTCCTTCGACGACTGTTCATTGAAATAACAATGGAATAGAAAAAGAGCAGGAACGTCTCTTCCATTTCAAAATGGTATGTAGAGAACAGTAGAGATCACTACTTGCTAGATTGCGAAGACGATTGTGTATTCTGGCAATGCAAGACACGGTGTTTTGAGCTGCATCTCCCGAAATGTGGCATCAGAACTCCATCTTAGGTCGTACTCAACTCTTATACACGTATCGGCTGGCATAAGAGGCTAGGTACTTTCTGGAACGGTAGAATGATCCAACCACTTTTGCTGACACATTAGCAACTACTCGAATATAAGTCTTCCATTTTAGATCTAGATTTATAGTAGATCCACCCCCTCGTCTTCATGCGGCGGGTCGTGAAAGCGTCCTTCTGTAGGGCAATCAGAACTTCTACATTTAAACCATATCGACGTATGCGCGTGTAACTCGTTTGCATTACTAGCAGAAATACTTCCATCAACGAACTAACAATGATATGCATATCAATTTATATAGACTTATATGTATATATGTATATGGTTATCCATTTTATGTACACTACTTAACCATATGTATTGAACTTTGTGATTATTTCATAATTATTGACCATTATGATTATTTTATTATTATTGACCATTATGATTATTTTATAATTATTTACCATCATGATTATTTCATAATTATTGAAATTTTTGATAATTTTATAATTATTGACCATTATGTATGTTTTATTATTATTGACCATCATGATTATTTTATAATTATTGACCATTATGATTATTTCATATGTATTGAACTTTGTGATTATTTTATAATTATTGACCATTATGATTATTAAATAATTATTTACCATCATGATTGTTTTATAATTATTGACCATTATGATTGTTTTATAATTATTGACCATTATGATCATTATATAATTATTTACCATGATGGTTATTTCATAATTATTATAATGCGTAAATCAACCCACGTAACCAATTAACTATAACCAGTCACAGAAAATTTGAAATAGTAATAAAACAAAAACATTGAAATAACATCACCCGAACCCAAAGGAACTGAAACTGCCATAATTTACATAAACTGACGCCTTCTAAAAAAGGCCACACATGTGGCGACACAAGCCTCAGTAGGTACCGCCCAAAATGATCATGACGGGTCAAGGAGGATCAAAAGAGCAAGGAAGGAAAGCACTAACTTGACATTCACTGAAACGGTGCAGAAAATACTGCGATGTTGGGGAGTCTTTTTGCCACGCTAATTTCAGAGGGGACAAAAGTCAGGTGCATCGATAAATTAATGGTAAGCGGCTGTTGCGATAACGCAATATGAATTGCAATGATTTTCGAAAAAAACGGGTGGAAAGTGTTGGAAATCTCTATAGACTTGTTGTCACTCACACTCCAGGGAATCAGCACTGGTTATTGTTAGTGAACAATCACTGATAATGACTTGTGTGACATTTTCTAGTGAGTAGTAGTAGTAGTAGTAGTAGTAGTAGTAGTAGTAGTAGTAGTAGTAGTATAACAATAATAATAATGATGATGATAATAATAATAACAATAATAATAATAATAATAATAATAATAATAATAATAATAATAATACTAATAAACAAATTGTACAGAGAAAAAGCGGATACACTACTAGGAAACGAAAGTCTCAAAATGATGGAGGTACAGACATACAAGCAAGGAGAACAGATATCATAATAGTTAACAAGAAAGAAGTAGACTGCCAACATGTAGTTGTTATTTTCGTCCCATTTGACCACTAGGTAAAAATCAAGGGTATCGAAAAACGATACACATACACTGAACTTGCCAGAGAACTGAAAAGAATATGGAACATAAAGAAATTTAATATAATACCAAAAAGACCTCAAACGAAAGGATGAGAAGAGTAATGGAACTTGTAAAGATATATTTCCAGTCAAATTCCAGAGAAGACCTACGAGAAATCAATGGTAAATATTTTGCGAAGAAAGGGGCAAGAGAGTACTGGAGTTCTGGGGGACTTGCTGTCACTCAGACTCCAAGTAGCATCACTTGTTATTGTCAGTGAATAATCATGGATATTGCCTTGTGTTAAAATAACTAGTGAGTAAAAATAATATTAATAATAATAATTATTATCATTATTATTATTATTATTATTATTATTATTATTATTATTATTATTATTATTATTATTATTATTATTATTATTATTATTATTATTATCATAATTATTATTATTATTATTATTATTATTATTATTATTATTATCATAATTATTATTATTATTATTATTATTATTATTATTATTAGTATTATTATTATCATAATTATTATTATTATTATTATTATTATTATTATTATTATTATTATTATGAACAACTAGTCAAATAATGTCCGAAGATGAGCAGAGTGACACATGACGTGCTATACATGGACCACAAGATTTTGTAATGCGAAAAATAGCAGGAAAACGAACATAGCTATGCCATGTATCGACTGCATGAAATCCTCTGACATAAAGACACGTAAGTGGCGTAGTTCTTCTACAAAAGACACATTAGTGGCGTAGCTCTTCTGCTAAAAACACATTAGTGGCGTAGTTCTTCTACAAAAGACACATTAGTGGCGTAGCTCTACTGCTAAAAACACATTAGTGGCGTAGCTCTACTGCTAAAAACACATTAATGGCGTAGCTCTTCTGCTAAAAACACATTAGTGGCGTAGCTCTTCTGCTAAAAACACATTAGTGGCGTAGCTCTTCTGCTAAAAACACATTAGTGGCGTAGCTCTTCTACAAAAGACACATTAGGGACGTAGTTCTTCTGCAAAAGACACATTAGTATCGTAGCTCTTCTGCAAAAGACACGTTAGTGGCGTAACTCTCCTGCAAAAGACATATTAGTGGCGTAGCTCTTCTGCAAAAGACACGTTAGTGGCGTAGCTCTCTGCAAAAGACACATTAGTGGCGTAGCTCTCTGCAAAAGACACATTAGTGGCGCAGCTCTTCTGCAAAAGACACATTAGTGGCGTAGCTCTTCTGTAAAAGACACGTTAGTGGCGTAGCTCTTCTGCAAAACACACATTAGTGGCGTAGCTCTTTTGCAAAAGACACATTTGTGGCGTAGCTTTTCTGCAAAAGACATATTAGTGGCGTAGCTCTTCTGCAAAAGACACATTAGTGGCGTAGCTCTTCTGCAAAAGACACATTAGTGGCGTAGCTTCAAGCATGGTTAATTGAATGCTTAAGAATGTACAAAATATTTTAGAAATTTCTCAACTTCATGGAGAAAGCAATTGAAACATGGAGCCCTGAAATTATAGTTGTAGGACAACACTTTATAGAAAAGCATTTTCGAAGGAATCACCATTACGTTTTAACATGATAGCACTCAAAACGCAGGAGAAGTAATGCTGAATATAAATCTACGGACACAAAGGGAGAAAAGCATTTTGTGTATATGGACAACCTGAAACTATTTGCAAAAAGTAAAAACATATTTAAAAAAATGTAAAACGCACCACCACAACCTTCAACATCTGAATAGAATTTTGCATGCAAGTGTGTGCCCTACGTAAGATGTAAGAACGAAATATGCGAAATAATAGAGACCATCTAACTATTCGATAATAAAGAGATGAAAGCACTTAATCAAGAGGATCACCTATAAATGTGTGGGAGTTCATCAAACTCATCGTCATCAATAAACAAACTAACTTATATTAAATAAAACCTGATGATCATCATCACTAGGGTTGAGAGGTGACGGTGGTTAAGTGGATATCGACACGGATTGAAGACCTGGGTGTTCTAAGTTCGAATTCAATCAGTGCCACTTTCACTTAGGGATATTGGCAACCTTCTCGTAAGTACCCGATGTCTTTCCAGAAAGATTTCTAACTTGAAAAATATCGGGAAACTAATGCCAACACCAGAATCATCTGATTCACACGAAAAAAGAAGATCACTAGGATCTTTTTATTTCACTGCTGGCGGAGGAACCAATTTCTGGTGTTATCCCTGCCTAGGCGTGGCCAAGTAGGACGTAGTTGACTATCGTGGGCGTCTCTCCACCGTTTTTTTTACCTTCTTCACGGTCTTTTCCATTGCCTCGGAGTCCATTAACTCGCTCTATATGTCCACCTGTTGTCTGCCATTGTTTTGCTATTTGTATGGTAGTCATGATGTCGTTTACACCAGTTTGCTGTCTGATCCAGGTGTTTCTTTTTCTATCATGTAAACTGATGCCGAGCATAATGCGTTCCATTTGGTATTGTGCCCCTCTTAGCTTTTCCAACGCTGCATTATTAATTGCCCATCTGTCACTTCCATATGCCATGTTAAAAGCTGATATATGGACCCTTCACAGGATGAACAAAAATAACTAATGTACATGGACAAACTTCTTAGGGAACTAAGAACCATGCAGAATGCACAACACCTGAAGGACGATGTTGACAAATTCTATGTAAAAGAAGAAGATACCCGGTAAGTACAGAGTCATGTGTGGATGAACAGTACATTCGTATGAATCAGAATGGTACAACTCTTTTGAACGGTTTGATTCTGTTGTTGGCATTCTTGCAGGAGGGATCACATTATGGTTGCCAGCAGACGTAAGTAAAAGTGATTTTATCGACTCTACTGGATTCGAACTTGGTACGCCCAGGTCGTCAGTCCACCATCGGCACCTACATGTTGGTATGCGACGTTTAAATAAGTAGAAAAATATATAACCCAAATTATAAAAGGCCGCTTCACCGTTGAAAAATGCAACGCCAAAATGTACAGTACCAGAGCAGCGACATTGAAAACAAATTGCGAGAAAGGCAAAATGTAAACAATAAACACAGCTATTTAGTAAACTATCTAGAAAAGATACGTACATTGACATGTCCACAAAAAATGAGAGTTGAATAGCGAAATTGAATCACCAATGACAGCCGCACAGAACAACGCGATAAGAACGAAATATATCACATCTAAAATCGACTAAACTCAGAAAAAACAGTAAATGTAGATTCTGTGGAACAAAATAGAAAACGGTAAGTTACGTAATTAATAAATGTAGGTAACTTGCCTCAACGAATAAAACAGCAGACACGACGGCGTATGAAAGACTATCCACTGGGAACTATGCAAACGTATGTACTTTGAATATGCAGACAAATGATACACACACAAATCGGAAAAAAGTTCTAGAAAATATAAAATCCGATGAAATATGGAAATATAAACGGACAAAATTATTTAACCAAGAAGACCAGACATGATAATCGTCAATAAGTAGGAACAGAAATGCTTAATCGTGGATTTCGTCGTTTCAGGAGATCGCAGGGTGAAGATCATCAGGCAAATAAACGAAGCAAATTCATGGAACTTGTCAGAAAACTGAAAGGAGTATGAAACATGAACAAAATCATTATAATACTAATGATAAAAGCAGCCGAAATATTAAGGAAAGTTGTCGAGTTCGCAAAAAAAACAGCAGGTAAATTTTAAAAAAAGGAACATCAGACGAGCCCGACGGAACTGAAACTACCAAAAATCAGATAATTGTCAGCCCCCTTTTAAACACGCACACACATGTGGCAGCACCAACAAATATTGATAGAGCAGTCGTGCTTAGCAGTCGGAAACACCAGCCAAACAAGTTATACAAACATGTACCCTCAAACTGGCAGACCGCTGAGCATATATATATATATATATATATATATATATATATATATATATATATATATATATATAGGGTGAGCCAAAAGTAGGTGGACAGAAAAGAAAAGAATAAAGAGTAGAAAGGGGGTCAAAGGAAGACTAATTCAAAACTCAGGGAATCAACCGGTGTCTAGATGTATCTTATTTTCATGAATAATTGCTTTTGGTAGGTTAGGAGAGATAAAGTAGAAGCCCATTCTCTGTTTAATTTTATTTGTGGAAAGGGCTATGAGTGCAGATTCAATTAGTCGACGTGTTGATTTATTATGTATTATCTTGATTAAAGTAGATTTATCAAAGTCAAAACCATGCCCATACTCCATAGTGTGAGCATATGAGTTTTTAATTGTCTTCCTTTGGACACCCTTTCTACTCTTTATTCTTTTCTTTTCTTTCCAGTTACAATTTTTTTTGCTATGTATTTATCTTTGACTCTATACATATTTACATATCTTCCCTCTCTACATGAACCCTACCACTATATATATTTCTCATAATTCATAGACTTTCTCGTCTTTTGTCATTTTTTGGATTTTTCCGTTCGCTCTTGACAAAGCCCATATAATATTTGGGCGAAACGTTAAGCTTTTTAGGTCTTCCGCTTATTCCATTTTAATTTCATATCGTCGGTTATTTTATCCTTTCATCTATTCAGATATATATATATATATATATATATATATATATATATATATATATATATATATATATATATATATATATATATATATATATATATATATATATAAGTTAAAGAACACAGAAAAATAATACTTAAATGCTCGAAAAATAGGCCAATTGAAATAGAGAGCTGGCTCATTCGAGTGTCAATACGACCTCAACACAATAATGGCTTGATCTTTTCTTGTTCTATTTTGTTGTGGGTTTCAATCATTGTTCCTTTGATGTTACTCTTCCAATAAATAACATCTGATGAGAGAAGACTCTGCTCCTTTCTTGCTGACATGCGAGTGGTTGACACCTTCGTTTTCTCGTGATCCTGTTTTCAGCTTAAGGACACTTTGCCTGCATTTTCTTAGTGTGCTTCTCCTTGAATGTGTTTTTTTTAACGTCGCACAAAAAACTACAACCAAAAAAACAAACAAACAAGCTGAATTGTTAATACGAAATATCTATTTCTAATTCAAGCCTTACACTAATTTTATGTACGATTATTTCTATCCCGACCTTGAAGAGTACACCGAATTACCTCTCTTATCTAACGTTTTCGCTGTTTGATTTTGTCAAATAACGAGACAAAAACACCCTATATACTCCATGCTTTGATAAACTATTACAAAACACGTAAAAATGTAATTCTACTTCTACGTACGCGTGAGCTTTTTATAGCAATGCCGTGTTAAACTTACTAAAAAAAAAACGGTTTGCAAGATCGTAGTCGAATGGCGTTCATCTCCGCCGTCGTGTTCCGCATTATCTCTTTTTTCGCACCCTTTCAACAACAGCTGCATTCCGAGCAGTTTGGGGTATGCCAGAACGCGGGTCACTCTCCGCTGATGTGCGGCCATTTTTGAATCGGTTGAACCAATTCTTTAATTTGTGTTGCACCTCGCATCTTCTCCAAACACCTGCTGAATCTAACGCGACGGCGGAGATGAACACCAGAAGATTTCCAGAGGTGTTTCCGGCAGTGGATGGATCGGTGGGCTAGAGAATTAGGGTTCCAACCCTGTCAAGTATTTGAAATATTTTTTCTGGCCTAAGGTCGGATATATTTAGACAGGCCTCGTATGATTGTGATTCTGAAAACAAACACACGCTATTAAAAGTAATACATGGTCGTCAACGAGTTAAGCATTTAATTAGAATACATTTTCTACATTTCCTAAAAGTTAAATAGCTTTGTAATTCTAGACTAAAACATTTGAGTGAAAACCAATCGGAAAAAGAGAAAAAAAAAAATATGATATACATGAGAATACTGATACTATAATGATAGGTAAAAGCGACCCATGAATACAGAAAATGATGGGGGTCTGGTTTTTTACATTGTGAGATCTGTGTTTGCACCATGTAATATAAGCAGAAAATAATTCAATAGTTCAAGGTGCGGCATGTGATTTCTTGAGTTAATCTATTTTCCCGGGCAACGACGGAACACGGGTGTGCTAGTTTATAATAAATAAACATCAATTCTAGTATACAAAGAAAATAAAACAAACATATAGTCCGCGAGATTCTTATTTGAGTAATTAAAACATCTGGTAATCGACAAAAATGGTTGAGCCTCGATCTCAAGGTTGGCAGGTTGAGATTATTAGACGACTCTCACACATTAATTTTATCACAATCGATCCTGCATTGTGATGAAAAATAGCCACTTATCACACCAGGGCGGTAATGACTATACACCTGAACAATGTGTTACGTGCTAAGAATCTTACTAGTGATATATGTATTACATAGCTTTCTTTCTCATGAACTAGTTCCCCTAGAAAAAGCATGAAAGCCTAAACTACCCTACTATTTCATATATACAAGTGGAAGTGCAGCCAGATTATATGTTGGGTGTGTAAAAATAAGATTTAAAATTAAAAGTTTTACGTAACGATAGTTTTAGCATAACGATGAAAATGTTCCATTAGAAATAAAATTAGCGATTAAATGCACGTGTCAGGATGTAAATTCACTGGTTAAAAGTCGCAGCTGGAACGTGGCGAAGGTGAGAGCAAAGTCTTACCTTTGGTCAGTGCACTGAGAGTATTCGGTCGCCTTTTTTTGACACGTCTTCATATTCTTCGTAATTTCTCAACGTTGCAAAAGAAATAAAACATCAAATCACGTCGCCATTGAGCAATAATATTATTGTCTTTTT
The DNA here is from genome assembly GCA_963556195.1 of Sepiola atlantica. Lineage (NCBI taxonomy): Eukaryota > Metazoa > Mollusca > Cephalopoda > Sepiida > Sepiolidae > Sepiola > Sepiola atlantica. The sequence goes on from OY744529.1 coordinate 100,088,888, forward strand.
TATTATTGTTATTTATTATTACAATTACCGGCAATGAGAGTAAAATTTCTACAATGATCCTATCCAGAATTTGATAATTTCAAGTTGGCATTTTAAATTTTAAACATTGTAAAATAATAATTTTGAAGTTGCCGATTGAAAAAATATATAAAGCAATTGAAGACTTATGTCACTGATCGAGATGAGATCGGGAAAAACATCAGCGAAGACTTGCAATCGCAATGAACGTATGTCTGCCTATGCTTTCTCAAAAGGGGGTTAGGGAGTTGTCTGTGACTATAAAGCAATTAGATTTAAGGAATGCTCACATCCAATTACAATATCACTTTCTTGTTTTCGACATTTTGTTTGCGATTCGGGGAACAAGTAACAGACAGGAGGCTACATTACAGTGTCACTACTGCGGAAAGATGTCACTTTCCACTGAGCAACTACATACATGTACGAGAGAGAACAGCTGTATCTGTCGACAAAGAAGACTACGAGCTATCTGCGGCTATACAGGGTGATTCATAAGTCACTTAGCTATTTATTTTTGAAATTCTAAAGTTAAAAATACGGTAATACAAAACAGACAGTTAAATCAACAAATCCATTTATGGGAGTTTAAAATGACAGCAAATTTTCAAATGTTCCACGTTCGTTCTGCATGCATAGCTCCATTCATTTTTGCAAGGAATTTACGACTCTTTGTAGCATATTTGATTGATTATGGTGTTGTGTGAAGGAGGCTTTCTGTTCACATCACGTTTCCATTGCCTTTCAACAAGTGTGGGAGATTCATCAAATTTGGCCATATGAATAACAATAAAATGTCGCTCTTCAATTGTAAATGACATTTGAAATAACTAAGTGAAGTGACTTATGAACTACCCTGTAGAATAATTACTCACGCAATGTTAGTTATAGGAGTAGAAAGATGGGTTGATACATTTCCGACACAATGTCATGTTACTCTACTTAGTAGTCTAAAAGTAGTACACGGGCACAAGGACAGAACGACGTACAGTGTGTCTCATATAAGTATAGATTTGCATCCGGAAGATGCATATATTTACTTGTCAAGTTGAATATATTTAGTGTTTTTAAAGTGATATATTTAATGGTTCATATCTTACTGAATCAGTTGCGAAATCTGCATGACATTTACTTTTTTTGTTATTGTAATCACTCCTAACGTATCTTCTGCGTGTTTCGTGTAGATTACTAGCAGCGAAATGAGGTGTCGCCTGGGTGGGGATATAACATGAAAATAAATGTTAAAAAAAATACTAAATTACTGGATTAAAACATAAATTTAAATTAATTTTTAGTGGTACAAAATTTTATTAAAGCAAGGAATATACACGTTTGTGACATTTTTTGGGGGGTGGAATGAAATTGGAAAGTGTAAAAACGAGAGGAAAACATTCAAGAAATACATGAATATACTAAGCTGGCTTTCGTTCACATTCATCAGAGTAAATACGTGGAAATAATTCAAGCATTACGACTAAAACCTTTTTTAAAAAGTAGAATGAAGACCAGTGACAAGTTTAGGAAAAAACTGGGGGGAGGGAGGGTCACAAGTGGATCACATTGAGTCCTAGAAGCCACTCCTTTTGTTTACAAAGGGAGGGTTTGAATGACTTAATATATATAGCTTCCAGGACTTTAAGGTGGAATAAAGAATGTGATCTACTTATGACAGCAAACCTTTACACTTTTAAATTTCATTCCACCCCCCCCCCAAAAAAAAAACATAAATTAAGGAACATAAGAAAAAAGATCTGTAATGACACGTTCCCGCCATTAAAAGCAAAAGGAGTGGTCAAAAATAAGCATTCGTTAAATATTTACGAAACAATGCGAGCGAGCGAGTGATTGTTGCCGGTTTCTGTAAGATGCGTAACCGAGTTGTTATGATCTGAGATATTAGTTCCAATTCAATCAGGTCTATTTTGGTGGACCCATTAAATCCAGTAAGTGAGATTACCGGAACGATTTTCATTGTTTATGTTTTCTAATGGGCGATTTAGTCTGTAATGATTATGTTATGAATAGCGCAACGTCGCGTTCTAGGCAATTTTCTTCTGGGAAAGGCTAGGGTTGCTGGTATAGCGGATTTCATGATTTAAAACCTGAAATCTACAATTAAAAAATGTATCACTGATGAATAACATCAAAGCATCACACATATATGTTTTACGATGTATGTATTGTTTAAACGATATATATCTAACTCGTACATGATTGGTTTTTAAGTCAGAAAGCGGCCTTTTGATAGATCGTCGATCAATATCGTGACAACGGGCACGTTAGACCTAATTTCTGGTATCATTTTTATGTCTTCATCAGACCGAAAAAACAGATAAAACAAAAGTTTACACTTACAACATTGTGTTATATATATATATATATATATATATATATATATATATATATATATGTATGAATGGTTTTTTATTCAAACAAATACAAAGTCTGCTACACTGGCATGTCGATGTTATCGATCTGCAGCTATCAAGAGCTGAGGTCTCATCAGGCAGAAGGTTTTTTGGTGATCCAACCCGGTCGGTGAAATCCAGGAAGAATGGAGCTTAGCGAAAAGAAGGAGGAATAATAGTCATGTGACCAATTTTTTTTTTTAAATTGCCGTTGAAAAGGTTTAATTTTACAATAATTCATATAATTATAAGCCCGGTTTGATTCCCTTTGGATTTCTACCTTGTGGATTTTTATACTACCTATATATATATATATATATATATATATATATATATATATATATAGATTGATAAATAGATATATGATATATCTATTGAATAAAATAAAATATGAGACTAAAGCTATACTTTTAGAGTATTGAAGTTATAGTGAAACGGTTTAAGCTCAATATGTGAGATAGAGCAATTATAAAGATAAATGTAGGAAGAAAGATAAAGATGTGTCATTACAAATCTATTTCATGTTCGATTGTTCAATTCAATGTGTACTCGATAAAATCATGTTTATTTTTCTTTCCTTAAGCCATGCTTTTTAAAGATTAAAATCTTAGCATCAAAGGAATTACATAGATGGAAAAGTTGTCAGGGGAATAGCCAAAATTCAAAGTTGTAAAACAATTAAAGAAACAATATAGAGTAATAGAAGTTATATATATATATATATATATATATATATATATATATATATGTGTGTGTGTGTGTGTGTGTGTGTGTGTGTGTGTATTTAGTAACATCAGGGAAATAGAGTAGAGTTAATGGCAAAAAAGTGTGGAAACATTACTAATGTGTACTAATCTACGTATCCCTCATAAATTCTGACACCTATCCGGAAAGAGACACAGGTGTTATCAAATCAAAGAGGTAGTAGATACATTATCAAAGACGGGTTTAATTGTATAAAAAACAATAAAGTGATGTCTTCTTCTGGAGAGACTAAAGAGTGAATTTGATGTTTAATATAAAACATTTTGAGCTAGTATTTATTTGCTGTGTGAGGTTGTGCTGGTGGAATCGGGAATTGTGTTTGCACTGGAAAGGCTGCCAGTTAAAAACATTTTTTCAGAGTAAACTATTTAAAACGTAAGATTATTAGAATAACATTAACTAGAATAATATTAACTAGAATAAAATTAACTAGAATAAAATACAGTGCAATGAAATGGGGGAAAAATAATATATAGGAAAACGACGAAAATATGAAAAAATTGGAAATACGAAGAAATTGAAAAATGGCTGATGAGAACGAGTATGTTCTTGTATCACTGAACATCGACTATCCCCCATAGACTATCCCCCTTCCCCTCTTGTTGGACGGTTCTTATGTGTGTGGAATAAATAATCATTGAGTGGTCCCACATCCTTATTCAGTCCTGAGATCTGTGTGATGAGTCTGAGAATGGGGGTTGTTTCTTGTTTGCATTTGTGTTGTTGTGTCTTTAAATTGGAGGCCATGAGTATGCATGTTATGCTGTCTATGGTCTATGTCTATAGTGTGATTTGGGAGATTTTAATTGCTGGCCATTATGTGATATGTGTATTTGTCTTGAATAGTTTGTTTGTGATTATTAATTTGTATGAGGGGTTTGGGGGGGGGGGGAGGACGAAAACAATTTTTTTTTTCTTTTTCACTATAAATATTTGTTTGGGTGGGGAGGGTAAACATTTTTTTCATTTTTTTTGGTCTGGGGTCGGAATTTTTTTTATTTTTTGGAGGCGTCCAAAAAGTTTTCTTTTTTTTTCAACTACAAATATTTATTTCTTTGGGTGAGGGAGGGTAAAATTAAATGGGGCGGCTATTTCTTTTAGGGGGCGGGTCGGAATTTTTTTTAACTAAAAATATTTTTGGGGGTGGGGAGAGTAAAACAAAATTATAGGGGGATCGGAAATATTTTTGGAAGGAGGGATCGAAATGTTTTTTTCTTTTTTTAAACTAAAAATATTTATTTTGGTGGGGGAGCGTAATTTTTTTTTCATTAACTAAAAATATTTTTTGGGTGGGGAAGGGTACCAAAAAATTAAGCGGGTGGGTAAAAAAAAATTTGGTTCCGAAATAAAGAAAATGAATGTCTCACCACCCAATAAATATGACTGGGGCGTCATCGGTTTACGGGTGAGCGTTCATTTCTGACGCGGTGGCCTAGCAAAAATAGACGACTGTAGGGGGACTATTTTTGCTAGTATTTTTAATGAATACTACCTCATCATGTACGTCTTCTGTTCTGCTGATTCATTTCAATGTGGAAGGCTGCTATTTTCACGAGCAAGAAGACGACGACATTTACCAAAATTATTATTCATTCACTTCATTAGATTTCCTCAGCACCCCATATCTATCAGAACCTTAAAGGAAAAGGTTTTAGTATCAACCTATTTAACTGTAAATCTTTTGAATATAACCTTTCACTACTCAGCTTTCTGTTTAACCAGTATGTGGCTTTAGTTGACCCTAAAATAATATCTCATTAATCATAAAGTATATCACATCGTATCAACTGAGTCGTACCTACAATCAGATTTGACAGTATATTTCTGCAAAATAACGCGAACCAAGATTCTCACTATCAAATTTCGATAGAATCTTATTATACACTACTTCCGGTAGGCTAGTCGCCCACCGGAAGTAAATAACATTTGATTTCGAAGTGTTACATGTGATCAACAAGATCAGCGATTCCGTTTATCATATAGTAAAGGTTTACCATATAGTTTACCATATAGTCAAGGTTTATCATATAGTTTACCATATAGTAAAGGTTTACCATATAGTTTACCATATAGTTTACCATATAGTAATAAGGCTTACATAGGTTTACGCTATCGTAAAACTTCGACTTCGTGAAGCCTTAATTTTAGAATTTAATGTATCGCTATAATAAACGTGTAAATGCAAACTTCAAATCGTATGGTTCGATGTACTTCTTGACTAAAGAGAAGTATTTTAAATGAAGTTTTTCATTTCAAAATTTCAAACATATACGACAGCTAGTCTAGTAGAAAATCCGTGAGCCGTCTCGGCAAAGCGTCATAAAAGATCACTTTCTCTAGTTTTTGTGAATGACGTCAAAAACTTGTGGGGTCATATGCTGTGAACGGTTGTCTCGCATCTCACTGTCGTAAGGGATGACGCCACGTAACAATGACGTCATACACTGTGTACTATCATCCCCACCTGTTATAAAAGATAAAATAAAAGAAACGGCGACGTCATCAACTTCAGACGGTGGTAGATAAACAAAGAACACACAAGATCCACAGATCTGATAGCTGCAGATCGATAACATCGACATGCCAGTGTAGCAGACTTTGTACATGTTTGAATAAAAAACCATTCATATATATATATATATATATATATATATATATATATATATATATATATATATATATAACACCATGTTGTAAGTGTATCCTTTTGTTTTATCTGTTTTTTCGGTCTGATGAAGACATACAAATGATACCAGAAATTTGGTCTAACGTGCCCGTTGTCACGATATTGATCGACGATCTATCAAAAGGCCGCTATCTGACTTTAAAACCAATCATGTACGAGTTAGATATATATCGTTTAAACAATACATAAATCTACATAAATCGTAAAACATATATGTATGATGCTTTGATGTTATTCATCAGTGATACATTTTTTAATTGTAGTTTTCAGGTTTTAAATCATGAAATCCGCTATACCAGCAACCCTAGCCTTTCCCAGAAGAAAATTGCCTAGAACGCGACGTTGCGCTATTCATAACATAATCATTACAGACTAAATCGCCGTAGTGGTATTTAGAAATAATCTATCGGTGTTTAATGACTGTTTATACACACAATGTTGACCTATTAAAATCGTGGGTGTGAATTAATGTCATATCTTCATTGTTAAATAGTTTGATAGCCAAAGAACACATCTCTTGCAGGTTGGAATAATTCCAGACATCAATCTCTCAAAGGAGTATACATCGAGAACGAAGCTGAATTATTGTGTTAACTTCCATTTTTTTTTTAAAACAACTCTTATTTGCTTGGGCAACACAATTGTTTCAGTAGACATACAGACGCCTTGATATCGCAACGAATTAAAATTACAAAGTTGATTTGTTTTTCGTTTTGAGTAAATTAAAAAATTCAATTAAAGATATCGTCGAAGACTGCTGTTTAAATAAAAAAAGATAAATCCTTTGTTTCTTTATTTTGATTATACGCTTCGTACAGCGGCATTTATGTACTGCTTTATTGTTGGTGGTATTGTTTTCGCAGAGAATATTACTGTGCAAGCGATTATGTAGTGCTCGGGTCTCGATATAAACAAAGAATACGACAAAGTTGGAGATAACATCCGTATCGAATTCGAACCTGTACCTCAAAAGATGGATCGCCTAACATGGGCGTCGTCTTGGACTACTGGATTGACAAGTTATACGACGGTGACAGACAGCCGAAATTCTACAATTAAAAATATTACCAACACAAATAATGGCATAAACAAAAAAACAGCTTCATACATAATATACTGTATACTGTCGGAAATACATTTCGAATGATAACAATGAGTTCTAGTATACCAATATAAGTAATGTGCCGGAAGCGTTATTAGTTACTCAAACAGGATTGAAAGATGGACTGCTCTTAATTCTTGGTCGTCTATCGAATTTCGATCCCAAAAAGCGCTCTGTGTTAATAGTCAGTTTTTTATGCATCAATTTACACTTTCCCCTTTTGAAGTAAGGCTTTAGTATTAACACAGCTGAACATGCTTAGATATATTTTGAAAAGTCATACAATTTGAAGCGTTGGGTGGGTGGCAATAATAAAGATATTTTTGTTATAAAATATTTAGAAAACCTTGCACAACGCAGATTATTTGTTTTTAAAATAAATTATTTATTCATCTCAAAAACATTTTTTTTTATAAACTTGAGACCTTTCGGTAAATCTACCATCTTCAGAAGAATATTTTTTCTTTTTCTTTTTTTTTTCTTTTTTTCTCTTGGTTTAGACATTCTCGTGGCCAAGTTGAAAATCCGTCTAGGTGTTTTGACGAAGTGAAAAAAGTGTCGATATGGCTGTGTGTCACGTGGTCGGCGTGGAAGGATATTTTGAAAAGTCACACAATTTGAAGCGTTGGGTGGGTGGCAATAAAAAAAATATGTTTTTGAGATGAATAAATAATTTATTTTAAAAACAAATAATCTGCGTTGTGCAAGGTTTTCTAAATATTTTATAAAAAAATTTTTTATTATGCTAAATATGTTTTTCTAATAACGTATCTACGATGAGTTTCCACAAGATGCCCGTTATGTTTTTTTAGTATTATTTTATCTAAAGTGAGAGTCTAGCATTCTGTGAGATTTTCTTTCGTTTTAAATTTTAGTTTGTCATATCTTCTCCATCAATTACTTTGCACTTTTATTCGTTCACTGTCACCGGGATGAAGATAAAATAAACCGATCCCTTAATAAGATTCGGTGGGGGGATGGATATCATTCAACACTTGTCGAATTCTGTTGGCCTTTTGGCTAAGATCAAAGTGTAGTATCTGTTCCGATGAATACTGCACCCCATAGACTGGTATTGTTTTGGCTTTCGGGGCTTGATTTACGCCGGTCTATGGGTCGGTCCTGTGCAGTTCTAGGAGGTTTACCCTCCGAGGCTACGCCTCCCCTCTTTGGGGAGGAGTAAGTTTATTGCTTACTGCCTGAGACGCCCCTACCGGGGAATGCCGACGGGACTGCCCAGGCAATTTATAAACCCCACTTTCCCGACCCGACCTTGGGTCACATCTTACTTGTGGGAGTAAGATAAAAACTGGCCTTGTGCCTAACTCCTGGAGAGGGGTAAATCAATACTTGTAATATATTTTGGTAAAATTGTCGATTCTTAACTTAAATAGCGGATAATAAATCGTTTGCAGTTTTCTGATTTTTTTCGGCCTCACAAATGATTAAGTAAACTCAAATAAATTGTTTTCGACTAATTCCCAAACTGTATTTCCTTTTAAATAATTTAAGCTAAATTTTAAATTCGTCCCAAACAATTTATTTGGGTTTATTGACTCATTTGTGAGGTCGAAAAACTGCAGACAATTTATCGTCCGTCATTTTGGTTGGAAATCGACAATTTTACCTAAAGTTTTCACGAGCGGCATGAACAGATTCAATCGGGCCGTACATGTTCGTACACAAATTTAAAGCTATCACAGAGACATTCTCGGCGAGTGCTCGTATACATACACCTTTTCATATGACAAACAAAAACATAAATCAGTTGTGAGACTGTATACATCCGCCTGACAACGTGAGTTTAAATTTCGTCAAAACGTCGAACATGACCAAACATTTCAAGGTCAAAATCAAGAACAGTGTTATATAAGATGCGGGACTTCATTGGCTACAATATGGACCAAGTAGCGAGTCTCTATGATAAACATTACTAAAATTATCGCCAAGTGTTTGACTTTTACCGTTTCTGTGACGTTGACATTGATATTTGACTTAGATATCCCAAAATATAATTAGTTCTAAGTTAGACTATGACCGACAGTTTTACCAAGTTTGGTGATGATTGGTCATGCGATATAGACGCTAAGGTGTGCACAAACAAAACAACGAATCAAACAAGCAAGCATAAGTAAAAATTCAACTGAATACCTAACCTCTTTGGCAGAGGTAAATACGCATGATAAAGCACAAGGAAAGATATTAAAAAAATTGACTTATCGTTTCAAATTGCTTTACACGTTAAGCATATTTGGGGTTATTGAAGCAGTTACGCTAACATGGACGGGTTCTGATTTAATAAATGGATGCTTACAAGTAGATTTTTATTGAAGTACTGATACTAGATTGATTTACAGCGTCAAAATTACCCGCTTTTATCATAAGTGGTTGATTTTTTTTTACAACCTTTCCATCATTTTTTCTTTAGATACAATTCGTTCCAACGCAAATACACATAGTTTATTTCTATGTTTACAATTACCAATTCTAATTATTATATTTGACATTTTGACCGTTTTAAAATATTTGATATCTCCATAATGATTTATAGAGTTATGAGTTTTGTAATTCTTAATCGCATTGCTTCAGTTAAGTGTCAAGGAGAAGTACACGACGGTTGAAAGCACTGCCCGTATAAGTTAAGGCAAGCTTGTGTTATTACGGATATTTCCCCATTCCCGAGACAACTTTTCAAACCAATACTTTATATGCGAACGTACAGTGCTATTTCACCTGTAATTAGCTGTAGTGAGATTTGTTGCAAACATTCCCAAATTAATAGAGAAAGTGACGATTATTTGAAGCGCGTCTACATACAGCACTTGCTATTGCCAAACAGCCACTAGACCCAAGATTGTTTAACTTCGATGATCGAATGGGTACCAATCTTGTAACGTTATACAGCAGGAAGATATGCGCGGTAACTATCTTCTGTATAGACGGTCTACGCCTACGCCAAAAAAAAAACGTGATCAGAGACGTTATTAAATGCAACTCGAATGAATACGATGGCAAAAACTAATAGAATAAATACAACACGGAAAGAATATTTAAAATCATAATAGAGCATTTTTTTCGATTTCCTGAAAACCGATCAACAAACAATATTACGAGAAGTTTCGTTTCCCAGCAAGATGGGAGGTGACGCTGGTTAAGTGGATATCGACACGGAGTGAAGACCTGAGTGTTTCAAGTTCGAATCCAGTCCGTTCCACAGTATCACTTTCACTTGGGGATGTTAGCAAGCTTCTCGTGGGACTTCCCGAAATATTTCTAACTAGAAAAACATCGGAGAAACTTATGCCAATATCAGAATCATCTGATTCACACGAAAGAAGAAGAGGCAAGATAATCTTTATATATGAACATGATTCTATTTATATAAAGTGACGTACCGTGTATATATGTGTATGTAAATCATCCACTTCTCTTTGGAACACAAATGATAGCGTAAGGTAGGTTAATGTAGGCTATATTTAGTTTGATTTGTTTTAAGCAAAAGAAGACAATAAGGGGTGAAAGCCGTTCGTGCAAATTTTAGACACCTCCGACATTTTTAAAATGTTTACAATACGTATTAGACATCAATTAATAATTATTTCCGAAACTTTAAATTGTTTTTACTATTGTAAATGTGTTTTACGGACATACTATAGCCATAACTTCTCATTTGAAAATTCAAATATTTCTGATTTACATTAAATTTGATCCATAGTCTTAAAATAAGCTAGTTTCCTTCAATTTCAATTTTTTCATGAGATCCGTTAAGTGTACGCCTTCAATTTAAAACAATTTGTAAAATCAAAATTATATATTGGATTTTTATTTTTTTAACAATATTTCTGCTTTCGTAGTGCCATCCTATTCTAACTTATTATATGTGTGTTTTATTATTATTTTTATTTATTTATCTATTTAGTATCATTATTTTTGTTAGTATTAGTTTTTTTAGTATTATTATTTTTATTTATTCATTATTATTATTTTATTTATTATAATTATTTTAATTTATTCATTATTATTATTATTATTTTATTTATTTATTATTATTATTATTTATTTTATCTGTTATTATTACTATTTTTATTTATTATTATTATTATTTTATTTATTTATTATTATTATTTTATTTATTATTATTATTATTATTATTTTATTTATTTATTATTATTATTATTATTATTTTATTTTATCTGTTATTATTACTATTTTTATTTAGTATTATTATTTTATTTATTTATTATTATTATTTTATTTATTATCATTATTTTAATTTATTATTATTATTATTATTATAATTATTATTATTATTATTTTATTTATTTATTATTATTATTTTTTATTTTATCTGTTATTATTACTATTTTTATTTAGTATTATTATTTTATTTATTTATCATTATTATTGTTGTTGTTGTTGTCGATGATGATGATGATGATGATGATGATGATGATGATGATGATGATGATGATGATGATGATGATGATGATGATGATGATGATGATGATGATGATGATGATGATGATGATGATGATGATGATGATGATGATGGCGACGGCGGTGGTGGTGGTGGTGTATTTATTTAAAGATTCTTCTGTTCGTCAGGTAAAAAGAAACGATGCGACGAAAAACGTATGAATTTAAATGAGATTTTCTTTTTACTTCGTCCACCGGTATTGATAATTAAATCTTCAGATATGTTTTAATCGAATGAAACAACATATTTTTTTTACACGAATTGCATAATCAAGTTATAAACATCACTGATGGAGAACATTTTTAGAATAAACTGGATGCACAAAAAATATCGCTAAGAGAATAGAATTATCGTTCGGTATTTTTAGATGAGGATTGATAATTTGTATTATTTGGACTATTTCGACTACTGTTCTCATATCGGATCTCATTTTCACAACGTTTCGCCCAATGTAACTACCGATATTCTTTAGGTAAGTATTGTAGAACTCTGGGATTTTATGTTTAACTCGAGAATATGTACGGAATCTCTAACGGAACAATTTATTTAATCCACGGAGGTAGCTTGTTCTTATTCCGCCAGCCAAGTCTGGGTAGGGTTTGAATTAATTCGTAAATGTATTCTAAGTATTGCCAATACATTGACCGATGATACAACGGATAAAGGTGCTAAGTTATAATTAGTTGTGATTGACAGACTTCTGGAGGTTGAACGTTCAGTTCCCTGTACGTGCGTTAGTAATACTATAGTTACGAATTACTAAAGACATCTACTCAGCCAATGCTGACTAAATGGGTACTGAAATAATACAAAATATAAATTTACAAGGCGTTCCCCGAGTTTATCGGATTAAATAGAATAGGATTTGATATATATATATATATATATATATATATATATATATATATATATATATATATATATATATATATATATATATATATATATGTGTGTGTGTGTACTTTTTACTCTTTGTGAATTTTTTCTGATGATCTTGTAGTGTTGCAGAGACGATATTGACATAAAAATGTTGTTTGGCACAAGACCAATGAACCGGACCGTAAAAAAATATATCTCACAGAAATTTTATATTTTTGGGAAATGTGAAAAAAAAAAAAAAATAAATAAAACCATGGTTATTGGAATATAATATGAACTGACATATATATATATATATATATATATATATATATATATATATATATATATATATATATATATATATATATTTCACTCCAAACAAGGCAGGTCGCCACTGTAGAAGCGAGGGGCTACTGAGAATTAGGGTGTAGGTTTTAAATGTCATCTCAAGTTGCCAGCTGTCTAGCGAGATGCCTGTTTACATTAGTTTTAAATTTCTGCATATCATTACAGTCGGAGAAACAGGGAGCAGGGAGTTCCAGAGGCCGGCAGCACGAGGGAAAAACCTATTGGAGTAGAAGGCTCTCTGGAATCTGAGGACCTCCACAGTGAATGTATGGGATTTTGCTGATTGACAAGTTAGTCTAATGTATTTACGTCGAGAGGACACCAGAGCAGACAGTTCATCGGAGCACAATCCATTGAATTATTTGTAAAGCAAGCACAAGGATACAATATTGCGGCGATGGAATAGGGGCTGGAGCTTTATGGATAGCGAGGGACCTAGTCTTAAACTTTTGAGGGATGTTTGTGTATTGGTGTCTATTGTCGAGAATTGACTGTGGTCAAGAAAGAGAAGAGAAATGTACTTACCTTGTGTTGTCGGATTATTAACTATGTTATTGTATTTTTACAAACACGGGAGTAATTTGACCTATACGACATGATAACTGACTGTGCTTATAAAAGTGGGTTCATGTTTTCTTTTTGCTCTCATATGTATTCAGGCAGATTAAGAACCAAGCTAAAATCAACTTGGTGTAGATTAGGGTTAGGTGTAGGGTAAAGTTAGTTTGGGAACTACTCCGCAATAATACCATCTTTCTTTCTAAGTTGTCTCTTTGGCTGGTCGTGTGCACGTGCACGTGCACTTGGGTAATCACCAAGCCATCTTGTTACAGGTGTCCGTTAGGTAATTGTTCGGTTGAAAAAGTCATACGACACGCCACACTGTAAAGGTTTTCAGACGGTCAAACAACATTGCGGAAAGGCTTTTATTTCGCAACTTAAAGGTAACTGCTATTGGTTCTCCCCTTCACATGAACAGTTTTTCTTTTAGTTTAGAACTTGAGATTTTCTTGAAATTTTACGAAATAAATGAATCCAGGACTGTCTTGACGGATTGTCTTCTTTGTAGCAGCCAATAACCCCGGCGTCCCACCTCATCAAATGTTGACACAAGCCCCAGATGCTGACACCTGATGTAGGAATTAATTATCAGTTATCGGGTGATGCTTGGAAAACAGCATGCGATGCTTAACTCGTACACTGAACTGAAGTGAATTACCAATTCTGCCACATGAACAGAGCAGGCCTCCTTCGTCCATGAATTGACCTATATCCTACAGCAAACTAGATACCGTCTTGTCAACAGGGTCTGGTAGAAACGACAATTCTTTAAGATATGCCGGTTTGTGGGTTTTATTCATGAACAGAATTGGCGGTTGTACCAAGTCTTGGTTTCATTTCGGGTGCACGTCAGGTTATTGTCTCGCACGAGAAGACACATTGTAAAGGTGTGTCTACGGTCACACTACGTCACGGAAAGGCTATTCATTTTGCAAGTTTAAGGTAAGTGCACTTGCTTCCCTCCTTGATCTGACCAGTTTTTTTTATTACCTTTAGGATTCGAGATCTTCGCAACAATATTTCAATGGGGTTGTTGATTCAAATAAGAGATGAGCAATGAGGATAAAATAGTTTTAAAATGATCGGACAAATTGGCGACCCTTGTTTTCTTTTTACTAAGATCAAAGAGTAGTATCTGTCGTGCTTCTATACTACATCTTTTCTGTCCTTGGTCAGTGAAGGAGAGCTCTTTCTAGACATAAGCAGTGTTTATTTTAGTAATTATTCAGAGTTCCCTTTTAGGGAGTTGAATGTTTAATTCATTATAAACCGACCTTATAATTATGGACCATTAAAAGTTTTTAGTATTACCCTGGACCCTATATAATCAAGTTCATTTTTTTTTTGATATTTGCTACTTTTCAATATACAAATTACATAAAATTATATAAAACTTTGTCGATTATGTTTACAGATTGCGAGAATGAAAACCCGACGATCTAATTCAAATTTAATACCACCATTGAAATCTCGGTTAAAATTTGACTCGTGAAAAGTTGCGTTTGATCTTGTTATAAGTCTTCATTTCTAAATGTCTCCTCAATTAAACAGACAAACCACAAATATAGCCAAGATTCAATATAATAGATCATTTCGATTTTTTCGATTGATTCTTTAAATCTTGGTTTCCAATTTAGAAACGATTTATTTTGGGACGACTTAAAACAATCTCGACTGATCAGATGACAGACATAATTGAGAAAAACAAACTCAATGAAAACGTTTCTTGAAACATCAATCAATGTTTTAGTAATTGTCTATCGCAATAAACTGGCAATAACAATAATTGTTATTTATATTTAAGTGCGTCTTCCAACAACGCTGTCGGCTAATCCATTGTTTCTTGTCCGTTTTCATGAGATACAAATTAGTCCATATGTGGAGGAAATACTTATCTGTTTATTTAATCATTATTTCTTCCAATCAAAACTATTTATTAGGTGAAACCAACACTAACATTGTTTATTCGCATTGTATATGTAGCAGTAAATATATACGCTGTTGCCTCTTGTTTATTTAAATGATTTTTTTTTAGTCTAGAATGCTCAATTTGACATGTGATTATATTTAGGTTGTCGATAATTCTAGGATATATATATATATATATATATATATATATATATATATATTTGAATAGATTTTTTGTGGTACAAAATTTTATTATACATTTAAATAAAATAAGTGGAGCCGTCACAAGTAAAAAGTAAGAAGAGAGGAAAAAAAAAATTTGGTTCATGTATAATTATCGAATAAAACAATTAAGAAGTTTCGTTACGAATAAAAGTGGAAAAAAAACCCAACCCAATGTACCTTTTGTCCGACACATTTTCAAGGGGGAACGTCGGTGGAATATCGTTTTAAAGTAATAAAAAAAGAAAAGATGGTTTTTACAAGGGGAAAGAGAGAAAAAAAGTGTTTTATAAAGAATCATGGAGAGCAAAAGAAAAAAAAAACACAACAAAAAAAGGAAAAGAAAAAAAAAGGGCACAAATCACGGGAAGGGAATGAACTATCGCCAAAACCTTAGCTCAATGATGTAATCCTGCCCTTAGTTCGTTAGAGATCGTTTAAGTTGTTCCTGCTCCTAAAATATTTGAATAGATTTTTTGTGGTACAACATTTTATTATACATTTAACTAAAATAAGTGGAGCCATCTTGAATATATATATATATATATATATATATATATATATATATATATATTGGTACAGAAAAAGTAGTACCACATTCGTACCGTCGGTTTCAAGCACAGAAGGACTTACCATCCGACTCAGAGTCGAATGGCTAAGCCCTTTTTGTGCTTGAAACCGACGGTATGAATGTTGTACTAATTTTTCTGTACCAAAATAAATAAATATGACGCTCTTAATTTTTAGTTTTTAAATTTAATTCTCAATTAATCAAGCAGTCTGCTGGGATTTTTCCTGATACATTACAAAGAAGTTGTATATATATATATATATATATATATATATATATAATATTTGAAATAATATATTACGTTTCTATACTATTAAACGTCGTCGGGACCAAAGGTTGTAATGAAAACAAATATTGGTTTTAAGTTCATCTTATCAATATATCCGAATTTTTTAGAATTAATTAATTAATTATATATATATATATATATATATATATATATATATACATACAAGTCAGGTTCATGTTATATTCCAATAACCATATTTTTATTTTATTATTTTTATTTTTATTTTTTCACTTTTCCAAAGAACATAACATTTCTGTGAGATATATATTTTTACGGTCCGTTTAAGTATTGTGAGCCAAACAACATTTTTATGTCAATATCATCTCTGTAACACTACAAACTCAACTGAAAAAATCACAAAGAGTAAAAAGTTCTTGAATTAAGGTGACTTGAAAAGAAACTATACTATCTTTTGGTTCATTTTTGTGTGAAACCAAACAAAAATCAAAGAAAACAGCAAACTCACATGTGGGGGAAATCACTAGTACGCCATTTTGAATTTTCCAGTTCACAGCTAGCTAATACACATATTGTAAATAATAAGGATATATATATATATATATATATATATATATATATATATATATATATATATATACAGTATCTACAATAAGTGAGTACACCCAACGAATTTTTTACTTTTTACTTCATAGAACTTTATTTATATTTTTCATAGGATTTAAATGCACATAGCCATATTTATTGTACCCTAAAAGATAACCTAAGGCATTTTACCGGCTTTTTGCTTACATTCCGCTGCTATTGCTTGGATCTATTGCTACCAAAGTTTTTTTCATATTATTCTTGGAAATGGCTCTTCATGGCAATGAATTAGATGGAAAAACTCGTGAAACTATTGTTAATTTATTCAAGAGTGGTCATTCATATAAGAAAGTTAGTGACAATGTAAATATCAGCCGAAATACGGTAACAAAAGTTGTTCAACTGTACAAAAAAGCTGGAACCGTCAAAAATGGCCGCTGTCCTGGTCGACCAAATAAGTTTTCTGATCGAACTAAGAGGCACATCAAACAACTAATAGAGGGGAACATACGTCGGAGTGCTGCTAGCATCGCCGAAGAAATTTCGCACAGTTTAAACGTAACTGTGAGTGCTCAGACAGTGCGCAACATTCTCCATGGAGACGAGTTTAAAGGCTGCATGCCTCAGAGGAAGCCTCTGCTTAAAATTTCTCACAAAAAGATGCGCTATGAATTTGCTAATGAACATAAAGACAAAGACATGCAGTTTTGGGACCAAATCCTTTGGTCTGATGAGACATAAAATAAATCTATTCGGATCAGATGGCGTTAAGCGTGTGTGGCGACGTAAAGGGGAAGCTTACAAGGATAAGTGTGTCGTGCAAATTGTAAAGCATGGAGGTGGGAGCTTAATGATTTGGGGGTGTATGAGTGCCAAAAGAGTTCGACGACTTGCTTTCATCGAAGGAAAAATGGATTCCGAGCTCTATTGCCAGATATTTGAGGAAAAAATGTCACCAAGTCTAACAAGTGTTGTTAGACGTGGAGTTTACCAGCAAGATAACGACCCTAAGCACACGTCTCGAGCTACGAAGGCGTTTTAGACGGAAAACGGGTGAATATCTTACTATCGCCGAGTATGTCACCTGATTTGAACCCAATAGAGCATTTGTGGGAGCATCTGAAACGGATAATTGAAGGGAAAATTCGAGAAATAATAACGAACTGAAGGAGGTCATCAAGTGTGAATGGAACGCAATTCCGGCGGACACATCTCATAAACTAGTCGAAGGAGGTTGTCTGCTGTTATTGATAACAATGGAGGCCATACAAAGTATTAAAAATAAGATTATATGTTTAAAATGCTCATGTGTACTCACTTTTTGTTACTTGTTCCAAATGTTTTTGTTCAATTTGTTTGCATAGAAAATATATTTGTTCCTTCATAGTTTATAAAGCTATTAAACCACTACATGGCTATGTTCACATCGAGTTTAATTTAAATCCTACGAAAAATTAAAGTTCTATGAAGTAAAAAGTAAAAAATTCATTGGGTGTACTCACTTATTGTAGATAATGTATATATATATATATATATATATATATATATATATGGTAAAATGAAAAAGGAAAAACCAAAAACTGGATGTTTTTTATGTGTACATCAACGTTTCGTCTTTATTTATAAGACTTCATCAGGATGATGATATAGAGAAAAGATATCATGCAAGTACAAATACATGTAGAGTAGACATGTTGGGAGGAAAAATAAAATAAAATGAAAAATAATGGCAACGTCTTGGTGGACGTCCGTACTTGTTAGAGAATAAAAATGAGTGAGGAAATGAGTGGGAAAAAAGGGGAAGGATGGAGGGAGCAAGCACTACTGTGGCTGGCGGTGAGAGAAAGAGGTGGGGGATGAGCAGGGTAAAATGGATGGCAGAGAGAGATTGGAGGAAGAGGGGGAGGGAGGTGTTTGACCAGATGGCTGTGGTCAAGATTGAAGGGGAAGAGTGACGTTGCATTTATTTTTCATTTTATTTTATTTTTCCTCCCAACATGTCTACCCTACATGTATTTGTACTTGCATGATATCTTTTCTCTATATCATCATCCTGATGAAGTCTTATAAATAAAGACGAAACGTTGATGTACACATAAAAAACATCCAGTTTTTGGTTTTTCATTTTTTCATTTTACCATCACGTCGGATTACCTTCATCCTTCTCTTCCCATATATATATATATATATATATATATATATATATATATATATATATATATATATATATATATGTGTGTGTGTGTGTGTGTGTGTGTGTATATGTGCGTGTCGCTTTTTACTTCTCTAAAGACAAGTAAATGGATCTTTTCGTGGCCATGAAAAGCAAAAATCGTTTGTCTCATGACGTTGAAAAAAATAACAACAACGGCGTGCAGTCGAGTTTTCTCATTTTTCGCTTTTCTCTTAAGACAAGAAGTTGATCTTTTCCCGTTGATTTCATGATGTAGTTTTACAAAAAAAAAAAACAATAACAACAACAGCAACAAAAACAGCGTGAAGACGTGTTTAGAATTTTCGACCCACTTTGAACACAAGGAAGTAAATATCTACCGAGAACTTCTCCACTAACATTTTTTCTTTATATTGTTAGTGGTTTGGCTTCAGGCTAACGAAGTGTCCCTCTAAACTATTGTTGCTACAAAAACAGTCAAAATATACAAATACCGTTCATCGTAGAGACTCGCTACTTGGTGCATATTGTAGCCAACAACGTACCGACATTGTACATGAACAAGACCTTAGCGCTTGATTTTAAACAGTACAATAAAGTTTGAAATTTTAACGGAATATCAACTTCCGATTTTTGCCAAATTTGATGTCTGCATATTTATGCTTTTTTCCAAATTTAATCCTGATCTGTTCTTGGGTTATTAACATTTTCCATGGTATAACATCGGGAATATTTCATAAAATATAGAGAAGAAAGGTGCAGATGAAACATTGGGCAGTTCTAACGCTGCAAACGCACGTATGCTGTCTTACGACTGATATATACTCTTGATTTACTTGTTAAAAATAGAAAATCATAAATTCGTTAGGGTCGGGAAAAGTAACTGACGAAGGTAATATTGTTGATTGCTTTCCTTGGCTTCTCTTTTTCTTGCTTTTCTTGTCTTCTCTTTTGCTTGCTTTTCTTGTCTCTTTTCTGTGAAACTAATTGTGAGTGTATGTATCGCTTTTATAAGCCCATGATGGGATAATGGTCTTCAAA
>OY744529.1:100113860-100153860 GCA_963556195.1 Sepiola atlantica
TTAAATGCCGTTTTGATAAGTCTTTTTTTCGATCTGTAAAAATCCAGATTTTAAAATAAATATAGTTTTGTATTCTACTAAAAGCGGTCCTCACTTATTTGCGTCATAGTTAGCAAGGCTTTACGGAGCCCTCCAAAAAGGGGCGCGCTCCAGGAGCAGACTCTTTTTTACTGGAGCTAAGGCGAAGAGGTCTTATTTTATATTCAGCGTGAGTAGAGCGTGAGCAACTCCATTTGGGACTAAACAGCGTGGTTTTATCGCCCCGCGCTCCTCGCTTCAAAATTATTTGATTTTTTTTAAACGTTATTTTTTATTCAGCAATAAAAAGAAAAAGGAAAGAAAGTCTCAGCTAAACTCTTTGAGTTATTTTTAAAATGATATCTCTAGTAAATGTAGATGAGATAGGGAGAGAGGGAGGGAGAGATAGGGAGAAAGAACGAGAGAGTTACACATGAAAACAGAACATTTGAACTTCTCAAGTTGTTTTTATAGACGCAAGTTGATGTTTAAATGTACATGTTACATTTTTGATAGGACAGTTTGCTAAAGGCGGGAGACAATTTGGCCACAAATGTCTTCAAATGCACCAGTGAGTCTATAGATGTATTTGAAGTTATTTTTTTAAAGATTTGAACTTTTTTTGTATTTATGACAAGGATGTTAATTGTTCATTGAATAAGTAAGCCAATTTTGACTTTTATTTTAATTGACCATTTATGCCACATTTTTACCCGTAGTCTTTTGGCGACATTTTGTTATTCTTAAATTCACGAATAGTATGTTTTAACCTTTTCACGTTTTCTTTTAAATTCGTTAAATTCCGTTAAAACTTGCTTTGTAAATAGAATGTTCAAAGTTTGTTCTTTATGTGTGTAATTAAGTGTTAAAGCAGTAAAATATCTTTAGTCCACGGAAAAAAACAATAAAAACTAACTTGGCCGTTAGCAATTAAAACCTGGAATTACAGTTAGATTCTCAACACTTTAAAAAGTAAATGAGAATTTTATTTCAGGACCAAAAATATCATTAAGACCAACAATCAGTTTCATCGAAAATTTGGGCGAATACCATGCGAAATGAGCGAAAAGAAGACAGCGGTCTCTATTCTAGAATTCAACAGATGTTAAAACTTAATTAAATTAAAGAAAATGTCTTAAATTTTTATTTAAAAAAGCAAATTAGACATTCTGACTATTTTTTTAATTTTTTAGAACCGAAAGTAGATTAGATATCTTTATTTATCTTTAAAAATCTATTATCGAATATTAAAATTGTTAACAGTTTGTTTTTGCTAGACATTTAAAATATAAACGTGTTCTCCTTTTTTATTCGAATTTTTAATTTTAATCAATGTTTTTTTCCAAACCGAGGAAAACTTGCCCCAGTTAATTTTTCGGGGAATGAAAATTTGACCCGATATTTTTTCAACTGCCAAGGTTTAGACCAGATATTTTGTATGACATTTTAAGACATTAGATGGATCTCTGAATAGTTTATTGACAATTTATTGATATTTTTTGGCCAACTTATGAAAAATATTTGTTTATTCAATCTTTAAAAAATACATTTCATTGTTTTTCTTTGTCCCAAATTTTTCTACTGAAAAATATAGATAGATCGATTTGTTTAAAAGCACTTGCGCGTTTCTCTGTGGTAAATAATAATATACATTATACAATATAGTTACGTTCGTAAAACAAACACATATATAACAACAACACGACAATTAATGTTGTCCTGGCTGTCTCTCCTCTCCCAGAGAAATGTTTTCTTTAGAAAGAAAATAATCACTAATAACGTTTATAAGTAAAACTTTATTTACTTTAAACAAATCTAAATTCCCTTCCAAAATAAATAGAAAAAAT
This sequence comes from Sepiola atlantica, assembly GCA_963556195.1. Lineage (NCBI taxonomy): Eukaryota > Metazoa > Mollusca > Cephalopoda > Sepiida > Sepiolidae > Sepiola > Sepiola atlantica. The sequence goes on from OY744529.1 coordinate 100,115,726, forward strand.
ATCTGCTCAAATTTTCCTCCCCTGAAAAAAAGGTTGTTAATGTAATGAAAATTAAAATTGTTTTAAAATACTCCAGGGATTTTTCTATTTCTTTTTTATACCTCAGGAAACGAAAATGTATGCTTCGTCCGACATGTTCTCCTATAACCTATACCACATCTCAAAATGTTAGTGAGATTTTGTCAAATATTATCCTACGATTTTACACTTAAAATGACATCCACACCCATATTGACAAGATACTTTGACGCTCACCCTTATCCTTCGACCACTCATTGGCAGAATAGAGCGTTAATGAAAGAAGGTACATATTCATTATGGAGAGCTGAAAAAGAGCCGCTCCTTTTTATAGGAGTTTGAGCTGGAGCGGCTTCTTTATAAAATGGGGAGCGTGAGAGGAGCCAGCTCCAATTTTAGGCGTTGAAGCAGGAGCGGGAGCAGCTAAAAAAGTAATGGAGCCCGTAAATCCCTATATATATATATATATATATATATATATATATATATATATATATATATATTAATTTTTTGTAAATAATATAAAATTATTTTTACTTACATACGCCAGCGTTTTAAGGTTTCGCTCTCGTCAGTGTAAGGAATGATCACCTAAGACGGTCCCACGGTTAGAACTCCTGCTACAGAATCAACGTAGACTCTACAAGTAACCGCCATAACCATACGGCCACGAAATATTACGACATCAAGAAGGGAATTTAAGTTCTATTAAGAAGGCACATATAGAAATACTGACTAGAGTATTCAACGGACGTTGTCGGAATATATAGCAACGTGTCAGTCTATTTTTAACTTTCCCGAACAGGGCTCAACTTTTATCTTATTAAAGGAGCTTATAACTATATTAATTTTAAATAAATAATATTGATTTATTTTTACCGATATATATATATATATATATATATATATATATATATATATATATATATATATATATATATATAAATATAGAAAGAAAAAAATTACATACATATTTTTACTGTCAGCAATATAATTTATTTCGACCTCCTGGTCTTTTCAGAATGCTAACGGGACAGCTACATATTGGAAATGACGGAAAAAGAAATATTCACCCGCCAAAAAAGAAATATCATAGGCAGAGAGAGGGGGAGGGGGAGCAACACACTTAAGTTAAAAACATCAAAATAGAAGGGAGGGAAATATAAAAAGGTCAGATAATATGTATCTCCAGTTGGAACGAAAATAAACTTTAAAACGTATTATTTAGATACGTCGATGATACCCTCCAAAACATATTTGTCATGAATATGTTGACACGAAGCCAAACTTTACCGCCCCTCTTCCAGCCGCGAGAGCACCGAAAATAGATAGCCAAATTAAATGGTGTAGGAATGGAGGGGAAAGAAACAAGTCGGAAAGAATCAAGCAAAGTTGAGGGTCGATGGAACAATACAAACAAGAATCCAACTAAAGAAATAAAATAAAAAATAAAATATAAAAAATGAAAAATAAGAGGGACAAAAATATATAAAAGTATATAATCATAAGATAATAAAATAATAACAGATAGGAAACAAAAGAAAAGCAAAAAAGAAATTATCAATTTAAAACATGTAAAAACTTAAAAAATGAAAAAAGTAAACAATCTGATTAAGGAAAAAGAAAATATCTCGCCGAAAATAAGGTGACATAGAAAGAAGCCCAGAAAAAGAAAGAAATAAAGACGTAACTAAAGGATTAATGTACTTATATCAATTTGAAACAACAGGATTTAATCTGGTGAAAAAATTAGGCGATAAAACAATATTGATGAAGGTGTTATATTATGGGTGGGGCCCAATATTTTTGGAAACGATTAAGTTAGCTACTATGAATTATGGCTGGGGTCAGTTGAGACAATAAGTGCAGGTTAAGCTGACATGCACTGGAGGGGATTGTTGTGGGTGAATCATTTTTGTCAAGCCATAACACAGTGACAAATTCGGCACAACACAGGGAATTTCGGGTCAGAGAAGGTCAGATATAGAACGATTGTTAAATGTCGTATCTGATTGGCCGACGCGAGGCAGGTGTCTATTACGTCATTTGTTTTCTAGAAAACTGAAATTTTTGGACGGAAGTCGCTTTGGGAGCTCGCAGCGTTAAGACCCACCATGTAGCCGCTCGTCCTGAAAGCAAGCGGACCCATGAAAATATGGGCTAAAAGTGATGGGCTGGATCTTGAATGAGATCCGACATATATCCCCGTGCATCCGTCGCGCCCCACAACGAAAGGTATGAATGAGTGAAGAATGGAAGAAACGAATGGATGGAAATCCCTCCACAACACAAGACAGATGAATAAAAGAATTGAATCTCTCTCTGAGAAAAAACTGTCTCCAAGTGTTGTCTCCTGCCTTGAAAACAAAGTTTGTGCATAGAACAAAGGCAACAGAACCGATCACGACCAGAGACGTAATGAAACCCACGGCACAGATATCGACAACGACAGTAGACGAAGAAAATATGATAAGGTAACTTTTTGTGCACACAGAAAAGTATAAAGGTTATATACATTTATATAATTACGAGAAAAAAAGTTTAGAACGATTCAGAAGCTTAAAAATTTGAGAACGCTTCTAAACTTTTGGCTTTCGAGAAGCGTTTAATGGACTTTTCGTGGCGATAATTTTCATTGAAAAAGATCAGATAATAGTAATAATCATAATAATAATAATAATAATAATAATAACAATAATAAAAATGATAACAACAATCATCATCATCATCATCATCATCATCAACATCATCATCATCATCATCATCAAAATCATCATCATCATCATCATCAGCAGCAGCAGCATCATCATCATCAGTATCATCATCATCATCATCATAATCATCATCATAATCATCATCATCATCATTTTCAATACTCATTATATTGTTCCTAACCTATACATGTTTGAATAAAATATGATAAGATTTGACTTGTATATTTATTTTAAAAAAATGAACCATACATGAAACAATTTACAAAACTTCTTTATATACAATATTTCTAGTGAAGCTAATATTTCGACGACTAAACCTTACTTCGTAAATGCTTTAGATTAAATTAAATTTGGCTCCAATTCATGAGTAGCATATAAAGATTCGGAATGTCGTTGCTTTTGATGTATGTGTGACACGAAACATAACACACACGCTATCGTATTAATATGTGTCTCCCCGGTCGTCCCCTCCATACATCCCTCCCCCTTCGATGGAGAAAAAAAACTGATAGGTTGGTTGGGATCGAACTATAAACCAGTCTGGCCGACGTCGCTAACCGTTGGGCCGAAGAGAAATACTTTAAAATATTCAGAAATTAGCTGACTTGAATGCTTTTCCAAATCTAGGTGCGGCACGCTTGAGCAAAGCTTTTGATGTAAGCGTAATACACAAACACGCACGCTATCGTATTAATATGAAGAGAATAATAGAATAACAATAATAACAATAATAATAATAGTAATAATAAGACTAATTACAATAATAACAAATCTAATAATAATAATGAAGGCAATGCCAGGTAATAAAATAATAATAATAAGACAAATAACAATAATAACAAATCTAATAATAATAATTATTTAAGTATTGATAATATTAATTATAATACAACTAATAATAATCATAATAGCAATAGTGATGACAGTAAACATAAAATAATCAAGATAATAATCGAAAATCGAAGGAAGAATTCATAAAATTGCCAATCAAAATTTAAAAAAAATAAGAATATAGAGAATGAAGAAGTAGGGGGCTTCAGGGAAATGGTATCGTAATCCTAAAATAGTTAAGAATAACCATTCTTACCCGAAACAAATATTAATAAAAATTTAAAAAATAAATAAATTCCAGCATGAGAGACATACGATTGGACCAGATTTAGGTAGATCCACAATTCAGGACTGTAAATCTATAATTAAGAGTTGCTGGTAATTTTAAATTTTAATTTATGACTACATTTGGCCATCGTTTCATCTCTCTTGTTTAAAAGATCGTTGTGTTTGTATTTCAGAATCCGTATTTTTCTTCCAAGTACAAATTACATCTCTGTCTAAATCCTCTAGGAATACTGGAATTACACAAAATTGACCAAGAAACCACCAGTGTAAGATTTTCGTTCCTCAGTGACTACCACTGTTTAGCCAACCCCATTATATTATTAACTTCTGTGTTCACTAAAGCTTGTGTATAGTTGTAAAAACGCTGTTTGCAGTTCCCCACAGATATACCGAGTACATTTTCTTGTCCCTGGTATTTTCGTTCCGGAAAAATAGTCGCCTTGTAAACTATGCCCTCCACTTTACAATTATCATCGAGTGGGCATTCACTTTTTACTTGGCAATTACATTAATTTTCTTTTACATTAACATTATAAGGTTTATTTAATATTTTATGGTTTTGTGCATTGATTATACTAACCGGTAAAGTTTAGCTTCGTGTCAACATATTCATGACAAATATGTTTTGGAGAGTATCATCAACGTATCTCAATAATAAGTTTTTAATTTTATTTTTATATTTCAACTGGAGATACATATTATGTGACCTCTTTATATTTACCTCCCCTCTTTTTTGATAATTTTAACTTAAGTGTGTTGCTTTTCCCCCTTTTTTACCACCCCTCTCTCTGTCTATGATATTTCTTTTTGGGCTGGAGAATATTTCTGTTTTTCGTCATTTCGAATATGTAGCTGTCCCGTTAGCATTATGAGGAGACTAGGAAGTCGAAATTAATTATAAATGCCGACAGTTACAATGTGTATGTAAATTTTATTGTCTTCTATATTCTATTCCTGCTTTGTTTTCTACATTGAGCTGTCTTACCTGGATTTCTTACCAAAATTATTCATTTTAACAATATATATATATATATATATATATATATATATATATATATATATATATATAGGCTATATATATGTATGTATATATATAGTATATATATATATGTATATATGTATATATATATATATATATATATAGTCACACACTCTCTCTCTCTCTCTCTCTATATATATATATATATATATATATATATATATATATATATATATATATAGTCTACTGGTTAAAGGTATTATTTATATCTTTAAAGTATTATCTTACTCTCTTTCTCTCTCTTTCTCTCCCTCTCTCTCTCTATATATATAAGGGAGATAGATAGATAGATAGATAGATAGATAGATAGATAGATAAGTCAAATATGTTTACTTAGATTGTATCCTAACAAGACAAAGCAAACAATACCTTAAAAATGAATGGAAAAAGGTGAAGTCACTCAAGTCCATCAGTCCCAACGATAAAGTTGCTTTTAATACCTGCAGTTTTTTACTGCTTGTATTATCGTTGGAACTTAGGGTCAATTAGAACTATTATATGATAACTTACATGTATACAACATCATTTATATATTCAAAATTACGTATACAAGTTTCAAAACTTCAGCATCAACAAAGTTTTTGTGCAGGATCCTTTCGGAGGCAATGTTTTATTATGGGTACTTACTAGTAGTTCTCACACAGATCATCGTCAGTGATTGCTCACCGACAACAACAAGTGGTATTTCCTGGAGTCTGAGTGACAACAAGCCTCCGCAGATTTACAGTATTCTTCACCTTTTTTCGATACCGATGCGGTATCGCAACAGCCCCTTACCATTGATTTCTCGCTGGTAAGGACAATTGGTCTTCTCTGGGATTTAGGTGGCAATAATCCTTTCCAAAGTCCCAGCATTCTCCCACTTTTTTTAGTGTAGGTCCGTCCGGTTTGTGCTGTCCCTCTTCGGTCTTCTCATCCTCCTCGACCCTCTAAAAATATTTTGTCTGGTGTCAGCCTAGGCCGGCATCATTTAAAAAAAAAAATTTAATTATTTTAAAAAAATATTTTAATTTTTTGTGGGGTGGGAAGAGAAGGGGGAGCTATTGTGTTTCTTGTCATTGCTATTCCATGGTTCACATTTGTGTGGTGATAGCTGAGGCCGGTGTAATTTATTGGGGGAGGATTAATAAGTGATATTTCTTGCAGTTTCTGTTCCTTGGTTCGTGTTGTGGTGTTTTTCGTGTGGGTTTGTTTTCTTCCTGTTGTAAATTCCTTGTGACTGATTACCATTTGTAGCTTATGCGGGTTGGTTTCTGCACTCGAGGATTTTCCTTAAAATTTCAGCTGTTTTGATCATTGCCGTCCTTTGTATAGTTCCAGTGATCCTTTTGATTCACATTTCTTCCAGGCTTTTTCTCCAGTTTTTTGGGGGGATTGTTCTTAGTGCTTCTACGATTATTGATATTATACAAACTTTTTTCGTGCTCCATATTCCTTTCAGTTCTCTGGCTAGTTCTGTGTATTTACTTCGTTCTTCCGTGTTTTTGATCTTTACTCTGTGAACTTCTGGAACGGCGAAATCTATGATTTTAGCAAGATTTGTCTTTTTTGTCGATTATAATAACATCACGCCACCTTGCTTGTATAAGTTTATCTGTTTGTATATCCATATCTCAGAGGATTTTGTGTTTTTCGTGTTCCAGTACTGTTTTTGGTTTATGTGTGTACCATTTGTCTGCGTATTCGAAATTCAATTGTTTGCACAGTTCCCAGCGTATTACTTTTCCAACATAGTCATGTCTATTCTTGTATTCTATTTGGACAAGTTTGCTACATTCACTTATTATATGATTTACTGTTTTGTCTCTTTATCCACACAGTCTGCATTTACTGTTTTCTTAGGTTTTATCTATTTTAGCTTTAATATAGTATGTCCTAATCGCATTGTTCTGTGCAGCCATCAGTAAAGATTCCGTTTCTCTGTTCAAGTTTGCTTTTCTTAGCCATGTCCAGCTATTTTCGTTGGTTTCTTCTCTTGTGAGTCTTATGAAGCGTTGATGTAGTTGTTTTTCTTCTCACTTTTCTTTTCTTGTCTGTTTGTGTCCGGCTTCGATGCTTCCTGCGTTGTTCGTTGGGACGATTTCTCTTGCTGCGTTGATCAGTCTTTCTGTGTTCTGGTTTATGAATTTCTCCAGTTCTTTTGTAGTGTCGTCCATACAGTCTTCTATACTTACCAGTCTTCTTCCCCCTTCGTTTTTCTTCACGTAGAGTCTGTCTGTATCGTCTTTTGGATGTAGTGCGTTGTGCATAGTCATTAATGTTCTAGTCCTCTGATCAAGGGATATCAATTTTTATATTTCTTTTTCTCTCTTTCTTTCTTTCTCTCTCTCTCTCTCTCTCTCTCTATATATATATATATATATATATATATATATATATATATATATATATATATATACGCACATTTATAAATATGTATATTAAATGGTTAATTCAAAAGACTTAGACCTTCACCACAACCAATTAAGCAGTCTAGTATTAAAACCCAACCCTAACTATAACCCTAACTTTAACCTTAACACTAACACACCGAATAAGTCTTCAAACTAGCGTTTATCTCAGCAACGAAATCCTGCAACATCTTACAGGGCAGCAACAAATTCCCTGGTTAATTCATAGAAAAGTAACTGTCAAATACCTGACCGACTTGAGAGTACAAACGTTAAAACTAATACGCCAAACATTCACAGGTAGCATGAGTTGGAACATGAAGACACTGTTAAGGCTGCTGCAAAGAAGGCGGACTCCCTCTACCGTGCTAGACAACGTCTCACACCTGACAGTATCCTATATGTATACAAATCCACCATCCGCACATGCATTGAGTATTGTTGCCACATCTGGGCTGGTGCAGCATCTACTAGTATCTCTCTCTTAGACAAGGTCTAGAAAAGAGTCACTTATTTAACTATGGCAAATTCATCAGCCAATCCCCCCCCCCGAAACTAAGATCCTGATTCGGACTATTGAAAGGATCTACCAAAGAATATCTAGACATGAGTTTCCCTTATATTAAACAATGTATATATATTTTTTCAACCCTTATTATACCTTCTTTACACTAAATTTAAACATACATACACAACACTCTAATCAAATAACGCGTCCAAACGAAAGTGACATGTGACTTTACATTTCCGAAACAGATAACAACAGAAGCTGAAAAGAGCCGGATGGCTAAGTCCTTCTGTGCTTGAAACCGACGGTACGTATGTTGTACTAATTTTTCTGTACCAAAATAAATAAATATTACGCTCTTAATTTAAAATGTTTTACTTTAATTCTCAATTAATCGAGCACTCTGCTGGGATTATTCCTGCTATATTAGAAAAAAATTACATATATATATATATATATATTAGTACTTGATGTATCCACATAAACTATTATAAGGATGTATAATTTTTTATGTATCAGCTTTCAGTATTTACTTCAACAGTGCTCGATACGTAAGTAGAGCTAGGTAGTAAGCAATGAAAATATATTAAAATCAAGCTACAAAATGCATTTAGCCTGGAGATTCCTCCCGGGGATGAAACGCGGTAGCCTCTGTGTAGCTTGATTGCCATATATATTTTCATTGCATACTATATATATATATATAAAACTCAATGTCTGTATGTATGTGTGTGTGCCCTATAGAAAAAATGTTAGCGAATCTAGATAAAATCTAAAAGTATAGTCTAATGTAAAATTCACTGAGAAAGTTAATTCGCGAATCTTTACATTCACTCCTAAGGGCGCTGTATGGCAGATTTCGCCTAGGGGTCGATTATTTAGTTATTTTCAGCTGAATTTCAATTTAATTATGTACTAATTTGAGAAATAATGCCAGTCATCATTCAACCGGAAATGACACCAGAGGAAGGGAGTGCCAGGATGAAATTCACTCTCACTACACTCTTTTTTTTCCTTCCTTTCTTTTTTCCCCTCTCACTACCACTGCTTCTATTTACCTTTCTTAATTAATATACGCTAATATCTCAGCTGCGTCCGTCCGTCAATCCGTCCACCTACTCTCGTTCTGTTGTCATGATAACATCTTTCAAGGCATTACCTCCTCCTTTTTTGAGTGTATAGGTAATGTAGTATATGTTTTGTTGTTCTTATGCCATCCTAACATACATTACCCCCTCTTCTTTTGAAAGGTGTGGAGTTAGTGTGGTATATGTTCTGTTGTCATGATACCATCTTCCCAGACATTACCTCCTTATTTTTGTGAGGTTTGGAAGTAATGTAGTATCTGTTCTGTAGTTATGATACTCTCCTCCCAGGTATTACCTCCTCCTTTTTTGAGAGCTGTATCGGTAGTGTAGTATATGTTCTGTTGTCATGTTACCTTCCTCCCAGGTATTACCTCCTCCTTTTTTAGAGATATGGAGGTAGTTAAGTAGCTGTTTTGTTGTCATTATACCACCCTCCTATGTATTACCTCTTCCTTTTTGAGAGGTGTAGTGGTAGTGTAGTATCTGTTCTGTTTACATGATACCCTCCTCCCAGGTATTATCTCCCCCATTTTTGATAGGTGTGGAGGTAGTGTAGTATCTGTTCTGTTGTCCTGATAACCTCCTCCCAGGTTTTACATCCTCCTTTTTTGAGAGATTTGGAGGTAGTGTAGTATCTGTTCTGTTAGCATGATACTATCCTCCCAGGAATTACCTCCAACTCTTTTGAGAGGTGTAGAGGTGGTGTAGTATCTGTTCTGTTTTCATGATACCATCTTTTCAGGTATTACCCCTTCTTCTTCTGAGATATGTGGAGGTAGTGTAGTATATGTTATGTTGCCATGATAACCTTCTCCCAGGTATTACCTCCTTCTTTTTTGAGAGGTATGGAAGTAGTGTAGTATCTGTTCTGCTGCCATGATACCACCTTTTTAGGCATTACCTCCTGCATCTTTAGAGCTGTGGAGGTAGTGTGGTATATGTTCTGCTGTCATTATACCATACTCCCAGGCATTACCCCCTCCTGTTTTAGAAGTGTGGAGGTAGTGTAGTATCTGTTCTGTTGGCATGATACTATCCTCCCAGGAATTACCTCCAACTCTTTTGAGAGGTGTAGAGGTGGTGTAGTATCTGTTCTGTTTTCATGATACCATCTTTTCAGGTATTACCCCTTCTTCTTCTGAGATATGTGGAGGTAGTGTAGTATATGTTATGTTGCCATGATAACCTTCTCCCAGGTATTACCTCCTTCTTTTTTGAGAGGTATGGAAGTAGTGTAGTATCTGTTCTGCTGCCATGATACCACCTTTTTAGGCATTACCTCCTGCATCTTTAGAGCTGTGGAGGTAGTGTGGTATATGTTCTGCTGTCATTATACCATACTCCCAGGCATTACCCCCTCCTGTTTTAGAAGTGTGGAGGTAGTGTAGTATCTGTTCTGCTGCCATGATACCACCTTTTTAGGCATTACCTCCTGCATCTTTAGAGCTGTGGAGGTAGTGTGGTATATGTTCTGCTGTCATTATACCATACTCCCAGGCATTACCCCCTCCTGTTTTAGAAGTGTGGAGGTAGTGTAGTATCTGTTCTGCTGTCATGATACCACCTTTTTAGGCATTACCTCCTGCATCTTTAGAGCTGTGGAGGTAGTGTGGTATATGTTCTGCTGTCATTATACCATACTCCCAGGCATTACCCCCTCCTGTTTTAGAAGTGTGGAGGTAGTGTAGTATCTGTTCTGGTGTTATGAGGCCATCCTCTTAGGCATTCCATCCTCTTCTATGGTGTAGATGGAGTGTAGTTTCTGCTATGCTTCAAACTTTTTTTTTAACTAAACATATTTCTTTGAATGGCGGAGAGGAGTTTTTTTGGGGGGAGGGGGCGTTGCAGAGTAAAAAAAAAACTTTTTGCGTGGGGGTGTAGGGAAATTCTTTTTTTAACTAAAAATATTTCTCTGGGTGGGGAGAGTAACATTTTTTTTGGTAGGGGCGGAAAGTAAAAAAAAACATTTTTGGGGGGGAAGGGGGAATTTTTTTTAACTAAAAATATTTCTTCGGGTGGGGGAGAGTAAACATATTTTGTGGGGCGTGGAGAGTAAAAAAAATTGGGGGGAGAAGGGGAAATTTTTTTTAACTAAAAATATTCATTTGGGTGGGGGAGAGTAAAAATATTTTATTGGGCGTGGAGAGTAAAATAAAATGGGGGGAGGGGGAATTTTTTTTAACTAAAAATATTCATTTGGGTGGGGGAGAGTAAAAATATTTTATTGGGCGTGGAGAGTAAAAAAAAATGGGGGGGGAGGGGGAATTTTTTTTTAACTAAAAATATTCATTTGGGTGGGGGAGAGTAAAAATATTTTATTGGGCGTGGAGAGTAAAAAAAAATGGGGGGAGGGGGAATTTTTTTTAACTAAAAATATTCATTTGGGTGGTGGAGAGTAAAAATATTTTATTGGGCGTGGAGAGTAAACAAAAATGGGGGGGGGAATTTTTTTTTAACTAAAAATATTCATTTGGGTGGGGGAGAGTAACAATATTTTATTGGGCGTGGAGAGTAAAATAAAATGGGGGGAGGAGGAATTTTTTTTTAACTAAAAATATTCATTTGGGTGGGGGAGAGTAAAAATATTTTATTGGGCGTGGAGAGTAAAAAAAAATGGGGGGAGAAGGGGAAATTTTTTTTAACAAAAATTATTCATTTGGGTGGGAGTGAGTAATTTTTTTTTTAGGTGTGGGGATGGAGAGTAAACACTTTTTATTGGATGAGGGGAATTTTTTTTTTAACTAAATATATTTCTTTGGGTGGGGAGAGCAAAAACATTTTGGGGAGAGTGAGTGAATTTTTTTTTTAACTAAAAATATTACTTCGGGTGGCGGGGATAGGTGTGTATATAATATGAGTACCATGACGGAGATAGGTACGTATATAGTATGCGCACCGGGGCGGTGACAGGTACTATATAGTATGCTCAACGGGGCGGTGATAAGTATTTATATAAAAGGCACAGACAGAGGTTGTACGTTTAATAGAAATATGTCATACTTTTGCCTTGGGCAATAGAAGAGGAGTGGTGGGGAAGAGGAGGCGGTGAAATGGGGCGGCCATGGAATGAAAGGGAGCAAGATAAATAGACGGCTATAGAGATAGGAGGAGAAATAGATGTTTTAATATAAAGATGTTACACACACTATTTTTCTTCTATTATGTGTTCTTATGACTCCGAGCATCGCCGGGTAGTCCTGCTAATATATATATATATATATATATATATATATATATATATATATATATATATATATATATATATAATAACGAAGATATTTTTTTATAAAATATTTAGAAAACCTTGCACAGCGCAGATTATTTGTTTTTAAAAATAAATTATTTATTACTCTTAAAAACATTTTTTTTTATGAACTTGAGTACTTTCGGTAAATCTACCATCTTCAGAAGAATATTTCTTCTTTTTCTTTTTTTTTCTTTTTTCCTCAAAATCTACCATCTTCAGAAGAATATTTCTTCTTTTTCTTTTTTTTTCTTTTTTCCTCAAAAAGAAAAAAAAGAAAAAGAAGAAATATTCTTCTGAAGATGGTAGATTTACCGAAAGTACTCAAGTTCATAAAAAAAAAATTTAAGATGAATAAATAATTTATTTTTAAAAACAAATAATCTGCGTTGTGCAAGGTTTTCTAAATATTTTATAAAAAAATATCTTCGTTATTATTGCCACCTACCTAGCGCTTCAAATTGTGTGACTTTTCAAAGTATATATATATATATATATATATATATATATATATATATATATATATATATATACTTTTAAAACTTGAAATGCTGTCGTATCTTATTTCATTTTATTACTTTCTTTATTCATGAGGTTTATTAGCTAATCTCTTCAAAATAAGACGGGTGTTTTCATCTGTGCATTTATTTATGTCGCTTTCTCTGATTTGAATTATTTGATGACTACATTTGTTATATAGGCTAATTGGGGAAATTTTTTGTCCAACATTTTGGTGTGTAAACTAGAGATTAAGAGGTTGTTGGGGACCATTTTTCGTGGTGTAGACAAATATGTTAATGGCGGACGAACGTCGACGACGATTTTACCTGAAGACATAATGCATCTGGATCTCTATTTTTGTATCCAAAAGGAGTCGCTTCTTGCTGTATTGTATATTCTTGTGTCGGTCTTTCCCTTAGGAGTATGCTTACCTTTAACATGGGTTATCTAGTAAAAGAAATAACGAAAATAAAATGGCGCAGAATTCTCTATAAATGTAGACCAAAGTACGATAATTTATGGACCCGTTATTCAAGGTTTTATAGTATACGGTGGTCCTTGGTGAAAAAAAAACGATACTAGATGAAGCCTTACGGTAAGACCATTCTTATTTTACGCAAGACTAAACATCGCTTTCTCTCGAAGCGATGGACTTAATCCCGGAAATAATCCATGACGCAAACCTACGTTGTATCCAATTTCCTTGAACACAATACCAACATTTTACTCCCAGGATTTCTCTCAGTTGAAAATGCTTGGAGACAGAACGCTTATCTACATACGGTGAACCGAAACGCCAAATCCTTTTTGCACATCGGATGAAGTTGTTTACTAGTATTTTCGTATGAATGGCTCTGGGATATGGCTTGAATCGATCCAATCTTATCGGAAAATGTCTCAAGTGAAAACGTGCCCGCACTGCCATACGAGTTTGTAGATTACAAATAAACAGGCTTCGGTTGAAGTAGGGAAACGATCATGTTATTTGATTACCTGATTGTTTCGGTGAACGATTGTTTTATCGGTTGTTGACAACAGATATATATATATATATATATATCGATAGAGAGAGAGAGAGAGAAAAGAGAGAGAAAACGTAATGTAGCTGAACACGACATCTCTATTCTCGATTATATGTGCTAAATGACAACCCTTGCATTTTTGTCTGAACAAGCAATGTGTTGTTTTATTAACGCACTGGCAAGAATATCCGACGTAGCTCGGGATTTGACTGCGAACCTATATCAGTTTTATAAGACTAAAATATTGAAGTCAATCCAAAAGGTGTTATCACCATTTTGTTGATATTAGATTTTGTAAAACCCTCAACAGAAAGCGGTGTTTTACGGGAATAACTAAGGACCGATGTGCACGCCTGGCCTAAATCCTGAACTACATTATTAACACGTAGAATTTGGTATATTCGGACTACTGTTCTCATCTTGGGTGTTTTTATCAAACGTTTCGGTCGATGTAACCTCCGAGTTCGACAGAAAGATGTCCGAGTTCGACAAAGTACACCTGAAGAAGGTCGGAGGTTACATCTGTCGAAACGTTGTGATAAAACCACCCAAGATGAGAACAGTAGTCGGAATATACCAAATTCTACGAATTATCAGCCATCATCTAAAAAATCACAAAGTTCAATATTAACATATGTATTCTTATTTTTTTTTGTAATTTATATCATATTCAAGGTATAAGAAAACTAAAATAATACGGTTGCACAATCCATGGTAATGCTGTTAACTTTGATTAATATGCAACTACATTACCTGTGTAATTTAGTTTGACAATATAAATCGTAACGGGTGTACAAGAAATAACTAAATATAAATGGCGCCAATAATAGTGAAACACTTACGATTTCTACGTAGTACAAACCATCAACTAGATCGTGTCAAGATTTAAGCACACTCGGATAAGTAGTTTACAAATTACAGTTATTTAAGTGAAACGACCGTTTCAATTTTTCAAAATAATGGTAAAAATCTGAATTTCGTACGTTGATAAATAATTATTATCTGATGGGGAAATACTCCTCAAACAACGCAATATTAGGGGGTTAGGGTTGGGTTGGGGGGGGGGGTAATTGATATTGACGAATTCCGTGATTATGGTATAAAACTGGCATGGGAGCGAAATCTTTTTCGAGAAGCCGTCCACATGAGATGTGGCACATCCTCAGGTCTGCATTACTCAAAAATAAATTCTGTTTAAGGTACCTCAACCATATTCCGTTTAAGATACCTCAACCATATTCCGTTTAAGGTACCTCAACCATATTCCGTTTAAGGTACCTCAACCATATTCCGTTTAAGGTACCTCAACCATATTCCGTTTAAGGTACCTCAACCATATTCCGTTTAAGGTACCTCAACCATATTCCGTTTAAGGTACCTCAACCATATTCCGTTTAAGGTACCTCAACCATATTCCGTTTAAGGTACCTCAACCATATTCCGTTTAAGGTACCTCAACCATATTCCGTTTAAGGTACCTCAACCATATTCCGTTTAAGGTACCTCAACCATATTCCGTTTAAGGTACCTCAACCAAATTCTGTTATAAGTGTTATTCAAACTCTGCTCTCTCGGAAAGAATGGCTAAGAGGTAGTATGCTGAAATAAAACGCAGTCTTATAGACACAAATCAAGCTAAACGTTCAGGTTGTCCGAATTTAACAGTTGAATTTCACAAACTTGTTATAGTTGATCGAAAATTGAAGTTTTGTGTAATAGCAGATGAGTTGGAGATATCTGATAGCAGTGTATTCACCATTTTGCATGAACATTATCCACGGATTAAGATTATTGCTTGGGACGTTTTTAAAGAAACAAAATTAATTTTACTACAATATGCGACAATCGTTTAATAAAGGATCATCCACTTAATACCGTAGTTGAATCGGCAGTCAACTGAGAAGAGAACAGAAGATGGAAGAAGTCCTACGCGTCCAAAGACGCTAATATCAGATGCAGAAGTATTTTGTTAATCGAATACTTTGCGAAAGGACGAACCATCTATTGCATACTATTGTTGGTGCGTTTGACGGAAGAAATCACCAATAAACAGACAAAAAATAAGAAGATAAACATGCTCTTTCGCCAATACAAGGTGCTGACTTACATGTGTATTGCAACAATAGCAAAACTACATGAACTGCACTTAGATCTGCTTCCGCGTCAACTTTATTCCTAAGATCTTCCCCCACCGACTATTTGCAGACCTCAAAAGAATGCCACATGGAAAGACATTTAGATCCAATGAAGATTTGATATCGTTAGACAGAAAGAAAAAAAAAGATAAAAATGTAAATCTCCGTTTCAATTTATACTTAAAAAATATGTTTTTCAAATCTAATATATGAAATTAAATGTATCAGAATATATACGTTAAATCTAAATAGCAATGCATGTAGTCTATCGATAGTTGATTCTAACTAGCAAGACATTTTATTACATAAAAAGAAACTGCAATCGATGCAATCTGAAGCTAAATGTATACTATTACTTTTTTTTAATTGTACTAATGTACTATCTTTTAATGCTCAATTCAGTTTACTATACTATTTCAAACTAATGTACTATCATGTAATGCTCAATTCAGTTTACTATACTATTTAAGACTAATGTACCATCTTTCAATGCTCATTTCAGTTTACTATACTATTTTAGACTTATGTACTATTTTGTAATGCTCAATTCAGTGTACTATACTATTACATACTAATGTACCATATTTCAATGCTCATTTCAGTTTACTATACTATTATAGACTTATGTACTATCTTTTTATGCTCAATTGAGTTTACTATATTATTTCATACTAATGTACTATCATTTAATGCTCAATTCAGTTTACTATACTATTTCAAACTAATCTACTATCATTTAATGCTCAATTCAGTTTACTATACGACTTTAGACTAATGTACTATATTTCAATGCTCAATCCAAGGGGGTAGTGTGGTACATGTTATTTTTTCATTATGCCATCCTCGTGGGCATTACCCCTTCTTATGTTAGGTCTGGTTTAGTGTAGTATATGTTTTGTTGTCATGAGACCATCTTCCCACACATTAACTCGTCTTTTAGCGAAGAGGCAGTGTAATATATGTCTGTTCGTTCGTTATGATACCATCCACCCTATTGCAATGTGTCTGTTAGTAGATTTACTGGTTCTAATTGATGCGAATCAGTGGGTGAAATTCTTAACACCAAAAGTGTCACTATTAATTATGAGAATTATGAAGATTTAACTTTCAATCTTTTATTAAAAAAAACAAAAAACAAACAATGCTCGTCTAACCCTAACCCTAACCCTAACCGTTCCCCCTTCATATTCACACACAAAAGCTTCCCATGCTTAATTTGCTTGAAATACGAAAATACCGTCACCTAAGAAAAGCAACGATACTACGCGTTCCGAATTTAGGACAGTTTTACGTGTATTGTATTGAATATTTACCTGTTCTACGATGAGTCTTGTATTTTAACACAGGGTCAACGCTCTATGTATATCTCGGGGTTAAATCTGAATATTTACCACAGTTTTTTCGTATTCTATTATATTTTACCGCATCTTAATTAAAAACGCATGACACTTTCTCCATTTTGTGTATTAAAGACAATACAGCTGTCCTCGGAAATGCGGTAGAATCAATTAGACATACATACCAATAATAAAAAAGCATTGCTACATATTTATATTTACTCGTCTCTGGACGATCGTAAACTAAGACGCAAACTTCATCTTAGTGTAGTGTACCCTGCGTCTCAGTAGCACTCAGGTCAATGTAAGAAAATTACCATAGTCCATTCGGAATTTTGTCATAACTCCGAGCGCATATGTTATATGGAATTGCTTTTGCGAAGGATTACCCCGACTTGTTATACTTTACTACATTAACGCACGAATTGAAAAATGTGTTACCATACTTTGAGATTTTCAACACAAGGGAGTGTTGCGAAATAAATTTATTTTGATTCTTGGAGACAGACCCTTAAATAAGATACATGCCCAGATAAAACATTTCATCTCAATCTCTTCTTGATTTTCTCATAAATAAGTCTGCGTTTTTCTACAAAATGCAATGAGCCTGTTCGGTCTTCTTTTGGGCAATCTGGAGGACACGGCCCGTGATAAATGCCTCCTGGAAGTAGGTCTAATTAAGAGAAAAACGTGCATTACTATCAAATGGTGTTTGCGGTTCGTATACCACGTGAGGGGGTGAATGCTTCGGTTAACCTAAACGTATGGAATGTGTTATTTTAATTTGCAATCCTATCGCATATTTTGTAGTAATTGAGGCACTAAATATTAACGTATTCTATAAAACCAATCGTGTATTATAGGTGTTGCTTTTCGGAATGAAATAACCGTGCAACTCTGGCTTTATATCTACGCAACGGTTGCACCATCCATCATCGAACACTCTCATTGCTGTCATTGGTTACGTCATGTAGCAAGGAAAATATCAAAGGATAAGAAGTAATGACAGAATCAGCAGAGATATCTGCATTCTTACAGACTAACAGGAAAAATACGATTTAAATGCATCTTATTTCGACTCATAATTATATTCCATTGGTATTATGTATCTACAGAGCCCCCAAGATTTGATCTGATGTAAAAGAAACACACCGAAATAGACCAATATTTTCATAGCGAATTGTATTTCAACTTTTAGTTCATTGACTTCATATTCAACGTTTCCGAGAAATGTTATTTTTTTTAAGCAGTCAAAGAAAATAACGGTATAGGCTTTTTAGTCGCTTCTGAATTCCGTTTTTGTTTTCAAGTATTCTTGTTTCGCCATGTGAATAATTCATACGATTCTCACTCCTGAGTTTTTCTTGAATCGGATTTTTAAATCATTTTGGTAAGTATAGTTGCCACAGGGTATTCGACCGACCTTAATTTTGCGCATCAGCAACCTCGCTGCAATTCTTGAACGATCTGAAACCGGGAAATAAAGTCGTAAAACCTTTATAAGTATGAATTATAAGTATGCATTTCTGCTTAGTCAAATCCAGCAGAAAAATAAACAATAAAACAAACAAAAAATACAGATCCTTGCTACATATAAGGTGTCAGTTTATTTATAACAAAACTTTAAAATATTATTTAAAAAGAAATCCATGTCATGAAAATAAATGTTGTTTACAAACTCCCAAGCTCGTCCGAATGTTATTTTTTTTCCGTTCAACAATGTTAGGATAAGCAGCAAATCAGTTTCGTAAAAGAACAGACAGACAATGGCGCCGAAACATATTGTGTTGTTGCATTACCCGTTCCTTCAGGGTACCCGGTAAGGTCCAACCAGAATGACAAAGAACAGAACGTATATAGAAAAAAGTTTGGTTTTCTTTATTTGCCATTACCGAGTGGTTTACGCCGGCTACGCACACATATTAAACAATCTTGGGGCATACTTTTGTCTCATGAAAATCTTTTTCTTGCTGAAGGCACCGACTTGGTTTCCGCTAGAAACTCGTTCGTATATACATCCGATTGGAAAGCAATTTGCTGTGCATTGTCTATCCGAGCGTGAAATGAAGCAATTGTTCTACAAGCACTTTGGTGAAGTACAAGTCAGGGGATTCCTTCACGGTACCAACTTGCTTATCAGCCGTATTTTTAGTCAGCGGACACAAAAGTCTAACAGCAAGACAGGCTAGGGTACCATAGCCAATAAAGCTTCATCGTTGCCATAAACATCGGTAAACTCCCATTCTTCCGGTACTTCGATACTCCGATCACCAGACGTTTCGGCTCTTCGCGTTTTTGAAACCGCCGTCTTTGAGTCGCTTGCACTGCGGAACCTTCTCCTTTTTAACAGTTATCAAGTCGCCTTAGTTTCTTTCTCGACGTCCCACCGACAATGGACTCGTCCACGATTCATTTTTGCCACTCTTCATTACTTTACAGTGTCATGAAAATGTTTGCCTTTTTATAGATGTTTATCATGTGTTATGGTCTCAATAGAAGTGAATCCTTTACATTCCTTTGCTATTACTACATTCCTTATTCTTCTATTATTCAAGTATTTATTTCAAATAGACTCATCAAAACTCGCATATCAGACGTGATGATAATCAACAAGAAATATATAACGTGTTGCATAATTTAGTTCGACTTAAGAGCTGATCAATATGTGAAGCGCAATATTATTGGTAACAGATGGTGCGAGGATAAGTTACACTACCCGAATAGAAATTAGGGTTTGTAGAATTTTGTATATTCGGACTACTGTTCTCATCTTGGGTGTTATTATCACAACGTTTCGGCCGATGTAACCGTGACGCAGTTGATATAGTATTTAGTATAATTCAATTGTAAGTATTGAAGGTTGAAGGTTCAATCCTCAGTTCGGGCGATACGAAGAATTGCGAATTACTGAAGATTTCTTCCCAGATGGAACGAGGGCATGCTACCTATGTTGATTTATTAAAGAGGTTCCGATCGAAATTCCGTCCAGATTCCCGAGTTCGACATAAATATTCCCGAGTACACCTGAAGAAGGTCGGAGGTTACATCGGCCGAAACGTTGTAGTAATAACACCCAAGATGAGAACAGTAGTTCGAATATACCAAATTCTACAAATAATCAACCCTCATCTAAAAATTCCGAAACAAAAATTAGAGTAATGGTAATATGCGGATATTTGCTCTCATCCGGACTCTATAGAAATCCACCGTTTTGTATTATCGATAAATCAATGGTAATGATGAGTGTCAGAACTCCAAGTGAGTAGTAATTATATTGATCCATGCCAATCTTTAAAACCGTTTTTATGTTAGTATTTTTTTTACAAGACTGTTAGTTCTTTTTTCTTAAAAGCGCACGTATTCGTGATATTACAATTGTCAATTTTGCGTTGCCAGGATCAGTGAGACGTGTGTTTCTAAAAAACATCTTTTTTCTACACTAAATTATATATGGTGTTTTATGCGAGTCATGTGACAAAAAAACATCGATTAACAATAATAAAGGAACGCATTTCGATGTACCTTTCGATGTCAAGGTTAAAACCGTGAATTTATATTCTGTAATCACAAGCCTTTTCGCTAAGATCAAAGTGTAGTATCTGTTCCGATGGATACTGCACGCCTGTCCTGTGCAGTTCTAAGAGGTCCACCCTCCCAGGCTTTGCCTCCCCTCTTTGGGGAGGAGTAAGTTTATTGCTTACTGTCTGAGGCGCCCCTACCGGGGAATGCCGACGGGGCTGCCCAGGCAATTTTTAAATGGCCAGAGTGCTCACCTCTCGAGCGCTGGCTTTTCAAACCCCACTTTCTCGACCCGATCTTGGGTCACATCTTACTTGTGGGAGTAAGATAAAACTGGCCTTGTGCCTAACTCCTGGGGAGGAGTAAATAAAACTCCTAATAAGGAAAATAATACACACAGTTTGTATCATTTGGATTATTGAGATGACTGTTCTCATCTTGGATTCGCCTTTTTTTAGGAGCATCTTCTCTGAAGAAGATTGAAGTTTAACTCGGCCGAAACGTTGTGAGAATATCATCTAGGATGAGAACAGTAGTCCGATTTTTTCAAATAATACAATTTATCAATCCTCATCTAAAAACGATCGATACATAGTGAACACGGTTACATCGGACTCAGTTGATGCCATGGTAAATGGTCGTGAAAAGTCCGAGATAATGGAAAGACCTAGGAGGCAGATCACCATCCACCTCTACTGTATTGGAAGTATGTAATAAACCTGTTACAAGCGAGAAATCAATTGTAAACGGCTGTTGCGTGAACGAAAAGTGATTTGTAACGCTGATCGAAAGAAGGGAAGGTTCATGAAATCTGGGAAGACTTGCTGTCACTTAGATTCCAGGAAACAAACATGGTTTCTAGTGATGGATCATTTGTACTAACTAGTGTGAAAAGTTCTACTGAGTAAGAAATAATAACAATAGTGAGTAATATTATCACATATCATAGACACAACATTTTTTTCAGGTTATTACTATGAAGAAATGTTAATTGCTCAACTCTTTTGAGTATTTGCTTGTTCGCGTCAAAGATACGGATCGTAGGCATGAAACGCTGTGTTTAACAATGCTTTTAATCATAGATTGGTATTGATTATTAATGATATGTTCCTATTTACTTGCCTACCTATGAGGACAATGTTAGAGACGTCGGTTTTTAATGTGTGGAAAATCCAGCTCCCCAAAAAGAGGCACTCTGGACCGGAACATAAATAAAAATTGTCTAAATATAGAAAGAATGCCCCCTTCACTGACCGAGGACAGAATTGATCAAATGTAGCATCAGAACATATACTACACTTTGTTTCGAGCCAAAAGGCCAAGGAACATTATTAATGTTGTGTTTTTCGATCAGAAATAAGATAATTTCACTAAAGATGTTAGTGCTAGATTTGAGTAATAGTCAACGAGTTACCGCTCATTGCCTCTGAAGAGTGCACGATAAAATAAGTCTAAAATCTGCCAGAGCGAAGGCAGCGGTGATTCAACCATTGGCAATCCTAGAAATAACGTCATGTTGCCCTAAGCCAATAGAAAACGAAACATAATTAAAATAGTTGGAAAGGGGGTACATATTGTTCTTTTCTTTCGAAATAACTATGAAAAAAGCTTTAAAAATCTACCAGAGTCGCAATAAATGTTTGGGAGGGAATACGGTAAAAGTATCGGCTAATATTTTTTAGGAGTCCATCCAGTCGGTTGTTTCAATTACGAAAACGAAATTCCGTGTGTCTACTAATAGTTGAGGAACCTAATGATAGAAAAAATAGTTGACATCTAAAAACCATAAACATATGAAAGTAAATTAAAAGGACAAACACAACCAATATGTAAGAATTAATGAGACCGAAATGATTGTCAGCCGATAGATGAAGAACACTATGTGAGTACTTACATTGATTAATGGTGTGGACTGCATGTTATTGCTAATGGAGCGGTGCATAGAAAGTTTTCCTTTCTACATTTGGTTATAGGACGACCATGGTGTAATCATCAGGGATGCACGCCCGTTGTAATGTATTTAACAGGTTGAACATCATTGCAAAGAAGCTATCTCCATGGGCATTCCATCTGTCGCTAGGCACAGAGAAGGAGATAGAAATATTTGTTATTGTTATAGAAGGATGAGTTCTTTCTGTGAATGTCTTAGAAGGTGGAACTAATGATGTTTACATTACTTCCTACTAGTCTTTATTTTTCCACAGAGTATTCACCCTTATAAATCTCTTTTTACTTGACGTTTTCCTAAGCTAATGATATTCTCTTTATTTCCTTACATTCTAAAGACCAATGCCCTCATATCGATTATTGGACCTATTAAATCTTGCTTTTAAGAAAGTTGGCCTTGTTTCAAACTAAGCTAAACTGAATGATTATTTTTTTTAAATGGCAATCGATACCAATTCTTTCCATCTGATTTAAATTCAATATCCTATCGATAAACTTAACTGCATTTTTCTTAAGAAATTTACTCGGTGACAGTTGTGCTTTCTTTAAAACAGCGGAAGAAAACGATATGTAATTGCTTTCCCGACAGGAGATTTAATCAAAAGAAAATATCGATCATTTCATCTTTTTGTTGTGATATATATATATATATATATATATATATATATTTAATAACAACCGGCGATGCGGAAGAATAGCAATCAATTGTAAATATTTATGTCAGAAATAATTTTATGTGTTAGAAAAAAAAGATTATTCTGAAGATGCGTCTATTTAATAGTGCAAATGCTATTTGAAACTTAAGCGTGACCGACAAACGATCTATAAATGGACGGACAGAGCATCTCATCGACACGTGTGTACGCATCCTTACATACTATTTCAAATGTAAGCGTTACAGACAAAATAACGTTATTTGAAAATTAATCGTGACAGACCAACAAGAATATTAAAAACTTAAGCGTGACCGACAAACGATCTATAAATGGACAGACAACGTATCTCATCGACACGTGTGCACGCATCCTTACATACTATTTCAAATGTAAGCTTTACAGACAAAATAACGTTATTTGAAAATTAATCGTGACAGACCAACGAGAATATTAAAAACTTAAGCGTGACAGACTTAACGACATGATATTTAAAACTTGAGCATAAAAAAACAAGCGAAAATACTATTTCAAACTTAAACGTTACATACCGATGACAATTCTATTTCAAACTTACGCATGAGACCAACGAACATGATATTTCAAACGTAAGCCTGACAGACCAAAAGAATACTATGTAAAATATTAACGTGATAGACCGGCGAAAATTTTATTTTAAACTTAATTCTGACAGACATATCGATAAGCATTGCATATTATATAGATCATTGGGCGTATCTAAGATTAAATGCGTCTGTAGAACATGCGTGTTTCGTTATTTCAAATTGATGCGTTACAAATGGCATAATATATACGGAATAATCACGTTGACACATCGGTCCTCGTTAGATCACCGAAGTTAAACGAGTGTGTGCCTAGTCAGTACCAGATGGGTGACCATTCAGAAATACAAACCGCTGTATGTGGTAGGACGTCGACACTCCCCAGCAAGAACTGCAACCCCTAACGTCGTCATCTCTTCTGACCATGATATACATGTCCGCTTGTAGATTTAATATTCCCTAGAAACTTCCGCCTTCGGAGAAAGTCGACTTTACCCGCTTTGTTTCGTGTCGTTTCGTCTCGAGACAGACAGGGCGACCGATCGCTTTATAACACCTCTCATGAATATATAAGGTGTGTACAAAAACGTTTAGACCTTAAGAATAAAAAAATATATATTTAAATGTTCTTTCCATTTCATACTTACTAGAAAAAATAACAAATAAATAAAAAAGGGGCTTCTACTTCGAAGTAATCTTAGTGACAACATTCCATTGTTTGTACAGAGAAATCCGCTTAACATAATCGCAGATAATATCATTGATAGTAATATGTATTAATCCAAAAACATGTGAGTGTGTGTGATTGTCTTAATGGCAATTTTCTTTTATATTGGATCGCTTGAGGATACAAGTCACCGAGACGGAAATAATTGCCAACCGAAAGATGAAGATGAGACAATTAACATCGATCAATACTATGAACTACGGTTGACAAGAATTGAAAATGATTTGATTTGAAGACGACAAAGTTGTAAAAGTCATAAGCAACAGGGAAGCAGTCTTGCAGTAATATGCTCCGCAGATGGTAAGCTCTTGCAAATAAGCGGTGGCCATGGCAATTCCGCCTGACGTTGTGGTAAGAAGACGTGTTTTGTATTTCTGTTAATGTTTTACATAGAGCAACCAAAGATTGGAGATCAGCCGAACAGCTTCCGTTGGGATAACGAAAGAGTACAGCAAGGGTGGGTAACCTCCGGCCCGCGGGCCACGTTCGGCCCGCGAAGGCTTAGCGTCTGGCCCGCCACCCTGCTATGCTTTATTATTGCAATCCGGCCCACGGACCTCCCAGTAAAACTCATATCATTTTGTGACATAGACGTAAAAGTAGGTTTAAATTAAGATTTACAGTGGGATAAAAATGTATAAATATCAGCGAGCGATGATGCATGTATATTTCATTTTTCTTTAACTATTAATTTCAAATCGTTGGCCTGAGATAAAAATAGAAAAAGAGAAAGAGAGAAGCAAAGAGAAAACGAGAGACGAGGAAAAGGGTTGAAACAGAGAACCTATGTGAGGTGTGTCAAAACGAATGCTGGATCAACTTGCTACTTCCCCTGTCATTATTTTTTGTGATTTCAAAATTGCTCATCGTCGACGCCTTTCATAACATCACATACATAAGTCTCTTGAGAAAAAATATCAGATTTGTAGAGTGTTCAATGCAATTTTTGTACAATTTATTCATGTAAACAAAATATAGTAATTCTGAGATTTCTTTTTTCACTCCGGCCCGCGATCTCCTTCGAAAAGTCTCATCTGGCCCTCACTCTGAAAAAGTAGCCCGCCCCTGGAGTACAGGAAGACTAGCAACGTCTCTTCTGTAAGAAAGTACTTGTAAAGAAGAGAAGAAATCACTCCTGCCACTAGATTACTAAGTCGATTGTGTACTCTTTGTCAACGCAGGAAATATTTCACGAACAATGGGTTAGGCTATTGAGCACTTAGACATCAAACTATCAATCTACTGATGAGGTTTCGCCTCTGACTTATTTACACCATCGCATTGCAGCTGTACACAGTATAGAGTAGTGCTGGATAGGTTTAATGGATATTGTTACAAACAATTCGATTGTCTATGTGAATGTTGCAATACCCGTTCCCTCAGATGACACGGTAGCATCAAATAAAACACAATGATAGAGACAAGGACGTGCTCGAGAAACTCTGTTTCTTTATTCTTCACCACTTGTATGAGTTGGGTATACACATATATATATAATTAAATTTTACTTTGTTAGCAAAAGTCATTTGGCATTATTGTTCTTTCCCTTGTCTTACGAAAACACCTCTTTCTTTACCTTGACGGCGGTTGATTTTCGACTCTACCAAACGTAGGTTATTTTCACGAAAACCAGGCAGTGTGATTTACCTTGCAACCTACAGGGAAACACGACAATACGTTCTGTAGCAGTTTGCTCCCGGAATCTAGGAAAGGCTTGTGATCCTCACGCCAGTTGTTTACGGCAGTTCGGCAGTGGTAGGGATACTTCCATTCGGGGCTGACCCACGACAAGTTTTTCTCTATATCTTCCCAACTCGATCTCTGCTACGTAAGCGCTCTTTCTTCCTTCGTTTAAAACCGCCGTATAATTTCTGACTTTTCACTCTTTCTGGCCTCGTACACCTGACTCTTTAAAAGGTTACCGAATTGTTTTTTACAACGTCATACTGTGAAATGCACTCGTCGACCTCACACACGTGGGTTCGTTCAAAGGTCACCGATTCATTTCTGTTGTTCATTTAGCCTAATTGACAATCTATCTAGTCTCCGGCTTCTCTTCATTATTGTGGAGGCATGCCATTCGCCTCCCTGTGACGTCTTATGCGTCATTACTCAACATGTCTGCATCATTATTTTACATGAAGAACAAACTTTATCTTATCTATTGTATTGAATTACGTAATAAAAATGTTTGAAAAGGTATGAAACCTTAACTATCATTAAGATTGTGTAAAATCGTGACTTGTTATTAATTAATTGTAATCGAATTCATTGTATCCAAGATTCTTGTAGTTTATTTATCATTTTAAAGAGTTTCAGATGTCGTTAAATTAAACGAAATCAAAAATATTACATAAGCATCGCATGAAGAGTAACACATTTATTTTAATTACGTGGGTTTACATACTTCGAAACACTGGCAGTTGATTAATTGTACGTAATCTATTATTATTAATATTGTCACATCCGGTGTTGCTTGAAAATAAATGTAAAATTAAGTGTACATCTGTTTCTTAGTCTACCACTTTAATTTTTTTAGTAAATATTTTGGGAATTAAATGGCGCGAACGCCAACTCCAAAATATTATTGTAAAAAGCCCTACTATATATATATATATATATATATATATATAGAGAGAGAGAGAGAGGGAGAGATAGAAGAAAAAAGAGTGATAAATATGCGACGATTGTCCAAATTTATTTCAAATTTCAATTGTTCAATGCAAGGTGTATTCAGTAATAAACTAGGAAAGACTAATAAACACTAGTTTATTACTGAATACACCTTGCATTGAACAATTGAAATTTGAAATAAATTTGGACAATCGTCGCATATTTATCACTCTTTTTTCTTCTATCTCTACAATTGCTCTATCTCTTATATTGAGCTAATCCTCTTCACAATAGGTTCCACCTACTAAAAGTTTTTACTTTGGTTTATATTTGATCATATATATATATATATATATATATATATATATATATATATATATATATATATATTTAGAGAACAGTAACACAAGGATATAGTGTATCCCTTTGAATTAGAACGTTTCATGAAAAAAATGATGCTCGACATACGAGATAGAGCAATTATATAGACAAGTATAAGTCGAGAATAAATATTGTAAAAATACACAATCTATTACGTCCTCAGGTGTTCAAAACAAGGTGGTTTTAAATAAAAGAGATTTCTGTTTTCTTTCCTTAAGACATAGCTTTTCAAAGAATGGAATCTTATCCTCAAAATAATACAGAGAGATAAATTGGTAGGGAAACCACCAAAAGTCATAATTTGAAAAGATATAAATATAAGATAAGATAAATACAATTATAGAAAGTGTATAGAATTTTCAATGCAAATAGAAGAGGATGATAACATACTAATACATTCACCGTTGAAGTCTCACGGAAATAGTAGCGGAAAGTTAAACAATGGTAAATCCAGGAAAGATTGGCGTCGAAAATTTTTTAAATCCGTGGAATTTTTGAGAAGTAAAACCATTAAAGACCCAAATAATCCAGCTAAAAGAAGTTTCAATGTAAAATTATATTATATTAATATCTCAATCCCAGCATAATATGTGATCAATTTTTTCTCTCTCAGTTGCTTTGTTCGACATTTATTTCCATGCATTTTAATCTGTTTTCTCTCTATGACAACTAAAACCTGATCTATGGCGTTTTAAATATCAGCTTTCTAGGGTGAGTCTAGCATAAAAAAGAGTTCGTAATGGACTGGAGAAAACTGCAGCTTCTCTACTTTTACAAAATAACTACATAACATCAACTATAAAAATAAGCAAAACAGAAAGAGAAGAATAGTTACCGTCCTACGAAGTGTATAGGTTGGTATATGTCTGCTTTTTTTTAAATAAATCATCGCAAAATTATGCATTTCATAACTTCTATATTATTATTATGCACATATTTTATTATATGCTTTTCCTCTATAAATTAAGTGTTCCATTTGATTACAATAGAAACAAATTTTCAAATGTTGTTCGCACTGAAAATAATCGCGGTTAGCTCGTTTTGTAGAGGTTTTCGTTTCGTGTAAAAGTTAGTAATTTTTTTTCAATGAGACTATTTTAGGTTGTGAACACATTGACACACCGGTTCTGGTTAAATAATCACAGTTAAACGACGTTGATTCTGGTCAGTACGAGATCGGTGACTATTTGGACTTATCAGGTGCTGAAGATTGGAGGAAGAGGATAGCTGTCGAATCCCTGCTTAAAAAAGCAATGATTACATCACCTTGGGAAACGTTGTCAGTCTGACAATATTTCGTCTTACGAGATCTAATTCTGACGTGCTGACTGTAATATCCCACAGAATCAATGGATCTAATGACGGGGAATTCATTTGAGGAGCGATAGCACTTGAGATATTAAAGGACTTTGATGGGGGTTGGCACAAAGGTTTTCTTAACTAGCTTGCTAGCTATGGAATATCAAGAAATGGCTTCTACGCCATCAATGCCATTCTAGACCCAAACCCTTTCCTGATGATCTTCTAAATCACATTCTCAGATTATATGTTTATATATATGCAGATGATGTAACCATATATATACAGGGTGGGCCAAAATAAGGGTCCTATTTTTAAAAATTCATAACTTTTTTATTTATTGATTTTTTTTTTTTAGAATAAGTAAAGGACCCCTTCCGAAGCAAGCATGAGCCGTATTAGCCCTAAGGAACGTACCCTCATAATAGAGTGGTACTTTAAATCCAATGAGTCGATTTCGGAGACTCAACTCATCTATCGGCGTCACTACAACACCAGAAACCCTCCTTCGGCAAAAGCAATCCGAGGAATTATTGCTCGTTTTAGGGACCAACAAGGAATATCCGACATGGCGAGAAGTGGTAGGCCTCGTACTGTACGAACAGCTCAAAATTTCGAGGAATTGGAGAGAAGTTTGGAGGAGGATGCATCCACATCCACAAGGAGGAGATCAACAGAACTTGGCATTTCTCGAAGCTCACTTCGGAGAATGCTAAGAGAAAGAGGATATTTTCCATATAAAGTGCAGCTAGTTCAAGAACTTCAACCTCGAGATAATGAAAAAAGACTTGAGTACGCTATGCGACTCCAGGATTTGGCCAATGATGATCCCGATTTTCTCAAAAAACTAATAATGTCGGATGAAGCCCATTTTCATCTTGATGGGTTCATCAATAAACAAAATTGCCGAATATGGGGTACGGATAACCCAAGGATAATTCAGCAGCACACATTACATCCACTCAAGTGCACGGTGTGGTGTGGCGTTACTGCTGAAGAGATAATTGGCCCCTATTTCTTTGAAGACGATGCCGGAAATCAGGTAACAGTAACGGGTGACCGCTACCGAGAAATGCTGCAAAATTTCTTGCAACCGTGGGTTGCCGCCAAACCTGACAGGATGTGGTTCCAACAGGATGGAGCCACAGCACACACTGCGAGAGATATCCTTACACTTTTACAGGGTATATTTGGAAATCAGATTATCTCTCGAAGTTGCGAAATTCAATGGCCTCCACGATCACCCGACCTTACAGCTCCTGACTTCTTCTTATGGGGTTACTACAAAGTAAAGGTTTATGCCAATAAGCCAAACAATATTGAGGAACTGAAAGCAAATATTGAAGCAGAAATAAGAGCCATAAGTCCTCAGATGTTGCAAACTGTTATGGAAAATGTTTTAAAAAGAGCCGAAGAGTGTGAAGCCGCCAACGGCGCCCATTTTTTCTAAATGGGCGCCGTTGGCGGCTTCACACTCTTCGGCTCCTTTTAAAACATTTTTGCTTAAAAAACTCAAAACAGTGTAAAAAACAATACTTTAGTTTTTGTAAGTTTTAAGAAGTGTTTTTCGGCTAAAATTTGTTTTGTTTATTTCAAAACATCTCGGAAGGGTCAGTCTACACACACATAAAGTTTGGTGAGTTTAACTTTTATTTTGTGGAAGTTATTCAAATTTAAAGATAGGACCCTTATTTTGGCCCACCCTGTATATATATATATATATATATATATATATATATATATATATATATATATATATATATATATATATATATATATATATATATATATATGCTAGAAGAATACCTTTCAGTTTTATACCAATGGTGTGTTCATTTACGAAGTTTAAAATCAAGACATAATTCTACAAAACCTCATACATAGAATCTTTATTCTAATGTTGATCAAAATCCATTACAGGGTTTTGATTCAAGAAAATATCTCAAATTCAAGGCTTAAGTTATAGAAGTCTTCAGAAGAAATTGAAATTAAGCGAATGGTGCTCAATTGATGTCTAATCCCAACAGATAAAATTTAATGAAAATCTAAAATATATGAATTTTGAAATGTGAGGTTGTGCCAATATTATGACCCAAAACACCGTTTAATACACCACCTGCAATTTGGGGAATAGTGATAAAATGTTTTCTGATACGTATTGTTCAAATTTTACAAAAATTAGATGAGTCTTAATTTTTAAGAAAAACGTCCACCTCTTCTTTACACCAGTGTCTAAAACTATATTAAACTAAATATTACCTACATTACTCACCCTTACGACTATTAGAGGTGTTCCCAAATTCTTCCGTATATATACGCTTGACATGCATCCAATTACAAAAAAAAGAATATGGCATGGCTCAGAAATTGAGATTCAAGAGAAAACTTTACGATATAACTTATTAAAGATGATGCCGTATTTTACTGTGCATAAGTCATAACGAGAGTAGGGTTATCTTTATCTTTATACAGTAATTTTAGAACACAACTTAAAGGCTTAAGGGGTTGAAATATGGACCAAATTAGTTTGGTTTAGTTGTATGCAAAGCGGTTTAAAAGAGGGGGGACCTATCATTTTTACAAATTCAGATACCTCCGGGTTTTGTGAAATTTTAACAATTTAGACATAATGAATAAATATTCGCCAAATGTAATTTTCTTTGAACTATTGTAACGGAATTTTAGGAAGCATACAATAGAAACAACTTCGGATTTGAAAATGTAAATAGTTCAGATTTGCGTAATTTAATCCATAGTAATTGGTCAAGATTGAAGCAAATTGAATCCCCTGTCGTATATGAATTTGACTTTGACCTTTCACATTGACCTTCAATAGTTTAGTCATGGTCGAAAATTTGACGGAATTTTTCAGTTCTGATCTTTTTAAATTTGATGCATGGATCTAATGCTCCCTGATAAGAGTAACCAGTGTACAAACTTTTAGCATGATCAGATAAATATTTTTTTAGTTATCAATGTTTCTATGGCAGAACTTCCGAACTACTTCATGCAATATAGAGAAGTAAGGCCTAGATTTTCGTTTTAAGGCGACGGTATTGAGCCGTATGACTGACATATTCTGTTATTAAAAATTATAAACACAAGACCTCAACCGTCAGTCATGTATCTGTTGAAAAATAAGAGACGAATTTTGTCGATGATATATTTCCAATAATGCCTGCCCTTAATTTAACATGACCCATACGGGACTTTAATATTCTGTCCTTTTAATCAATTTTATTTTAAAAATATAGTTGTTCTGATATTTACCAAACTCAACAGGATGTCTATTTACTCAAGCTTAAATGTTTGCTGTATTCTGATGCATTAGATTAAGATATTAACAACAGAAAAGAAGATTACGAAATCAGGTTGAACGATGGTGAGAACATAGAACGAAGAAATGTTTAAAGCAAAACACCTTTAGCAGTCACATATTTTGGTGAATACTTTTATTTTGCTGTAAATATTCAGGTTAACCAATCAGATGTTTCGGCGTAGATACACAAGAATCCGTTTGATAATTTCTTACAGCACCCACGCAAGTTGTTTGGCCGCAGCACACGTTTTATTCAAGAGATCATACAAGCAATACGTTAGGCATTGGCTTTATCAACCGTTACACGACTTGAATCAACCAATACGCTTTATTGTGGCTTTGACAGTACATTGTTTGATTATAAATTCCGTCAACTTCATTCTACTGAATTAATAACCAAACGATTGAATGGGAATCGATACGGACTATGGAATTACCGTAAATCGAGTATACACTCGATTATCACGTTCACGTATGCATTAATACTGTTGACAAAAATATGCATTCATAATTTCCCTCAGCGATCAAGAAATTGTATTCATTACGTTTTGTGCCTAGAAGTAAAGTCCAGCTTATCCTTTTGCGACCCAAGAGGAACACAATCCAGTCAAAACAAAACAAAGTATGGAAAATAATTATATTCGAGTGGAGAGTAAGGCATTTATCATTGGCTGACGCTGAGTGAAGTGTTTTAATAAGAAAAGTCATGTCTTGTGTGTACGATTTTAGTTTTTTTCCAATGCTGATATTTGTAGCACAGGGTTTTTAAATAGGCGGCCTTACACTTCCGGAGTCAGGTCGAAGTTGCTTTATGAGCCGATATGATGCATGCCCCGAAATTAGTTGTGAAGACAATGTATCACCAAGCACAACTTTTGGTGCATGTAAAAATGTATTTTCCCTTTACTTAGGAATTTGATAACTTTTAAAAGTAATGATATGTCGTAAAATGGAACAAAGAAATGCAGCATTTCTTTTTGATTTATCTACGTTCAGCATCAATCACACACCATTACCTGTAATTTCTTTACCAACATTCCGTTTTTTTCTTATTTTACTTTCCTTTTTACATTTCACTTTCATATCCTCTTCTTTTATTTAAACGATATTTGTTTATTCTCGTTATCTTTTTATCACTCTATTTACATAGTCTTACTTTCTTACGTTCATACCATTTCGTTGTATTTTTGGTATCACTTCCCTTATTTTTTCCTTCTTCATTTTTAACGTCTTCTTTTGTGTTTTCTTTCTTTTTTTTGGTTTCTTTGTCTTCATTTGATTCTCATTTTCTTTCGTTTTTCTTTCCGAATTAATCGCTTTATTTCTTTCTTCCACTTTCTTTCGCTTTCTCATTTTATTCTTTCGTGTTATCTTTTTCCTTTCTTTCCTTTTTTGTTCTCTCGTTCACCATTTTACCTCGTACACACCTTTCTCTTTGATACAACGCGCCTTCATTTCTATGTCGACATCGTTTTTCGTTTCTTTGCACTTTTATAGTTTACGCCTTAAGATGAAGTCATGTCGCCACATGTGTGGAGGCGCCGCTAAAAACACGCTTCGTTGACTATATAGAGTTTAAAATCGATTCCGAAATTTCGTGGGGGGTGATCTCTTCTGTTCCCTACCCCCCCCCTTCTCGCATAAGAATGTTGCTAATCTCTCCCTGATCTATCGTTTTCCTTCAATGGAAGGTGCTCACTTGAGCTCCAGCCTCTTCTTTCTCTTTGTAAGCTTTTCACGGCAACCAATCGCCTTGCACCCCCCCCCCCAAAAAAGCATTTTCTTTTCTTTCTCGCCAGGCGCAACTTCCACAACTAGACTTCTTCGCGAAGGTGTACTGTCTGTGGAGCAAGTGTTCTCTCGGGTGTGTCCCTGTAGATTAAAACATGATCGTCATCAATCCAATGTAAACAGATTCCTGTTATGAACTATCCAACAAGTATTCGAACTTTGTCCATCTTAATAACCATTGTAAATCTTCTCATAAGTTTTTTTCCATCTCAAAAGTGACAATCGTTTTATCTCATTAAACCTTGTCACGACCAAACGCCACTCGAGGATAAGTGGTGGTACATTCGTAAAAACACTTCCTTTACCTTATTTATTTTTTATTATTCGTTATATGTTTTCTTTCTTTTAGGGTCAGGGTAGGGTTAGGTTAAGGTGTTCCTTTCTTTTATTTCCTTCCCTTTACATCTTATTTATTGTATCTTTCATTTCCGCTATATATTTACCTGTCCATGTATCGAAACTCATCGCAACTTTACTGTCAGTAAAAACATGTTGACATGGCAGAAATATTCCGCTTCATCCAAAAAGCAGAATGCAAATTGTATAGCAAGTTATTCTCAACTGGATAACAATACAGACGAACTAGAAAGAAAAAAAGCAAAACACCACTAGAATAGAACAAGTTGGACCCTCGAACACTATTTTGGGCGCGGAACCGTCAAGATAAATCACATGTCTTCTTGTAAGATATTTCTCTTTTTTCTGTCTTTTACTTTAAATTTTCCGTTCTTAATAGAATATAATAATTATGGTTTCCAGTTGCTCATTCTTATTATCCCGCGCGCATACCGTCCACAGACAAGCACGTCCAGAGACACACCCACACACACATATATATATATATATATATATATATATATATATATATATATCATCTACGCGCGCGAGATATTACAACTCAAAATATTTGAACACAACACTGATATTGCTAGCGACCATTTGACATCGATCATTGTGATAACAACAATTGCATGTCTGTATAAATTTGTTGTTATTTACAAATATATAGATAGATATGTATATATGTACACACACATATAAATATGTATATATGTATATGCACACACACACACACACACACACACACACACACATATATATATATATATATGTATATATATATATATATATATATATATACATATAAATGACATATACATATATATACAGATATACAGATAAAAACAGAAGCTGAAGAGAGCCGGATGGCTAAGACTTTCCGAGCTTGAAACCGACGGTACGAATGTTGTACTAATTTTTCTGTACCAAAATAAATAAATATTATGCTCTACATCAAGTGAAAATAATAAAATAAGGTGCGAATCAAATTTTATTAGAATTCAATGTTCAAGCAAAGTACTTTAAAGTCCTTAACTCATGAGTTTTCAAAGAAAATCTTCTCCTCAGAGAACTGTATAAGTTTAACAAAAAGTA
The DNA here is from genome assembly GCA_963556195.1 of Sepiola atlantica. Taxonomy (NCBI): domain Eukaryota; kingdom Metazoa; phylum Mollusca; class Cephalopoda; order Sepiida; family Sepiolidae; genus Sepiola; species Sepiola atlantica. The sequence continues at coordinate 100,151,087 of OY744529.1, forward strand.
TGTTTTGGGCTGATATATTTGATGTTTTACATACTTTTATGTATTTTTATATATATTTTTTAATATACTTTCAAAGTTTAATTTTATTACCTGCAGCAATGTCATTGCGGTAATGGTCCTCTGAGAAGATTTTCTTTGAAAACTCATGAATTAAGGACTTTAAAGTACTTTGCTTGAACATTGAATTCTAATAAAATTTGATTCGCACCTTATTTTATTCTTTCACTTTATCTAGTGCTATTAATGCTCTACCCAGTATATTGGGCTTCAGTTTTATCCGGAAGTTCACTGATGTAAGATATTAGTTGCCTCTTATATCTTTTGTTGTATTAACCTTATATATATATATATATATATATATATATATATATATATATATATATGTATATATATATATATATATAGGTATATATATATATATATATATTTATTTATGTATGCATATATATATATATATATTTATGCATATATATACATAGATATGTGCATATATCTGTGTATATATATAAATATATGTATATATATATATTATTTATATATATATATATATATATATATATATATATATATATATATATATATATATATATAAGACACGAAATGTTATAAAAGGAAATGTTCTCGAGACAGAATATTTTAAAGACAGAAAGGAAAAATAATCAAACACGTGATGAAATAGAGTAAAACGAGAGATTGACATGTTATATATATATATATATATATATATATATATATATTTCTATGTAATTGTTTTTGTATGTAATTGCATCGTTTGTTACATTGCGTTGCTTTATTATTAGTTGTTCACTTCCTAAGTGGTACAGATAAATGCAGAGCATTCTATTGTTCGTCGCCCTTAACGTAATAGGAGATGTTTTCGTTAATATATATTCATTATTAATTGTATACGTACATACAAGTAATCTATGGACACGTGTTTCTTGCTAACAGCCGTCATCAGCATGGCTAACTTAGACAAGGATCGAACCCCCAATGTTGATATATATATATATGGATAGCCTTGTTTTGCCCAATTATCCACAAGTTCCGTCTTGTTCTTTTTATAGAAAGAGTCATTAGTCTATTTGAAGTTCTACTGATATAATTACTTAATGACCGTAATCCCCGTATACCTAGCAAACGCAGTAAAGTATAGTATTTATATAAAATAATTAATTGGTAAGGCGCACGGACGAGGCCTTTGATGTGTTTTTCTACTAACTTGTTATGCATGCTATATATATAACACGGCCGAGCATTCTGTTTTCTAAAATACATTTTGTATCCCTATACATTAATACTTAAAAAAAAGTTTGTTTTATATATATATATATATATATATATATATATATATAAGTATACATTTTTATTTATACAAACACTATTGGTTACATATGTGCATACATGTTTCGGTTGCACTTTTCCCAGAAAGTCAATCTCATCAGACCAAGAATTTTCGAAAATTCTTGGTCTGATGAGGTTGACTTTCTGGGAAAAGTGCAACCGAAACATGTATGCACATATGTAACCAATAATGTTTGTATAAATAAAAATGTATACTTATAAACAGCTCTACTTGTTATTGAGCACTTTTTATAAACACTTGAGTTTCTACGGATTTACATTTACAGAAACTAATACAATACATGTACTATATATATATATATATATATATATATATACTTTTACATGTATAAGGAGCTCTACAGAACGATAGATGTTTAACGCAAAACAGTATATGTCCATTGAACGTATTCAATCGAAGATTACGTAATAAGTAAGAGGAAAACAGTCAACACGAAAAGTGTAGTTCTTGGAAAGAAATTACTCGAATAGAAAGATGGACTGCAACGAGGTATCTAAATAGCGAATTGATGAAGACCACAATTGTAACGAGTAAAACGAGCTGCAAGAAAAGAAGCAGGGAATAAATCAGACAATTCTGAATTACACATTCCATAATAGTACTTATAGCATGGACTGAGACTAGTAATATCACGTTTGTAAGAGAGATAGTACGGCCACTCAATTGAAGAAACGCTTCTGAAGTTCATCAAGAATGCTCAAATGGGATAGAGATTAACAAGCACAAATATGGCAACAGTACTCAATACAAGGTCTGATAGTAGGTTGGTGGAGATAAAGAACAGCTTCAGGCGTGAGAAATTGTTTGGAGCGATGAAGAGAACCGGTTTTACGAGAAGTAGAAAAAGAAATTAGATCTAATGTATGAACTCCCAGAAAGATTTGATGAGAGAGAAAGACCAAGAAGTTTCAGAGTCAATTTCTCATGAAAGAACAGAGCCATCCATGAAAATCTTGAGACGAAAAGCGTAACGCAAACGATTGAAAGACACGAGCTAATCCTTAGCAAGCTTCAACGTAAATAGGAAATTTTATATGTTTCATGTCGTTTTCAAATGCTTTTTATTTCCTTCATTTAAGGTTGGTATGTCGTAAAAAAACCAAACAAAATGAATAAATATTTGAAGACATAAAGAACGTGAAGCATAAAAACGTTTACGTAAATGACCCAATTTGGCATTAAATAACTGGGAAAAAAGTTGATATGCCGTAAAACAAAACAACCAAACTAAACAAAATGAATAAATATTTGAAGGCATAAAGAACTTGAAGCATAACAACTTTTACCAAAATGACAGGAATTAAATAACCTGAAAAGGGTTGGTATGCCGTACACCAAAACAACTAATCCAACTAACCTCCTCATTGAAAGGCGATAAAACTAAGAGTCTTGGATATTCATGAATTGT
>OY744529.1:100156360-100163860 GCA_963556195.1 Sepiola atlantica
GTTTGAATTGCCCAATTTCTCGCACGCATATTTATTATTACAGTGGAAAGGGGGTTACACTTTTGTTGATAATATAGCACTGTTAAATTAATTTAGGATCAAGCATTTCTTTGCGTCTGTGTGTTCGCTCGCGTTTTGTTTATTTTTAATATTTTTCTTGGAAATATTAGCCTTTCTTTTTGACGTGTTATTTTATTCTCTAAAATGTGCTAACATGAAACAATAGATAGATAAATAAATAGATAGATCGATAGATAGATAGATAAATAAATAGATAGATTGATAGATACGAAGAATAAATAAATCGATTCATGGGAAATACACTAATACGAATATGACGTAAAGAAAAATGTAAAAATTACAGAAATTGTATTTTTTTTCTCGAAAAGTTAATAAAACACCGAGAAAAAAAATAGCACATGAACCACACATGAAACATCTGCGCAATTTACACCTGAAGATACTGTGAGAATGTATAAAAATCTGTCGTAGGATGTTATTTAAGGATAAAAATAAAAAATGAAAAGTAATTTAGAGATCGCTGAAACTCATTGTTTTATTTATTAAGTCTTTCGTGTTTGATTGCATTTCTTTTCATAGAAGTATGGTATTGTTATAGTAACATCTTACAATAAAAGTATTTGTGGACAAGAATGAAAAAAAAGTATTTTAAAATCAACATGGACAGAAATAATTTACGATGGAAGAAAAAAAAAACAGAAAATGGTTGAGCCACATTTTCAAACAAATTCAACGTCATTCTTGTACGGGTTTTTAAAACACAACATTCGTTACTGAGTTTCATACTTTGATATTTGGTTGAAAAGGGGAGGTTTAATAAGGTTTGAAAAAAAGTGGAGATGAAATGTAATATATAAAAAAATAAAAATAATTTCTATACAAATCCCGCGAGTCAATGTTTATAAGGAGCGTATATTTGGCCGTTATTGTTTTGGGGTTTAATTATGTGTCTTCTAGCGAATGTTAAGGAATGAAAATGGGTTTAAGAATGATACTTATGAAAAAATAAAAGGGTTAAAGAACACACATTAAATTAAAATTCAAGGCCTGGATTTAAGGAGTTTAAATCAATTCAAAAGGAATTTAAATACAGATTTAACCCGGGTCCGGTTCTGGCAGCTTGTCAATCGGTCTAAGGGCAGTAATTCTGCAAGATTCTTGATTAATTTTGTATTCGGGATTTAACATTATTAACGAAGGTATAGTGAAGGTTTATTGGAGTAATAATATTGGTATACTGATTAAGTCTGGTTTAGAGATAAGAGCAAGGATTAGGTCGGTAAGATTGAATCTGTTTAGGAGATATAGGAGGTTTAACATTTTTAACTAAGATATAATGGAGACATATGTGAGTAATAATAATGTGAAATCGGTGGTGTTACCCTCTTAATAAATGGAAAAATAATTATTGGAAAAGCTATTATTTCATATTTACTAGGTGTAAATTATTGGTCTTCAGTAGTAGTGTGGATATTGGCCGATTATTATATTTATTCCTATTTCTGTTATTTATATTTATGAGGGGTAATAGTTGTAAGGATTTTCCGGAGTGGAAGTCGGTATTTACTGGGGTAATTATGGGGTAATGTATTGGGCAGATGAGGTGTTGATAGGCCTTTATGTGTATCGGTAAGTCCAGTTTAAAAGAAGCGCTTCTAACTCCACTTGAAAAGTAGTGCTTCTAACTCCACTTTGGACTCAGATAACCACCCCTCCCCAAATTCACTTTGCAGACCGAAGCCGCACTTGATAATCTCGTCATAACCCCATCCCAGGTAAGAGACATTATAAAAAAACCTTGACACATCCAAAGCTTGTGGGCCTGATTTTATACCTGTAATAGTAATGAAGAAATGCTCTGCTGAACTGGCCCATGTCCTCTCCAAACTCTACAATAAATGCCTAGCTGAATCTTGCTTCCTCGATAGCTGGAAAATTGCCTCTGTGGTACAAGTCTACAAAAGTTTTGGAAATAGAACCGATCCTCAGAACTAACGCCCAATCAGTCTACTTCCGATCTTTGCTAAAATCTTTGAATCCTTAATCAATCTTGCGATAGTACGGCACTTAGTTAATGCTAAATTTTTTTTCTGACCGCCAGTATGGATTTAGACAAGCACGATCTACTGCAGACATCCTAACGGTCATCTCTGAACGCATGTATCATGCTCTCGACAAGGCAGGAGAAGCTAGGGCAGTAGCGCTTGATATATCCAAGGCCTTTGACAAGGTATGACATAAAGGGCTTCTCCTGAAAATACGCTCATACGGTATTACTGGCCAATTACTTAATATAATTAGATCCTTCCTAACCAAAAGAAAACTCCAGGCTGTACTCGATGGCCGTTCATCTAAGCCACATGACATAAATGCTGGTGTACCCCAGGGATCTATCCTTGGACCTTTGTTGTTCCTGATCAATATAAACGATCTCCCTGATGACATAGAGTCTGAGATTGGTTTATTTGCTGACGACACCACGCTTTACTCTCGCCATGTTGGCAAAACAGACGCGATCATATCCGAGGCAATGGCTGAATCCTTAGAAAATGACCTCCAGGCTGCAGTGGATTGGGGTCATAAATGGTTGGTAACTTTTAATGCCGCAAAGACAAAGCTATTTTCCTTCAACAACTACAAGAAACCTCTCCAACTACCGATTGTCATGGCAAATAACACCCTACCTGAGAGTTCATTATTAAAACTCCTCGGCCTAACCATCACAGTTAACATGAATTGGAACAAATACATTGAAGACATTGCCAAGGCTGCCGCAAAGAAGGTTGGCTCCCTCTACCGTGCTAGTAAACTCCTCACACCTGACATCATCCTGTATCTCTACAAAGCCAGTATCCACCCATGCATGGAGTATTATTGCCACATCTGGGCTGGTGCATTATCTACTAGTCTATCCCTCCTTGACAAGGTCCAAAAAAGAGTCGCCAACCTAATAGGTCCCTCACTGTCAACCAAGCTCCAGTCCCTGTCCCATCGCCGCAATGTAGCATCCTTGTGCTTGTTTTATAAATACTTCAATGGATTATGCTCCGATGAATTGACTACTCTGGTGCCTCCTCGACGTAAATTCACTAGACCAACTCGACAATCAACTAAATCCCATTCATTCACTGGTAAGGTCCCCAGATGCCGGAGTGCCTTCTACTCAAATAGCTTCTTTCCTCGTGCTGCTATCCCCTTGGGACTCCCTCCCTGCCCCCTGTTTCCCCGACAGTACCTACATGCAGTAATTTAAAACTTATGTAAACAAACATCTCGCTGCGCAGATCTCAATTTAGGTTGACCCCCCAACCTTCTCCCCTTTTCTTTTTTCTCAGTAGTCCCTTACGTCTACAGTGGCGGCCTGCTTTGTTTGAGGTGAACTATGTTAAAATAAACGTGCTTGTCTCCTGTTGATGCATCCTTTAAAGATACCATCTCTAATACCCAAACACATTTTATTTGGGTCAATAATAGCCCTTAATTATGGTATTTTTCTGTATCACACACACACACACACACATATATATATATATATATATATATATATATATATATATATATATATATATATATATATATATAATATTTATAAATAAATATTAAATTATTTATACCTACAGACGTTAGCGTTTCAAGCTTATTGCTCTCATCAGTGCAGGGAAGTAACAATTTCAGACGGTCGGGAGGTGCGAACCCGGTACACAGAGTCAGCCATATCTACTCGGCCCACGGAAACTGTCACGTAATTTAGGGAAATTAAGATCTATATGTACCTAGAAGCGGGCACAGATAGAAGACTAGTCGAGAGTGTTCGACGAACATATTCGGAACTTTGCATTAGAGCTTTTTGACAGTCTATTTTTAACTTCCCCAAGAGTGCTCAACTTTAATTTCTTAAAGGGGCTTAGTATAATATTTATAAATAAATATTAAATTATTTATACCTACATACGCTAGCGTTTCAAGCTTATTGCTCTCATCAGTGCAGGGAAGTAACAATTTCAGACAATCGGGAGGTGCGAACCCGGTACACAGAGTCAGCCATATCTACTCGGCCCACGGAAACCTCGCCGCTTTTATTGTAAACATCACTTAATTTCTCCGTTATTAAATGACAATCTTTAGTGAACGCCTACATATTTCAGGTGTATGTGAACCGTTTTCGCGATTTAGGACCGTTTGAGATTGTTATTTCCCTGTGCGGTTGAGAGCCGTAAGCTCGAAACGACGTCGTATGTAGATAAAATATGAAAAATAATTTTATATCATTAATATATATATATATATATATATATATATATATATATATATATATATATATATATATATATATATGCGTGTATATATATATATATATATATATATATATATATATAAACACACATGTATATATGGGTAAATACCAGTTTATATTTAGCGTAACGCACTATTCTTCTATATAGAATAGATGTATCAATGTAACGTCAAAAATATAAACAAATACAACCATAACTGCCATAAATTATCCTACTGTTTCTTCATGCAGTTGGAAATGATCCGGTGTTCCGGTGTCGAATCTCGGGTGTGAACGCTACATTGAAGAGTCGTTATACGGCGAAACAGCGTTTTGTGGTATTATATATATATATATATGATATCGATTTAAAAACCTTATATACTTTGAAACGTATTCATTTATCATTAGTTTTTCGTGTTGAGTGATTTGAGGTGACATCTTCTGCCCTTCTCTCCACCTCCAACCAAGCGTTTCATCGTTCACATACAAGGATCAGATTGTAGTTACAGGTAGGAGAGTGTTGGCGTACTTTTCCGGTAGAAGCAGTGAACAGGGGCGCCTTCGCCTTGACCACATCTGTCCTCGATCGCTATAACTTAGCTTAGAAAACATTAGAATTGTACGGTGTTTTAACGAAGATTCCGGGCATCACCATACAGGCTTGCTAGTTTGTTCTCTAGTTAACGCGGCCATTTCTCATAGATAACGTTGTTTTGTTATCGGGCACAAATAAATGAGCATCAGTTATCGACGAATTCGAAAATAGAGCATATTCTGTTTGGAAATTGATTGGGGGCGTTCTTCTTTTTCAGCAAGGCCTTGACATTTCCATGATTAGCTTGTATGAAAATCGTGCAAATGTCATTAAATTATGTGTATAATTTTTTTGTAGATGAGAATTTGTTTATGTGTATTTTTTAGATTATGTAGATTAACCCATTAATAAGTTCTGGTCATGATACATAGATGGCGCGACTAATTAAACATCCATATGTTTTTTATAAATTACTGTTGAAGCAGAGTATATTCCGACGCTTTTCCGTCGGAAACAACAGTGAAAAGGTAGTAAGCTGACTTGAAACACAATCGTACAGACACAAAAAATGCTGACCGCTCAGCTCGCCTAAATTCGGTAGTGTCCTGGAAAATATAAGAAACGTCCACAAACTTGTTTTGGCCAATCATGAATTGAAGTTGAGTGAGATATCATAGGATTTGAAGATTCAGAAAACTACTTATTAACTATTTTACGAATAAATTTCTCAATGGGAAATCTGTGTTGAAAGTGAGTGACACATTAATTTATAGTCGATCAAAATCAACAACGGGTTGAGAAATTAAGATCGTTGTTTGCAACTGTTTCAACGTAATTAAAAGGGTCTTTTGCGTAGTAATGTGACAATAGATAATATATGGATCTATCGCTTTGCTCCAGAGTAAAGTCGGCAACTAACTGAGTAGACAGCAGCTCGTGAAAGCAGTCAAATCGACAAAAGAGGAAAACATCAGCAGTCAAGGTTTTGGCCCCCATATTTTCGGATGTACAAGGTATTTTGTTAATAAATTTCCTAGAGTAAGGAAAAAGCATCAATAAAAAATATTATATAGCATCATTGATGCGCTTGACAGAAAGACATCACCTAAAAAACGGTCACAAATAATGACGAAAGAAGTGCTCTTTTACGAAAACAAGGCATCCTGTCACAATTCGATCGCAAAACTACATAAATTCATCTTCGCATTGCTTCCACGCCCACCCTATTCTCCAAATCTGATCCTCACAGACTACTGGCTGTTGCAGAAACAATGCTCATAAGCTGATTTATAAAGTCGAACTTTGCCTAAAAGTTGTTGCTTTATTACTTATTTTATTGCTTATTCAGTGATGTCTTTTTATTCTAATATTGTTGTTTAATTCACAACGTTTTCGCCGATGTAACCTCTACACTGTCTCGAAGAATGCAAAATTGCATAGTGCTATTAGTGAACACAACAAAAAAAGAGCCCAGTCTACGGAACCAACACGGAAATATCTCTTCCTTAAATGGAGTTGTCTCGATGATTTTATTTATCGTGGCAAAAAGTTGCAAAGGAAAAGTTAACAGACAGTGAACTAAATGTGCGAATAAGAAAAGTGTGGGCTAAAACAAATAGGGTTGTCAAATATGCCTATCAACATGATTTGATTTGATTGTTTTGTTTTACGGCATATCAACCATTTTCGGATTATTTACTGCCGACGCAAGCAATTTTGGTGAAAGTTTTTTATGCTTCAAGTTCTTTATATCTTCAAATATTTATTCATGGTGTTTGGTTTGGTTCTTTTGTTTTACGGCATATCAACCATTTTTGGGTTATTTAATGCCGAATCAGGTCATTTTGGTGAAAGTGTTTATATCTCAAAATATTCATGGTATTTGGTTTGGTTGTTTTGTAGAGGAAAAATGTTATTTTTGTTTTAAACTTTGCAGAACATGATTTAGCTTTTCAAAGCAAAAGAACAGAGAAACAATAATATCAATAACTTTGAAATCTATAAATCAGTTAACATGACGTGACATTTTGTTAAACAAATGAAATATTTATTAAATCATATTTTTTAATCCAAACTTTCGGTTTTAACAACCTTATTCATGATACAGACAATATTTTCCTGTTTTTCTTTTCTTTTTTTCTTTTCTTCTTTTTTTTCATAGTCGAAGTCTTACAGCTTGGCCGAAGATCGATCTTCTGGTGTTATGAAGATACTGTTTTTTTATGTTCGATCTGTAGTGGAGCGCACTGAAACGCGTGTGTACGATAATGCGATTAAAATTTTACTACAGCTTAGAAACGCCGTTGAAACGATAACTTTGAAATTTTAGAATCGGTAAACATGACGCTTGTTAAACAAATAAAATATTTATTAAATCATCTCTTTTTTTAATCCAAATTTTCGGTTTTAAAAACATAATTCATGGTACAGAAAATATCTTTCTTTTTTTTTCTTTTCGAATAAGGTTGTGTATTATACCGGAACACATTCTATTCATCCAATGAATTAGAAGCTGATTTAGTACGAACATTGGAATAATGAGAACAAATAACTTGCATCACAAAGTTTAATTGACTCAATGTTTATGTCTAAACTGAGACAATTTCGATTTGATTCGGAGATGGGTCATAGTTTTGTAAAGTTTTATTCACTCAAGACAAGGCATATT
>OY744529.1:100168860-100171360 GCA_963556195.1 Sepiola atlantica
ACCGGGGCTTATTACATTTTCGTTGGTTTACACTCAGCCCAGCATCACATTAAGAGGCACTTTCGGTCAGCCTAACTTTACCAATCTTTTATCACGCTTCAGTTTGAAGTGGAATTTTTATCAATACAGACGAATATTTAATGGACTGACCTAAATGTAAAAGCATAACTTTACATAAAAGCATATCTCTAAACGAATATGTCTGTCAATCTAACAGAATTAAGTTTAAAATCACATTTTGTTTGTCGAATTAAGTTTCAAAGTATTTTCATGTGCGTCTCCAAATTTCCCTAAGAATCTCTGTATGTCAATGTTTCCGTCTGTGGATCTGTCACTTTCATATGTGAAATAACATCTAAATCGTTAAACAAGCATAACGAATGGATGCATCTTACGAATAGCCCTTTTTATTTCCCCATAGTCATGGTGGAGGGATTGTTGGCATCGTTTTCGAATGCATCGCGAATAAGCAGCGACGGAGGTTTTCCAACTGGCAATCTGCCCTGCTTCGGAAGACGAGGATTTGTGAAGTCTGACACAAAAAAATCTGGTTTCCAACGTTCTACTCTGGGTTTTGGCAATGGCGAGAAAGTTTCACAGCGAACGAGGCGGCGTCTGTGGCGTCTGTGGCGTCTGTGGCGTCTGTGGGGGCGATGGCAGCGACTTCTTGTTTACAAAAACACTCAATTCCAACAGACGAAAGAAAATTACATGAAACAATTTTTTTTTCAGAAAAACGATTTTATTTCATTTTCTTACATTTTATTTGGTATGAAGACAATGAACTTCTTTTCACATTTCAAACCTCTATTACTCAGCTGAAAGCGTATAACTTCATTTGGCACAAGTTCAGTAAACGAGGGGTATTTAATTTCGAATCGATCGTGTTATCTTTTTTTACGAATCTAACTTGTAAACCTTAAACATTATTACATACTGCATTCATTTTAATTACATGTTTCGGACGGTGGTCCTCAGATTAATTTGTTTTAATTTTTAAAAGTTTCGATCGGGGTACTCTCTAGCATTCTTCGTGTATTTCATTTACTCAGTGAAGACCGATGACGACTCGGCGTGTCGTGTTCGAATTATATCGGATGCATGCCACCACATTCACTGTGGACTTAGCTACCTTCATGTGGTCACCCATCTGAGTACCGGATACTCTCGGAAAAAAAACGAAATGCTAACAAGACCAAATCAATCAGATAAATGAAATCATCCGTTAATTTTTTACGAATTTTTAACACAACCATATACTATATCTCTAAGGAAGGATTAATCTCATTCCGCTTATTATAGATTATAGATATCTACTCTCCGTTGTTTATAAGTACGAATCATTAAAGTGGAATCAAAACAAATATATCTCACCGTAGATGATTTCGTCAAAACATTGCATATTTTTACAATGTATTCTTCCTCTGTGTTTTTGTAACACGCACATATATATGTGTATATAAAATTCACTCAATGATATTACTGGACAAATATTTACTATAATGTAATCCTTCTGAACCAAAAGAAAGATCCATGTTCTCCTCGATGGCCGTTCATCCAAGCAACATAAATGCTGGTGCAACCCGGAGATCCATCCTTAGACCTGTACTATTCCTTATTTTCATAAACGTTTCCCTAATGACATGAATCTGAGATGGGTATATTTGCTAACGACACCACGATCTACTCCTGTCATGTGGGCAAAACGGACGCATACATATTCAAGTCAATGGCTGAATCCTGAGAAAGTGACCTCCAGTCTGTAGTGGAATGGGGTCATCAATAAATAGTAATATATAGACAAAGCTCCCTTTTTTTAATAACTACAAGCAACGTATTAAACCACCGATTGCCATGGTAAATAACATCCTACCTGAGAGTCCAACTTGAAAACTCCTCGACCTAACATTCAAAGGTAACATGAATTGGAACAAATACATTGAAGACATTGCCCAGGCTGCTGCAATGAAAATGGGCTCCCTCTACTGAGCTAGTAAACTTCTTATACTTGACATTGTCCTATATCTCTACAAAGCGACCATCTGCCCATGCATGGAGTATTGTTGCAACATCTGGGCTGGTGCTGGTGCATCATCCACTAGTCTCTCCCTCTTAGACAAGGTCCAAAAAAGAGTCGCCAACTTAATACGCCCCTCACTATTCAATAAGCTTCAGCCCTTGTCCCATCGCCACAATGTTACTTGCTTGTGCCTGTTTTACAAGTACTTAAATCGATTGTGCTCCGATTAACTGGCTGTTCTGGTGCCGCCTCGGCGTAAAAACACAAGACTAATCAGACAATCAGGTAAGTCCCATCCATTCACTGTGGAGGTCCCCTAATGCCAGTGAGTATTCTACTTCAATTTCTTCCGCCATCGTGCTGCAGGCCTCTGGAACTCCTTTCCTGCTCACTGTTTCCCCGACTCAACTGACATGCAGAAATTTAGAAATAATGTAAACATACATTCAGCTACAGTTCATACACCTTAGGATGCCCCCC
>OY744529.1:100176360-100348860 GCA_963556195.1 Sepiola atlantica
AAGTCCTATAATTCCTATCAATGTGTTCCTATTATTTTTCTCATTATTTTAGTTTTCCTATTATTTTTCCTATTATTTTATTTTTTTAATTATTTTCCTGCTATTTTCCTATTATTTTATATTTTCTATTATTTTTCCTATTATTCCTATGATTTGTTTTTTTATTATTTTTCCTATTATTTTATTTCTCCCATTAATTTTCCTATTATTTCCTATCATTTGTTTTACCTATTATTTTTCCTATTATTTTATGTTTCCTATTATTATACCTATTATTCTTATAATTTGTTTTACCTATTATTTTTCCTGTTATTTTATTTTTCTTATTATTTTTCTTGTTATTCTTATAATTTGTTTTGTCTATTATTTGTCCTATTATTTTATTTTCCTATTATTCCTATAATTTGATTTTACTATTATTTTTCCTATTATTTCATTTTTCCTATTATTCCTATAATTTGTTGTTTCTATTAGTGTTCCTATAATGTTATTTTTCCTATTATTTTCTATTATTCCTATAATTTGTGTTTACTATTATTTTTCCTATTATTTCATTTTCCCTATTATTCCTATAATTTGTTGTTTCTATTAGTGTTCCTATCATGTTATTTTTACTATTATTTTTCTATTATTCCTATAATGTAATTTTACTATTATTTTTTCTATTATTTTATTTTTCCTATTATTTGTCCTATTATTTCTATAGTTTTTTCTACCTCTTATTGTTCCTATTATTTTATTTTTCCTATTAGTGTCCCTATTATTCTTATAAGTCCTACATTATAAAATCTCCTATGTGTTTAACTTTGTTGGAATGATGTTCGTACCTCTTTATCCCATGAAAATTACAATTCTCCAGTGATGATGCTATTGCTCGTTTGATATTCGCTTGATACTCATATGAGACAACCTGATACGTGATAGTAAATTATTTCTCTATATCAAATTGTTTCTTTGTATTCATCACATATTTGATCAACATTATTATTGGTATATTTTTATCATAATTGCAAGGTAGCATCAATAAATCCGCCCGTTGCACCATTTGATTTTGTACGATGCAATATCAGCGTGTTTGATATGGAGTAAGTTATCGGCCATTTCGCTGTATATCCTGCAATCGTTATGTTTGATTTTTTTGTTCAAATCCCTTGCTGCTTCCGTTAGTGAATAAGAAGTAGAGTATCTTTTCACTTTCATCTTTTTTTTTCTTCACAAATACGATTATCCAATCGTCTGTAAGAGACATATATCTTTGAAGTGTAGTATGTGTTTGTTTTATGAATGACTTCTATTTGAACAAAACAGCTGCGTTAGCATGATGCGAGCGCTGCTGTGATGAGATTTCCCATTTTGACAGCCATTAGTTTAATGTCAGCTATTGCCAAGTAAATTGTGTGAAAACTATTAGAATACATGGGCAGCCATATAGTGTATGGTTTAGAATCGGTTCTCTGAACTCAATTGGTTACTCAATTCTATACGTACACATCTGTAACGTTTTAGCCTTGCTTCCTCGCACTAATTTGCATATAGTTTAGTTCATTGTTATCACTGATACCAAGGTACATTTTTATTGCTGCAATCACTTATTTTTGTGTCAAAATCGGGATTCTTCTTGTATGTTACCTTTGCACACTTAACAATGCAAAACTCATACTGGTTTCCTCGCTGACACCTCTTACGTGATTAAAGTGATTTCTCAACTCACTATCGGGGATGGCACGGTGGCTAAGTAGTTAACGACGTTAACTGAAGACCTAGATGTGCCGGGTTAGAAATCAGTTGGTTCCACAGAAACACATCTATCAAAAATCACATCTGACCCTGTGTCTTATCTCGTAGAGAGTAGGTAAATAAAAAAAACAATGGTCGTATTTGGCAAACAGTTTTAAATTATTCATGTAACATAAGTATTTAACAACTTCGTCGTCAGTTTTACATCCGAATTCATCCCGTGCAGGCACAACAGTAGAGGTGGGACATAGGGCATCTATTTGAAAAGTTCATCTTCCGATAGTCAGTTGATTAGAAGGCGGCGCAGCAACTTTGTGGTTATTAATGCCAAATTTTCGTAGCCGATGTTTCAGGAAAACTCGAATCAACGAGTTGAAGATCCAAGAATGAAACACTCTGTCAAAGACGTTAACGTCGTCCATCAAAGCTGTGATTTAATCTCTACTCTTCTTTTGCCAGTTCTTTGTACTATCACAAGAACATGATTAAAAGTAAGCGACAAAAACCTAATTAGCGTTTAATTAAAATAAGTATTGCTATCATTTCCAATCTCTATTCAGAAATTAATCAGATCTGTTTAGAAAATATAATTCTGCTTTTCATTCCTCTTTTTTATTAGTAATTCTCACACAATAGATTACCAGCGATTACACTTGACAACACATTTCAGAAAAAAATTATTACTGGAGATGTGTAAAGTGATTTAGACTAATTTGGGTACGCTGATTTCAAAAATCATAACCGTTTTGCTGTATCACGTCAGGATTTTGAGTTTCAGAAATACTCCCATTGCCTAGAAGTCAGGGTTTCAATTAAAATTTACAAAAATTCATTTATTAATTTATTTAATCATAAATGCTTCAAAATTATAGAAATTACAGAAAAACTCTACTAGAATGTAATTAAAAATGCTTTAAACATTTGGCTTTGCGTTTGTGCTGCTCTGTGTCAGTTTCACGATGCAGGGACCAGCAGAAGTCGCCCATCATGCTCGAGTTGTGCCGCCCTTGGTAACGCGTCTCCATTAGTGAAATCTCTTGGTGGAATCGCTCGCCGTGCTCGTCCGAGACAGCTCCCAAGATGTCAGGGAAGAAGTTCAGGTGCTGGTGTAGGAAATGGATCTTCAGGGACATCCTGGAGCCAAGTTTCCTGAGGGACTCCAGCAGCTGCTGCACTATTTCTTCATAGTTGTCCGCGCTCTCTTTCCCAAAGAAGTTGTCCGTCACAGCTTTGAAGCTCCTCCACGCTGCCAGCTCTTTGGGGTTTAGAGTTGTCGGAAAAGTTTCGTCCTTCATTACCTCTCGGATTTGCGGTCCAACATAGACACCAGCCTTGATCTTAGCCTCCGACAAGGTGTTGCTAAACTTCTCCTTCAGGTATAAAAACCCACGCCCATTCAGATCGATTGCCCGTACAAAATTCTTCCGCTCTTTCCAATCAATCTTCGTCCAGTGATTCTTGTCGTCTCTGCTATCCCAGAGACAAAGGAAGCACATGTATTTCGTGTAGCCTGACTGCAGCCTTAACAACAGCGCCACCACATTCAAGTCTCCGCAGATGTGCTAGTTGAAGTCATTGTACTTGATGGAATCAAGCAGCTGCCGCATAGTCTCATAGGTCTCTTTCATGCCGAACGCGTGAACCAGTGGGACTGATGGTTTCTTGTTGCCATTGTGGAGCAGAACAGCCTTCAAGCTGTTCTTCCCCGAGTTGATGAAGAGGCGCCAGTCTGCAGAATCGTGACCACACCCAAGTTCTTTCAACAGACCGTTGATGTCACTGCAGAATGTCATCGTGTCTTCCATCTCAAAGAACTGAGCACTGTCGCTGTGACGTGCTCTGAACAAGAATATCTTGGTGTTAGGTTCAAGTAGATTCCACTGCTGCAGCCTTGATCCAAGCAGCTCTGCCTTCGTCTTTGACCGCGACAGATCTCTTACAAGATCATTTAACTCTCCCTGGTTCAGAAGGTGTGGTTCTTGTTCTTGAGTGTCAGGTTCAAAAGGTTCATCACCATCTTCTTCGTCACTGCTTACAGTTATGTTCGGATCAGATGGACATGTTGGAACGGGGTTCTCGTCATCATGAGGCATAGGTTTACGAGCAGAGACGCAGTCAGCGTACTTGATGTGGCTTTTATTCTTCCTGTTGAAGCCGGCGATGCTTGTGCAGCAGAAATAACAATCATCATGATGATTCTGCGGCTCACGCCATATCATGGGCACCGCAAATGGAATGCTCGCGCGCTTGCCCACCAACCACTGAGTCAATGCTGAGTGACAGCTTGTGCAGCAGATGTGTGCTGCCCAGCTCTTTTCTTGATCCCGACCTTACACCCGAAGTAATGAAAGTAGGCGGCCTTCATTTTCACTGCTCTAGATACACTTCGCTGTGTATCTTTTTGGGTAAACCGACCACAGACATAACATAAGTTGTCTGGATAATTGGCACAGGAACGTCTACTCATGTTTAACTGAAAGAAAGAAAGAAAAATTAGTAGTCATTTAAGTACGTTATATCGTAGTTACGTAAGAGGTGGTAGGCTACTTCTAGGCAATGGGAGTATTTCTGAAACTCAAAATCCTGACGTGATACAGCAACACGGTTATGATTTTTTAAATCAGCGTACCCAAATTAGTCTAAATCAATTTACACATCTCCAGTAGCAAACATGTTGTTGCCCAGTGTTATCAGTGACGCCTCACTAGTAAGAACAGATGGTGTTGCATAGGGCCCAAATGACAACAAATCTCCATCTTTTTTCAGTCATCCTAACACATTAAATTAACATTATCACCCACTTGTCTTCTCTCACGAGCCATTTACTATTCTGCTTTTGATAATATTTGACAACAGATTATCATGCTCTATTCACTCAATATGTAGTTTAATATTTCGTCTCTTAGCCACAGATGCTGCCTTTTCTATATTGTCTACATTCTATTTCATGAAGTTTAATCTGATCCTGTTTGTTTGTTCACCTTTCAGTAACGATTCCGTTTCCTTTCCAGGTGTCCTTTCCGTATCCTTCTCGATATTTTTATCGTAGTCTATTCGTTTGGTTCGTATTATAAAAAGATAATGTAGTTGTTTCTTTTCGCATGTTGATTGAGATTCCTGAACTCTTAACTACGGTACCGATTGTTTGTTATTTTATAATATGTATTTGTTTAGTTCCATTAGTGCATCTATAAAATGTAAAATATTCTCGAGAGGCCTTCATCCGTCTTCCTTCTTACGTGTCGACATTAAACATCTAATTCATAAAAAATATATATAAATAAGATATCTAATTAATACAACATAATATACATTACAACTCTATTTCACACAACAAAATATACATTAACCACTTACCTCACACAACAAAATATGCATTAAACATCTAATTCACACAATAAAATCGACATTAAACATCCAATTCATACAACAAAATCTACATTAAACATCTAATTCATATAACAAAATCTACATTAAACATCCAATTAATACAAAAAATATACATTAAACATCCAATTAATACAAAAAATATACATTAAACATCTAATTAATACAAAAAATATACATTAAACATCTAATTCATACAACAAAATATACATTAAACATCTAATTCATACAACAAAATATACATTAAACATCTAATTCATACAACAAAATATACATTAAACATCTAATTCATACAACAAAATATACATTAAACATCTAATTCATACAACAAAATATACATTAAACATCTAATTCACACAACAAAATATACATTAAACATCTAATTCATACTACAAAATATACATTAAACATCTAATTCACACAACAAAATATACATTAAACATCTAATTCACACAACAAAATATACATTAAACATCTAATTCATACAACAAAATATACATTAAACATCTAATTCATACTACAAAATATACATTAAACATCTAATTCATACAACAAAATATACATTAAACATCTAATTCACACAACAAAATATACATTAAACATCTAATTCACACAACAAAATATACATTAAACATCTAATTCACACAACAAAATATGCATTAAACATCTAATTCATACAACAAAATATACATTAAACATCTAATTCACACAACAAAATATACATTAAACATCTAATTCACACAACAAAATATACATTAAACATCTAATTCATACAACAAAATATACATTAAACATCCTATTCATACAACAAAATATACATTAAACATCCTATTCATACAACAAAATATACATTAAACATCCTATTCATACAACAAAATATACATTAAACATCCTATTCATACAACAAAATATACATTAAACATCCTATTCATACAACAAAATATACATTAAACATCCTATTCATACAACAAAATCTACATTAAACATCTAATTCATACAACAAAATATACATTAAACATCTAATTCATACAACAAAATATACATTAAACATCTAATTCATACAACAAAATATACATTAAACATCCTATTCATACAACAAAATATACATTAAACATCCTATTCATACAACAAAATATACATTAAACATCCTATTCATACAACAAAATATACATTAAACATCCTATTCATACAACAAAATATACATTAAACATCCTATTCATACAACAAAATATACATTAAACATCCTATTCATACAACAAAATATACATTAAACATCCTATTCATACAACAAAATATACATTAAACATCCTATTCATACAACAAAATATACATTAAACATCCTATTCATACAACAAAATATACATTAAACATCCTATTCATACAACAAAATATACATTAAACATCCTATTCATACAACAAAATATACATTAAACATCCTATTCATACAACAAAATATACATTAAACATCCTATTCATACAACAAAATATACATTAAACATCCTATTCATACAACAAAATATACATTAAACATCCTATTCATACAACAAAATATACATTAAACATCCTATTCATACAACAAAATATACATTAAACATCCTATTCATACAACAAAATATACATTAAACATCCTATTCATACAACAAAATATACATTAAACATCTAATTCATACAATAAAATATACATTAAACATCTAAATCACGTACTAAAATATACATTAAATGTTTAATTCACACAACCAAATGTAATATTAAACATCTAATTCATACAACAAAATATACATTAATGGGTACTTTTCCAGATCAGGACCCAAGCTTACCATAATTAGGTTACGCCGAATTTAACTTCGGTTACATTAGTGTATCTATGCTAATATATGTATTTTCGAGCCTTTTTCCCCTTTTTTTACGTCTCGATCAACATTATCCCCGAGTGTTGCGAAACTTTTTTATACTAATGAGTAACCGCTTATTAAGGCCGAAATCCACTTGAGGCTAAAGGTTAATGAGATTGTCAGTTTGCGATGAACAACTATTGAGAGGATGGAAAACGATGGATAAAATGGTCAATTTTTAGTATTTAAGTTGACAACTCGACAAGAATTTGTTGACATTGAAATAAAAACGCCAATATTTTACTTAACTGTGAAGCAGCGCCGCGGTATTGTATTCCACAGATATAAAGTTCTTGAAAAATGTCTAGTTCATGAAGGGGACAGGGTGTTTTACGAAGGTTATGTCCATGAGTTTATCACTTTTACTAAATACCTGATATACGTTTACATTTCAAGCTATTTTCTTGTTTTATATAAGTGTTACACCGGCCGTTCTAACAGAAGAGAAACTGCACCGGTTCTCACTATAAATAGTGCGAGTAGACAATCACCAAGGAGAAAAGGACAGTATTGTAACTGTCTAGCCGAGTGCCAGTCAGTGTCCTTACCTTTGTACCTTTTATGTTAATACACTTGTTATCTTTACCCAACCTCGACTTGACTTCTTCTTTTTACTGTTGGACTACTTTACAACAATAAGTATTCTCTATTTATTCTCCTTTTCTATCTACGTTGGTTTGTGTGCGTACACGCACAGCATGTGTATATATTTTTAATTATCTTGTTTGCAAAGTGTCGCAATCACCGCTCCATTTGTTTACACTACATCTTCTGTAAGTCTGCGTTTTTCCTTATTCATCTGAGGTAGTGAACACTTTTTCTGTTGAAAATCCCATCTGTATATCCTCAATATCATTTTGGTCGTATTTATTAGCATTTCTTCTTTTTAGTTGTTTACTGGTCGCTTATGATACTCTATAATAATCCATATACACGCGGCAATTTAGTGGTTTTCTTTTGTGTATATGTACAGACTGTTCTTTACTCATTAGAAGCTCTCAAACAAGTCATTAGCAGCGCTCCTTCACTAGTAAAACAGCTGGTATACCCTGGAATGTGAGTGACAAGAAGTCTCCAGAAATGTACAATACTCTCTTCTCATTTTGATAACTCGTACAAATAACTTCGCGTTCTTGCACCAGACGTTTACGATTGAGTTCTTGTTGACAACAGCTGATAGTTTCTTTAAGATTCGAGTTATTCTAAGCCTCATCACTAGTTGATATCTGGGACATACTATCCCTCCCGTGTCTTTCAAGGTTCTCAGCCTCTTCAAGATTATTTTCTGTCGTACCAAGCAATACCATTTTCATTGAAATTTTGATGAGAACGTAAGTTTATATTATAAGTGATTTCTCACTGATAAGATTAGTAGCGTTTCTTAGAGTCTGAGTGATAACAATCTCAACTGATTTCAATTTGTCTCAACGTTTTCGATAATTGTTGAAAATCATTTTCAGTTATCGCAGCAGTCGTTTACCATTAAGGTTTTGTGGGCAACGACTGTTGTTCTTTTTTTAGTATTTGAGTGGCAATAGTCCTCACTTGTCCGGTATTCTTCACACCATCTCAGTAGGGATTTGGTTTGACGTAAGCTTAATGGGTGACCCAAAGGGGGTTATTTTTTTCTAGTACATATTAATTCTATTAAGGGAAGTCTACATTGATTTGATATCTTTTCAAGGTTAAGTAGTTTAATGTGTAAGTATGAAAATGCTTTCGGACGAACAATGTTTCTAATGAAGTGCTAGTGTGTCTTGCTTCACGCTGAGTGGGAGCATTAGTTGTGAGCCAAAAACGTTAAATTAATTAACGTTGAATAATCAACGATTGTTACACGAGTTGCCTCTGGCTTATAAAGTGTTTCTGCATAAGTTGCAAGGCGCCTTCAATGACGTGGCAGGTTTCAAGGATTTTGAAACAGATTTTGAACACTTCAACCTCGGAAGATTCTACTGGTAACAAAAATCCATGAACAAATGATAAATATTTATTTACTCCCTCGCTAGGAGGCCAAGACAATACCGATCTATGAAGTGCAGTATCCATCGGAACAGATACTACACTTTGATCTTAGCCAAAAGGCAGAGTATTATATACTCCTCTCCAGGAGTTAGGCACAAGGCCAGTTTTATCTTACTCCCACAAGTAAGATGTGACCCAAGATCGGGTCGAGCAAGTGGGGTTAAAAGCCAGCGCTCGAGAGGTGAGCACTCTGGCTATTTAAAAATTGCCTGGGCAGCCCTGCCGACATTCCCCGGTAGGGGCGCCTCAGACAGTAAGCAATAAACTTACTCCTCCCCAAAGAGGGGAGGCGAAGCCTGGGAGGGTGGACCTCCTAGAACTGCACAGGACAGGCGTGCAGTATCCATCGGAACAGATACTACACTTTGATAAATAAACGCTTGCCTTTCCACGAAGTTATTTATTTAATGTTCCCCCCCCCCCAACCTGCTTCTGGTTAGAAACAAAGAAATGTAAACGAATCAGACGATTTCGATTCCATTTACCTAGCAAACATAACTTATCTAAATATTAATCCCCTATTATATTCAAATAGTTTGACTAAAATATTATATATTTAAAACCAGCTGGGTTACCCGGTGTCGTCAGGGATACTAATTTCCAAAAAAATACTAGCTTACAGAATAAAAAATAATAATTCAGCTAAAAAAAAAATATTATTGTCATTTAAATATGTAAGTTTATTTTTGGACAAAGTCAGAGCATCGAAGTCACAAACTTTGTCTCTACGTGTACGCGACCGATTGACTAATGGCGACAGGTACACAATTATGACGCTATTAAATACATTACATTCTCTCTCGCTCTCTCTCTTTCCCTCTTCTTTCTCTCTTCCACTTCAAGTTCGAAAGTCGCCCAGCCAAAGGTAACGAAAAAAATTAAGAAAACAAAATGAAGACGTCTTTACCTTATTCTTCACCGGGGAATACCAGAGTAATTGTCTGTTTTTAATGTTTTTTTGGTAACAGTCTTTTGGGCAGCTGACTGTGATGGGGAAGAAATCCCTCACCTGCATTATTCTATGACTAATAAAACAAAAACAATATTGATCAGGATTAACTATAAAAATCGATGAGATCGATTAAAAATATTTTTTTGTTTGTTTAACAACACAGATAAATATTTGCTTCATATGATTGTTGTGCATGTGTTTTATGCAACTTCTTTTAATAAAAAAGGCGATTGACTCCGAATGTGAAACTGCCTGTGCTTTTTATGAGATAATGTTAGATTATACAAACATCTGCACGCGTGAGTCTTCTTGGGCGAAGCTAGCCGAGAGTTTAGAATTTTTTCTAATCTAATCAGTAGGTTAAGTGTTCAATCCCGTTTCACGGCATATTTGATAAGCACCTAAAACCAATATTCCGTGGGTCAACCCAAGACGTGTCAGTAAAATTCCGTCCGACGAAACTATTTATAGTCCATCGTCGTCAGACTAATCCAAACTGCATGAGCGATATCTTGGATTAAGGTCATAAATGGTTGGTAACTTTTAATGCCGCAATGGCAAAGTTCCTTTCCTTCAATAACTACAAGAAAACCTATTCAACCACCGATTGTCATAGCAAATAACACCCTACCTAAGAGTTTAACATTCAAACTCCTCGGCCTAATATTCACAGGTAACATGAATTGAAACAAATACTTTGAAGACATTGCCAAGGCTGCAGAAAAGAAGGTGGGCTCCCTCTATCGTGCTAGTAAACTCCTCACACCTGACATTATCCTGTATCTCTACAAAGCCAGCATCTGCCTATGCATGGAGTATTGTTGCCACATCTGGGCTGGTGCATCATCCTCTAGTCTCTCCCTCTTTGAATACGGTCCATAAAAGAGTCGCCAACTTAATAGGTCCCTCACTATCCACCAAGCTCCAACCCCTGTCGTATTGCCGCAATGTTGCATTCTTGTGCCTGTTTTACAAATACTTCAATGGATTGTGCTCCAATGAACTTGCTGCCCTGGTGCCCTCTCTACGTAAATAGACTAGACTACTCGACAATCAGCTAAGTCCCATCCATTTACTGTGGAGGTCCACAGCGTCTATCCTTGTGCTTCCGGCCTCTGGAACTCCCTTTCTTCTCCCTGTTTCCCCGACTGTACCGACATGCAGAGGTTTTAAACTAATGTGAACAGACATCTCGCTACACAACTCTCAACTTAATATAACACCCAAAACCTGTACTCTAATTCTCAGTAGCCACTTACGTCTACAGTGGCGGCCTGCCTTGTTTTGGGTGAAATATGTTACAAAAAACAAAGTTTATATGTTATATGTCTTTTTTGAGTTTACGTTGACTCAGTATATACGCAGATAATGACAAACGTAGGGATCTTTAAATAGGAGAATGTTACTTATTTTTTACACATATTTCAAAATATGATAAAATCATTATTAGTAAATGTATTTAGGTACAAAATAAAAACCAACACTGTTACATGTTCTGTTGTTCTGTTATAAAGATTTGGTCACACATAACCTCCATTGTAAAACAGATATCGTTATAAAGAAAAGAGAAGCTGTGAGATGCTGAGCTGTGGTTCGTCTATGATAATTATGGAGGGGATGCATTCGAGATAAAAAAATAAACTTGATGCAGTTGAGATGAAAAGAAAAACTTGCTTAAAAGTGGTCATGTATGACATTCCTCTAAATGGCTACTTGGTAAACAGAACGAGCAATATAGGGTAACTAGCTGGCTTTGTCAACTCGCTATCGTTTCGCAAAGATCGCTACTTGAAAGACTTGAAACGAAAGTGTTCAATTTTAAACATTTCATTCATAAGTGTGTTTTAACCACGCATTAATATGCGACAAGAACATAGAGAAGAAATCAATTCCCTGTGTGTGCGTGCGTGCGTGCGTGCGTGTGAGTTTGCATACGTGTGTGCGTGTTTTCATTATTTTTATTTTAATAAATAATAACAAAAATGTAACGTCGATCGCTAACGGAAAGAAGCAGTCAGACACGTGTCCCCTTTCCTCTATATGGCGTCGCTAATAGGAGAGAGAGAGAGAGAGAGAGAGAGAGAGGGGTTGTCAATCAGTCAAGCTTCTGCCCTTTCAGAACTATTTCTTATGTTCTACTATCTTTCCGTGGCCGTCGTAAAGCCATGATCTTTCTCTCTGGTTTAAATTCCTTCAGTAAGAAGATTTAATAATTTATTTTTTTGTATCAAATTATTTTAATTAATTACTGTTAATAACGACAGAAATATTGCATATATTTGGAATAAACAGAATGATTAAATAACGAATGAATAACAGCAAACATGAATTAATTATGAAGTGTTTACACAATAGTTATGCAAATTAGGCAGGGAAAGAGTGTTTTGTGCCTTTTGTCTCTACGATATATATATATATATATATATATATACAGTATTTTAAAATACTGTGTTGTATCATTACTTTAAATAGCAGTAACTAGTTTTGATGGTAATACAGGAGTGACAAATGAACAAAATGTATTCATGTAAATAGGAACTTCTGACGCAACCAACTAGCCGGTAATTGCTTTTTTAATTAATCTGTCTGTCTTTCTACCCAGGGATGCAATTAAAATCCAGTCACATATCAAGATGAAACATTGGAGAAATCAAATGGTGAAATTAATTAGTGAGTTCTAAAAATAATGTTGTGAGATTTTTGTTATGATTCGACATTCTTAATTACTAAAAACGAGTAACAAGATAAAACACATTTTTTGATATGGTTTTATGAGGAATCCAATATGCTTTTGAATCTATGGAGATTTGCGATAAAATCTTCGATCATAAAAATACAGTGTATTAAGCTTAACAAATAATCAAGTAAAACAGTTTTTACTTTTGTATTTTTACTACTTTAATATAATACATTTATATACTACATGTTTTACTTCAAGCTTCTGATATATAAGTAGAACATAAGACAGTCGTGAGAGTGCATACCTCCGCCGGACAACGTACGAAGTCTCATCTGGGCTTTATTTTTTTCATATTCTATCAAGCAATTTCGAAGTTATGCCATGGAAACTTTCATAACTTTAAAACTATTTATCCTATCAAGCTAAAATGTGGCATGGTGATTACTGTTATATAAGTTATCGTCCAAAGTGTGACTTTAAACTTTTTCCGCAGCGTTGACCTTTCACCTGGATATTCGTAAAATAAGTCAGTTTTAAGTTAGACCATCACAGATATGTTGACTAACTTTAGTGACGATTGGTCAAGCGACTTAGTCGCTAGGCTGTACAGAAACAAAGTAAGAAACAAACTCGATCGAAAACATAACATTGGTGGAGGTAAAGATCACTTTGACCGCCAATCACCACCGCATGCTTCTACCAGCATATTACAAATTTAAACATTCTACGTTGTTCGTAGTCATTAATCCACTTCCAGATTGATTCCAATTATGAGAAAAGACAAAAAATATGATTACTAGCGATACAGTTCGCATGTGGGTTTCCAAATAAACCTATTAAGACATATAACTAAAGAAATACCCAACAAGAATTTGAGAAGAAACTCATGATCTGGGTGGCTTCATCACTTTTCATTGCCTTACGACTGGCGCTTTATTGATAAAGAAATTAAATGCGAATATGAGCCCGTTAGCACGACCGCCCACGTACACGAATGTAAGGTGCATAGTCACGATTGTGAATAAAAGCATGCTTTAACGCTTTTTTTCAAAACTGCAAAGATAAAATTCTAAAAACATTCTCCTTCTTTCAAAATGAAACAACCATTTCTTTCTGTTTTCTTTTCTTTTTAAATTTCCCAATGATTAAATACGCGCAGTTATTCATTCAGGCAAGGCAATTAACGTGAGACAATGTCAGATTGACATAATTACTAATATTCATTCGGTGTTCTAACATCAGTCGTTGACAGTTATATTTTGGCTGATAACACGATGATCAGTGGCACCTGATTCTATGTGCGTTCGTAAACACAATTAACCTACTTGTTCTGGTTATTCTTATTAGTATCCTTCTCATTCTTCTTTGTTCTTTTACGTATTCTACTTATAGTCTATAGATTAATAGGTGCTTGTATAATAAAAAGCCGAAAAAAAGTGTTTTTGTCTTTTAGTGTTAGAGAGGTAAATAAGGAGCAGGTAACTCTTCACAACAGCTCTAGCTTTCGAACAATATTTTTCTAACCCTAACCCTCAACCCTAACCCTAAGCTTAAACCCTAGCCCTAACCCTAACCCTACCCCTAACCCCTAACCCTACCCCTAACCCCTAACCCTAACCCTAACCCTAAATCCTAACCCTAACCCTAACCCTAACCCTAACCCTAACCCATTTATGTCTAATCGACGTTCTCCTTGCGCAGTAGCCACATGTGCAACGCCAATTAAAGCCATCAGTTTTGATTACTGGAAAATCTTGCTTAAAATTCGTGGTAAGAGTTACCTGCCTCTTATTTACTTCTCCAACACTAAAAGACAAACAAAACTTTTTTTCGGCTTTTTATTATACAAGCATTGATTAATACGATAGCGTGCGTGTTTGTGTATTACGCTTACATCAAAAGCTTTGCTCATGCGTACCGCACCTAGATTTGGAAAAGCATTCAAGTCAGCTAATTTCTGAATATTTTTAAAGTATTTCTCTTCGGCGAAACGGTTAGTCGGCCAGACTGGTTTATAGTTCGATCCCAACCAACCTATCATTTTTTTCCCCATCAAAGGGGAGGGGGTGTAGGAAGAGGACGACCGGGAAGACACATATTAATACGATAGCGTGTGTGTTATTTTGTGTGTCACGCTTACATCAAAAGCAACGACATTCCGAATCTTTATATTTATTTACTCCTCTCCAGGAGTTAGGCACAAGGCCAATTTTATCCTACTCCCACAAATAAGATGTGACCCAAGGTCGGGTCGGAAAGTAGGGGTTGAAAAGCCAGCGCCGGAGAAGTGAGCACTCTGACCATCAAAAATTGCCTGGGCAGCCCCGTCGGCATTCCCCGGTAGGGGTGCCTCAGGCAGTAAGCAATTAACTTACTCCTCCCCAAAGAGGAGAGGCAAAGACCGGCGTAAATCAAGCCCCGAAGGACAAGACAATAAAAGTCTATGAGGTGCCTAGCAAAAGTGTGTCAGGTAGTAATTGGAACCAAATTTAATTTAATTTAAAGCATTTACAAAGTATGGTTTAGTCGTCGAAATATTACCTGTACTAGAAATATTGTATATAAAGAAGTTTTGTAAATTGTTTCATGTATTGTTCATTTTTTAAAATTAATATACAAGTCAAATCTTATCATATTTTATTCAAACATGTATAGGTTATGAACAAGAACATTAACATTGAAAACATCATTTCGTGTAATTTACACGGGTCTCGCCAGTTATAATTATTATTAAATAATATAATGGCAATATGATATAATGGAATACCAAAAAATAGACATGGCTGGATTAGATAGGTAGTCCACTGGGAACTGTGCAAATTATTTGATTTTTAATATACATGAATATACAGGCGCGAACAGTATTAGATAACGAAATGCATGAAACCACCTGAGACAGGTAAATAAAAACAGACACCCCTGTCTTAGGAAGAAAACACTTGCCAAATGGTTGATTTTGTAAAACATAATCCATAAAGCGTTCCATGAATATTAAACATGAATACCACTACCGTAGTACCGATAGTTGTAAGAAAACTGGGAATAGTTCTGAAAAACTATGAAATAGCTGAAATAGTACGAAAAATGGTATCGTGCAAACCTAACACTTATAGGAGGGTGATCCTGACCCATCATAGATCGATAGTAATGAAATAGTGTCTCTAGAAAAGAGCTGGTGCACACAATTCCAAATTAAATGAAACTTCCTGCCTGTATATATATATATATATATATATATATATATATATATATAAACACTACTACTTGAGACTTAAGAGTTAATATATATATATATATATACATATATATATATTTATATATATATATAAATATATATATATGAATATGTATATACATATATATATATATAAATATATATATATATATATATTATTTACTTAATACGTACATAAACGTAATCCATGGACACGTGTTTCTGGCTCACAGCCGTCATCAGCATGGCTAACTTAGACAGAGATCGAACCTTCGATATTGATGTCTATAGTCAAGCGTTCTACCACTGAACCAAGACGCTCTGTCTAGAAATATGTACGTTTGTTTTATTCTTATGTCATAAACGATTAGCGCACGATGAATCTAGTAGCGGAGGAAGAATATGCTAAGATGTTTGGAAGGTGTATTAGAAAGAGTCAGATAGTCCGGAAAAATATAATAAATATTAAAAGAAGAAAAAATGAATGCATAGTTTCTGGAAACATGTATGAAGGATTATTCTTATTGGATTGCGGAACAGATTAGCATATGAAGGTTTCGATTATTAACCTCTTATTTGTCCATGTAAAAAGGAAAAATCAACTTGTCTTTATCATATAGATTTTTACTCTGAACATTAGTATTAGTTTTCGCTATTTATATTACAAGGAAAAAGTGCTAATTGTAAAAGTTAAAGATTGATTTAAGAATAATACATTCTATAAATCTTAAATTATGTTTTACACACCTTAAATCGAATTCAAAAGACAAATTAAATGATTAAATAATAAATACATGTTTAGGCATACACATACATATAAATAAATATTTGCCTTTCTAAGTGCTGATTTAAAAATTGTAAATTAAAAATTAATAAAGATATGAATAAATATTAGATAATAACTTTAATAATAATAAACGAACAAAAATGAAATAATAAATATAAAGTAAATTTAAATTGTTAGAAACTACCATAAATGTTTAAACACAAATAAGGATAAGATTATACGTGTAATGTTTTACATTTTAGGCTCAAACAGAACTTTTTTTTTCTTAATTATTCGGATTATTATTATCATCTTCGATATAAATCTCACAACGTTTTATCCGATGTAACCTCCCATTTCCGACCTTATTCAGGTATAACTTTTCGAAGTGAGTCTCGTCTGAAGGAAAAAGGTTCAATTCTCAACTCAGGCGATAATAACTAAGAATAAAATAAGAAATTACCTCCTTAGTACTTCTAAACAAGCATGATTGACGAAAGGAGAAAAATTTACCTAGGTAGATTAACTAAAGAGTTTAAGTCAAAATTCCCGAATTCTTCATAAATATAACAGAGTTCGAAAATATACACTTGAAAAAGATTAGTGTTACATCTGTGTAAATGTTGTGAGAATTAAACCCAAGATATGAATGGTACTCTCTAACATAAACCCTAACCCTAAACCTTACCATAACAATAACCATAACCCTAAGCCTAACCCAAACCCTAACCCTAACCCTAATCCTAATCCTAACCCTAACCCTAACCATAACCATAACCATAACCATAACCTAACCATAACCCTAACCTAACCCTAACCATAGTTCTTCATAAATATAAAAGAGTTCGAAAAAATAAACTTGAAGAAAGTTAGTGCTACATCGATGTAAATGTTGTGAGAATTTCATCCAAGATATTAATAATACTCTCTAACCTAAACCATACCCTTACCTTAATTTCAACCTTAACCCTAACCCTAACCCTAACCTTAACCCTAACCCCAACCTTAACCCTAACCCTAATCCTTACTCGAGTTCTTCATAAGTATAAAAGAGCTCGAAAAAATAAGCTTGAAGAAAGTTAGTGTTGCATCGGTGTAAATGTTGTGAGAATTACATCCAAGATATGAATAGTACTCTCAAACCTGAACTCTAACCCTAACCCTTACCATGACAATAACCATAACCCTAACCCTAACCCTAACCATAACCATAACCATAACCATAACCATAACCATAACCATAACCATACCCTAACCCTAACCAAACCCTAACCATAGTTCTCTATAAATATAAAAGATTTCGAAAAAATAAACTTGAAGAAAGTTAGTGCTACATCGGTGTAAATGTTGTGATAATTACATCCAAGATATGAATAGTACTCTCTAACCTAAACCATAACCCTAACTCCAACCCTAACCCTAACCATAACCCCAGCCTTAACCCTACTCGAGTTATTCATAAATATAAGAGAGTGCGAAAAAATAAGCTTGAAGAATGTTAGTGTTGCATCGGTGTAAATGTTGTGAGAATTACATCCAATATATGAATAGTACTCTCTAACCCTTACCCTAACCCTAACCCTAACCCTTTCCCTAACCTTAACTCCAACCTTAACCTTAACTCTACCCCTAACCAGAGTTCTTCATAAATATAAAAGAGTTCGAAAAATAAGCTTGAAGAAAGTTTGTGTTACATCGGTGTAAATGTTGTGAGAATTACATCTAAGATATGAACAGTACTCTCTAACCTAAACCCTCACGCTAACCCTAATCAAACAATCTTCTAATAAATTCAGAAATAAATACAAATAATAATATTCACGGTTAAGATAAAAAAGGAATCACATAAAAAAACATAAATCAGTTGTTGCAACGTGAGGATATATTTAATTCTTATCTGGACCTTACTTTTCAATATTGTATGTAGTATTCCCGAAGTTATGGTAACAAAATTTTGATGACTCAAAAACTATTAACGGTCAAGCTCAAAGGCCGAGGTCAATATTACATTATATACTGGACTTCATTGAATAGGACAATTAGCGAATCTGTACGATGAAAAAGAACCGAAGTTATCGCTAAAAGTGTGACCTTTTTCTGTGACGTTGGCCATTAAGCCGGCTATCCCAACATTGAATCAGATCTAATTTAGACCATGGCCGATATACTGATAAGGTTTGGTGACGATTGGTCAAGCGATGTGGACATAAAGCTGTAGAAAAACAAACGAAGGAACAGAGTTACAAACTCGACTGAAAACATAACCTCCTTGACGGAGGTTAACATTTTCCCGCCGTACAAACAAGAAGACGATGTCGTGCGCTGACGTCATACTAACTGAATTTGAAGTGAATTTGTCAGTAGAAAAAGAGAGAAAAATAAAGAAAAAGTAGATGTTTTGAAGACAATGGAAATAGACAAATGACATAAAAACATAGAACAGAAAAGGGGGCGAAAAAGTATTGTTTAAATTGAAAAACAGAGAACAAACAAAAACCGCCCAAACGGATTGATGAAAAAAGAACGGGAACGACGATTGAAACGAAATTTTTAAAAACTCACAATTTCTATTTAAGAAACAACTGATTATTTGAAACTCTCTCTCTCTCTCTCTCACACACACACGCTCTCTCTCTCTCTCTCTCTCTCTCTCTCTCTCTCTCTCTCTATCTATCTATCTATCTATCTCTTACTCTCTATCTCTCGCCCACTCTATCTCTCTTTCTCTTTCTTTCACTCTCGCAAGACAATCATATCTTGTTCTATTTTCCCGTAAGGAAAAGAATCAAGTGGAAACAATTTAGTCGTTCTTTTATCGATTTTCTGTTGCCAATCATTACAATTCATTAGTTTTAATTGTCGTGCCATTTTACACTTGGCGCGAATGTCGCTCGCAATTATAAATTTTAAGTTTTGCCTCCGAAAAAAAAGAAATAATTGTCAATGCCTCAGATGGTGTAGCCCATTCCACAAAAAAAAAACGCTGATGTAGCACAGTTTAAAAAATGTTGTGAGAGCCGAGTCGAAATCAACATCAACACACAGCATCTTATTAAAATGAAAGCTGATCAATTGAAAGAAAAATCTCACAAAATACGTAGATAAAACCATTCGAAGACTAAACTGTAGCGAAGTACATAGAGCAGCCTTAAAATGGACGGAGTGAATCCTTATAAGAGCCCTCTGACATAAATTCAACTCATACCAAAATCAAGTGTTAGTCTCAAGAGAGAGAGAGAGAGAGAAGTTTGACCTCTAAGAACTAACTGACTAAAAATAATAAAAAAGATGTGTATAAAATTTAAAGCCTGATTGATAAATTATACTTTTGATATAAATAAATAAACTAATTTAATAATACACCAAAATCTAATAAATCGCAAGTCATGTACCACATCATTAAAAGAAAAAATATTAAAATCTTGACATTTTAAGTTAAAAAAAATCAAATGAAGTGACACATTTCTGATCTAAATTACCAAAATGGAAACAAGAGACATTGACTTAAATTTCGAAATAAACGATATTCTAACGAATTTATTGAATTAATTATATATAAATGCAGACGTTTTACGGTACATTGAGAAAGATTCCTCGGTCTTAATAAGTTTCTCTTTTGTCCGCTTTTCTGTTGGCATCACTTCTGAAAACGGACGTGAGTATTGCATTGTTATTGCATTTTTAATTTCCGGGGATGTCAATCCATCACTTTTAGTATTTCGTCTTTAGGTGAAACGAAATGGTCTGTCAGTCATGTCTATTAACGCATCACACGTGCACTTCATTTCTTTTCTTTTCAATTAGTTTTTTCTTCCCGTATTATTTATGTCCTCTATGTAGAACGTTTCCTCTCCATGACATACAGAACCAGATATCTATTGAGGTAGAGTTACACATTTTGGGTTTTTTTTTAACATTTAGTTTTTTTTTACAACTTACGAAGTTTTATTCAATCACAAATAAAGAATAAGAAACCAAAATATCACACTGATCCATTCGGTGAAAAAGTAAACTATAAGATTAATAATTCAATAAATAATTAATAAATCCATTATTCGTCACTTAGACATTGTTTATTAGTTTAATATCGAGAAATCCTGATTCCTTATATGTAATTGTAATAATTGTAATAATTGTCCATAGTTTTCTTCGAATGTCCGGCTGGCTTGGTAGGCCGAGAGCAGACTCAAAGCGTTTCCACGAATAATGGCGATAGAGAACCGCTCGTAAAGCGAAGACAATTCCCGATTGTCTCCGGTGTTGCGCGTCATTAATAGATGAAGGCTGCCGAGGAAGTCGCGTGTTGCAGAGCCAATCACTCCACTCGTCTCCTCGGCGATTGGTTGTAATACACATTTGACACTGTTCTTATTTATCACAAACATTTTCCTCTTTTCTTTGATTTCGTAACCCTAGATCAACTGTTGTCCTTTTTCGATAAGAGACGAACGCATTACACAAACAGATTTAAAAAAAAAAAAGCAGGCTGTACGTCATATCACGGGACTTTTCCATACGAACTCAATCTGTGTATGTTGTTCTCTAGTTCATAATAAAATGTAACTGTTTTAACACTTACTTAATAGTGAAAGAAAATTCCATACACCCGTAATCCATGTCATACGTTTGCACCGTCTGGAAACAGTGAATTCACAAAGAAAAAGGAAACTCGTTGACTGTAATGGTTAAAGGTGCGTCAGTTTAAAAAAATCTTATTTACTAGGCACACAAATTGAAATTAGCATATTCTTTCATTTGTTCAGAATCATTTTGAGAGGAAAAACAAAGTAACTAAAATGTCAGTTAACCGTACTGTTCTCGTCTATTATTCTCTACATTTTCTCCGATTTAAATATTTATATATTCACTAGCAGGGCTACCCGGCGTTGCTCAGGGTCATAAAAACACAAAATAGAAGAAAATAGCGTGCGTAACCTCTTTATATTCAAACTTCTATTTCTTACCCTCTCTCTATAGCCGTCTACTTATCTTTCTCCCTTTCTCTTCCCCGGTCGTCTCTTCCCATTGTCACCTTCTCCCTGTTGCCTTCGGCGAAAGCTGTATCTTCCTTACCACTCATTTTCCGTTGCCCCGGGCAAAAGTATGACATATTCTATTAAAAGTACCACCTCTGTCTGCACCTAATATGTACGTACTTGTCTCCGCCCCGGTGCGCATACTATGTACGTACCTATCACCACCCCGGTGTTCATACTATATACTACCTATCTCCACCCCGGTGTTCATACTATATACGTACCTAACTCCACCCCGGTGTTCATACTATATACGTACCTAACACCACCCCGGTGTTCATACTATATACGTACATATCCGCCGCGGTGCGCATACTATATACGTACCTATCTCCGATTTAAACATTTATATATTTATTATTTGTAGTCAAAATTTTAAAGTTTAATCTCAATCGATATAAACTTATAATTTCAGAGCACGTATAAATAAACAATAGAATCCAAATTCCAGCAAATAAACTGTTATGTATCAGTGAATAGATTAATTTCTTATGTCCATTGTATCATTTATCGAGGTATGTAAACATATCTTTAATGTTCCATAATGATGATTCGTCAGTAAAAAGTTTTAACGTTGGGCTCTCAGGTATGGTATTATTTGCCATGGCCATCGGTGTTTAAAGAGGGTTTTTAGTAGTTGTTGAAGGAAAGGAGCTGGTCTTAGCAGCATTAAATTTTACAATCGATTTATAATCCGATTCTACTACAGACTGGAGGTCATATTCTAAGAATACATCCATTGCCTCGGATATATGCGCGTATGTTGATCCACATGACTAAAATAGAGCGTGGTGTCTTCAGCAAATACACCCATCTCAGAAACAATGTCATTAAGGATGGTGTTTATGAAAATAATGAACAATAAAGGTCCAAGGATCGATCACTTTGATACACCTGCATTTATGTCATGTTGTTTGGATGAACGGCCATCGAGGACAGCCTGGATCTTTCTTTTGTATAGGGAGGACTTGATTATATTAAATATTCGTCCAGTAATGTCATATGAATTAATTTTATGAGAAAACCTTTCATGCCTGAGTTTGTGAGAGGCTTTGGATATATCAAGCGCTACCGCTCTTGTTTTATCTTTCTAGTTCAGTGTATGCGTTCAGAGATGACCGTTAGGATATCCGCAGAAGATTGCGCTTGTCGGACTCCATACTGATGACCCTGATAGACGTTTAGCAGTAACAAGTACACGGACTATCGCTAAATTTATTAAGGGGTCAAAGATTTTAGCGAAAATCCTGAAGGTCAGTTCTCTATTCAGAATTCTTGAAGACTGGACACAATTTTGCAGCTATCAAAGAAGCAACATTCGGCAAGGCATTTGGTGTAGAGTTTGGAGAAGACAGAGCATTTCTTTATTACTATTACTAATATAAGATAATTATGACATGCTTTGGGAGTGTCAACGTTTTTTATGATGTATCCGACATGAGATAGGTTATGGTCAGATCATCAAATGTGGCTTAAGTCGTCAATGTGAACTTTAGGAGAGAGTGGGTGCGGAGTCCAAAGTTGAATTCATAGCGAAACGCTAGGCAAGTACTTCAGCCTTATAAGTTGCCGTGCGAATTACATCATTGATAGCGGGGGAATTGTTGATTGTCATTGTTTAAAAATCAGGAGTACCTTATTTCTTTGACTGAATATGTTTTCTGATCATCTCTGTATACCTTCGTTTGCTTCGTCTATCACAGTATTACAATGATTTATGGACACTAACCGCCATAAATCAACTACAAATATACAGAAACCTACAGAAACGTACTATCCAATGGTTCACCTTTAACTAGACAGCCGCTATTGATCAGAAGCAGCAAGCTCCCTGACAATTGAACCGTCATAAATCAACTACAAATATACAGAAACATATCAATTGTTATGGGGCTTGCTGCTTCTTATCAATAGCGGCTGCCTAGTTAGAGGTGGACCATTGTAGACAGTTGGGCTTGCTGTAGAATGTTTGAATGGGGACATATGCTTCAATGCCTGCTTTGACCCATTCGGTTAACTTATTTGCACACAGATCAGCAAAGAAAGAAAAGGTATCATTTCATGGGCCGTCTCTGGTGTGATATCTGATGGATTCCTAACAAGCCTGATTTTAGTATCTCGTCGTTTTGGGGCGAAATTCAAGGTAATCAGCGTTTACTAGCGACCTTTGGGCATTCGTCGCACAAGCCTCGGGCAGTGAGGCCATGAATATGTCGAGATTTGACGCTCGCTGCTCCATACGATCAAGTAGGTAGGTCGGGAAAATTCCAGTCTGTGAGAGGTATTGCGCTATGGAGAAATCATACGTTCAGCTACGAGCTGCGTCTCTGTAGCTGGAGAATCCAAGACAGTCATGTTGATGGACATTGAAATCGTCATATACATGTATGTGCGCACTCGATTCAACTGACAGTGCTACTAATTGTCATATTATATGATATAACCTTGTATGGTACATTATGTACAGATGTTTCATTAAAGACATTTTTAATGAAGTTATTTTTTTAGTTATATTCATATTTTATTAATGCTTTGTTATGATATTGTTTGTTATTATTGAACATTTGTTCATTAGAAGATAGTTACGATATTCTCTTAGAAATATTTGGCATTACTGCATTTTTCACAGACTGGGCATAGTTGGAGTTACGATCTACATAGTATAGAGTATAATTAGGTTCATTAGATATATTAAAATTAAGTTCTCTATTTTTTCCGGTCGATGTTTGATTGTTATATTGGAGTATTGTTATCTTAGGTAGCATAATTATATAAATTCTAAATCTAATCAGATGTATTTCATTTCGTAGCAATATATATGCCTTAATTTAATAATGATGTAGAAGTTAAAGAAAAATATGAAACTATAACGAAACATATTAAATGTATGTGTATTACTTTGCGATAATTCCTTTATCGACTGTTATAGGAAGACCACAAGTTGTGGTATGTTTTCTGTCTAAAATTAAGTTACTAATAATTTTACTGCCAGATGCATAGTGTGAAATACATATTATCGTGTGGTAATGTTGGAATCAGATTTATAGTATTTATGAATGACTCTAGTATTTCGTAATGTATACTTTTGTATTTTCATAAATATTTATTTTATAAATATTTCTTTAGATGGAGATGTTATGTTTTTGATATAATTCTGACTTGTTATTCTGTAATTGTTGTGTAGTTTATTTAGTATTAATTTGTCGTATTATATTTCAGATTGTATTGAATTTGATCCATGGTCATTAGACTAAGCAACATTCCTGGGAGTTCAATTTCTTCTTAAGAACCCTTTAGCCTTAAATGTGAGACATTTTCTATAATCAAAATCATGTAATTAATTTTGTTCAAAATGTTAATATTATACCTGTCCTAGGAATGATATTATATTCTTATAGTATATATATATATATATATATATATATATATATAGTAAGTTATGGAAATTAATTTATGGCAACTAAGCTACACAAAGACTTCCGCGTTTTCATAGAGAATCTTCAGGCTAAAATGAAGATTCCCCCCCCCCGTGATGAAACGCGGGAGCCTCTGTGTAACTTAATTGCCATAAATATATTTTCATAACTTACTACCCAGCTCTACTTACGTATCGAGCACTGTTGAAGTAAATACTGAAAATTGATACAGAAAAAATATATCTCCTTATAAAATTTTATCTGGATACATGAAATTGTAATATATATATATATATATACATATATATATATATATATATATATATATATATAGAGAGAGAGAGAGAGAGAGAGAGAGAGCGAGAGAGAGATGGTGGAGAAAGAGAAAGAGAGCGTAAATAAGTTACATACACCCACTAAAACTGTAAAACTAATTAGTCTATTTTGCTGATAGAGACAGATATTTAGTTATGTGAATATAGAGAGATATGATAAACAATATATATATATATATATATATATATATATATATATATATAGAGAGAGAGAGAGAGAGAGAGAGGGGGGGAGAGGGAGAGGGAGAGAGAGAGAAAGAGAAAGAGAGATATGATAAACAAGTATGTACCCGTCTGGACAGAAAGATATATAAAAAGATAAATATAAATGTCTAAGATACAGACAGACTGACAAATTGACAGATATTTGTTAATTTTCAACTCCTAAGCTGTAGTTTGTCTAATAAGTGTACGAATTTATTAACAAAAAAATTTCATATTTTAACATTATTTTTAATAAAATTAATATGTATTATTTAAATCTATTAAGAATAAAAAAGCCTATATGGCCATAGCATTACTAAATGTAATTTTACTTTGTTTCAGCTTTCCAAATTAACTTAAAATAATTGCAATAAAAAGCCCTTTACGTTTAAAATGCTTTTGCGATATTTATCTTTTTTGTGAAGCAGTTGTTTTTCTTTGTTTCTGTTTGATAAAGTTTCTTCTAAACCAAAACTTAAAATAAAGAGTTACCCAATTCATCTTTTATAATTTACAGCTGAGATCTTGTCACGATGTTGGCACTTTATTGAACATAAAGTATCTGGATGTAACTGAAGAAATTGAATTGTAGCAAAACGGGCGACTTGTGTCAACAAAATGGCGTCTGCCAGATCATAAAAGTCACATAATTCAAAAAGGACTGTTTCGTAATGGCGGCGCTAAGACAGAAAAATGTCCTTTCTCTTATTGTTACTCTTTTATAAATGAGCCGAGACAATATGATTGAAATCCAACAATTTGGTTTCCTCGACTGCTTTCTTTATTTCTGGTCTTTTCTATAATTAAATTATTTATGACTAGCGGGATCAGTGACATGGCGTTGCCTAGGAAAATTAAAGAAACCAAGAATCGCAATACCCAAAAGTAAATTGACTGAAAAAAGACACTTTTCTTCAAAAAGATACACCTTTATCCGAAATATAAAAATATTTATAAAAAAGTTATCAGACTTGTTTGGATAGCGACAGGGTCTGTTCTGGGGGGGGGGGGGCTTTGTTTTTAATTTACAATTTAAGGATATAATAAAATATCTGACTTATATAAGAATGAATCGATATATATTAGTGACATTTAATCTTGTAATTATTTTCATTTTTTTGGAGGGGGGGGGGTACTAAGTTACTTGTTTGCTAGGCCGCCATGTATATCTGTGCGTTTCGAGGGAAAGCTTTGAGTTTAATTTATAATTGAGAACATAGTCACAAACCCCAAAAGTAAACCGACATGGAAAACAAGAAAACCTTCACTCCAAATGTCAATGTTCTATTGAAAATATAAATATATGCATATAATGTACTATGTGTATTACTAAAATAAGAACAATCCTTGAATTAGGAAACAATAAAAACAAAAAATAAATTAATGAGATGTAATTTTGCACAGCGATATGCAAATTAGTTAACTTTAAGACGTCGATCGCATACACATAATCAGTGTATTAGAAATGTATTGTGTCGAACATTAATTTGGCTTTTTATCTCACTATTAGTGTGATAAATGGCTTAGCTTTCTAAATATAGATCATCACATAGGTAATGATATCCCTAATATACTATACCCTTACCCATTATCTCCCTGGGCACTATCCAAGCCTAGTGATAATAACCCCAGCAGCATTTGTATATCAAAATCATACTTTCATAATTACAAAGCGTGTTTTTTTAT
Source organism: Sepiola atlantica (assembly GCA_963556195.1). Lineage (NCBI taxonomy): Eukaryota > Metazoa > Mollusca > Cephalopoda > Sepiida > Sepiolidae > Sepiola > Sepiola atlantica. The sequence goes on from OY744529.1 coordinate 100,203,691, forward strand.
TCTCTTCTGAAAACAAGCCCACTCTAATGACAATATCTGAACGCAGTTAATCAATGATATTTTATAAAAAATAATTAAACTTACAATATGCGCCAAAGATTGGGAAATAATTACTTTGCGAGGCTGGCTTTTTAGGGGTTGATGGTGGTTCTGATAGTGTCTTCGTTTATATTTTCTGTTGATGTGTCTTCGGGATCTCTCATAATTGACTATTGCGTCTTGTGCCCTCATCACATCAAAAGTGGGTTGACTTCGAATGGCTTATAATTAATTGTTTGTTGATTAATTTAACTAAATTATCAGTTAATATTACATGAGTAAAACTAACTTATTGTGTCAGAATAATAATTAGGCTTTTATTACTAAGGGTTGTCCAAATAATATATGTATTTATATACCTACTGGTAACTACCCGAGTCTAATAATACTACTTCTACGACCATTTTCTAGGGAAACTAGTACATACCTGATCCCTAAGACGTGTTGTTAGAGTACCTGGGTATGTCAGGATTCATGTTTTCCTAGCATTGTATAGCTATTACGAAAGAACCATATTTGTGACATTTCGTGCAAAAATACACAACTTAATATGTTCTGAGAGAGTAAGTAAGTACAATCAATATATTTTCGTATTATTTTTAATGGCCAACACATTAGAATTTATATTTATCAAGCTAAAATAATTCGCCGAATACCTGTTATGGCTACTTGTTTTCGGATTACTAAGACAAATCACTCAGCTTTAAAAAAAATAGTTATGTTTTATTATGTTATTTCTTATGTTAATGTCTTTAAATATATAAAATACGGATCCAGTTAAAATAAATTATTTAGACTAACGTGTGCCTTGTGCTTGAGTATTGACATCGTAAAAACTATTACCTTAGTAATGTGTACTCTGCCTATTTCTTTTCTTTCATTTATTATGTTATTTAATGTTATCTAATGTAAATTAATTGATCAATAATAGTTTCCTAATTCTAAAAGTTATACAAATATTATGAACGCTCACTCGAAAAGATTAATTAATTAAATGGTAATTACTCGAGCCCCCCTCTCCCCTCTCTCTTCTGTTTACACAAATTCTCCAGGACGGACAGACAGACATCCGGACAGAATGACAGAGAATGTGCTCGTTATATTATAACATTTTAATAGTATATAGATTAAACCGTTGATGGCCTGAATTGCCAGTAATGTATATCCATATCTCCTGAAAAAGACATCCATGGTACAACTCTATAATCATTCATTTATGACAATCAGGCCTTAATAATCACAGTATATAATTACACATGGTCGGGATTACTTATAAGTTGTATCCTTATCTTTTGAAGACTAGCCCTGTCTAAAATGAATATCTATAAGATTCTATGCATGAAAATCAAACTAGCTAAATTAAATTTAGCTCCACCTCTCCAGAAGACGAAGCCAGTCTAATAATACTAAACATGCAATGACAATGTATGGATTAGATCTAGAATACGAAATGTTGATTTAAAAAGTAATGCTATGGAAGGCCTCCATTGATGTGTATGATAAAAGTATCTAGAAGAAGTCGACAGCTACAAAATAAAAAAGGGAACAAATATGAAAAGGAACGAGTAAATAAAAAGATAGAACATGCAAAACATATTTATATCCCGTTCTCACTACTCATATGTTCTTGGCCTTTTGGCTAAGATCAAAGTGTAGTATCTGTTCCGATGGATACTGCATCCCATAGACTGGTATTGTCTTGGCCTTCGGGGCTTGATTTACGCCGGTCTATGGGTCTGTCCTGTGCAGTTCTAGGAGGTCCACCCTCCCAGGCTACGCCTCCCCTCTTTGGAGAGGAGTAAGTTTATTGCTTACTGCCTGAGGCGCCCCTACCGGGGAATGCCGACGGGGCTGCCCAGGCAATGTTTAAACCCCACTTTCCCGACCCGACCTTGGGTCGCATCTTACTTGTGCCTAACTCCTGGAGAGGAGTAAATCACTACTCATTTAATATTATTAAAGTGGGTTAGTGTTTAAGAAAGCTGAAATAATATACATTATTATAGATTACTATACGTAGTGTTAGTGGGTTTTTTAGGGGTAGTCCCTTTTGGTTTCCGTCACATCGTATATATCAGCATTTATGTATTCAATGCTCTCACCTATGTCATGTGGATGTACTCCACTGGTCCCCAGCACTTCACTACCTTGTTTCCTAACTCCTAGAAGCTGGTAGCGTACACCACTAGCTACACCAAGGTACCTCACCTCGGCCGGCGTGCTAAACTTAACGAAGGGAACGGCAGTCCTGGATTTGGGCGGCATGAGTGCCCCCCCCCCCCCGTTCAAGTACGCGTAAGAGAATGCGGATGAACTGTATAGCAGTCGACGGCAGATCTAGCAGAGTCAGCAGCTTGATCCCGAGGGCATGCTTCGAGGTGTACAATATGACCTGCACCTCAGAGACGGAAAGTAACGGAAGCCTACCGTCTTTAATCATATTCCTAGAAAACTATGGTGCAAAACACAACTTATAAAAATCACAACAAAGCTGTAGGTGGCTCATCGGTAAGGCGTGACGTGCACGATTGTCATCCTGATACAGTCCGCATGAAAATAAACGTGAAAATTGAAACGTGGAATGTGAGAACGTTGGCAAAGGGCGGGAGAGCAGACCATTTTATGAGTAGGCAAGAGAGCCTGAAGATCGCGATAATATGTGTTAGTGAAATGCACTGGAAAGGAGCCGGGAAACCTGTCCGTGGTTATTATACCATCATTCACTCTGGAGAACATTAAGCAATATACGGAGATTGAATTGTTGCGGACCGTCATACATCGCGGTGAGTCTCTGGTTTCTGGGCAGTGTCCAGCCGGGTGTTGTTCGTAAAAATCACTGCAAAACCTTTTGATCTGTGAATAATTCAAGTTTATGCTCCAACTCCAACTGTTAACCCGAAGATGATAGATCAGTTTTATAACGACCTGGGTAAGGCAAAAACACAACAAAGACCGAGAGTTTACTATCGTGATGGATGACATGGACGCACAAAGACCGAGAGTTTACTATCGTGATGAATGACATGGACGCACAAAGACCGAGAGTTTACTATCGTGATGGATGACATAGACGCACAAAGACCGAGAGTTTACTATCGTGATGGATGACATGGACGCACAAAGACCGAGAGTTTACTATCGTGATGGATGACATAGACGCACAAAGACCGAGAGTTTACTATCGTGATGGATGACATGGACGCACAAAGACCGAGAGTTTACTATCGTGATGAATGACATGGACGCACAAAGACCGAGAGTTTACTATCGTGATGGATGACATGGACGCACAAAGACCGAGAGTTTACTATCGTGATGAATGACATGGACGCACAAAGACCGAGAGTTTACTATCGTGATGGATGACATAGACTCACAAAGACCGAGAGTTTACTATCGTGATGGATGACATGGACGCACAAAGACCGAGAGTTTACTATCGTGATGGATGACATGGACGCACAAAGACCGAGAGTTTACTATCGTGATGGATGACATGGACGCACAAAGACCGAGAGTTTACTATCGTGATGAATGACATGGACGCAAAAGTGGGTAAGGGTAAACATGGCGATACGCTGAGGTCGTTTAGTCTATGAGATAGGAATGAGAACGATGACACTTTGGTTGAGTTGTGCGAAATCAACAATCAGTCGATAATGAACACTTGGTTCAACAATCATCCAATACGTCTGTGGACATGGCAACGTCCTTGTGGCAATTACAGAAATCAGATCGACTATTTCACCATCAATAAACGGTTTTGCAGCTCTGTATAAAATTGCCGGTCATATTCTGGAGCTGGTTGTTGTAGTGATCACAATCCTGCTGTAGCGACTTTTCATGCTAAACTTCGCAAAGAATCTACGGCTAAGACATCACTCAATCTCAACTACAGTAAGTTGATCTCAGACCTTTAAGTACAAAAAGCGTATAACATATAAGAGTAAAACTGGTTTACAGCGCTAAAAGCCGACACGGAAAATTCAAAAGAAGACGACGACGGTTTGTGGTGTCTTATCTGGCTGAACTTCCGACGTTCTCTCACTGAGGCCACGTAAACTGAAAGTCAAGAATCAAGAATGGATGACTGACGAAATTCTGAGTCGAATCAATCAGAGGCGTGAAGCGAACAATGATCCCAACAAATGAAAAGTGTTGAATAAATGATCAAAGTTAAATGTTAGGAGCAGAAAAAGGATCGTGGAACGAGAAGTCTGACGACATTGAGCGAAATCCGTCTACAGCTCATGTACAGACGAAGAATCTGAAAAAAGACTAGATATTCTTGAACTGGGGGCATCCGAGCGAAATACAGTGTGATTCTGACGGAAAGAAAGCACATCTCAGAACGATGGGCCGAATATATGGAATATTTATTTAATGATATAAGAGGTGAAAGACTTAATATAAAGAAAGACATGGACGGTCCGAATATTCTTGAACACGAGATAAGAGCATAAATACGAAAGGTTAAGATCAAGAAAGCCTTTGGTCAAGATGGCGTATATACGGAAATATTGAAGGTTTTCGACGACTTCAGAGTAAATAAGGTAACGGAAATCGCTAACGATATCTACAATAGTGCAAACATCCCTGACGATCTAGCTAACTATGTGTTCGTTACTCTGCCGATGAGGCCAGGCGCAATTAAATATGAGCTTCATCAGCTTAATGAGTCACGTCATCAAAATCATGTTGACGGTACTTTTACATAAACTACGTAGAGAGATAAGACCGGAAATCTCAGAGGTTCAATGTGGCTTCGTAAACGACAAAGACACGCAGGTGCAATCTACCTCATTCGTATGCTCGCTGAAATATCAATAGAACATCAACAAGATCTATATAGGTCCGGCATAAGCATTTATTACAAATGCTAGAAGATCTCGATATTGGTGGGGCAAGGACATTCAATTAATACGAAACTTGTACTGGGACCAGCAAGCAGCTGTTCGTATTGATGATGAAATGAGTCCGTAGAGAGGAATATAACGTAGAGTCAGACAGGGCTGTGTATTGTTTTTGGATCTTTTTGCTTTATATAGTCAAAATATCGTGAGGCGCTTGGAGGGTTTAGAAGGTGTTTCGATTGGAGGATGTCAGCTGTGCAACATCCGATACGCTGATAATACCGTACTTTATGGCAACATCGAGTGAAGACTTACAAAACTTTTTTGACGGTTAAAGAGAGCGAAAACTACGGATTGCAACCGAATGCTAAAAATATCTTTTGCATGACGATTGCTGGAAAACGTCGAATGTCCGCCTGTGAAATCAAGATCGAAACTGCAGTTTCACAAGTACAATCATTTAACTACCTTGGGGCAGTGATAACATCAGATGGAAGGTTAAGGGCAGAGTACAATTTAGACTTGCGCAGTCAAAGAGTGCGTTTATGAAGCTGTTTTCTATTCTTCAGTCTCGTAACAACTTCGCTGGAGATCAGATTGAGAAAACCTCGAGCGTACGTTTGGTCCTTTCTAATTTATGGATGCGAGACTTTAACTAAATGTCCTAAATAAGAAACTAAACTTTTTTTCGTTGACGACTTGGTTTATCTGCCGGGTGCTGAATATCAATTCGAGGCAGCATGTAACCAATGAGAAAGTGTAGAGCTGATCTGGATACAGACCTCGGCAATTAATGCAGACTTTAATGAAAATACAAATTACTTTTATCGGCCATATATATAGACACAAAGGAATCGAACACTTAGTTCTTACTGGTAGAGTGTCTGGCTGTAGACCAGTGTGCAGACCAAGATATAAGTTTATGGAATATATGTGTAGGTGAACAAACTGAAATGCAATGGAACTATTTCGTTTAATGGATAATAGGACAATGTGGTGGACCATAATCGCCGAGGCCGTGCGAAGGCAGGGCTGTCCATAATGATGATACTTAAACGTGACCCGTTGGGTAACAATTACAACCACTATTGGATTTCATTGAAAAATTTAGAAAGTGTTACATATCTGTTAAGAATTTTTTATTGCATAACGAACAATTATGATTCTCTTTACTTTGTATTATCCACATCATCATCATCATCATCATCATTATTATTATTATTATTATTATTATTATTATTATTATTATTATTATTATTATTATTATTATTATTATTATTTGTATTCACTAGGAGTTCTCACGCAGATCATTGTTAGTGATTGTTCACCGACAATAACCAGTGGTATTTACTGGAGTCTGAGTAACAACAAGATTTCCAGTATTCTTCACCTCTTTTTGATAACCACCGCAAATAACATTGCGGTATCGCAACAGCCGCTTACCATTCATTTCTCGCTGGTAAGGACCATTAGTCCTCTCTGGGATTTGTGTGGCGATAACTCCCTAAAGTACCAGCATTTTCCGCACTTTTCCAGTGGAGGTCTGGTTTGAGCTGTCGCTACTCGGTCTCATAATCTTCCTCGACCCTCTGCAAATATTTTGTCTGGTGTCAGCCTAAGCCGGCACAATTTTTTTTTTTGGGGGGGGGGGAGGGAAGGGGGAGAGCTTATAGTGTTTATTGTAATTTTTCTTCCTTCGTTCATTTTTTATGTGGTGTTAGCTGAGGCCGGTGTAATTAATTGGCGGAGGGGGGGGGAGATTATGAAGTGATGTTTCTTGCAAATTCTGTTTTTTGGTTCGTGTTGTGGTGTTCTTTGTGTGGTTTTGTTTTCTCCCTATTGTAAATTCCTTGTGACTTGTTACCCTTTGTAGCTAATGCAGGTTGGTTTCGGCATTCAATGATGTTTTTTAAGATGGCAGCTGTTTTGATCATTGCCGTCCTTTGTATGGTTTCGATGGTCCCTTTGATTCCAATTTGTTCCAGTTTTTGCCCCAGGTTTTTTTTGGACTGTTCCTAGTGCTCCTACAATTATTGGTGCTATACAAACTTTCTTCATGCTCCATATTCCTTTCAGTTCTCTGGCTAGTTCTGTGTATATGCTTCGTTTTTCCGTGTCAGTCTTTTTCACTCTTTGGCCTGCTGGAACGGCGAAATCTACGATTTTACAAGAGCTTTCCTTCTTGTCGATTATAATAACATCAGGTCTCCTTGCTTGTATGAGTTTATGTGTTTGTATATCCATATCCCAGAGAATTGTGTGTGTTTTCGTTTTCCAGTACTGTTTCTAGTGTATGTGTGTACCTTTTGTCTGCCTATTCAAAATGTTATTGTTTGCACAGTTCTCAGTGTATTGTTTTCCCCACACAGTCATGTCTGTTCTTGTATTCCTTTGGGGAAAGCTAGCTACATTCACTTATTATATGATTTACTGTTTCGTCTCTTTGTCCACACAGTATACATTTACTGTTTTCCTGGGTTTTATCTATTTTAGCTTTAATGTAGTTTGTCCTAATCGCATTGTTCTTATCAGCCATCAGTAAGGATTCCGTTTCTCTGTTCAAGTTTCCTTTTCTTAGCCATGTCCAGGTATTTTTGTTGGTTTCTTCTCTTGTGAGTCTTATGAAGCGTCCATGCAGTTGTTTTCCTTCCCATTTTTCTTTTCTTGTCTGTTTGTGTCCAGTTTCGATGCTTTCTGTGTTGTTCGTTGGCACGGTGTCTCTTGCTGCGGTGATCAGCCTTTCGGTGTTCTTGTTTATGTATTTCTCCAGCCCTTTTCTAGTTCTCTTCCCCCTTTGTTTCTCTTCACGTAGAGTCTGTCTGTATCGTCTTTTGGACGTAGTGCGTTGTGCATGGTCATTAATTTTCTAGTTCTCTGGTCAAGGTGCCTGAGTTCTTCTTTAGTCCAGTTTATGAATAGTCCAGAGTATCTTATTAGTGATACTGCCCAGGTATTTATTCCTTTGATTAAGTTTCTGTTATATAATTTTTTCTAAGAGCTTTCTTGTTCTTCTCAGATATTCTTTTCCAATCTTCTCTTTCATTTCTGTTGATTTGATTGTGTCTGCTTCCAAAACTCCCAAATATTTATAGCTGTCTTGTTTGCCTAGCACTCTCATCTACTCTTGGTTGGATAGTTCCATGCACTCAGTCGTCTCCAGCTTTCCTTTTTTAATCTCTAGCAATGCACATTTTTCTATTCCGAATTCCATTTGAATGTCATGGCTGAAGATTCTGGTTATATTTATCAGCTTTTCCAGTTTCTTTTTGCTTTTTGCAAATAGCTTCAGGTCGTCTATGTACATCAGATGGTTTATTCTTTTTTCTCTGCCTGTGAACTTGTATTCGTAATCACATTTCCTAAGTATGTAGTTTAGTGGCATCATTACTATGATAAAAAGTAGTGGTGATAGGGATTCTGCTTGGAAACTGCCTGTCTGTATTTTGATCTCCGTCAAGTGCTTTCCTCCAGCTGTCAGTTCTAATGTCCATGTTCCCATTGCTTTCTTGATGAGATTAATAATCCTGTCGGATATCTTGTACATTTTTAAGCATTCAATTATCCATGCTTGAGGGATTCTGTCGTACGCTTTCTTGTAGTCAATCCATGCTATAGATATGTTTTTTTTCTTGCTTATAACTTTTTTCAGGATATTTTAATCGGTGTAGAGCAGGTCATGCATCCCTCTTTTCCCTTTCTGGCCTTCTTTTTTGTTCCTCGGGAAGTAGCCTACGGCAATTCAGGAAATGGTAAATTTGCTCTCTCAGTTGCGCCGTTAGGATTTTCCACATTGTGGGTAAACAAGTTATTGGTCTGTAAATGTTGGGGGTAGTTCCTTTCTTGGCGTCTTTTTGTGTGAGCGTTCCCCTTCCTTTGCTCATCCGCTCGGGTACTTCTGTTTTTAAGATACATCTTCTCAGACCTTGTGCCAGCCTTTCATGCAAGGTCGTGAATTTTTTGAACCAGTACGCATGTATTCTATCGTGATCTGGTGCTTTTCACTTTGCCATTTTCTTTAGTGTTGTCTTCATAGTTTCTTCAATCATTTCTGTTTCTGTTTTTTCTTCAATTTCTAGTAGTTTATTTTTCATGTCTTTCAGCCATTTAGCATTTTTGTTGTGATCTTCAGCCTTTTCCCATATCTTGTTCCGGAAATGTTTTGTTTCTGTCGGGTCCGCTTGTTCTGTTACGTTTTTCTAAAACTTGCTTTCATTGTTTTGAAAGGTCTTGTTCTGTTTGTACTGATCCGATGTGTATCCGTATCGTCTCATTCATCCTTCTTTTGCTGCTATCTTTTGTTTTAGTTCTTCATGTTTCTTATTTAGTATTTCCTGGCGTATGGATTTCTGCTCTTCCATCGTTTACTGTTCTCCTTTATACTGTTTACGGTTTTAGCTTCCTTTTGAAGTTTAGTGATCTGAGTTTCCAGTCTGATCTCTCATCCAGATTTCGTCTATCCTTTCTTTTGACCAGTCTTCTTTTCTCGTTTTAGTTTCATACTTATTGATTTTTCCCCGCATATATCAAGTTGTTTGGGTCTGTTGGGATGTACGTGAGTACTCTGTATACTTTCTCTGTTTCAACTTTTAACTTCTACCAATCTTCGTCTCTTAAGAATGAGAGTTTTGTTTTGTTCTCGGACATTAATCGTTTGATGTGTTCTACTTATCTTGCTTCTTCCTCAGATAGTCCTATGGTTTCGTCGTATTCGTCCTCTTCAGTTTCTGTGTTTATGTTTTTCTCGTCTTGTTCGTGGAATTTTTCATCAAGTGGTGTGTCTTGATCTGTCACGTCATTTACCTTTTGTTTAATTTTCATAAATTCCATCTTCGAGAACTACCCTCTCTTGAGTACCTGCCTTGCTTGATCTGAATCCTTTGTTCCGTTCTATGGTAGTCAGTAGAAATGTCCTATAGACCTTTCATTTGTTCCCGGTATCCTTTTATCTGTGAAGTCGGGGATTTTGTAGTAGCATTCCATTACCAGTCTGTTCTCTTTTCTGGTCCATTTCTTTCTATGGCTTTTTAGTCTATTCTTTTCATTCTTGCTTTCTTGTGTTTGGTCCGTGTCTTTGTCATACCTAGAATTTTATAGCTTACTTAACTGTTTTTTTTGTCCGCGGTCTTGTTCCTGATATTAAAGGAGCCAACATTCGCAGGATGCGGACCGGGTCCCCTAAGTTGGCCATCGAGGGAGCACCTGTCCATCATGACACTCAGATCTTTCTTCTGAGTCCCACGGCGTTTATTTGTAGTTATAGACATTCATCATTGTTTGGTGTTTGTGCCAACACTAGGCCCAGGCTTAGTTTACCTGTGATATTGCTACAGGGATAGTGTTTCTCTCATTTTCATGAAGTTTAAAGTGAACTTTCACACATACATAGAGACACATTTACAGAAAAAGAATTAATTATTATTATTAATAATATTTTTATTATTAGTAGTATTATCATTAATAATTTATTATTGTTATTATTATTATTATTATTATTATTATTATTATTAATAATAATAATAATAATAATAATAATAATAAAAATAATAATAATAATAATAATAATAATAATAATAATAATAATAATAATAATAATTTAGTGTTCTTATTATTATATATAAGTTGTATTATTCTTTCTTATTCTTATATAGAACAAGCATGGGGTACCCGGCGCTGCCAGTGGCTCTTACCCCCCCCCCCCCGTAGACAAAAGTGTATCAATCTCTCTTTTCCCCTGTTGTCCGGGGCAAAATCTGTCTCTTCGGTCACCCTCTCATCTTCTCTCTTCCTCGCCTCACTCTCTGCTCCCTCGCCCCCCCCGGGCGAAAGTGTAACATATTTCTATTAAAAGTACTAACTCTGTCTTCCTCGGTCGCCCCTTCGCCCCCCCCCCCCGCACAACCTCATCCGCAGATTCTCCTATCCTCCGTTGGGCGGAGTACAAGCGTTTTCTTCCCTGGTTGCCCCCTCATACCAGAGCCCCTTCTCCTCCGTATTCTATCACCTTCGCAATAGCTTTCTCCATTGCCCGGAGCAAAAGTAAAAGTAATATCTCTGTCTTCTTCCTCACCCCCCCCCTTCGATGTATATTTAAGTTATCGTTAAAAATGCTTATGGATCAGTAGGATTCGAACGCTGTACCTCTTGGCGTTCGTTATTTAACCTTAACATTACACGAGCGACGCAAATAATAAAGTTTAAAAGAAAATAGGTCATGCTAACATCGTGTTTATTTTGGGAAACCGCACATGCCCACAACGTAGAAATTAATGGAATACGAATAAATTATGCACCCCAAGACGGAACGGTGTCTGTTCGGCAAGAAGGAATCGATCTTTTTTTTCTAATTTTTTGATATTATGAGCCCTATTGTTGGGCGGATTTTGAAAAATGCGAACTTTATGCTTTTGTCGAGTATCTTGGGAGCCTATTGCAGAAACACAGACATACAAACATACACACAAACTTTTCCCCTATATATAATACATTTAAAAAAAATTTTTCTTATCAACTAATTTACATATGTGTTTATGTGTGTGCTGTCATTTTTCGCTAAATGTCCACAGCGACATGGACGTATTAAATGTCCACAGAGACATGGGCGTATTAAATAGTGGTTGAATCAACATAGAGTAAGAGCAGGGTGAAAAAAAGCATAGATAGATAAGAGAAATATGAGTTAAAACAGACATCACACAATCACAAAATTAGGGTATATTTTAGTATGTACGATGTGTTATTAAAGTATATATGTTAGAATAAAACTTAGAAAAACTAACACTCAGCTTTAGTATAATAATAGATTGGGGAGATTCACAATTATAATAGTCCTATTTTTTAAATAAGCGCTTTCAGGGAATATATGTGAATAAAATCGATTGTATTAACTCATAAAAAGAGGAAAATATTCTCCAAATACAAAATGCCACAGTCTAAACCGCAAAATATTCTCCAAATACAAAATGCCACATTTCCAACCGCAAAAATATTCTCCAAATACAAAATGCCACAGTTCCAACCGCAAAAATATTCTCCAAATACAAAATGCCACAGTTCCAACCGCAAAAATATTCTCCAAATACAAAATGCCACAGTTCCAACCGCAAAAATATTCTCCAAATACAAAATGCCACAGTTCCAACCGCAAAAATATTCTTCCAAATACAAAATGCCACAGTTCCAACCGCAAAAATATTCTCCAAATACAAAATGCCACAGTTCTAACCGCAAGAATATTCTCCAAATACAAAATGCCACAGTTCCAACCGCAAAAATATTCTCCAAATACAAAATGCCACAGTTCCAACCGCAAAAATATTCTCCAAATACAAAATGCCACAGTTCCAACCGCAAAAATATGCTCCAAATACAAAATGCCACAGTTCCAACCGCAAAATATTCCGTATTTTATTCTTTCAGGTTATTTAATGGCAAATCTCTTTGTCTCTTTAGCGATTTGCTGTCGAGATGAGAGTTATTTGCAGAAGATTGCCGCATTCTCTTCTACGAGATTGTCATTTATTTCATATTTCGTTTTTTTTTTGGGGGGGGGGGTGTTATTTCCGAGGGCACCCAAAATCGTTCCTCTAAGATTATTGTGACTGTTTTAGAAATTTCTGTCAGACAAACGACAGAATATAATCAGTTCAGAGATGTCTATGTTTACCAGAGTAAAAATGGCAGAATATGACAGGCGCAAATAATGTGAATTGTCTTGAATATGAATTAGGTTCACGTGTTATACAAAAGAAGAGCAGCTAAGAAATACTAGAGACTCTGATTGGTTGAGAAATATCAGGTATTCAGGGATAAAGTATGTTTGAGATATACTGACTTAAATAGCAGTTTATTTATTTGATGGTGACAAGTGGCGTGCAGAGTCTGTGAGTAACGGAGAGGTTGCTCTGGGAATCTAATTATATTAAAACTATTTCCCTTTTCTATTATATTTCCCAGTACTAGGAATTATACTAACGTTTTTGTGGCATACAATCAAGAAGATGGCCTAGGGCATCATCAGGGGCATCACCAAACTTCCGCATGGCACTGGTTGTTGTGTACAAAATAACTTTTCTAAGTTTTTATCACTCGATCGGGGTAAATTAGTGATAGGATGAATAAATTGACATTCGGAATCTTCGGCATGTTCGCGTTTCTCTATCTAATTAACGTCGACTTTCAGCTACGAGAAATGCATTCAATGATGGTTATGTGGTCGACATAGGCGTGTAAATGAAACCATTATGCGTTAACAAGGGGGTACTTTACACATTGACGGGCTTAAATCCAGACTGCACTTTTTTACGCGTATTCTCAATTGATCCTTATGGAGTTTGCATTTTTTGGATCATCCAGACTACTTTTCCCATCTTGGATTTTCTCCTCACAGCGTTTCGGCCGATGTAAGCCTAGACCTTCTTTAGATGCGTCTTGTCGAACTAGGGAATCTGGACGTAATTTTGAACGGAAATCTTTATTAAACAACGGGGTATCGTGCTCTCGTTCCGTCAACCATAACCAAGTATAAGTTTTAAGTAATTCTTAGTATCGGAGGCACTGAAGATTGAGCATTTAACCACCAGAAGACTATCACTTAGAACTGCTTAACATATAGCACTTTTATCCGTTGCGCCACGGGTCCGTGAGCTTGTTTCTTGCCTCCTGTCGAGCGACAGTCAAGATTTAATTTGCCATACTTTGTGCAGTTTGCGTAACGTCGGCATCTTTGTGACACCACCCATACTAACCCCTTCTCAAAGGGTGAGAAGGCAAAGCCTGAGAGGGTGCACCTCCTAGAACTGCACAGGACGGACAACCGATAGACCGGCGTAAATTCAGACCCGAAGGCCCGGACAATACCGGTTAAACATTAATTTTCTGCCCATTTAATATTGATTACTATTATTAAAACGTAATGCATTGAACCCATTTTAGATAAAAGTAGACAAAATTGATTATTTTGAAAATTGTTGTTTGCCCAAGTGTGTTCGTATCACTCCTTTCCTGACTGAGGACCGGACACCATTGTAAATAAATGATGGCTCTAATGTCAATTACTGTTATGCTACCTCACCTATAACGGGCTATGGACTCTTTCATTCATCATAAATGTCTGGGGCAACTGCTTCTCAGTGTTGAATTGGAATTTTCAAGTTTAATAAAAGGTTATGCAAAAAATTGTTGATATCTGGCTTATTAAATATTTAATAGCTTTTTTTTTAGTTCCATTTATTATAAAATTCAGCGCAAACTTCTTGGACAACCTAATCGTTTGAGATAATGCCAAGGATATATGTTATTAAACCAATTACATCACCTGTGGAGTAGCATGCATTTGGATGTAATTGTGACGAAGAGCTTATTTCACACTTACAAAAGAAATCACATTTTCGCCATATAACTGGGTATTGTTAAAGGTTTTACAAACGACATGTTCTTTTTACACCGATAGATGCAAAATGACAGATGCTAGAAATTTGAATCAAAAGAGTGTCATGTCAACTAATATGTGACTATACACTTACTGAAGCTCTAAAAACAGGCTCTAAACCCGAATGTACTTCCAAGCGCATATTATATTAAACATATCGATGGAAATTTGATAAGTACTGTCGATCTTTATCAGAGAATACATGACAGTAATTGCATTTCTACACTCATCAAAGCTCTATAAATGTCTCATCACCAGCGGATATAGTTACATAAAAAGAAATAGGGTAGAAAAAGAGAGTAGGGCGGAAAGAAAGAGGGAAACAGAGACAGGTAACCGATGCTATTAACGACTATGCTGATCATAGGTTTTTACAGACAGACAGAAAATGTATATTACATAATAATGTAGGATTTCAATGCATGTATTTAGGATAAGACTCTATTAAAACAGTGAGAAACTAAACCATCTCAGTTTATTGCATATCATATCATATATATATATATATATATATATATATATATATATATATATATATATATATTTGGTTTAGCGGAGTGTAGTGGATTGTGAATTCTGTCGCAGCTACTGCACAATTCTAACGAATACCATTGGAAAAGGAAACTAATTTGAAAATCCAAATTTTACACCAAAACCAAGATATGTATCTTACAAACTCTCGAAAATATATATTTTGAAATCTAAAAACTAGGTATACCTCTACACATAAACAATGTTATGTATAATTAGAAAAGGTCATATATATATAAATTAGAAAAGGTATATATATATATATATATATATATATATATATATATATATTTATGAATCAAAATAAGGATAAAATGACCCGATGAAATCAAAAAACTATATAATTTATATATTGATCAACGCTTCGTCTTTATTGTAGGCTTTCTCAGGATAATTCAGCAGCAGTGTACACAGTTCAAGGGAAAGAGTAAATGGTTTGACAGCTGGAAGTTATAAATTTTTATTTTCAGATTAGAGAAAGAGATAATGTATGGGTCAAATGTGGCAAAACCGAGCGTAGACGATAGTAGATACAGAACTTAGATATGATATGATATGAATATGAACTTATTGTCATGTTTCAATTAAAAAGGAAATAAGAAGGAAAAATAATAATATATTTTTATAAAACTCAACTATCGGCCACGTTCGGTTACAATGCAATGTTCTTTTCAAAAGTGGAAGTGTCTGCGACAGCTGCTTTAAAAAGGATTAATCTCTCACTGATTTACCGAGTTCTTTACAGCGACCGTGAGGACAACGGCGTTAGTATTTGAGTTTAAAATATAACTTGTGTTCTGTGGTTCCAGACCGGCGACCGATGTGAATAATTATTGTCTACACTGACGATTCACGTAAGGATGAAACGTATACGTATGTAGATAAAAACAAATATTTATAATTATATATATATATATATATATATATATATATATATATATATACAAGTATCATTAAAAATAACGTTCATCTTGTGTCTGGATATTTTTTCTATGATCCTTTCCGTTTTTCTGATTAGGTTCTTAGTTTCAGACGGAAACTGGCTGATAAAATTGCCAAAGCTTCCCAAAGCGCTTTCGGACCCTTCCAGGTCCATCGTCAGTGGAGTAATATTAACCAGGCATAGACTTAGGAGTGAATATATATTCTATTTAGGCGGGAAAAATAAAGGACTGTGTTTAATTTGAATTTATATTTATAGGCATTTGAGTATATTAGTACTAATAGTATAGTTAATCTTGTTAATAGCTGGTTTTTCTGTTTTTATGTATAGGGCTTCGAGTATGTGGAGTTTAAGGGTATTAGTATTTTGCGCGATGATTTTTGTGTTATCTACTAGAAGTTTACGGATATGCGAACGGGGCATGAATGCTTTTTATAGAGGTGCTGGGTTATGGTGGAGTCGTTAGATAAATGCATAGTTAATCTTCTGGATAGCGTCGTAACAGTCGACCCAATGTATACATTTTCATGATTGTCGGAGACACATTCTCCCAAAAGGCATTTAAACTTGTATACGAGGCCGGTCCTATCAAAAACTCTAATCCGGGGTGAAGAATTATTATTAACAACCAGATTGGTAGTTTTAGTTTTATTATAATAGATAATTAGTTTTACTTTTTTTGTTTGGGTCGGTTGGGAGTACGTTTTTATCTATAATGTTTTTGGGAACCTGTTCGTCTATTTTATAGTTATGATGAAATTGGTTTCAGTAAAATAGATTTATTATGTGTTTAAGTAGAGAATTGGGTTCATTGTTGTTTTTGTTATAATTATTATTATTATTGTTATTTTTACTAGTATTGTTTTTGAATTGTTGAAGTTGTTGGTCAATAATGTAATTGGGGAAACCATTATTGACTAAAGTTTATTTTATATCCAGACACAAGATGTCCGTTATTTTTAATGATACTTGTATAAAAGAAAAGATGCTGCCAAGATACATATATGTATATGTATATATATATATATATATATATATATATATATATATATATATATATATATATATAATGTGAATACAACAAAAGATATAAGAGGCAACCAATATCGTTAATTAATGAACGTCCGGATAAAAATTAAGCTCAATATACTGGATAGGTCATCAATATCACTAGATGAAGTGAAAGAATAAAATAAGGTGCGAATCAAATTTTATTAAAATTCAAAGTTCAAGCAAAGTACTTTAAAGTACTTTGCTTGAACTTTGAATTTTAATAACATTTGATTCGCACCTTATTTACTTTAAAATACTTTGCTTGAACTTTGAATTGTAATAACATTTGATTCGCACCTTATTTACTTTAAAATACTTTGCTTGAACTTTGAATTGTAATAAAATTTGATTCGCACCTTATTTACTTTAAAATACTTTGCTTGAACTTTGAATTGTAATAAAATTTGATTCGCACCTTATTTACTTTAAAATACTTTGCTTGAACTTTGAATTGTAACAAAATTTGATTCGCACCTTATTTACTTTAAAATACTTTGCTTGAACTTTGAATTGTAATAAAATTTGATTCGCACCTTATTTACTTTAAAATACTTTGCTTGAACTTTGAATTGTAATAAAATTTGATTCGCACCTTATTTTATTCTTTCACTTGATCTAGTGCTATATATATATATATATATATATATATATATATATATATATATATATATATATATTCATATATGAGAAAGGAAGGGTGAGATAAATTTGACGTAATGGGAAATAAAAAAAGGAAAAAAAAATCAAGAGACATTTTTTATATATTCATTAACAGTTTGTCTTTATTGTAAGACTTCCTCAGAATCATAATTTGAAGAAAAATGGCATGCAAGTACATCAGAATTTTGGGTTGACATATTTATATATGTATATATATATATATATATATATATATATATATGTGTGTGTGTGTGTGTGTGTGTGTGTGTGTGAGTAGTTTTTTGTATATAATTATGCAGACATTAATACAAAAACAATGTGTACTTATACACGAACACACATATATACACAATTTACTGTGACAGGAATAAAACCGACAAAAACACTATTTTTAAATATAACAGGAATTAACTGTGTGGCCTTCACGGACTTTTCTGGTGTGTTTATGCGTCTGTGTGTTCATATTAGAAGCTGTGTACATCTATGAATAGCATTTCCATTTTGCAAACAGGAAACCAATGAACCTTCGTTCGCGTTGTCTTCTTCGTTATCGATCGTTGATTTCTGCTGCTCCTGCTGTTATCGCGATGCACGCCACGCTGTCATTTAGTCGCACGTTGAATCAGTCAACCACCAAACTACTCACACAGAAGAACAAATAGTGATCGATATGCTCAGAAACGTAGAACCGAAACTCTACTAGCTGAAGCAGCTGTTTCTGGTGGGTAACCATTGAGAGATTTGTGAATGGGCCATTACAATTAAACGGCGGTCCCGATTTTGAAAGACAGGCTTAGACAAAAGTTCGGCTTTTAATACGGGGGAAAATTCAGCTTCCCAAATATGGTCATTCTAGATAAGGATAGAAATAAAAATTGACGCTGTCTGAAAGAGCTCTCCTTCACCACGCGAATACTGAACGGATACTACACTTTGAATTACTTATTTGCACAAAATATTAGAAATTACATTCGGAACTAATTAGGCACAAGACCATAAAAAGTGGGGGAAAAAGGGTGTCGTTAGTCATCCTTAATCGTCATTGATAAAAATATATATCCTACTCTCAACTAGAATCATCTCAAGGACGGATCAAACAAAATCTTCACAAACTTTAAGTTTTCTGTCGACCCTTTTTAGAAACCCATTCTCTTTACTTAAAAGGGGAAGATTAAAAAAACCGTTGATATAATCCACTTTTAGAGCCTTTGCTCTTTACTTAAAGGGGGGTAGAAAAAACCAACCACAGGGGACGTGTTCTTTCTCCAAGAACGAGCTGGTACTGACTAGAAAAAGGGCACCAATCACAGAGTTTACCTGAATAAAGGACGACCCTGACCTCACAGGTCTTTCGGTACATTTTTAGTACAGACCTCGCCAGCCAACCGACTGCCAACATTCCCACCCCATTATGGAAAAAATGGCAAAGGATCATGACGGTCAACTGTGGCAATATGTTGACCTCCCCTCCCTCAACCTACACTGCTATAGCCAAGAAAATAAAATTTCCAAATAAACTTTTGTCATAAATACAAAAAAAAGTTAAAATCTGTAAGAAAATAACTTCAAATACATCTATAGACTCACTGGCTCATTTAAAGACATTTGGTGCCAAATTGTCTGTCTTCTGCCTTAAGAAAACTGTCCCATCAAAAATTTAACACATAGATGTAAAAATCTGAGAACTTCAAATGTTCTCCTTCTTTCTCCCTGTCTCTCCCTCCCTCTCTCTCCATCCCTATCTCATATATATTTACCAGATATATTTTTTAAAATAACTCAGAGTAAACTCTAGACTTTCTTTTCCTTTTTTATTGCTGAATAAAAAACTAATGTTTAAAAGAAAAAAAAACAAATATTTTGGAGCGAGGAGCGATAAAACCACCGCTCTTTAGTCCCAAATGGAGCTGCTCCCGCTCCACTCCTGCTGAATATAAAATGAGCCCTCCTCTCCTTCGCTCCAGCAAAAAGGAGCGTCCTCCTGGAGCGCGCTCCTTTTTGGAGGGCTCCGTAACGCCCTGGGTCTAAGTAGGAGAAAAATAAAACGAGGATGCATGATCTTTGGAGAATGGGTTGTGTCGTTCGAAGACGGTGAAAGTTAGATATGAAGCGAGTAAACAAGATCAGCACAGATGTGACGATGAATCAGTTGAAGATTAAACCGGTTAATATTCCTCCTACCATAAATAATGAGTAACTCAAAAGCTTCACACACTGAGAGGGTGAAGATTTTAACACTGTTCAGAAGGAATACACTTTTTCAAATGAACACCAAGAAGACAAATTGGTCGTTGACAAAAAAAATCGTTAATGCGATCAAAGCTTCACGACAAAATAAAAGCTTGAAGGGTTACTTAGAAAATATGTTTGCTCTTTGACTGCTTCCCTGGCGAATACTATATAATCGTTTCAAATCATCAAATTGTCAAATCTATGAGTAATCAAACGGAGTTTATACACCTGATCAACAATTTGTACATCTATAGTGTTCATCATCTTTCAATTGATAATCATTCAAGATCATTAACACGTATCCTCGAGCGGCTCTTGGCCGTGATAAGTCATGGCGCATTAGTAAAAATATAAAAATTATGATGTTGTAATCTGTGAGAGACCATATAAATAAATAAAATAACTTAGATCTCATCCATCTCTTTATATAACTTTAGGAAAATGAATATTCACAGGTTCTATTAATCGGTCAAATACCCATTCGAAGACGAGTCACAAAATAATTACAAAGCAGCCTTGGAATGGATACACTAGCAATCTGTAGTATATGAGCGTTGCCTCTGTCTGTTACTTTATCGATACGTGAATGCAGCTCTGTCATTACGGCCCTCATGATGACTTCGTTCCCTTAAAAATGTATCTCCTTAATTGTTTCCTTGATAAAAACAATAATAGATGAGTGAACGTTTTTATTTGTCAGTGTTTATATCAAGTGAAAGAAACGGTGGTTTAAACTCAGCATAAAAGCAATAATCTTCCGTAAAAATAATTGAATACTTTTTGTTATCACTATCGTAAAAAAAAGATAATAAATGAACGGTTTCCTTTAATTTCGATATAATTTCTCCCACTTTAAGTAGCAGTTTCGTTTGCTCCGCTGGTAGAGAACAACAATCCAAACACTGTGTACCGGTCTCGTATCTGTATATATGTGTGTGGGTGTGCGTGTTGATGCATGTGTGAGTATATATGCATATTAATTCCTATAAAAGTATAGGGTTTGTACGTAATTTTCTTTCTCGAAATCGCTACCCATGAAGTAGGTATGTGTTGCCTCGCCTCTGACAGCTGATAGTATGATTCCCTATTGCTTTTTAATTATCTAATTATTCGATATTAACTCAGTATTCAATCCATATCCATTTATTACACATAGAATTTTACTTTATTATAAACTTTGCATTAAACTGACCGATTTAAGTGATTACGAATATTGCATATTTTATAATGTTTTGATTTTTTTATATCATTTTATTTTATCTTATTTCATTGATTTTTTTCAAAGTTTGATAACCACAAACCGGAAGTCCTAAACTCGAGTTTCGCCCTCCTTTCATGGTTTGTGGGCTGCAGCGTTGTCTGATCGTGGAAATAATTATATAAGTCATCTCACATTGAAAAATCTAATATTCATTTCCTCGCTTGGTTAGCTTGTTGTATGACATCGTCCTAGCGAGTATAACATCCTACTTGTGAGACATCGACCTGGGTTCTCAGTAGTTGGATCACTACACCCCTTGTTGAGAAATGTAGGTACATTCCACGATCGGCCATCTCGTCAAGATGCTAGAAAAAGACACATGTTTGACTCGTTAACATTTGCATGATTAGATAAAAATATATTTTAATTCTAATCGACTATTACATTAGTGTTGTTGTTTTCTTTTCTTTATGGCAATTAATTTTCAGAAAAAGAGATAAAGACAGATATAATTACAGAGAGAGTTAAAACGACAGAAGGAGAGAAATACAGAAACGACAGTTATAGGCAACGTTTAAAATAAGAAATCTACAACATCTACTAGGACAGAGAGAGAGAGAGAGAGTGAGAATGATGCATATAAATTTGGTCAGGGATGGTTAATTTGAAAATAGAGACATACATTAAATAACTGTTATTTGATAAGATCTATTTTACTTTCCGCATGGAGCAACGCGTCTTACAGGCTGTCAGACAATGGCCAACCCTCAAAGCTAGGATGGGTCATAAAATAAGTCATATTAAAAATATCTTTCATCATTTAAATTCCGGAATGTGTGTGTGCCTGTCTCTTTTGTATTTTAAAGACCCGGGAGGAGTGTCGATTTTTGGATAGGCCAATGATTGAGTAATTGACCTGTCAACTAATCGAACACGTGGAATCAGACAACAGATAAAAGATTAACTCGGAAGACACACCACGTATTCTGGGTCGCCTCCAGTCAGAAGTCAGTCGTGAACGAAGAAGGAAAACTGATACTTATCTTATTATACATAAATAATAGTAATTATCGTATAAATTCGCGTATCATCCGATTTTGCGTATTTCAATGTTATCTCAAAAATAATAGTTCACCATACATCCAATGTCTCATGCGAGTTAGGGTTAGGTTTAGGGTTAGGGTTAGGGAAATGTATGATTCCACTAACACTGAACTAATTAACGTTTGTTTCCTTAATCATATAAAATACATGTTAAAATATTCCTCCGTTTTGGGATTGAGTTATTGAACAACAAAAATATACTTAAATTCTTCTGATTACCCGTAATTTATAATTAACTGAATAAGTTACCCATCTTCCACTCAGCAATCAATTAACTTATCTCGCTTTCATTCATTTAGTGTTGATTCAAATACTATCTTATATTTGTTATATCTATATGAGCCTTCAGAGAAAGAGTGACTCTTTAGTCAGATAATTTACATAGTATGTTCGTAAATGCGTATTAGATAGACAACTAATAAGATTCATACTTCTATATATATAGGTAAGTATGTGCGTATGTTGATATATTTGCACATGCAGGATTCACTCCTAAACTATGATTTTATTAATATAGTTGCTATACATAAAGGTGAGTAATAGGGGTTATATATTAATTTAATTTCAATACATCAAGAGTGTGTGTAAACGTGACCTGAGTGCTTCGAGCATGAATAGACACAAAAGCCTGGGAGGGCATTTTCAAATGAGACATAAACTGATTTTTATTTACTCCTCCACAGGAGTTAGGCACAAAGCCAGTTTTATCTTACTACCACAAGTAAGATGTGACCCAAGATCGGGTCGAGAAAGTGGGGTTTGAAAAGCCAGCGCTCGAGAGGTGAGCACTCTGGCCATTTAAAAATTGCCTGGACAGCCCCGTCGGCATTCCCTGGTAGGGGCGCCTCAGACAGTAAGTAATAAACTTACTCCTCCCCAAAGAGGGGAGACAAAGCCTGGGAGGGTGGACCTCCTAGAACTGCACAGGACAGGCGTGCAGTATCCATCGGAACAGATACTACACTTTGATCTTAGCCAAAAGGCCAAGCGCCCTGATGGGAGCAGAAAGATGCATACGATTGGTGACGGAAGACAGACGAAAGTACAGGAAGATCAAACTACCAACAGACGATCACCCGACCAATCATATTTGCAATAGATGTAAACGCGACTGTCACTCACGCGTCAGTTTCGTCAGTAACACGCAAGTATGTAACACCAATCCAGCACGAGGCACAGATGCATAATCCTTCTGGACAGACAGATGCCATGAAGTTTTATAATATGATGAGGAGTTAATGCTTTAGATTGTGTTATAACACATCGCATAATAAGTATCGGGCCTGACATATAGATAGGCCCACTTAAAACAAATACATATGGGTTTTTAGGTGGCACGTCTCAGAATTTGAACCCAATCGGATTATTACTTTACAAATTACAGTTATGTAAGTAAAGGTTAGGGTTACTAATCTGAATTTCGTGTGTTGATTAATAATTGCTTTCTGATAAAGAACGAATACTGTTCAAGCAATGCAATGGCTTGATAAGTAATATTTGGACTCTGCTCCGCCAGGAACAATCGTTAAGAAATGGCATGCTGACTTAAAATTCGGTCGTACAGACACAAATGATGCTGAAAGCTCAGGTCGCCCCAATTTGGTCAGGTAGTCGTGTTACATAACTACTCCTGCTTGGACCGCGGCAGTACGCGTTACGTATACTCGTCGTGTAGAGGATTGTTCGTGTCGTCCAGTGGATGAATTCTTTCTTTTCTGCCGTCGTCTGTTGTCTGCAATAAAAGCCATGTTCTGCACTCCGAAGACAAACTCTTCTGATGAATTTAATTCATTTATTACAAGCGTTGTTATTTCAACTGGGGCTACGCCGAGAGAGAGGAAGAGAGCAAATCCTACTTTATCGTAGTTAGTTATTAATGTTTTCTTAACTATTCATAGAAAGGGGGAAGGATTCTCGCGCTTGTCTTCCCTGAAGGGAAATATTAATTATATTTACATTGTGAATCGCACGTCCTCTCAGTTCGCTTTCCGAATCAGACTGACATAAAACCTGCTTCTCACGAGAACGAGTGACGTCACAGATCCCTTTGTTTCCCACGCAAGGCCCGCGAAGTCACAGAGCTTCTCGCAGGTGTAGACCGACCCTTGATCTGGGGTCTCGTCACACGTAACCTTGTCAGGTCTGCCAGCTCCGACTGTGAGAACAAGCCCTGTTCTGCACTCGACTGCCCCGCGTTAATTCGCGCAAGTGAAACCCGATCTCCAACAGATACGTCCATTCCCATAGGGCCATTATCTAACAGTCGGAAAACAAAAAGGAAATTCACAGACAGTGTTGCTGATTGTAAATTGTAGTTGCGTGAGATACCAGAGAAGTTGAAGATTTCAGAAAACAGTATATTCAACCTTTTGCATGAATATTTGTCATTGAGATAGCTACATCCACCACTTCACTCAGGAATTAAATCGGCAGGTAACTGAGTTGACAGCAGCTGGTGAAAGCCGTCCAAAGCGACTAAAGATGTAGAAATTCGCAGACAGCGGTTTTGAGATGTGCAAAGTATTTGGCTTGTAATTCCTTAAAAAACGAAGAGCCATTCATAACGAGTATTATATAATATTATTCGTGCGGTTGAAGGAGAAAATCGCCCCCAAAACGGCCGAAAAGCCAATAAAAACCATGGTTAAACTACATGAATTGCACTTCAAATTCCTTTCGTTCCTAACTTATTTTCCAAATCTGGCCCCTAGCGACTACTGGCTGTTTGCAGACTTTAAACAAATTTTTATTTACCTCCTCGCCAGGAGGTTAAGCACAAGGCCAGTGTTATCTTACTCCCACAAGGTAAGATGTGACCCAAGGTCGGGTCGGGAAAGTGGGGCTTGAAATCCAGCACCTGAGATTGTAAGCACTCTGCCCATTAAAAATTGCCTGGACAGCCCCGTCGGCATTCCCCGGTAGGGGCGCCTCAGGCAATAAGCAATAAACTTACTCCTCCCCAAAGAGGGGAGGCAAAGCCTGGGAGGGTGGACCTCCTAGAACTGCACAGAAATGTCCCATAGACCGGCGTAAATCAAGCCCTGAAAGCCAAGACGATACCAGTCTATGGAATGCAGTATCCATCGGAACAGATACTACACTTTTATCTTGACAAAAAAACGAATTCTCCAGAGTTAGCGGTTTGACTTCAAATAAGAATGAATATCGGAAACTGAGGCGTTGTTTGATGTCAAATACAAGTTATTCTACCAGAAATGCATCAAATAGTTAGCGAAGCATTGGAATCAGGAGATCCCTCTAGAAGAAAAGTAGGTTGATGAATGAAGTAGAATTTTGCCTAAATGTTGTTTATTAGTTAGCCCCGGGAGTTATTTAATAACATGTTATCTCCCTTTATGAAGGGTAAAATCAAGATATAATGCAATTTAACTTCATTCTTAATCTCTTATTCAAATGTTGATAAAAATCAATTACGTTGTTTTTAACTCTAGAAAATGTATACAATTTAAGGCTTAAGGGTTCTTCAGAACAAATTGAAATTCAAAGATTCTTCTTAAATTAATTTCTAATTACTATGAATCAAATCTAATGCAATATTTGAATTTTCAAATGAGGGGTTGTGCCCATAGTATGCCTCCTAAAACCCCTTTTAAATACTCCAAAGAAAGTGGATTCTTGCGAATATTTATCAACCCTTAAATGCTATTTTATATTGATTTGAAAAATAATCATCGAAGGTTCTGATTATCTATTTAGCGGGGCTACTGATACAACATCATAGTAATAGCTATACATACTTGCAAACAGGTTCGTTGCAGATGTTAAACAAGTTGCAGTTTGACACATTTTCGTTAAATATTATATTAAATAAGCATTTTGTTGGAATGTGTCATACCTGAAACAAAAAGTATTTAAAGGTTTATTGATGTCTAATACCTACTATTAAAATTTCAAAAACATCGGTATTCAAATTGTCACGAAGGGCTTTCACCTATTTTCACCCCCTAATTAAAACTAAATATAGTCCACATTACGACCCTTTATGCTTAGCAGATATGTTCCCAAATTGATAATAATCGGTTAATGTTTAGAAGGTAATCATGTACATACAAATCTATTAATATATACACATATCTAACTTTATATAAATAGAGATATGTTTTCTGGTTTGCATTTAACTTTTACTGGAAGTTTCACCGTAACAATTTTTTTATCTGTGTCACATAATCAAAGTAACAGATCAGATTCACTTACACAAAATAAGACGACAGCAAACAACAAAACTAAGCCTTATCAATGATACTTGTTTATATTATACATTTGGTAAACTACATATACATTTAAGGTTCCTGCCCTCATCACTTCCTAAAACGTCATATCACACAAGCTGAATATCTTCACCTCCCGTTTTTCTCATCTCAAGGCTAAATTAAAAAAAGATTCAATGGGAATATCTGGTTTTCCTTCCCCCTTTATAATTTAAATTAATTCGAGCCGCGACTAAGGTTCGCCCCCACTCCCTCTGTATTTATTGTAATACCGCTCCCATTTCCTAATGACACCATATTCCAATCGCTGCTTAGAACTACAACCATCTATTTGTATCTCATAATTTGATTTTTTGGTTATCCACCTATCTATTCACAACATGTTGTACTTGTGTGATGTTTTCTTCAGACAATTATCTTGATAAAGTCTTATAATAAAGACAAAACAGTGATTAATACATAAACACTATTTTTTGGTTTTCCGTTTTAAATTCCATATGCATATATATGTATATATATAACATGTATATATGTTAATATATATATGTATATATATATATATATATATATATATATATATATATATACATATCTATATTAACATATATATATGTTAATATAGATATGTATATATATATATACATGTATATGTTAATTTTTTGGTTTTCCGTTTTAAATTCCATATGCATATATATATATACATACCTATATTAACATATATATATATATACATATATATATATATATGTTAATATAGATATGTATATATATACATATATATGTTAATATGTATATATATATATATATATATATATATATATATATATATATATATATATATATATATATGTGATTTTATGAAGGCTTACCAAAGCATTCCTTTCAGGACACCAATGATCACCATTAAAGATATTTTTTCTTACAAATATTATTTATTCAAATTAAATGTTTTTTCCTACACGTGTTTCACTACCAAACAGTTACTTGCTTGGCAGATCATCAGGGAAATTAAATGTCTGGAATACTGGTTTCAACTGCCGACAATACACAATGTGGCGTTGCAATAGTTGAGGTCACTTAAGAAGAGAAGAGGAAAAAAATAAAAATAAAAGTTAAAATTAAAAAACAAGGAAGAACAACGATAAAAAAGGAAAGTCCTAGAAAAGTCCTAGAAAAGTAGCTCGTGCATTATTTCTTCCACCAAGCCAACAAGCAAATAATCGGTCCCAAATACATTTAAAAAAAACAAAAAACGGAACAATGTGCGATAATACACTTTCACGTCGGCCGGCACAATGATGAATAAATCCCCCCCCCCACAAAAAAACAAAAGAACTAAATCATTCAAGAGACCGCTCACAAGTTACCATTCCAATTCAATGATAGTATGGGAATTCTAAATCCAACTTCTCACAAAGAAAAGTCAACATAAATGTTCGTCCGAGTTCGAAGAGCCTTATTTCAATGGCTGATTTCTTACCCTTCGAAACAAACACACGACGAGTTGAATGTCAATCTCGCAGAAAACTCCCTTATATTAAGAAAAAATCTTAATTAGTAGATAGAAACTATTTATTCAAAATACTGTTTTTAAAAATATTTATTATTAAACCTATTCTTTATAGAAATTAATTATCTAGTGTCTGGGACGTCATTTTACATTTTTGGAAAATATCCTTCATTTAATTAACTGCCGAATTATTATCGTTTTGTTTTTTAACGAAGCGAAAAAAGCCTATCCCGCAGAATTTGTTTTAAAAATATTATTCATATATCAAAAATAAAATGTTATTATAAAAAAGTGTTCTACAAAAATCTAGTTATTATTTTAAATCATTTAAAATATTTCCTTAACGGCTGTGTCTGTTTGCAACTCTCTGTGGAGAATATTATTCTATATTCCATAAATAAATGTTACTACGGAATATCGTTATCAGAAATCTATTTTCTATTTTGAAAAAAACTTTTTTAATGGACCGGGTTATTTTTTTGGCCAACTTTACGGGAAAATATCACTCTAACTCGTTAAATGACAGGAGACTTTGTTATTACTAATTTAAAATCCCGTACAAAATACTTTTTATAATAAAAATCCAATTGTTTCTATTTTTAGAAATTAAGTCCGTGTCGGCATGCATGTTTTTTAAATTATATTTTCCTTAATTATTTTTTCCCCATTCCTGCCACCCATAGTTTTATTTAATTTAATCTAATTAAAAACTAATTTAATTTAATTTAACCTAATTTAATTAAAAAGTGATAGCATCCAGGTTGCTATTTCTTATTTTTCACTTAAAATTACTTGAAATTCCCAATGCATTTCGTATAATATATCTATTTCTGAGAATAAATTGTGATTTATTATTTATTATTCCACTATCTTTTTATATGTAACAAAATTTCCCCCCTCTATTCTGCTGAATAAGTATTTACTATAGTTGACTATCAATGGGCCTTATTCCGATAGAATATTCCTACCTTATCACCCCCAACCTAAGTCCCGAGCCTCCGCTAATAATTGAATCAAGACATATCTTAGCATAAGTACGTGTTACTAATTCTCATCCTCTATATTATACACTAATTATTGCCCCAGATTGCCTCAGGAAGGGTCTATCCTGCCTATCTCTGCTGTAAGTTTATACTTCCCCCAATTCCCCATCTATCCAGGTTTTAGGCTTGATAACAGGTAACGGTTTCTATGCAGACAGCATTGTAGTATTTCCTGCCTAGCGTTCAGTAAATTATCTCTAGATGTCATGATGTGGTACGACTCCAATGCACATAGGTTGCATCTCTTCCTTTTGTTCGGTTTATATTTGTTAGCCCTCCCTAAAATTGACCATTTCAGTTCGAAAGGGTCTTGCCTAGCAATGAGGTTCTCACAAAACGGCCAACAGAAGTGTTAGGCCTATTATGCCTTCCCTTTGGCCTCCCCTGAAGGAACTCATGTGGTTTCTGAATCTATCTTTGAACTCACCCCCGGTGGAACCGATATATGATTTCCTACTACTCTCTGTTATCACATCGCATTTGTAGACAATGCTTGAAACTCTACAGTTCCCCCTCCAGTGGACAGATGTTAGAAGCTCTGCAGTTACAGTTGTGTGCTGGGCTGTTGCTGGATGTTCTACTACTACGGATATTTATAATGGAGGTTCTCACTGAACTGGTGTTACTGGGATCAACACCAGAAGAGAACATGGATTCCCTTGTTTTAGTTATCTTAGAATTATTATATCCTATGATGGATGTGGCTATATTTCTACAGGTTAAATAAGACAGTTTTACAGTATTTTTGTTAATGATTCCCCCCAATCTGCTATCCCTTGGAAAGGGTAAGAAATCAGCCATTGAAATAAGGCTCTTCGAACTCGGACGAACATTTATGTTGACTTTTCTTTGTGAGAAGTTGGATTTAGAATTCCCATACTATCATTGGATTGGAATGGTAACTTGTGAGCGGTCTTGAATGATTTAGTTCTTTTGTTTTTTTGTGGGGGGGGGGATTTATTCATTGTGCCGGCCGACGTGAAAGTGTATTATCGCACATTGTTCCGTTTTTGGGTTTTTTTTTAATGTATTTGGGACCGATTATTTGCTTGTTGGCTTGGTGGAAGAAATAATGCACGAGCTACTTTTCTAGGACTTTTCTAGGACTTTCCTTTTTTTATGGTTGTTCTTCCTTGTTTTTTAATTTTAACTTTTATTTTTATTTTTTTCCTCTTCTCTTCTTAAGTGACCTCAACTATTGCAACGCCACATTGTGTATTGTCGGCAGTTGAAACCAGTATTCCAGACATTTAATTTCCCTGATGATCTGCCAAGCAAGTCACTGCTTGGTAGTGAAACACGTGTAGGAAAAAACATTTAATTTGAATAAATAATATTTGTAAGAAAAAATATCTTTACTGGTGATCATTGGTGTCCTGAAAGGAATGCTTTGGTAAGCCTTCATAAAATCACATATAAATGCTCTGTACTCTGTAATCGAGTATCACGAGCTTGTTTTTATTGGAACAACCCCGGTCTTCACTGAATGATCTATTTTATTAGTGAAAAATCTAAATATATATATATATATATATATATATATATATATATATATATATATACAGTAATTCAGGTAAAGTAAACATCCACAGTATAAAATTCCGAATAATTCTAACTGGTCTTATAAAGAGTGCTCAATATTCAATAGAGCTTTCATATATAATTATTTTTTTTTACTTATACAGACATGTAGATAATCTGCAACACTGACATGACGATGTTGTTTAGGAGGAGGGTAATTCTTATCCTTCCTTCAGATCATATTTAGAAATATCATAACAGCTGCTGATCGATAACATCGGCATGCCAGTGTCGCGGTTCATTTACATATCTTTATAAATAAAAATAATTATATATATATATATATATATATATATATATATTGTTGTTTATATTACTGAATAAAGACTAAAGACGTGGAACAATTACTTCATGCCAGAATTTGAGTCAGGTATTTTTGCTTCTGGCGTTCATTAGATATATTTTGTCCATTTATAGCAAAAGGCGGTTGCATCGCATTTTCAACAAAAACAATGCAGCTAATTTGCCACTTTTCACGATGTGTTGTTCTACTTCGCTTTCTTCTGTTATGGACGTTTACTAAAAAGAACATTCTATCATATTGATAATAAGCGTGCTAGTTGATAGTTTACTATGGTTATGAGTGTACTCCACTCTTCTAGCTTAATATTATCATACAACTGTATCCTGCCAAGCTTTGCTATTAACAAGATGCAGCAGGTAGAAAAAAGAGACTTAGGATTAAAAATATATGAAAGAAGAGGACCAAACATTTGATTAAGCAAGAGCTTAATTGAACTGAAAAGTCTGAAGCACTCTGTGAGCAAAGATCAGCTGTACATCCTGTAACCATCGCTTATTTTATTATAAAGTTGTTTTTACAGCAAGCTCTCACATCTCAGATCTGTCTCAGAGTTGAGTTAAAGAAGCCTGTTGAGTTTGCACCTCACACCCTCAACCCTAGTCTATCTAGCAATGTTTCTCTGCGTCTACATTAACGACAGAGTTACGCATGGAAACACATGATCATTACGTCATCAGGAAGAAAGTCGGAGCTATTTAGCGGTATGTTTGCAAGGATATCATGGGCAATTTGTACTGCGCCTAAAGAAATGCAAAGTACTTAACGGAGTTCATTTCCAACACATATTCTAGGCTAAAGAAAATAATTGCAAATACACTCATGTTCTGATATGCTAATTTAAAGAAAATGAATCGGTTATTACCCCAGTTTAATTTTATTCTAGCAAAGAATTGAGAAATGCAGACCATCGAAGTTTGATGCTCTCTTTTGAAAAAACTTTCCACGCGCGTAATAAATCATAACTGTAATGATCCTTTGGTTTCCGCTATACATATAATCACGGTATTTAACTGTTAAGTTAGTATCTTCGTATATGTGAAGTTGTAGTTCCTGTCTGTTTCTTTGTTTATAACTTTAAAATTATAAACATTAGAAAATAATAACGGAAATATGAATAAGGGGTTCAGTGTAAGGAGCTGAGAATTACCCTGAGTGTCACGAGGTGGTTAAACACTATACATTTATTGAAAATTATTTAAATTGATGTCAATTGACATATGTTGTATAATGACTGGCCCTGTATTTTAAAATGTGTAGATCCACTAGTATGAATTGTGAAGGAAATAGAATTAAGAACAATTTGAGTGCTTTGTGATTTTGGAACAAACAGCCATGATTCATTAGTGAATCATTTTGCAAGGTCATAACAAATTTGAGGATAGGAAATGCTCCGATCAAAAGGTCAGAGACAAAGGGGATCTGAGTCTGTTATGACATTCGTTCGAGGGG
The DNA here is from genome assembly GCA_963556195.1 of Sepiola atlantica. Taxonomy (NCBI): domain Eukaryota; kingdom Metazoa; phylum Mollusca; class Cephalopoda; order Sepiida; family Sepiolidae; genus Sepiola; species Sepiola atlantica. Next base: position 100,235,850 of record OY744529.1, read on the forward strand.
CTGGGTGAGGGCTCTGACGTCACAGCTCCTGTATGTGAGAAATAAGTTTTAGTCGTGTTCCCGATTTTGGCGGAGATAGATCGCCACGCTTAGCCCGGGTGGCTTGTGTGAAAAGTTAGTTATGAGTTAGTTGGGGTTGGAAGCGACCCGGACCAATTGAGAATGTAACCGCTTACCGTGAGGGCTGTATCTCTTAGGAGATTCAGTACAATTAACGTTGTATTCCCCAGCGAGAAAGAAGATGTGAATGAAGAACCGATAATGGAACCCTCTCCGACCGAACCGTGGGAAAATAAATATGATGGAATCTCTCTCTGAAAAATCGTCTTAGAGTGTCTCTGTCCTCTGCTTAAAAACAAAATCTGCCACTTAGAACATGTACTTCACGACGATCACGAGCCAGAAACAAAGTTGAGGTGCCAACGAACTCACGACGAAGCGACGAACGAGAACTGCAGAGGTAACTTTCTTATAAGGTAAAATATCCTGAAAATGTGTTTAACCTGACTCTTACGAACTGTGTTGTATTAATAATTGTTTAAAAGGAACTTTGTTTAATGTCGACAGTTTAAAGGCTTAAAAGTCGCCTGCTTGAAATAGGTGTTTAAAGTGACTCTTGAAAATGTATTTAACATGACTCTTACTAACTATGTTTGATTAATAATTGTTTATAAGGAATTTGGTTTAAGGTCGGCAGTTTAAAGGCTTGGAGGCCGTCTGTTTAAAGATGTGTTAAAATGACTCTCCTAAAAATGTGTTTGGGGGGTTTGTTCAAGAGTGTTTTGCCAAAGTATTAAGAGAGGGATTCTAACCACTATTAGTCCTCTCATAGATTTTTCGCAATGTTTTCGATCCGGAGAGGATGAAATTCGAACTGTTTGAGTGGTTTCGGAGGGCTGCCTCAGTCGGCAGGATTTCTGTCTGTAGTAATAAATAAGCTCTCCCCCTGTGGTTCTCGTGACGTTTAATTTTAGTAGTTATGTCACACTTACACCGCTTCACATCAAAACAATGCTGATTGCATCCTGAGTTCCACGCCCTGAATATAATAAAATGTAAAAGTATAAAAATGAAAAAGGTAATATCGTGTTTAGCGATGTGTTTAGGCATTCATACTAAAGTTTTGATGTCTATCACTGTTTCTCTCTCTAACTCTCCCTGTCTATGTCTCTGTCTGTCGATCTCTCTGTGTCTGTCTGTCTGTTTGTCTGTGTTAATATAATTGATTTCAATATGGTAATAAAAGTTAATTATATATACACATATATATATATATATATATATAGAGAGAGAGAGAGAGAGAGAGAGAGCGAGAGAGAGAGAGAGAGAGAGCGAGAGAGAGAGAGAGAGAGAAAAGAGAGTAGTGCAGTATTAGTGCAGTTCCAACGAGAGAAAATTATCTATGTAAAGGAGTAAGGCTACCAACATTTGTAAAAAGTGCAATTCAACATTTATTTATTATTTAGTTATTTTATCTTTTTATAATTTAATATAACGCGTTTCAAGCGGTGTCCGCTCTCATCACATATGTAAATCCATTTGAAGAAATGTCTTTCGATTTGCGGGGGGGGGGGTGTTTTGATATTTTTATTTTTATTATTTTTGCTTCTCTTGGTCCAAGTCGTGTGTGTTTATTAAGTACGTGTGATGTTGACCTTTATTTATTCGGTTATCTCCATTTCTTGAAATGTTTGGATTTTCTTTTGAATTTATTATTTTTATTGCCCTGTTGCATTATAGGCGGTTGTGCCCGTGTGTGTGTATGTGTTTCTGTGTGTGTGTAGTCGGTTATCTTGTACATAGGTGAGCGACATACATATACATCCACACACACACACACACGCACATAATACATATATGTGCACACACAGGCGTATGGTTAGATAGCTAAATAAACGCAGGGATATATATATATATATATATATATATATACATATATATATATATATAACCACGTGAGCATAGACGTAAAACTTGTGATACTAGACTGAGTCTACGAACTACGTTCGATCCCATGCAACCGTCTGCAATCGCTACTCCTGCACTGATGAGGGTAAATAAAACCGAAACGATATCGTCTGTAAGTAAAAAAAATAATATTCAAAAGTATTTACATTTAATGCCCGTTTAAGATTGATAATCTTAATAGTAGATCCCTGTTTAGAATTACACAAAGCGATTATGCAAAGTTCCGCTCGAGCGTCGAACACTCTAGACAACAATAACACTTCCCCCCCCCCGTCTCTCGGGTAAGTGAACGTTAATTTCAATTACTGTCTGTGGTAATTTCTCGTGGCCGCGTAGGCATTGACGTTAGACTCGTGATTCGTAGACTAAATCTACGAACTGCGTTCAATCCCATGCGACCACCTTAAACAACCACTCCTGCACTGATATATTTACAGTGTATATATATATATATATATATATATATATATATTTAAATTAATATTTGAAATATATATATATATATAGTGAATGCTTTTATTCAAACATGTACAAGGTCTGCTACACTGGCATGTCGATGTTATCGATCTACAGCTCTCAAGATATATTTTTTGATCCAACCTGGTTGCTGAATTCCAGGGAGAGCCCTGGAATCCAGCAACGAGGTTGGATCAAAAAATAATTTTCTGCCTGATGAGACCTCAGCTCTTGAGAGCTGTAGATCGATAACATCGACATGCCAGTGTAGCAGACTTTGTACATGTTTGAATAAAAGCATTCACAATACAGCTCTATATTTTATTGAGCACTCTTTTATAAACCCGGTTTGATTCCCTTTGTTGTGGATTTTTACCCTACCTGGATTACTATATATATATATATATATATATATATATATATATATATATATATATATATATATATATATAATTCGATACAATGTAAGCTGTAATGGAAAACTAGACAAAACAACAAAATACAAAAGTGAAAATCCCATAAAAAGCCTAATGGACTAATATTTCGTTTTTCTTATCGAGAGCAACTTTTCAAAGTAAAACTGCGATGCTATTCATATCAGCTTTAATCACATCACTCAGTGAGTCTCGGGCCTTACATATAAAAAAATGCCATTAATTAAAACATCAATATTATTTTTATAATTTACTTAACTTCGAATCACACGTTTCAAAATGTCAGTTTGATCGAAGTATTAGTAAACAAATTACAGTTTTTTTTAAGTGAAACCACTGTTTCAGTTTTTTCGAAACAATGAGATATCTAAGAAAATCGAAAGCTGCGTTTGTTACCAGTAGATCAAATATTACAACTCGTCGACGATTCAGAGCGTTGTTTTCGCGTCAATATGTGACAACGGAATAAATATAGGCACACCACCTTACTTCGAAGTGAAATTTACAGCGGAAGATGAAAGCCGCTTAAAGAAACAAAATACACAAACATCAGCAATTAAGGTTTCGGCTTCCTTGTTTTTAGAGTCGTGAAGAATTTTGTTAATGTGATTACCTTGAGAAAGAAAACACCATGATATTATATAGCATTATTGGTGCCAGAAAACGATGAGAAAGGTTAAATGAATTGATCTCTCACCAAAACAAAATGAATTGCAATTCGAATGGCTTCCGCACCCACAGTATTCTCCAAATTTCCCCCCAAAGACTACTGCCTGTTTAAACACTTTAGACGAATGCTGCAGGGGATAAGATTAGAATCCAATGACGAAATAATATTGGAAACCGAGGCGTATTTTTAGGCCTAACACAAATCTTTCAACAGAAAGGCATCGAATAGTTAGAGACGCACTGGAATCAGCTTGTCACCGTAGAAAATTACTATGTTGATGTATAAAGTCGAATTTTGCCTGAAAGTCTTTTTTGTTTTTTTCATTAATCTTGGCCGACACTAAATGAGTGTTGTTGTATATAAAAATAAACATCGTGAGGAGTAGGGAATTCAATAGGTTTGCTAGAAGAAGCTAAATGAGAAAAAAAAAGATTTAATTGCCGTCGATGTTATATATATATAAATATATATATATATATATATATATATATATATATATATATATATATTCATATTTGTCGCTCCTTAATTATTAGTAGAGCACTTTAGTCGTACTGCAAATACAGCGTGACGTCATTTGCTTTATAATGCATCATTCCTTAATATAAGTAGAATGCCTGCGATGTCATCGCCGCTTATAAATGTATTTAATCTACCACTGTTTATCAGCCGTTCAGATATTGGCCGCGAGGTTTAAGACGTTGGGTTGGAGTTGAAAAATACTTATAATCCAGGGTTTCGAATCGTGTGACCAGTAGTGAATAGTCAAACTTCTACGCTGAAGAGTCTTGATTGAAAAAAGATGAAACGTATACGTCCGTAGATAATAAACACAACAAATATTTTCATATATATATATATATATATATATGTGTGTGTGGGTGTGTGTGTGTGTATATATATATGTTTATATATATGTGTGTATATATATATATATATATATATATATATATATATATATATGTTCAGGTTATATCCTCATAGTCTCTTATATATATATATGTATATATAAGTGCAGATTAGTCGTCCGAGGCTATAGCAATGCGATGTGGTTGCCGTAAGATGGAAAAGTGAAAAGAAATAAACGCAGGGAGAAAGTGAAACTCAAAACGATTCATTAATAATTTCACGAAAACTGATTAAATACCAAACAGTAAATACTGTCCGGTAAGTAACAGATCGGCAAAGGGTAATCTTAAATTTTCGAATTCGAAGTTTGGTATTTAATCAGTTTTCGTGAAATTATTAATGAATCGTTTTGAGTTTCACTTTCTCCCTGCGTTTATTTCTTTTCACTTTTCCATCTTACAGCAACCACATCGCATTGCTATAGCCTCGGACGACTAATCTGCACTTACATTTACCAGCAATGCTTCAAGCAAACTACAATCTCCTTTTATATGTATATATATATATATATATATATATATATATATATATATATATATATATATATATATATTAACATATATGTGTATATGTTTATATATATATATGTATATTAAAAATAACCGACAATTTTTGTCTGGCTATTTTAGTGTTGATCAACACTAAAATAGCCAGACAAAAATTGTCGGTTATTTTTAATAATACGTGTCTTAAAGAAAAAATGCTGCCTCGATACACATATATGTATATATATATATATGTATATATATATATATATAGATACATATATATTAACATATATGTGTATATGTTTATATATATATATATATGTTAATGTATATATGGATGTATATCTTTTATATATTAATGCGATATGGTGTGTGTTCGTGTATTACGCTTACATCAAAAGCTCTGAACATGCGTGCCGCATCTAGATTTGAACAAGAATACAAGTAACCTAATTTTCGTAATATTTCAAGTATTTTCCTTTGACACAACGGTTAGCAGTGTAGGAATTGATGTCAGTTTTTAATGTCGGCCCGACTGGTTAATAGTTCGATCCCAACCAACCTCCAATATTTTTCTACATCGAAGCTGGGGAGGTTGGGAGGGGACGCCCGAAGAGACAAATATGAATACGATAGCGTGGGTGTTATGTTGTGTGTCACGCTTACATCAAAAGAAACGACCTTCCGAATCTTTGTATGCTACTCATGAATTTGAGTCATATTTAATTTAATCTAAAGCATATACAAAGTAAGGTTTAGTCGTAAAATATTACCTTCACTAGAAATATTGTATATAAATAAGTTTAGTAAATTGTTTCATGTATTGTTTTCATTTTTTAAAATTAAATATACAAGTCAAACTTTATCATATTTTATTAAAACATGTATAGGTTAGGAACAAGATAATTAGTATTGAAAACAACTTTTCGTGTAATTTACACGGGTCCCGCTAGTTATTATAGGAGAAGGGTAAGATTTTCAAATTGTTTTCAAGTCTTCATTAAATAATGTAAACAATGATATATATATATATATATATATATATATATATATATATGCATATCGAGGGCATTTTTTCCTTACGACACGTATTATTAAAAATAACCGACAATTTTTGTCTGGTTATTTTAGTATTGATCCCTTCATTTTTCCGGATTAAAATCTTAATCTCGGAAGAAAATTGGCTGATGAAACTGCCGTAATGTACATGTTGGTCCAGAGTACTTTCTGACCAGTCTGGGTCCATCGTCAGTGGAATAATGACAAACAGGTAAAGACCTGGAGTGAGATTTATAATTAACTAGCGGGGCTACCCGGCGTTGCTCGGGGTCATAAAAACATATAATTGAAGAAAAATCGTGTGTGTAACATCTTTATATTCAAACTTCTATCTCCCCCTCCTCTATAGCCGTCTCTTTATCTTTCTACCTTTCTCTTCCCTGGTCGCCCCATTTCACTGCTACTTTCTAATTTTGCTTTTTGTGAAAGCTGCTTCTTCCCTACCATTTCTCCTACGTTTCCCAGGGCAATAGTATGACATATTTCTATAAAAAGTACGACATCTATTTGCGCTTTCTATATAAGTACTTATCTCCGCCCCGGTGTTCATACTATATACATATCTATCACCACCCCGGTGCACATACAATATACATACCTATCGCCGCCCCAGGGCAGATACTATATGAGTACCTATTGCTGCCCCGGTATGCATACTACATAAGTACCTATCGCTGCCCCGGTGCAAATGCTACATACGTACGTATCGCCGCCCTAGTGCGAATGCTGCATACGTACCTATCGCCGCTCCGTTGCGAATGCTACATACGTACCTATCGCCGCCCCGGTGCAAATGCTAAATACGTCCCTATAGCCGGTCTGATACGAATGCTAAATATGTACTTATCGCCGACCCGGTGCGCGTGCTAAATACATACCTATCGCCGCCCTGGTGAGCGTGCTATATACGTACTGATCGCCGGCCCGGAGTGCATGCTAAATAAATACCTATCACCACCCTGGTGCGCATTCTATATACATACTTACTGCCATCCGTGTGCACATGCTATATAGTACCTATCGCCATCTCTATGCACTATTATACACGTACCTATTGCCACCCCGGTGCACATACTATATATATGCCTATCGCCGCCCCAGTGCGCATACTATATTCGTACCTATCGCCGCCCCGGTGTGAATACTATATACTTACCTACGAAATATTTTAAGTTCAAAAATACAAAAAAAATTCACCCGACCTCTTAAAAAGTTTGGCCCGACCTCTACAATTTTCCCCGACCCCTAATATCTCAAACCGCACCACCCAATTTTGTTTTACTCTCCTCCAACCCTGAGAAATATTCTAAGTTCAAAACAAAAATATTAAAAAAAAACTTGGCTTGACCCCTATGAAGTTCGGCCTGACCCATAAAATTTTCCCCGGCATTCGTCGATGTGAGAGCCTAAGGCGAAATTTGAAGGAGTACGAGTATTAGTCGGTAAGAGAGAGATCCCGACCGTGGGCGCGTATCAGCCCGTACTTTAGGGGAGAGGAAGTGCACAAAAGGAAAAGGGATTCCAAAATAAAATGATAATCTGATTTTTGATTCGACAGTGTAAGATCGCCCCCTATCGGATAGGACTAGATAATACACTTTATCTCAAGGCAAAAATGCCGAGAACAGATACTACACTTTGATCTTAGCCAAAAGGCCAAGGAAGCAACCGAAATTCACCTATTTATCTACATCCCACAAAGTAGAATGTGACACAAGGTCGGAAGGTGGGAATTTTCACTCTAGAGGAAGAGTGAGGTGAATCTCAAAAAATGGCCTGGGCAGGGCGCCTCAGACAGTAAGCAATAAACTTACTCCTCCCCAAAGAGGGGAGGCAAAGCATGGGAGGGTGAAAAAATTTTTTTCCGGTTCTGAGATATTATACGTCCCGGGGCTGGCCGATCATAATGATGTCAACCGTGTGACTGTTTGTTGGGTCCTCTCGGAGGAGTATCTGGACATACAAACAAACAAACAAACAGACAAACAGACATACAGACAACTGCCCTTTATATAATAGACTAGCGGGGCTAACCGGCGTTTTGAAGGAAAATCGCGTGTGTTACATCTTTATATTCAAACTTCTATTTCTCCCCCTCCTCTGTAGCCGTCTCTTCATCTTTCTACCTTTCTCTTCCCTGGTCGCCCTATTTCACCGCTACTTTCTAATTTTGCCTTTTGCGAATGCTGGTTCTTCCTCACCATTTCTCCTACGTTGCGCAAGGCAATAGTATGACATATTTCTATAAAAAGTACCACATCTATCTGCGCCTTCTATATAGGTACTTATCTCCGCCCCGGTGTTCATACAATATACATATCTATCGCCACCCCGGTGCACATACAATATACGTACCTATCGCCGCCCCAGGCAGATACTATATAAGTACCTATTGCCGCCCCGGTATGCGTACTAAATAAGTACCTATCGCTGCCCCAGTGCACATGCTACATACGTACCTATCGCACCCCCAGTGCGAATGCTGCATACGTACCTATTGCCGCCCCGTTGCGAATGCTACATACGTACCTATCGCCGCTCCGGTGCGCGTGCTAAATACGTACCTATCGTCGCCCTCGTGTGCGTGCTATATACGTGACCCAGCTATAAAACATAGTGACTTAACCATAAATCGTAGTGACTTAACAATCAAACGTAGTGACCAACCATAAAAAGTGGTAACCCAACCATAAAACGTAGTGACCCAACCATAAAAAGTGTTGACCCAACAATGATACGTAGTGACCCAGCAATAAAACTTGGTTACACAACATATAAACGTAGTAACCAACAATAAAACGTAGTGACCTAACTATAACTCGCTGTGACCCAACAATGAAATTTAGTGACCCAACCATAAAAAGTGATTACCAAACCATAAAACGTAGTGACCCAACCATAAAAAGTGATTACCAAACAATAATACGTAGTGACCGAGCAATAAAACGTGGTGACCGAACATTAAAACGTAGTGACCCAACAATAAAACGTAGTGACCAACCATAAAAAGTGGTGACCTAACAATAAATCGTAGTGACCCAACAATAAAACGTAGTTACCTAACAATAAATCATAGTGACCCAACAATAAAAAGTAGTGGCCCAACGATAAAACGTAGTGACCAACATTAAAAAGTGGTGACCCAACAATAAAAGTAGTGACCCAGCAATAAAAAGTGGTGACCCAACAATAAAACGTAGTGACCAAACCATGAATCGTAGTGACCACACAATAAAACGTAGTGACCCCCCCATAAAAGTGGTGACCCAACAATAAAAAGTAGTGACCAGCTATAAAAAGTAGTGACCCAGAATAAAACGTAGTGACCCAACCAAAAAAGTGGTGACTCAACAATAAAAAGTGGTGACCCAACAATAAAAATCGTTACCCAACAATAATAAGTCGTGACCCAACAATAAAATGTGGTGACCCAACAATAATGCGTAGTGACCTAACCATAAATTGTAGTGACCCGACCATAAAAAAGTTGTGACCAAACAAATAAACGTACTGACCCATCAATAAAACGTGGTGACTCAACGATAAAAGTTGTGACCCAGCAATAAAACGTAGTGATTATCATAAAAAGTGGTGACCCAGCAATAAAAAGTAGTGACCCAACAATAAAACGTAGTGACCTAACCATAAATCCTAGTGACCAAACAATAAAACGTAGTGACCCAACCATAAAACGTTGTGACCCAACCATAAAACGTAGTGACCCAACAATAAAACGTAGTGACCTAACCATAAAACATAGTGACCAACCATAAAAAGTGGTGACCCAACCATAAAACGTAGTGACCCATCAATAAAACGTGGTGACTCAACGATAAAAGTTGTGACCCAGCAATAAAACGTAGTGACCAACATAAAAAGTGGTGACCCAGCAATAAAAAGTAGTGACCCAACAATAAAACGTAGCGACCTAACCATAAATCGTAGTGACCCAACAATAAAACGTAGTGACGCAACCATAAAACGTTGTGACCCAACCATAAAACGTAGTGACCAAACAATAAAACGTAGTGACCCAACAATAAAACGTAGTGACCCAACCATAAAACGTAGTGACCTAACCATAAATCGTCGTGACCCAACAATAAAACGTAGTGACCCAACCATAAAACGTTGTGACCCAACCATAAAACGTAGTGACCCAACAATAAAACGTAGTGACCCAACAATAAAACGTAGTGACCTAACCATAAATCGTAGTGACCTAACCACAAAAAGTGGTGACCCAACCATAAAACGTAGGGACCCATCAATAAAACGTGGTGACTCAACGATAAAAGTTGTGACCCAGCAATAAAACGTAGTGACCAACATAAAACGTTGTGACCAACCATAAAAAGTAGTGACCAACAATAAAACGTAGTGACCTAACAATGAATCGTAGTGACTCAACCATAAAAAGTGGTGACCCAACAATAAAAAGTGGTGACCCGACAATAAAACGTAGTGACCCAGCAATAAAAAGTGGTAAACCAGAACAAAACGTGGTGACCCAACCAAAGAAATAGTGACTCCACAATAAAAAGTGGTGACCCAACAATAAAAGTCGTGACTAAACAATAAAGTGGTGACCCAACAATAAAACGTTGTGACCCAACAATAAAACGTGGTGACCCAACAGAAAAAGTGGTTACTTAACAATAAAAAGTGGTGACCCAACAATAAAAGTCGTGACCCATCAATAAAATTTCATGACGCAGCAATAAAACGTGTGACTTAACGATAAACGTGGTGACCCAACCATTAAACGTATTGACCCATCCATAAAACGTGGTGACCCAACCAGAAAAGTGGTTACTTAACAATAAATAGTGGTGACCAACAATAAAAGTCGTGACCCAACAATAAAACGTCGTGACGCAGCAATAAAACGTAGTGACTTAACCATAAACGTTGTGACCCAACCATTAAACGTGGTGACCCAACAATAAAACGTGGTAACCCAACAACAAAACGTAGTGACCTTACCCTAAATCGTAGTGACCCAACCATAAAAAGTGGTGACCCAACCATTAAACGTAGTGACCCATCAATAAAACGTGGTGACTCAACGATAAAAGTTGTGACCCAGCAATAAAACGTAGTGACCAACATAAAAAGTGGTGACCCAGCAATAAAAAGTAGTGACCCAGCAAAAAAAGTAGTGACCCAACCATAAAACGTAGAGACCTAACCATAAATCGTCGTGACCCAACAATAAAACGTAGTGACCCAACCATAAAACGTTGTGACCCAACCATAAAACGTAGTGACCCAACAATAAAACGTAGTGACCTAACCATAAATCGTAGTGACCCAACCACAAAAAGTGCTGACCCAACCATAAAACGTAGTGACCCATCAATAAAACGTGGTGACTCAACGATAAAAGTTGTTACCCAGCAATAAAACGTAGTGACCAATATAAAACGTTGTGACCCAACCATAAAAAGTAGTGACCAACAATAAAACGTAGTGACCTAACAATAAAACGTAGTGACCCAACCATAAACGTTGTGACCCAACCATAAAACGTAGTGACCCAACAATAAAACGTAGTGACCTAACCATAAAACATAGTGACCAACCATAAAAAGTGGTGACCCAACCATAAAACGTAGTGACCCATCAATAAAACGTGGTGACTCAAAGATAAAAGTTGTGACCCAGCAATAAAACGTAGTGACCAACATAAAAAGTGGTGACCCAGCAATAAAAAGTAGTTACCCAACAATAAAACGTAGTGACCCAACAATAAAAAGTGGTGACCCGACAATAAAACGTAGTGACCCAGCAATCAAAAGTGGTGACCCAGAACAAAACGTGGTGACCCAACCAAAGAAATAGTGACTCCACAATAAAAAGTGGTGACCCAACAATAAAAGTCGTGACTAAACAATAAAGTGGTGACCCAACAATAAAACGTTGTGACCCAACAATAAAACGTGGTGACCCAACCATAAAACGTGGTGACCCAACAGAAAAAGTGGTTACTTAACAATAAAAAGTGGTGACCCAACAATAAAAGTCGTGACCCATCAATAAAATTTCATGACGCAGCTATAAAACGTGTGACTAAACGATAAACGTATTGACCCAACCAGAAAAGTGGTTACTTAACAATAAATAGTGGTGACCAACAATAAAAGTCGTGACCAAATAATAAAATGTCGTGACGCAGCAATAAAACGTAGTGACTTAACCATAAATCGTAGTGACCCAACAATAAAACGTAGTGACGCAACCATAAAACGTTGTGACCCAACCATAAAACGTAGTGACCCAACAATAAAACGTAGTGACCCAACAATAAAACGTAGTGACCCAACCATAAAACGTAGTGACCTAACCATAAATCGTCGTGACCCAACAATAAAACGTAGTGACCCAACCATAAAACGTTGTGACCCAACCATAAAACGTAGTGACCCAACAATAAAACGTAGTGACCCAACAATAAAACGTAGTGACCTAACCATAAATCGTAGTGACCTAACCACAAAAAGTGGTGACCCAACCATAAAACGTAGGGACCCATCAATAAAACGTGGTGACTCAACGATAAAAGTTGTGACCAAGCAATAAAACGTAGTGACCAACATAAAACGTTGTGACCAACCATAAAAAGTAGTGACCAACAATAAAACGTAGTGACATAACAATGAATCGTAGTGACTCAACCATAAAAAGTGGTGACCCAACAATAAAAAGTGGTGACCCGACAATAAAACGTAGTGACCCAGCAATAAAAAGTGGTAAACCAGAACAAAACGTGGTGACCCAACCAAAGAAATAGTGACTCCACAATAAAAAGTGGTGACCCAACAATAAAAGTCGTGACTAAACAATAAAGTGGTGACCCAACAATAAAACGTTGTGACCCAACAATAAAACGTGGTGACCCAACAGAAAAAGTGGTTACTTAACAATAAAAAGTGGTGACCCAACAATAAAAGTCGTGACCCATCAATAAAATTTCATGACGCAGCAATAAAACGTGTGACTTAACGATAAACGTGGTGACCCAACCATTAAACGTATTGACCCATCCATAAAACGTGGTGACCCAACCAGAAAAGTGGTTACTTAACAATAAATAGTGGTGACCAACAATAAAAGTCGTGACCCAACAATAAAACGTCGTGACGCAGCAATAAAACGTAGTGACTTAACCATAAACGTTGTGACCCAACCATTAAACGTGGTGACCCACAAATAAAACGTGATGACCCAACAACAAAACGTAGTGACCTTACCCTAAATCGTAGTGACCCAACCATAAAAAGTGGTGACCCAACCATTAAACGTAGTGACCCATCAATAAAACGTGCTGACTCAACGATAAAAGTTGTGACCCAGCAATAAAAGGTAGTGACCAACATAAAAAGTGGTGACCCAGCAATAAAAAGTAGTGACCCAGCAAAAAAAGTAGTGACCCAACCATAAAACGTAGAGACCTAACCATAAATCGTCGTGACCCAACAATAAAACGTAGTGACCCAACCATAAAACGTTGTGACCCAACCATAAAACGTAGTGACCCAACAATAAAACGTAGTGACCTAACCATAAATCGTAGTGACCCAACCACAAAAAGTGCTGACCCAACCATAACACGTAGTGACCCATCAATAAAACGTGGTGACTCAACGATAAAAGTTGTTACCCAGCAATAAAACGTAGTGACCAATATAAAACGTTGTGACCCAACCATAAAAAGTAGTGACCAACAATAAAACGTAGTGACCTAACAATAAAACGTAGTGACCCAACCATAAAACGTTGTGACCCAACCATAAAACGTAGTGACCCAACATTAAAACGTAGTGACCTAACCATAAAACATAGTGACCAACCATAAAAAGTGGTGACCCAACCATAAAACGTAGTGACCCATCAATAAAACGTGGTGACTCAAAGATAAAAGTTGTGACCCAGCAATAAAACGTAGTGACCAACATAAAAAGTGGTGACCCAGCAATAAAAAGTAGTTACCCAACAATAAAACGTAGCGACCTAACCATAAATCGTAGTGACCCAACCATAAGACGTAGTGACCCAACAATAAAACGTAGTGACCCAACAATAAAACGTAGTGACCTAACCATAAATCGTCGTGACCCAACAATAAAACGTAGTGACCCAACCATAAAATGTTGTGAGCCAACCATAAAACGTAGTGACCCAACAATAAAACGTAGTGACCCAACAATAAAACGTAGTGACCTAACCATAAATCGTAGTGACCTAACCACAAAAAGTGGTGACCCAACCATAAAACGTAGTGACCCATCAATAAAACGTGGTGACTCAACGATAAAAGATGTGACCCAGCAATAAAACGTAGTGACCAACATTAAACGTTGTGACCAACCATAAAAAGTAGTGACCAACAATAAAACGTAGTGACCTAACAATGAATCGTAGTGACCCAACCATAAAAAGTGGTGACCCAACCATAAAAAGTGGTGACCCAACAATAAAAAGTGGTGACCCGACAATAAAACGTAGTGACCCAGCAATAAAAAGTGGTGACCCAGAACAAAACGTGGTGACCCAACCAAAGAAATAGTGACTCCACAATAAAAAGTGGTGACCCAACAATAAAAGTCGTGACTAAACAATAAAGTGGTGACCCAACAATAAAACGTTGTGACCCAACAATAAAACGTGGTGACCCAACCATAAAACGTGGTGACCCAACAGAAAAAGTGGTTACTTAACAATAAAAAGTGGTGACCCAACAATAAAAGTCGTGACCCATCAATAAAATTTCATGACGCAGCTATAAAACGTGTGACTAAACGATAAACGTATTGACCCAACCAGAAAAGTGGTTACTTAACAATAAATAGTGGTGACCAACAATAAAAGTCGTGACCAAATAATAAAATGTCGTGACGCAGCAATAAAACGTAGTGACTTAACCATAAATCGTAGTGACCCAACAATAAAACGTAGTGACGCAACCATAAAACGTTGTGACCCAACCATACAACGTAGTGACCCAACAATAAAACGTAGTGACCCAACAATAAAACGTAGTGACCCAACCATAAAACGTAGTGACCTAACCATAAATCGTCGTGACCCAACAATAAAACGTAGTGACCCAACCATAAAACGTTGTGACCCAACCATAAAACGTAGTGACCCAACAATAAAACGTAGTGACCCAACAATAAAACGTAGTGACCTAACCATAAATCGTAGTGACCTAACCATAAAAAGTGGTGACCCAACCATAAAACGTAGGGACCCATCAATAAAACGTGGTGACTCAACGATAAAAGTTGTGACCAAGCAATAAAACGTAGTGACCAACATAAAACGTTGTGACCAACCATAAAAAGTAGTGACCAACAATAAAACGTAGTGACATAACAATGAATCGTAGTGACTCAACCATAAAAAGTGGTGACCCAACAATAAAAAGTGGTGACCCGACAATAAAACGTAGTGACCCAGCAATAAAAAGTGGTAAACCAGAACAAAACGTGGTGACCCAACCAAAGAAATAGTGACTCCACAATAAAAAGTGGTGACCCAACAATAAAAGTCGTGACTAAACAATAAAGTGGTGACCCAACAATAAAACGTTGTGACCCAACAATAAAACGTGGTGACCCAACAGAAAAAGTGGTTACTTAACAATAAAAAGTGGTGACCCAACAATAAAAGTCGTGACCCATCAATAAAATTTCATGACGCAGCAATAAAACGTGTGACTTAACGATAAACGTGGTGACCCAACCATTAAACGTATTGACCCATCCATAAAACGTGGTGACCCAACCAGAAAAGTGGTTACTTAACAATAAATAGTGGTGACCAACAATAAAAGTCGTGACCCAACAATAAAACGTCGTGACGCAGCAATAAAACGTAGTGACTTAACCATAAACGATGTGACCCAACCATTAAACGTGGTGACCCACAAATAAAACGTGATGACCCAACAACAAAACGTAGTGACCTTACCCTAAATCGTAGTGACCCAACCATAAAAAGTGGTGACCCAACCATTAAACGTAGTGACCCATCAATAAAACGTGCTGACTCAACGATAAAAGTTGTGACCCAGCAATAAAACGTAGTGACCAACATAAAAAGTGGTGACCCAGCAATAAAAAGTAGTGACCCAGCAAAAAAAGTAGTGACCCAACCATAAAACGTAGAGACCTAACCATAAATCGTCGTGACCCAACAATAAAACGTAGTGACCCAACCATAAAACGTTGTGACCCAACCATAAAACGTAGTGACCCAACAATAAAACGTAGTGACCTAACCATAAATCGTAGTGACCCAACCACAAAAAGTGCTGACCCAACCATAACACGTAGTGACCCATCAATAAAACGTGGTGACTCAACGATAAAAGTTGTTACCCAGCAATAAAACGTAGTGACCAATATAAAACGTTGTGACCCAACCATAAAAAGTAGTGACCAACAATAAAACGTAGTGACCTAACAATAAAACGTAGTGACCCAACCATAAAACGTTGTGACCCAACCATAAAACGTAGTGACCCAACATTAAAACGTAGTGACCTAACCATAAAACATAGTGACCAACCATAAAAAGTGGTGACCCAACCATAAAACGTAGTGACCCATCAATAAAACGTGGTGACTCAAAGATAAAAGTTGTGACCCAGCAATAAAACGTAGTGACCAACATAAAAAGTGGTGACCCAGCAATAAAAAGTAGTTACCCAACAATAAAACGTAGCGACCTAACCATAAATCGTAGTGACCCAACCATAAGACGTAGTGACCCAACAATAAAACGTAGTGACCCAACAATAAAACGTAGTGACCTAACCATAAATCGTCGTGACCCAACAATAAAACGTAGTGACCCAACCATAAAATGTTGTGAGCCAACCATAAAACGTAGTGACCCAACAATAAAACGTAGTGACCCAACAATAAAACGTAGTGACCTAACCATAAATCGTAGTGACCTAACCACAAAAAGTGGTGACCCAACCATAAAACGTAGTGACCCATCAATAAAACGTGGTGACTCAACGATAAAAGATGTGACCCAGCAATAAAACGTAGTGACCAACATTAAACGTTGTGACCAACCATAAAAAGTAGTGACCAACAATAAAACGTAGTGACCTAACAATGAATCGTAGTGACCCAACCATAAAAAGTGGTGACCCAACCATAAAAAGTGGTGACCCAACAATAAAAAGTGGTGACCCGACAATAAAACGTAGTGACCCAGCAATAAAAAGTGGTGACCCAGAACAAAACGTGGTGACCCAACCAAAGAAATAGTGACTCCACAATAAAAAGTGGTGACCCAACAATAAAAGTCGTGACTAAACAATAAAGTGGTGACCCAACAATAAAACGTTGTGACCCAACAATAAAACGTGGTGACCCAACCATAAAACGTGGTGACCCAACAGAAAAAGTGGTTACTTAACAATAAAAAGTGGTGACCCAACAATAAAAGTCGTGACCCATCAATAAAATTTCATGACGCAGCAATAAAACGTGTGACTAAACGATAAACGTGGTGACCCAACCATTAAACGTATTGACCCAACCAGAAAAGTGGTTACTTAACAATAAATAGTGGTGACCAACAATAAAAGTCGTGACCCAATAATAAAATGTCGTGACGCAGCAATAAAACGTAGTGACTTAACCATAAACGTTGTGACCCAACCATTAAACGTGGTGAACCAACAATAAAACGTGGTGACCCAACAACAAAACGTAGTGACCTTACCCTAAATCGTAGTGACCCAACCATAAAAAGTGGTGACCCAACCATTAAACGTAGTGACCCATCAATAAAACGTGGTGACTCAACGATAAAAGTTGTGACCCAGCAATAAAACGTAGTGACCAACATAAAAAGTGGTGACCCAGCAAAAAAAGTAGTGACCCAACCATAAAACGTAGTGACCTAACCATAAATCGTCGTGACCCAACAATAAAACGTAGTGACCCAACCATAAAACGTTGTGACCCAACCATAAAACGTAGTGACCCAACAATAAAACGTAGTGACCTAACCATAAATCGTAGTGACCCAACCACAAAAAGTGCTGACCCAACCATAAAACGTAGTGACCCAGCAATAAAACGTGGTGACTCAACGATAAAAGTTGTTACCCAGCAATAAAACGTAGTGACCAACATAAACAGTGGTGACCCAGCGATAAAAAGTAGTGACCCAACAATAAAACGTAGTGACTAACCATAAATCGTAGTGAACCAACAATAAAACGTAGTGACCCAACCATAAAACGTTGTGACCCAACCATGAAACGTAGTGACCCAACAATAAAACGTAGTAACCCAGAAATAAAAAGTTGTGACCCAGAATAACACGTTGTGACCCAACCAAAAAAGTGATGACCCAACAATAAAAAGTGGTGACCAACAATAAAAGTTGTACCCAACAATAAAAAGTAGTAGCGCAACAATCCTACGTAGTGACCTAACAATAAAACGTAGTGACCCAACCATAAAACGTTGTGACCCAACCATAAAACATAGTGACCAACCAATAAAACGTAGTGACCCAGCAATAAAAAGTGGTGACCCAAAATAAAACGGGGTCACCTAAAACTAAAAGTGGAGACCCAACAATAAAAAGTGGTGACCCAACAATAAAAGTCGTACCAAACAATAAAAAGCTATGACCCAACAATTATTAGTAGTGACCTAACCATAAATCGTAGTGACCCAACAATAAAACGTAGTGACCCAACAATAAAACGTAGTGACCCAACCATAAAACGTAGTGACCTAACCATAAATCGTCGTGACCCTACAATAAAACGTAGTGACCCAACCATAAAACGTTGTGACCCAACCATAAAACGTAGTGACCCAACAATAAAACGTAGTGACCTAACCATAAATCGTAGTGACCCAACCACAAAAAGTGGTGACCCAACAATAAAACGTAGTGACCCATCAATAAAACGTGGTGACTCAACGATAAAAGTTGTGACCCAGCAATAAAACGTAGTGACCAACATAAAACGTTGTGACCCAACCATAAAAAGTAGTGACAAACAATAAAACGTAGTGACCTAACAATGAATCGTAGTGACCCAACCATAAAAAGTTGTGACCCAACCATAAAACGTAGTGCCCCATCAATATAACGTGGTTACTCAACGATAAAAGTTGTGACCCAGCAATAAAAAGTGGTGACCCAGAATAAAACGGGGTGACCTAAAACCAAAAGTAGAGGCCCAACAATAAAAAGTGGTGACCCAACAATAAAAGTCGTACCAAACAATAAATAGTAGTAACCCAACAATTATCCGTAGTGACCCAACCATAAATCGTAGTGACCCAACAATAAAACGTAGTGACCCAACCATAAAACGTAGTGACCCAACAATAAAACGTAGTCACCTAACAATAAATCGTAGTGACCAAACCATAAAAAGTGGTGACCTAACACTAAAAAGTGGTGACCCAACAATAAAAGTCGTACCCAACAATAAAAAGTAGTGACCGAAAATAAAACGTAGTGACCTAACTATAAATCGTAGTGACCCAACCATAAAACGTAGTGACCCAACAATAAAACGTAGTGACCTAACCATAAAACGTTGTGACCCAACCATAAAACGTTGTGACCCACCCATAAAACGTAGTGACCAACAATAAAACGTAGTGACCTAACCATAAATAGTAGTGACCCAACAATAAAACGTAGTGACCCAGCAATAAAAAGTGGTGCCCCAGAATAAAACGTGGTGACCCAACCAAAAAAGTGGTGACCCAACAATAAAAAGCGGTGACCCAACACTAAAAGTTGTACCCAACAATAAAAAGTAGTGACCCAACACTCCTACGTAGTGACCCGACAATTAAACGTAGTGACCCGACAATTAAACGTAGTGACCCAACCATAAAACCTAGTGACCCAACAATAAAAAGTGGTGACCCCACAATAAAACGTAGTGACCCAGCAATAAAAAGCGGTGACCTAGCAATAAAAAGTGGTGACCCAGAATAAAACGTAGTGACCCAACCAAAGAAATAGTGACTCCACAATAAAAAGTAGTGACCCAACAATAAAAATCGTGACTCAACAATAAAGTGGTGACCCAACAATAAAACGTTGTGACCCAACCATAAAACGTGGTGACACAACCATAAAACGTAGTGACCCAACAATAAAACGTGGTGACCCAACCAAAAAAGTGGTGACCAAACAATAAAATCGCGATCCGACAATAAAATGTGGTGACGCAGCAATAAAACGTAGTGACTTAACCATAAACGTTGTGACGCAACCATTAAACGTGGTGACCCAACAATAAACAGTGTAGACCCAACAACAAAACGTAGTGACCTTACCCTAAATCGTGGTGACCCAACCATAAAAAGTCGTGACCCCACCATAAAACGTAGTGACCCATCAATAAAACGTGGTGACTCAACGATAAAAGTTGTGACCCAGCAATAAAACGTAGTGACCAACATAAAAAGTGGTGACACAGCAATAAAAAGTAGTGACCCAACAATCAAACGTAGTGACCTAACCATAAATCGTAGTGACCCAACAATAAAACGTAGTGACCCAACCATAAAACGTAGTGACCTAACCATAAATCGTAGTGACCCAACAATAAAACGTAGTTACCCAACAATAACACGTAGTGACCCAACCATAAAACGTTGTGACCTAACCATAAATCGTCGTGACCCAACAATAAAACGTAGTGACCCAACCATAAAACGTTGTGACCGAACCATAAAACATAGTGACCAACCAATAAAACGTAGTGACCCAGCAATAAAAAGTGGTGACCCAGAATAAAACGTGGTGACCTAAAACCAAAAGTGGAGACCCAACAATAAAAAGTGGTGACCCAACAATAAAAGTCGTACCCAACAATAAAAAGTAGTGACCCAACAATTTTCGGTAGTGACCTAACCATAAATCGTAGTGACCCAACCATAAAACGTAGTGACCCATCAATAAAACGTGGTGACTCAACGATAAAAGTTGTGACCCAGCAATAAAACGTAGTTACCAACATAAAAAGTGGTGACCCAGCAATAAAAAGTAATGACCCAACAATAAAACGTAGTGACCTAACCATAAAACGTAGTGACCCAACCATGAAAAGTGGTGCGCCAACAATAAAACGTAGTGACCCAGCAATTAAAAGTGGTTACCCAACAATAAAACGTACTGACAAACCATAAAAAGTGGTGACCCAACAATAAAACGTAGTGACCCAGCAATAAAACGTGGTTACCAAACATTAAAACGTATTGACCATCCATAAAAAGTGGTGACCCAACAATAAACCGTGGTGACCCAATAATAAAAAGTAGTAACCCAACCATAAAACGTTGTGACCCAACCATAAAACGTAGTGACCTAACCATAAATCGTTGTGACCCAACAAAAAAACGTAGTGACCCAGCAATAAAAAGTGGTGACCCAGAATAAAACGTGGTGACCCATCCAAAAAAGTGGTGACCCAACAATAAAAAGTGGTGACCCAACAATAAAAGTTGTACCCAACAATAAAAAGTAGTGACCCAACAATAAAACGTAGTGACCCAACCATAAAACATAGTGACTCACCAATAAAACGTAGTGACCCAGCAATAAAGAGTGGTGACCCAGAATCAAACGGGGTGACCTAAAACCAAAAGTGGAGACCCAACAATAAAAATGGTGACCCAACAATAAAAGTCGTACCCAACAATAAAAAGTAGTGACCCAACAATAAACTGTAGTGACCTAACCATAAATCGTAGTGACCCAACCATAAAACGTAGTGACCCAACCATAAAACGT
This sequence comes from Sepiola atlantica, assembly GCA_963556195.1. NCBI lineage: Eukaryota > Metazoa > Mollusca > Cephalopoda > Sepiida > Sepiolidae > Sepiola > Sepiola atlantica. The sequence continues at coordinate 100,257,650 of OY744529.1, forward strand.
AGTGACCTAACAATAAATCGTAGTGACCCAACCATAAAAAGTGGTGACCCAACCATAAAAAGTGGTGACCCAACAATAAAAGTCGTACCCAACAATAAAAAATACTGACCCAAAATAAAACTTAGTGACCTAACTATAAATCGTAGTGACCCAACCATAAAACATAGTGACCCAACAATAAAACGTAGTGACCTAACCATAAATCGTTGTGACCAACTATAAAACGTTGTGACCCAACCATAAAACGTAATGCCCTAACAATAAAACGTAGTGACCTAACCATAAATCGTAGTGACCCAACCATAAAACGTTGTGACCCAACCATAAAACGTAGTGACCCAAAAATAAAACGTAGTAACCAACAATAAAAAGTGGTGACACAGAATAAAACGTGGTGACCCAACCAAAAAAGTGGTTACCCAACAATAAAAAGCGGTGACCCAACAATAAAAGTTGTACCCAACAATAAAAAGTAGTGACCCAACAATCCTACGTAGTGACCTAACTATGAATCGTAGTGACCCAACAATTTAACGTAGTGACCCAACCATAAAACCTAGTGACCCAACAATAAAAAGTGGTGACCCCACAATAAAACGTAGTGACCCAGCAATAAAAAGTGGTGACCCAGAAAAATCGTGGTGACACAACCAAAGAAATGGTGACTCAACAATAAAAAGTGGTGACCCAACAATAAAAGTCGTGACTCAACAATAAAGTGGTGACCCAACAATAAAACGTTGTGACCCAACAATAAAACGTGGTGACCCTACAATAAAACGTGGTGACCCAACCATAAAACGTAGTGACCCAACAATAAAACGTGGTGACCCAACCAAAAAAGTGGTGACCAAACAATAAAATCGCGATCTGACAATAAAAAGTGGTGACCCAGCAATAAAACGTAGTGACCTAACGATAAATCGTAGTGACCCAACCATAAAAAGTAGTGACCCAACCATAAAACGTAGTGACTCAACCATGAAAAGTGGTGACCCAACAATAAAACGTAGTGAGGAAGCAATTAAAATTAGTTACCCAACCACAAAACGTAGTGACCTAACCATAAATAGTAGTGACCCAACAATAAAACGTAGTGACCCAGCAATAAAAAGTGGTGCCCCAGAATAAAACGTGGTGACTCAACCAAAAAAGTGGTGACCCAACAATAAAAAGCGGTGACCCAACACTAAAAGTTGTACCCAACAATAAAAAGTAGTGACCCAACACTCCTACGTAGTGACCCGACAATTAAACGTAGTGACCCGACAATTAAACGTAGTGACCCAACCATAAAACCTAGTGACCCAACAATAAAAAGTGGTGACCCCACAATAAAACGTAGTGACCCAGCAATAAAAAGCGGTGACCTAGCAATAAAAAGTGGTGACCCAGAATAAAACGTAGTGACCCAACCAAAGAAATGGTGACTCAACAATAAAAAGTAGTGACCCAACAATAAAAATCGTGACTCAACAATAAAGTGGTGACCCAACAATAAAACGTTGTGACCCAACCATAAAACGTGGTGACACAACCATAAAACGTAGTGACCCAACAATAAAACGTGGTGACCCAACCAAAAAAGTGGTGACCAAACAATAAAATCGCGATCCGACAATAAAATGTGGTGACGCAGCAATAAAACGTAGTGACTTAACCATAAACGTTGTGACGCAACCATTAAACGTGGTGACCCAACAATAAACAGTGTAGACCCAACAACAAAACGTAGTGACCTTACCCTAAATCGTGGTGACCCAACCATAAAAAGTCGTGACCCCACCATAAAACGTAGTGACCCATCAATAAAACGTGGTGACTCAACGATAAAAGTTGTGACCCAGCAATAAAACGTAGTGACCAACATAAAAAGTGGTGACACAGCAATAAAAAGTAGTGACCCAACAATCAAACGTAGTGACCTAACCATAAATCGTAGTGACCCAACAATAAAACGTAGTGACCCAACCATAAAACGTAGTGACCTAACCATAAATCGTAGTGACCCAACAATAAAACGTAGTTACCCAACAATAACACGTAGTGACCCAACCATAAAACGTTGTGACCTAACCATAAATCGTCGTGACCCAACAATAAAACGTAGTGACCCAACCATAAAACGTTGTGACCGAACCATAAAACATAGTGACCAACCAATAAAACGTAGTGACCCAGCAATAAAAAGTGGTGACCCAGAATAAAACGGGGTGACCTAAAACCAAAAGTGGAGACCCAACAATAAAAAGTGGTGACCCAACAATAAAAGTCGTACCCAACAATAAAAAGTAGTGACCCAACAATTTTCGGTAGTGACCTAACCATAAATCGTAGTGACCCAACCATAAAACGTAGTGACCCATCAATAAAACGTGGTGACTCAACGATAAAAGTTGTGACCCAGCAATAAAACGTAGTTACCAACATAAAAAGTGGTGACCCAGCAATAAAAAGTAATGACCCAACAATAAAACGTAGTGACCTAACCATAAAACGTAGTGACCCAACCATGAAAAGTGGTGCGCCAACAATAAAACGTAGTGACCCAGCAATTAAAAGTGGTTACCCAACAATAAAACGTACTGACAAACCATAAAAAGTGGTGACCCAACAATAAAACGTAGTGACCCAGCAATAAAACGTGGTTACCAAACATTAAAACGTATTGACCATCCATAAAAAGTGGTGACCCAACAATAAACCGTGGTTACCCAATAATAAAAAGTAGTAACCCAACCATAAAACGTTGTGACCCAACCATAAAACGTAGTGACCTAACCATAAATCGTAGTGACACAACAAAAAAACGTAGTGACCCAGCAATAAAAAGTGGTGACCCAGAATAAAACGTGGTGACCCATCCAAAAAAGTGGTGACCCAACAATAAAAAGTGGTGACCCAACAATAAAAGTTGTACCCAACAATAAAAAGTAGTGACCCAACAATAAAACGTAGTGACCCATCCATAAAACATAGTGACTCACCAATAAAACGTAGTGACCCAGCAATAAAGAGTGGTGACCCAGAATCAAACGGGGCGACCTAAAACCAAAAGTGGAGACCCAACAATAAAAATGGTGACCCAACAATAAAAGTCGTACCCAACAATAAAAAGTAGTGACCCAACAATAAACTGTAGTGACCTAACCATAAATCGTAGTGACCCAACCATAAAACGTAGTGACCCAACCATAAAACGTAGTGACCTAACAATAAATCGTAGTGACCCAACCATAAAAAGTGGTGACCCAACCATAAAAAGTGGTGACCCAACAATAAAAGTCGTACCCAACAATAAAAAATACTGACCCAAAATAAAACTTAGTGACCTAACTATAAATCGTAGTGACCCAACCATAAAACATAGTGACCCAACAATAAAACGTAGTGACCTAACCATAAATCGTTGTGACCAACTATAAAACGTTGTGACCCAACCATAAAACGTAATGCCCTAACAATAAAACGTAGTGACCTAACCATAAATCGTAGTGACCCAACCATAAAACGTTGTGACCCAACCATAAAACGTAGTGACCCAAAAATAAAACGTAGTAACCAACAATAAAAAGTGGTGACACAGAATAAAACGTGGTGACCCAACCAAAAAAGTGGTTACCCAACAATAAAAAGCGGTGACCCAACAATAAAAGTTGTACCCAACAATAAAAAGTAGTGACCCAACAATCCTACGTAGTGACCTAACTATGAATCGTAGTGACCCAACAATTTAACGTAGTGACCCAACCATAAAACCTAGTGACCCAACAATAAAAAGTGGTGACCCCACAATAAAACGTAGTGACCCAGCAATAAAAAGCGGTGACCCAGAAAAAAACGTGGTGACACAACCAAAGAAATGGTGACTCAACAATAAAAAGTGGTGACCCAACAATAAAAGTCGTGACTCAACAATAAAGTGGTGACCCAACAATAAAACGTTGTGACCCAACAATAAAACGTGGTGACCCTACAATAAAACGTGGTGACCCAACCATAAAACGTAGTGACCCAACAATAAAACGTGGTGACCCAACCAAAAAAGTGGTGACCAAACAATAAAATCGCGATCTGACAATAAAAAGTGGTGACCCAGCAATAAAACGTAGTGACCTAACGATAAATCGTAGTGACCCAACCATAAAACGTAGTGACTCAACCATGAAAAGTGGTGACCCAACAATAAAACGTAGTGAGGAAGCAATTAAAATTAGTTACCCAACCACAAAACGTAGTGACCAACCATAAAACGTAGTGACCCAACAATAAAACGTAGTGACCCAGAAATAAAACGTGGTTACCAAACATTAAAACTAAGTGACCCAACAATAAAGTTGTTACCCAACAATAAAACGTAGTGACCCAACAATAAAACCTAGTGACTTTACCATAAACGTAGTGACCTTACCATAAACAGTGGTGACCCAACAATAAAACGTAGTGACCTAACTATAAATCGTAGTGACCCAACAATAAAAGTGGTGACCCAGCAATAAAAAATGGTGACCAACCATAAAACGTAGTGACCACACAATAAAACGTAGTGACACAACAATTAAACGTAGTGACCCAACCATAAAAGTCGTGACCCAACAATAAAACGTAGTGACTCAGCAATAAAAAGTTGTGACCCAATATAAAACGTTGTGACCCAACCAAAAAAGTGGTGACCCAACAATAAAAAGTGGTGACCACACAATAAAAGTCGTGACCCAACAATAAAAAGTCGTGACGAAGCAATAAAACGTAGTGACTTAACCATAAACGTTGTGATCCAACCATTAAACGTATTGACCCATCCATAAAAAGTGGTGACCCAACAATAAAGCGTGGTGACCCAATAATAAAACGTAGTTACCTAACCATAAATCGTAGTGACTAACCTTAAAAAGTGGTGACCCAACCATTAAACGTAGTGACCCATCAATAAAACGTGGTGACTCAACGATAAAAGTTGTGACCCAGCAATAAAACGTAGTTACCAACATAAAAAGTGGTGACCCAGCAATAAAAAGTAATGCCTAAACAATAAAACGTAGTGACCTAACCATAAAACGTAGTGACCCAACCATGAAAAGTGGTGCGCCAACAATAAAACGTAGTGACCCAGCAATTAAAAGTGGTTACCCAACAATAAAACCTACTGACAAACCATAAAAAGTGGTGACCCAACAATAAAACGTAGTGACCCAGCAATAAAACGTGGTTACCAAACATTAAAACGAAGTGACCCAACTATAAAAAGTGGTGACCCAACAATAAAGTTGTTACCCAACAATAAAACGAAGTGACTTTACCATAAACGTAGTGGGCTTACCATAAAAAGTGGTGACCCAACAATAAAACGTAGTGACATAACAATTAATCGTGTGACCCAACAATAAAAGTTGTGACCCAGCAATAAAAAGTGGTGATTCAACAATAAAACGTAGTGACCAAACCATAAATCGTAGTGACCACACAATAAAACGTAGTGACTCAACCATAAAAAATGGTGACCCAACCATGAAACGTAGTGACCCATCAATAAAACGTGGTGACTCAAGAATAAAAGCTGTGACCCAGCAATAAAAAGTAGTGACCCAACAAAAAACGTAGTGACCTAACCATAAATCGTAGTGACCCAACAATAAAACGTAGTGACCCAACCATAAAACGTAGTGACCCAACAATAAAACGTAATGACCTAACCATAAATCGTAGTGACCCAACAATAAAACGTAGTGACTCAACCATAAAACGTTGTGACCCAACCATAAAACATAGTGACCAACCAATAAAACGTGGTGACCCAACCAAAAAAGTGGTGACCAAACAATAAAATCGCGAACCGACAATAAAAAGTGGGTACCCAACAATAAAACGTAGTGACCTAACTATAAATCTTAGTGACATAACCATAAAAAGTAGTGACCCAACCATAAAACGTAGTGACTCAACAATAAAACCTAGTGATTCATCAATAAAACGTGGTCACTAAACATTAAAACGAAGTGACCCAACAATAAAGTTGTTACCCAACAATTAAACGTAGTGACCCAACAATAAAACCTAGTGACTTTACCATAAACGTAGTGACCTAACCATAAACAGTGGTGATCCAACAATAAAACGTAGTGACCAAACCATAAATCGTAGTGACCCAACAATAAAAGTGGTCACCCAGCAATAAAAAGTTGTGACCCAACAATAAAACGTAGTGACCAAACCGCAAATCGTAGTGACCACACAATAAACGGTAGTGACACAACAATAAAACGTAGTGACCCAACCATAAAAGTGGTGACCCAACAATAAAACGTAGTGACCTAGCAATAAAAAGTTGTGACCCAAAATAAAACGTTGTGACCCAACCAAAAAAGGGGTGACCCAACAATAAAAAGTGGTGACTCAACAATAAAAGTCGTGATCCAACAATAAAAAGTCGTGACGCAGCAATAAAACGTAGTGACTGAACCATAAACGTTGTGACCCAACCATTAAACGTATTGACCCATCCATAAAAAGTGGTGACCCAACAATAAACCGTGGTGACCCAATAATAAAACGTAGTTACCTAACCATAAATCGTAGTGACTAACCATAAAAAGTGGTGACCTAACCATAAAACGTAGTGACCCATCAATAAAACGTGGTGACTCAACGATAAAAGTTGTGACCCAGCAATAAAACGTAGGTACCAACATAAAAAGTGGTGACCTAGCAATAAAAAGTAGTGACCCAACAAAAAACGTAGTGACCTAACCATAAATCGTAGTGACCCAACAATAAAACGTAGTGACCGAACCATAAAACGTAGTGACTCAACAATAAAACGTAGTGACCCAACCATAAAACGTTGTGACCCAACTATAAAACATAGTGACCAACCAATAAAACGTAGTGACCCAGCAATAAAAAGTGGTGACCCAGAATAAAACGTGGTGACCCCACCCAAAAAAGTGGTGACCCAACAATAAAAAGTGGTGATCCAACAATAAAAGTCGTACCCAACAATAAAAAGTAGTGACCCAATAATAAAAGGAAGTGACCTAACCATGAATCGTAGTGACCCAACCATAAAACGTGGTGACCCAACCACAAAACTTGGTGACGCAACCATAAAAAGTGGTGAACCAACCATAAAACGTAGTGACCCAGCAATAAAACGTGGTGACTCAACGATAAAAGTTGTGACCCAGCAATAAAACGTAGTGACCCAACAATAAAACGTAGTGACCCAACCATAAATCGTAGTGACCCAACAATAAAACGTAGTGACCCAACCATTAACGTTATGACCCAACAATAAAACGTAGTGACCCAACAATAAAACGTAGTGACCTAACCATAAATCGTAGTGACCCAACAATAAGAAGTGGTGACCTCACCATAAAACGTAGTGACCCATCAATATAACGTGGTCACACAACGATTAAAAGTTGTAACCCAGCAATAAAACGTAGTGACCAACATAAAAAGTGGTGACCCAGCAATAAAAAGTAGTTACCAACCAATAAAACGTAGTGCCATAACCATAAATCGTAGTGACCCAACAATAAAACGTTGTGACAAAACCATAAAACATAGTGACCGAACAATAAAAAGAGGTGACCCAACAAGTAAAGTCGTTCCCAACAATAAAAAGTAGTGACCCAACAAAAAAACGTAGGTACCTAACCATAAATCGTAGTGACCCAACCATAAAACGTTGTGACCCAACCATAAAACATAGTGACCCAACAATAAAACGTAGTGACCCAGCAATAAAAAGTATTGACCCAGAATAAAACGTGGTGACCCAACCAAAAAAGTGGTGAACCAACAATAAAAAGTGGTGACCCAACAATAAATAGAGGTGACCCAACAATAAAAGTCGTACCCAACAATAAAAACTAGTGACCCAACAATAAAACGTAGTGACCTAACCACAAATCGTAGTGACCAACCATAAAAAGTGGTGACCCAACCATAAAACGTAGTGACCCAACCATAAAACGTAGTGACCAACCATGAAAAGTGATTACCCAACAATAAAACGTAGTGACCCAGCAATAAAACGTGGTTACCAAACATTAAAACGAAGTGACCAACCATAAAAAGTGGTGACCCAACAATAAAGTTGTTACTCAACAATAAAACGTAGTGACCCAACAATAAAACGTAGTGAGTTTACCATAAACGTATTGACCTAACCATAAAAAGTGGTTACCCAACAATAAAACGTAGTGACCTTACCATAAATCGTAGTGACCCAGCAATAAAAAGTGGTGACCCAACAATAAATTGTAGTGACCAAACCATAAATCGTAGTGACCACACAGTAAAACGTAGTTACCCAACCATAAAACGTAGTGACCCAACCATAAAAGTGGTGACCCAACAATAAAACGTAGAGACCCAGAAATAAAAAGTGGTGACCCAGAATAAAACGTGGTGACCCAACCAAAAAAACGGTGACACAACAATAAAAAGTAGTGACCCAACAATAAAAGTCGTGACCCAACAATAAATAGTCGTGACGCAGCAATAAAACGTAGTGACTGAACCATAAAAGTAGTGACAACCATTAAACGTATTGACCCATCCATAAAAAGTGGTGACCCAACAATAAAACGTGGTGACCCAACAATAAAACGTAGTGACCTAACCATAAATTGTAGTAACGCAACCATAAAAAGTGGTGACCCAACCATAAAACGTAGTGACCCATCAATCAAACGTGGTGACTCAACGATAAAAGTTGTGATTCAGCAATAAAACGTAGTGACCAACATAAAAAGTGGTGACCCAGCAATAAAAAGTTGTGACCCAACAATAAAACGTAGTGACTTAACCATAAAATGTTGTGACCCTACCATAAAACGTGGTGACCCTACAATAAAACGTAGTGACCTAACAATAAATCGTAGTGACCTAACCATAAATCGTAGTGACGAAACCATAAAAAGTGGTGACCCAATCATAAAAGGTGGTGACCCAACAATAACAGTCGTACCCAACAATAAAAAGTAGTGACCTAACAATAAAACGTGGTGACCTAACCATAAATCGTAGTGACCCAACAATAAAACGTAGTGACCAAACCATAAAACGTTGTGACCCAACCATAAAACGTAGTGACCCAACAATAAAACGTAGTGACCTAACCATAAATCGTAGTGACCCAACCATAAAAAGTGGTGACCCAACCATAAACCGTAATGACCCATCAATAAAACGTGTGATTCAACGATAAAAGTTGTGACCCAGCAATAAAACGTAGTAACCAACATAAAAAGTGGTGACCCAGCAACAAAAAGTAGTGACCCAACAATGAAACATGGTAACCTAACCATAAATCGTAGTTACCCAACCATAAAAAGTGGTGACCCAACAATAAAACGTAGTGACCCAGCAATAAAAAGTTGTAACCCAGAATAAAACGTGGTGACCCAACAAAAAAAATGGTCACCCAACAATAAAAAGTTGTGACCCAACAATAAAAAGACGTGACGCAGCAATAAAACGTAGTGACTTAACATTAAACGTTGTAACCCAACCATAAAACGTACTGACCCATCCATAAAAAGTGGTGACCCAACAATAAAACGTAGTGACCCAACAATAAACCGTAGTGACCTAACCATAAATCGTAGTGACGCAACCATAAAAAAGGGTGACCCAACCATAAAACGTAGTGACCCAACCATAAAACGTAGTGACCCAACCATAAAAAGTGGTGACCCAACAATAAAACGTAGTGACCCAACAATAAATCGTAGGGCCATAACCCTAAATCGTAGTGACCCAACCATAAAAAGTGGTGACCCAACCATAAAACGTAGTGACCCATCAATAAAACGTGGTGATTCAATGATAAAAGTTGTGACCCAACAATAAAACGTAGTGACCAACATAAAAAGTAGTGACTCAGCAATAAAAAGTAGTGACCCAACAATAAAACATGGTGACCTAACCATAAATCGTGGTGACCCAACAATAAAACGTAGTGACCCAACCATAAAACGTAGTGACCCAACCATAAAAAGTGGTGACTCAACAATAAAACGTAGTGACCTAGCAATAAAAGGTAGTGACCCAGAATAAAACGTGGTTACCCAACCAAAAAAATGGTCATCCAACAATAAAAAGTTGTGACCCAACAATAAAAGCTGTGACCCAACAATAAAAAGTCGTGACGCAGCAATAAAACGTAGTGACTTTACATTAAACGTTGTGACCCAACCATAAAACGTACTGACCCATCCATAAAAAGTGATGGCCCAACAATAAAACGTGGTGACCCAACAATAAAACGTAGTGACCAAACCATAAATCGTAGTGACGCAACCATAAAAAGTGGTGACCCAACCATAAAACGTAGTGACCCATCAATAAAACGTGGTGACTCAACGATAAAAGTTGTGACCCAGCAATAAAACGTAGTGACCAACATAAAAAAAGATGACCCAGCAATAAAAAGTAGTGACCCAACAATAAAACGTAGTGACCTAACCATAAATCGTAATGACCCAACAATAAAACGTAGTGACCCAACCATAAAACGTTGTGACCCAACCATAAAACGTAGTGACCCAACAATAAAACGTAGTGACCTAACAATAAATCGTAGTGACCTAACCATAAATCGTAGAGACGCAACCATAAAAAGTGGTGATCCAACCATAAAAAGTGGTGATCCAACCATAAAAAGTGGTAACCCAACAATAAAAGTCGTACCCAAAGTAGTGACTTAACAATAAAACGTAGTGACCTTACCATAAATCGTAGTGACCCAACAATAAAACGTAGTGACCCAACCATAAAACGTAGTGACCCAACCATAAAACGTAGTGACCCAACCATAAAAAGTTGTGACCCAACAATAAAACGTAGTGACCCAGCAATAAAAAGTGGTGACCCAGAATAAAACGTGGTGACTCAACCAAAAAAGTGGTGACCCAACAATAAAAAGTGGGGACCCAACAATAAAACGTTGTGACCCAACAATAAAAAGTGGTGACCCAACCATAAAACGTAGTGACCCAACAATAAAACGTGGTGACCCAACCATAAAAGTGGTGACCCAACAATAAAATCGTGATCTAACTATAAACAGTGGTGACGCAGCAAATAAACGTAGTGACTTTACCATAAACGTTGTGACCAAACCATAAAAAGTGGTGACCCAACAATAAAACGTAGTGACCCAACCATGAAAAGTTGTGACCCAACAATAAAACGTAGTGACCCAGCAATTAAAAGTGGTTACCCAACCATAAAACGTAGTGACCATCCATAAAAGTGGTTACCCAACCATAAAACGGAGTGACCCAGCAATTAAACGTGGTTACCAAACATTAAAACGAAGTAACCCAACCATAAAAAGTGGTGACCCAATAATAAAGTTGTTACCCAACAATAAAACGTAGTGACCCAACAATAAAACGTAGTGACTTTACCATAAACGTAGTGACCTAACCATAAAAAGTGGTTAACCAACAATAAAACGTAGTGACCTAGCCATAAATCGTAGTGACCCAACAATAAAAGTGGTGACCCAACAATAAAAAGTGGTGACCCAACAATAAAACGTAGTGACTTAACCATAAATCGTAGTGACTTAACAATAAAACGTCGTTACCCAACCATAAAACGTAGTGACCCAACCATAAAAAGTGGTGACCCAACAATAAAACGTAGTGACCAAGCAATAAAAAGTGGTGACCCAACAATAAAACGTTGTGACCCAGCAAAAAAAAGTGGTGACCCAACCATAAAAAGTGGTGACCAGCAATAAAAGTGATTACCCAGCAATAAGAAGTAGTGACCCAACAATAAAACGTAGTGACCCAACCAAAAAAAGTGGTGAGCCAACAATAAAACGTAGTGACTAAACAATAAAACGTAGTGACCAACCATAAAAAGTGGTGACGCAACAATAAAAGTGGTGACTCAGCAATAAAAAGTGGTGACGCGACAAATAAACGTAGTGACCCAACTATAAAAAGTGGTAACCCAACAAGAAAATGCGTGTGTGTAACATTTTTATATTGAAACTTCTATTTCTCTCCCTCTCTCTATAGCCGTCTCTTTATATTTCTACCTTTCTCTTCCCTTGTCGCCCCATTTCACCGCTACTTACTCATTTTGTCTTTTGCGAAAGCTGCTTCTTCCCCACCATTTCATCCTACGTTTCCCAGGGCAATACTATGACATATTTATATAAAAAGTACCACCTCTGTCTGCGCCTTCTATATAGGTACTTAACTCCGCCCCGGTGTTCATACTATATACGAATCTATCACCACCCTGGTGCGCATACTATATACATACTTATCGCTGCCCCAGTGCACATAATATATACATACCTATCGCAACCCCGGGTGAGATACTATATAAGTACCTATCGCCGCCCCGGTGCGAATGCTAAATACGTACCTTTCGCTGCCCTGGTGCCCGTTCTATATATGTACCTATCGCCGCCCTGGTGCGCGTTCTATGTACGTACTGATCGCCGCCCTGGAGCGCATGCTAAATACATACCTATCACCGCCCCGGTGTGCATGCTATATACGTACTTATTGCCGCCCATGTGCACATGCTATATACGTACCTATTGCCGACCCGGTGTGCATACTACATATGTACTATCGCTGCCCCAGTGCAAATACTAAATATGTACATATCGCCGACCCGGTGCGAATGCTAAATACATACCTATCGCCACCGCTATGCACTACTATATACGTACCTATTGCCACCTCAGTGCACATACTATATATATACCTATCGCCGGCCCGGTGCGCATACTATATCAGTACCTATCGCCACCGTGGTGCGCATACTATATACTTACCTTTCTCTGCAAGGACACACATACTGTATATGTACCTATCTCCAGCCTAGTTCGCATACATAAGAACTCATATTAATACGCCCCTGTCGTGTCAGAAAAACAAAATAGTGTTCATTCATGTATTGTCACTATCATAAATATAAATATTTTTAGTTGAGAAAAGAAAAAAATACATTTTTTTTGCTCCCCAAGAAAATTTTTTTTCATCCTCCTCCATACTTAGAAATATTTTTAATTTAAAAGAACAAAAAAATGTTTGACCCCTCCCCCCCATACATAGAAATATTTTTAATGAAAAAGAAAAAAAAGTTTTTGACCCTCCCCCGCCTCAATTTTTTTACCCTCCCCATACATATATTTTTACTTTAAAAAAAAAGAAAGAAAAAAATTTTGACGCCCACCTAAAAAATTTTTTCATCCTAACCTATGCATATGAATATTTTTTATGAAAAAGAAAAAAAAAAAAAAATAATCCCTCCCTCAATTTTTTTTACCCTTCCCCATACATAGAAATATTTTCAGTTAAAGAAAGAAAACAAAATTTCCGAGGTGTCTCGGTCATATCTAAGAACCATACTGAAGAAGCCTCCGGTCGTATATTGTAGAAGCACTCTGTGAAGTTTAAATAAGAATACACTTTTATATGTTATGTATATTCTCTAACCTTGTTTTAAAAAGCTAAATTGTGTTTTTAAACGTGAGTTATCGTTCTTCCTTAGCTATCCTATAACAAATAAATATCATTAAAAACCATAAATTGTTTTAGTAACTTGAGGTATTACGTAATTAACTTACAATATGACTCAGCAATTTGCAATTACTATAAAATATAATGAAAGATAACTGAAAAGCGCCCCCCCCCCTGATGAAATATGCCCCATGGATTATAGATTCAGGAATACTCTCATCATCTTACTCTGTTAATTTTACATAAGAATACACTTTTATATGTTATGTATATTCTCTAACCTTGTTTTAAAAACCTACATTGTGTTTTTAAACGTGAGTTATCGTTTTTCCTTAGCTATCCTCTAACAAATAAATTTAATTAAAAATGATGAATTGTTTTATAAACGTGAGGTGTGACATCATTAAATTACAATATGAATCAGCAATTTCAAATTACTATAAAATATAAAGGAAAATAACTGAACAGCCCCCCCCCCTGATGAAATATGCCCCATAGACTTTTAAGGGGTGGCTTTATAAATTCGGGAATACTCTCATCATCTTACTCTGTGAATGTTACATAAGAATACACTTTTATATGTTATGTATATTCTCTAACTTTGTTTTAAAAACCTAAATTATGTTTTTAAACGTGGGTTATCGTTCTTCCTTAGCTATCCTCTAACAAATAAATTTTATTAAAAATGACGAATTGTTTTATGTACTTGAGGTATTACGTAATTAAATTACAATATGACTCAGCAATTTCAAATTACTATAAAATATAATTAAAAATAACTGAAACCCCCCCCCCCCCCGATTAAATATGCCCCATGGACCCTCTGAGGATTGGATTTATAGATTCGGGAATACTCTCATCATCTTACGCTGTTAATTTTACATGAGAATACACTTTTATATGTTATGTATATTCTCTAACCTTGTTGTAAAAAGCTAAATTGTGTTTTTTAAACGTGAGTTATCGTTCTTCCTTAGCTATCCTCTAACAAATAATTTCAAGTGGGACTTGAAAAGCCAGCGCCCGAGAAGGTGAGCACTCTGGCCATTAAAAATTGCCTGGGCAGCTCCGTCGGGATTCCCTGGTAGAGGCGCTTCAGGCAGTAAGCAATAAACTTCTCCTCCCCAAGGAGGGGAGGCAAAGCCTGGGAGGGTTCACCTCCTAGAACTGCACAGGACAGACCCATAGACCAGCGGAATTAAGCCCCGAAGGCCAAGACGATACCAGTCTATGGGGTGCACTATGGGTATCCATCGTAAATCAAAAAAGATACTACACTAATACTAAACAGATACTACATTAATGTTATTTTCGGTTTAAAAAATGGCGTATAAAAGCTATGTTGAATTAGAGAAAAACGGCCTAGGGGAGTCTAAAATTCTTTGTTGATCATCAAAACTCATGTAAGAATTTGTTGAATAGTATTATACAATGTTTGTTCAAAGAAAATCATAGTTATTATTACTTGTTAATTTATTAAGGTAATTTGAACAGTGTCTAGTGGATATACCGCTGTACTGTTGTATATTGGTTATAAATACTCCAGTAAATACATAAACATTTCGAATTTCGGGCGCTTTCTTGGCCTTTTGGCTAAGATCAAAGTGTAGTATCTGTTTCGGCATTTTATTGCCTTGAGATCAAGTGTATTATCTAGTCCTATCCGATAGGTGTCGATCTTACAATGTTGAATCAAAAATCTGATTATCATTTTATTTTTTAATCCCTTTTCCTTTGGCGACCTTCCTCTCCCCTAAAGTACAGGCTGATACGCTCCCATGGTCGGGATCTCTCTCTCACTGACGAATACTCCCCTCCCCCAAATTTGGCCTGAGGCGCTCACATCGGCGAATGCCGACCCCCCCTCTCCAAATTTGGCCTGAGGCGCTCATACCGTCGAATGCTGACATTCCCCCTCCCCAAATTTAGCCTAAGGCGCCCTACCGCAGAATGCCGACACTCCCCTCCCCCAAATTTCGCCTGAGGCGCTCACACCGGCGAATGCCGACATTCCCCATCCCCAGATTTCGCCTGAGGCGCCCCACCGGCGAATGCCGACACTCCCCCTCCCCAAATTTGCCCTGAGGCTCCCCACCGCCGAATGCTGACACTCCCCAGATTTGGCCTGAGGCGCTCATACCGGCGAATGCCGACATTCCCCCGCCGCCGAATGCCGATACTCCCATCCCCAGATTTGGCCTGAGGCGCCCCACCGCCGAATGCCGACACTCCCCTCCCCCGAATTTCGTCTGAGGAGCCCCACCGGCGAATACTGATACTCCCCTCTCCCCCAAATTTGGCCTGAAGCGCTCACACCGGCGAATGTCGACACTCCCCCGCCCCTAAATTTCGCCTGAGGCGCCCCACCGGCGAATGCCGACACTCCCCCTCCCCAAATTTTACCTGAGGCGCCCCACCGGCGAATACCGATACTCCCCTCTACCCCAAATTTGGCCTGAGGCGCTCACACCGGCGAATGCCGACCCCCCCCCCCCAATTTGGCCTGAAAGGAGGAGGTAATGCCTATCATGATAACAGAACGGCCATAGGGAGGGGGGAGGAGTATTAGCGTCTATTAATAATTAAGAAAGAAAGTGTGGGAGTGAGAGGGAAAAAAAGAAAGAAAGGAAAAAACGGTTGTAGTGTGAGTGAATTTCTTCCTGCCACTCTCTGACTTCATTTCTGGTTTATCGTGACTTTACATTATTTTTCAAATTATACATAATAGCATTGATTTATTCTTAAATTAGTACTAAACAACGTTGAAAAATGGAGTTAAAAGCCACCCCCCATTGGAGAAAAGTGCTCAGTCGACCCCGGAAGAGTCATTTTTTCCGGTTCTGAGATATTACACGGGCCTGGGCTGGCCGGTCGGAATGATGTCACCCGTGTGCCCGTTTGTTGGGTACTTTCGGAGGAGAAGCTTTACATACATACATACAAACATGCATACATACATACATACATACAGACAGGTGGGGTTTATATAATAGACTAGCGGGGCTACCCGGCGTTGCTCGGGGTCATAAAAACATATAATTGAAAAAAAAATCGCGTGTGTAACATCTTTATATTTAAACTTCTATTTCTCTCTATAGCCGTCTCTTTATCTTTCTACCTTTCTCTTCGCTGATCGCCCCATTTCACCACTACTTTCTATCCAAACTTGTTTTTCACTCTCCCCCTACCCTGAGAAATATTTGAGTTAAAAAAAAAAAAAATAAATTTTTGCCTGACCGCTAAAAAGTTCGGCCTGACCACTTAAATTTTCCCCGACCCCTCAATCTCTCCACCCCCTCATCCCAACTAATTTTTCACTCTCCCCCAACCCTGAGAAATATTTTGAGTTCAAAACAAAAAAAACAAAAAAACATTTTGCCTGACCCCTAAAAAGTTCGGCCTGACCCCTAAAATTTTCCCCGACCCCTCAATCTCTCCAGCCCCCCCATCCCAACTAATTTTTCACTCTCCTCCAACCCTGAGAAATATTTTGAGGTCAAAACCAAAATAAAAAGAAAAAATTTTGGCCTGACCCCTAAAAAGTTCGGCCTGACCCCTAAAATTTTCCCCGACCCCTCAATCTCTCCAGCCCCCCAAACGTGAGTTATCGCACTTCCTTAGCTATCCTTTAACAACATTCCTTAGGGGACCCTTATATATTGGAAGCAGCGATATTTCTAGGGACGATTATACTTTAGAAGCACCAATATTTCTAGGGACCGTTATACTTCAGAAGCACCAACATTCCTTTTAAAATCAAGGAGGCCTTCTGAGCACTACTGAAATCACTCTTACCGGTCGTCAGGTGCGGATGTGATTGAGCAACCCTTGTTTTACTTCACACTATTAACGTAGCCTTCCTATGATGTTATTGATGAATCCGGACAGAACTCATGGGATGACCTGATACAACCGGACAGAATTTAGGGCAAGATTTACGGATTTACGGACGGACGTATCTAGACGGACGGATGTATCTAGACCGACATACGTTGCTGGAATGACAGACAGACGAACGGACGGACGGACGGACGGACGGATGTAGCTTGAGAGATGGACTGACATAGCTGGGACGTATCTAGACGGACGGACGTGGCTGGACAGGCAGACAGACGGACGGACAGACGTAGGTTGAGAGATGGACTGACATAGTAGGACAGACAGACAGACGGACGGACAGACGTAGGTTGACAGATGAACGGAAGTATGTTGACGTAGCTAGACAGACAGACAAACGAACAGACGTAGGTGGAGATATAAACTCACGTAGCTGGCCAGACAGACGGACGCACGTAATTCGACAGATGGACGGTCGTTAGTGGACGGATTTACGGATCGGCGTATCTAGACGGACGGACGTAGCTGGACAGACAGACGGACGGACAGACGTAGCTGGACAGACAGACGGACAGACGTATGTGGAGAGATGAAGTGACGTAGCTAGATAGACAGACGGACAGACAAAGTTGACGGACAGACGTATGTAGTCGGACGGACGTATCTAGACACACGGACGTTGCTGGAATGACGGACAGACGGACGGACGGACAGACGGACGGCGGACGTAGCTTGAGAGATGAACTGACATAGCTGGGACGTATCTAGACGGACGGACGTAGCTGGACAGACAGACGTACGGACAGACTAGGTTGACAGATGGACGGAATTATGTTGACGTAACTAGACAGACAGACAAACGGGCAGACGTAGGTGGAGAGATAGACTCACGTAGCTGGACAGACAGATGGACGCACGTAGGTCGTCTAATGGACGGCCGTTAGTGGACCGATTTACGGACAGACGTATCTAAACGGACGGACTATCTGGACAGACAGACGGACGGACGGACAGACGTAGCTGGACAGACGGACGGACGTAGGTTGACGGATTGACGGACGGACGTCTTTAGACGGACGTACCTGGACAGACAGACGGACTGACGGACGTAGGTCGACGGATCGACGGATCCATGTTTGGAGCATAATTATTCATTCTTTTAATTTCACTAGATTGAGACATTATTAAATATATTTACAAATATTTGTGAAAACAATGGCGGAGCATAATTATTCATTCCTTTAATTTCATTGATTGAGATATTATTAAATATATATACAAATATTAGTAAAAACAATGACGGAGCATAATTATTCATTCGTTTAATTACACTGATTGAGACGTTATTTTATATGTATACAGATATTAGTGAAAACAATGGCGGAGCATAATTATTTATACCTTTAATTTCACTGATTGAGACGTTATTTAATATGTATACAAATATTAGTTAAAACAATGGTGGAGCATAATTATGTATTCCGTTAATTCCACTAATTGAGACATTATTTGATATGTATACAAATATTAGTGAAAACAATGGCGGAGCATAATTATTTATTCGTTTAATTTCACTGATGTAGACGTTATTTAATATGTGTACGTATATTAGTGAAAACAATGGCGGAGCATAATTATTTATTCTTTTAGTTTCACTGGATTGAGACATTATTAAATATGTATACAAATATTAGTGAAAACAATGACGGAGCATAATTATGTATTCCTTAAATTTCACTGATTGAGACATTATTAAATATGTATACAAATATTTGTGAAAACAATGGCGGAGCATAATTATTCATCTGTTTAATTTCATTGATTGAGACATTATTAAATATATATACAAATGACGGAGCATAATTATGTATTCCTTTAATTTCACTGATGTAGACGTTATTTTATATGTAAACAGATCTTAGTGAAAACAATGGCGGAGCATAATTATTTATACCTTAATTTCACTGATTGAGACGTTATTTAATATGTATACAAATATTAGTTAAAACAATGGTGGAGCATAATTATTTATTCGTTTAATTTCACTGATGTGGACGTTATTTAATATGTATACAAATATTAGTGAAAACAATGGCGGAGCATAAGTATTTATTCGTTTAATTTCACTGATTTAGACATTATTTAATATGTATACAAATATTAGTGAAAACAATGGCGGAGCATAATTATTTATTCCTTTAATTTCACTGACTGAGACGTTATTTAATATGTATACAAATATTTGTTAAAACAATGGCGGAGCATAATTATTTCTTTCTTTAATGTCACTGATTGAGACATTATTTAATATGTATACAAACATTATTCCTTTAATGTCACTGATTGAGACGTTATTTAATATGTATGAAAACAATGGCGGAGCATAATTATTTATTCGTTTAATTTCACTGAATTTAGTCATCGATTTAGTACTTGCCATTATATGCTTAAGCTCGATTTTACAGCACCTGGTCACCATAAATCGTCACACATTTAGTACTGGCCACGCTATGCATTGCTTAACTTCTTTTTGACCAATAATAATGACAACAGAACGTTATTAACATTGTATTGTTTTATTCCCGGACAACGCCAAATACAAGGAGGTGTAGTAAATCGCTCTGTCTTATTCCCCTCCCTTTGGCAATAGTCCGAAGAGAAATGACAAAAAAATCAATAATAATGTGACGATGGTATAAACAATAGATACAAACCTATAACTATGACGTCATGTACCTATCAATGTGACGTCACGTGCACAAGATAACATTAAACATCGTGATCACATTAAACGAAAAAATGGCTATTTGACCCCTTAAAAATGAATCTTTTTTTTTAATTTTTAGATATTATTTTCTAAAATAATACCTAATTTGGGTGTGTTTGTATAGTATTTTTTAAGTTTTAGCGAGACATACACACACAGAGACTTTTGCCTTATATATATTGAGATATATTGAGATGAGATGAGATAATAGATTGTGGCGGGAAAATTTATATATGAAACTATATGTGTTAGGTATTATAAGCATTTGAGTATATTAGTACTAGTGTTAAAATTAATCTTGTTAATAGCAGTTTTTTTGTTTTAATGAGTAAAGCTTCTAGTATGTATATATATATGCATATACATATATATATATATATATTAATATGCATATATATATATACACACATATATATATACATATATATATTTATATATATATATATGCATATATATGTATATATATATATGCATATATATATGTATATATATATACATATATACATATATACGTAGACTATAATAGTATTTATGTAATTTTATATATATATACACACACATATATATATATATATATATATATATATATATATATATATATATATATATATACATCGGAAGGATATTTTTTAGACATTTTGTATTAAATATTACGGATAACTCGTGTCTTCTCGCTAAATATTAAGAATAGAACATTAATTAATTGATACCCAATATATATATATATATATATATATACATATATATATATATATACATATGTAGTTTGTCGTATATATATATATATGTGTATATATATATATATATATATATATATATATATATATATATATATATATATATATATATATATATATTACAGTTAGGTATGTATATACGTAGAGTAATGTCTTATACTAATGAAGACATCATTGCGAATTTTGGAATATACATTTTAGACAACACGGTTAGGGACATGTTTACATTTAGAGGGTGGATTTATATATATATATATATATATATATATATATATATATTAGAAAGGGTATTTAGACATATTTTTAAACCATTGTCTCGTAATAGTATTATGTTTTTTTGAAAAAAACATAACAATGTGTAGTTTTAAAAGAAATAAAATTTATTTATTTAAAAAATAAACAAATGTTATTTATGTTAACACTACACATTGATATGTTTTTTTCAAAAAAAATATAATATATATATATATATATTATTAATTTTTAAATGTATTTAATAAACCAATCATTATTTATTTTAGAATACATATTCCCGGCAACACGTTGATTAACATGGGCGAATTATGTTTAGTAAACTGTATCATTTAAAATATGTGTCCCTAAACTTGCACCGTCCTACCCAAAACCTTTTAGGAAAAAGTAAGATACACAAACTTTAATAGAGAAAAGTTATATTAAGTAATACATTTCGAAACGAATCAGTGCGCACGAGTGAGCGCCAATATTATGTATGTGCTTGGTAAAATATTCAACTATTGTGAATTATGTAACATGTATTCTAAAGGAACAGATTGAGTAACGTAGGCACTGTGTATTTTTTGTTAATATTACTATTTAGAGGCTGGTTCCATAAACCGTACCATACCCCTCCATAAGTGAAAAACATTTAATTTTTAAACTAATGCTATATTCATTGATTATACCCATCCTAAGACAGGTATTCTACTAGTATAAATATATATATATATGCATATATATATATATATATATATATATATATATATATATATATATATATATATATATATATAAAGCAATCCAACAAAAGATATAAGCGTCAACTAATATCTTATAATTAGTGAAACATCCGGATGAAAACTGAAGCTCAATATACTGGATAGAGCATTAATATTATAACATAAAATGAAGTAATAAAATCAGGTGCCAATAGACAAGTAACATCCGATTTGAGTTGGGTTGATTTGGCGGGCTTGTCTCTTTCTTTCTTTGTTAAACTTGACAGGCTTGCCGAAACAGGATGTCGTCTCATCTTTTATTAAAATACACATGTAACTTCCGCTCTGATAACGTCGTTCCGATAAGTAGACACTTAACGCTTTTACTATCGCCTTCCATTCGTGGAAGAAGGGTCCTCTTTATTTGGCTCGCGGGAGAGCGAATATTTTCAAAATTTAATTATTTTTATTCAATTCGGATTTAACTGATTCTCCTTTTTAACCAGCGAACTTTTATTTGATTTGTGCTGCCCAGATCAAGTTTTTGGAATTTTGAGTGAGTTTATTGAACTTTTTATGCTATTTGATTTGATTTATTTATCGTTGTAATAATTAACATAAACATAGGATACTTTTCACTTCATCGATTGCTGACGCATCTCACGACTGGACAACTTTTTCAGCTCTTTCAATTTCTCGTATTTGGACTGTCACTCATCACCTGGATTAATTTTCAGTAAACCTTCGGGACTTCTTTCCTGATTATGTTTTTTAAAATGTATGACTTGGATGGATTGTATAGATTTAACAAAAAAGTGTGTTTTTGGGTTGATATATTTGATGTGATATATTTTTATGTATTTTTGTATATATTTTTATATATTTTCAAAGTGTAATTTTTTTACCTGTAGTAGTATAACTGCGGTAATGGTTCTCTGAGGAGAAGAATTATCTTTGGAAACTCATCAGCTAAGGACTTTAAGATACTTTGCTTGAACCTTGAATTATAATAAAATTTGATTGGCACCTTATTTTATTACTTCATTTTCTATTATAATATATATATATATATATATATATATATATATATAAATGTGATACTTAGAAGGCAATATATATATATATACATATATATATAATTATAATTATTTTTGTTTATTCAGACATGTATATAACACGCAACACTGGCATGTCGATGTTATCGATAAACAGCTGTTAGAAACTGAGATTCCATCAGGCAAGGAGGAAATCTTATCTTTCCATCAGATCATATTTGGAAATAATGAAGTGGAAAAAATGAAACGAAATTCAAAATGCAATATTTGAAGGTCACGGGCTAAAACCTGAAACAGTAGAACACTGGAAACAAACCTTTGCGATCATATGTTAAAGACTAAAATGAAAAAGGTCAATTTGCCGTGGCACATTTTCAAGGCTTTCTTATGTCTAAATGATATCCAACTAGCAGTCAATATGTAAACAGTTAGTTCGACGTCCATTTCATGAGAAATGTGGGATACAATCGATCTAGGAAATAAATGTTGTTATTAATGTTTACCTCAAAGGTGAATGTGAGTAAAGAGTATGTTTGAAAGATGTTTTGTAGTTCATTAATTGTATTATTGTTGTATGTTAAAATAAGGATATCGTCCATGTACCTGACATAAATGGAGAGTTTAGTGATTGTATTGAATATTTTTTATTCAAGAATTAACAGGGAAAAATTGTTGAATGTTGGCCCAAATACGGAACCCATGGAGACGCCATCAATTTATTTGTAAATGTTTTCCTGATGGTGGTAGAAAGGGGACTTCGGTTGTGCAAATTAATAATAACTATTTGAGAATTCTAGGATTTATTTTGAGAGAGCGAGGGATGAGTTATTGTATATAATATTACTTAGTGAAAAGCGGGTCGACGTCCAGTGAAGCTGTCGTTTTATTATTCACTTTTGGAGAATTCGTATGAATTCTTGGATGGACTTTACATTATATGTGCTTGGTACATACGGAAATGAAAGTTCGTTGATTGTTTAATAAATCTATTCCTATTTTTTATTCTTATTATTACCATTACTATTAATTGATTATAATCATTAACTATTTATTGTTTAATTTTACTATTATTATTGCTTTTATTATAAGTATTAGCATAATCAAATATAGATCTATCCATGGTAATTATACTATATATGTTTTAAAATTACTTATTATTAATTTATAATCTATTTAAATTACGGTGGATGATTTAATTTTAATTATGATATATTCATCATCCATTATTATAATAATAATAATAATAAAAATAATAATAATAATAATAATAATAATAATAATTATTATTATTATTATTATTATTATTATTATTATTTACTCACTAGGAGTTCTCACACAGGTCATCAGTGATTGCTGACCGACAACCGGTGGTATTCCCTGGAGTCTGAGTGACAACAAGTCACCCCAGATTTTCAGTATTCTCCCCTACTTTTCGATAGCCACCGCAAATAAATTTGCAGTCTCACAACAGCCGTTTACTATTGAATTCTCGCTGCTAAGGACCATTGGTCTTCTCTGGGGTGTGTGCTATCTCTCATCGGTCTTTTCATCCTCCTTGCAAATATGTTGTGTGATGTCAGCCTAGGCTGGTACCATTTTTTTTTAATTACAAATTTTTTTTTTTAATATTTTTTATTTATTTACTTATTTTTATTTATTTTTTTGGAGGGGGGAGGCTAGTATTATTTATTTATTTATTTATTTATTGGGGGAGCTAATGGTGTTTCTTGCTATTTCTGTTCATTGGTTCATTTTTGTGTCGTGTCAGTTGAGGCCGGTGTAATTTATTGGGGGGTGAGCTTATGAAGCGATGTTTCTTGAATTTTCTGTTTCTTTGTTTGAGATGTGTTCTTTCAGTGGTTTTGTTTTCTTCCTGTAGTAGATTGCGTGTGACCCTTCGTAACTTATGCGGGTTACCTTCCGCATTCAATGTTTTTTTCTTAAGATTGTAGCTGTTTTGATCATTGCTGTCCTTTGTATAGTTCCAATGATCCCTTTGATTCCAATTTCTCCCAGTCTTTTTTCCAGTTTTTTGGGGATTGTTCCTAGTGCTCGTACGATTATTCATAGAATATTATTTGTAATTTTTTCACTATAATTACATTTCTCTTGTAGTAATTATTAAAATCGTATTTAGTATTAGAATTATTATACGTACTTTCATTGTTATTAATTACAAATGTCTCATTGCTTCAAAGGGTGTTATGCATTATCCCTTTTAGATTGGATATACTACTTAGATCTTTCTTATTCTATCCTCTGGTTTTCAATATAGTTCTTTATATTATATAAATTTAGGAGTTACTATGTATACGTCTATAGATTACTATGATTGCATGGTCGATTATTATTATTTATTATTATTATTATCAACAACATATTCCCTTCATAAACTAAGGTTTATATGAATTTAAAATTAATTAAGAACATTAGTATTTTACCATTGAGCTATAACATGAACTATTGCTTATAATAAAAGTATGTATATATAAAAATATAAATATATATGTATGATATATATAAATGCCTAAAATACTAATATATGTGTGTTTACAAGCTGTAGTTTACTGCTAAAATCAACAGCGGCTACTGACTGTTGGGAATATTTTTCATCTTCATGTCTAGCAATTACTTGTTAACACCAAACGTGTTGTATGAATTTTTCTCTTTATTTGAGTTAAAGCTCGCACTTCATTTTACTTTTACAACATTCTACAAAGTGGTTCAGCTGGTTATTCAAACAACCCTATTGACTTAACAAGTAAACGAACCACTAAATGAACATTGTGTATAAGAAATGCGATAGTTGGAGTTGTTTTATTGATGTAAATATCAAAGACAAAAACTAGCGATAGCCCATACTTGTCTGTGATTGACTAATAAAAAGTGACATACAGTCTCTCTTTTAAAATACTTAGTCGCATCTTAAATTAGATGCATCAACTGACTAGGTCTGTTTAACGACAGAAATTCAACGCGAAACAGAAGAATGGCAGCCCAACGGACAGATCTTATAATAGAAGTGTGATGGCGCGTCCAACACAGACGCACAAAATGCAATACAAGTATTCGTGTTCGTCTTCGCTTAATAGATTTAATTCGATGCAGACGGCATTTTCTTTTCGAAATTTCCAATGCAAACTTGAAAAGCATAAACAAAGAAAACTGATCGGAGTCGTTTCAGTCTTTTCTGATCTTTTTGCACTTGGCCAAGAAAAAGTGGGGAAAAATTGCATCAGCTGAAAATTCTCGGCATTTTTATTTCGCTTTTTTCTTTGAAACGGCAATGAAGGAAATCGCAGACGAAGCTGTTAAACATGTACATAAAACATCTGGAAACTAATGGATCGGAAAGTATCGATTTTTCTTTCATTATCTACTTTAGCGGGAGGTTTATATATATATATATATATATATATATATATATATATATATATATTACTATTTCATGCATCCACATCAAATTTTATATGGGGATATCATTTTTTATGTATCAATGTTCAGTATTTACTTCAACAGTGCTCGATACGTAAGTAGAGCTAGGTACTAAGCTATAAAAATATATTTATGGCTATTAAGCTACACAGAGGTTCCCACGTTTCATCCCCGGAGGCAATCTTAAGGCTAAAATCCATGGAGTTATTTTGCCGGCTGTTTTTATATACACGGCTAGCTAGTTAACCAATTAGATTTATTGTTGTTCTCCCCAATTCAATATACGTAAACCCTAAGTTTAATCACCTCCCATCAATCATAAAACATATTCCTAATTCTATCGAACGTAGGCTTATCAATAATTCTAGCAACGACAGTGTTTTTAAAAACAAGCAACATTAACAATACAGCTTTAAAAAATAGTGGTTACCATCGTACCGAAATGTAATATAAGAAACAGGGCACTAATAACTACAACAAAATTAAAAATAAAAGAAAAAGAAATATAATCTACACCCTATAACCAGATGCTGAAACTAAACTAAAATTGCTAAATCTGATTGAAATACACTTCCCCGTAACCAACCCTCTGCATAAAATATTTAATAAAATAACCTAAAACGATCCTACAGCTGCTGCGAAAACCTAGAAATGATAATTAAGGCACATAATAACAAAATAATAAAAGAGAATAGCAAGTTACAAACATAGCAAATATAATACTAAGAAGAACAAAAATATAAAAACTACGAATAGAAATAAACAAAATACTACTAATAATAACCCAAATAGAAACGAAAAGGTTAGTAATGAAGAGAAAAGATGTAACTGCATAAATTGTACACTTTGTCTACTACAAATTAAATACCCAACAAAAAGTGTTGTATACCAAGCCACAATATTTTCCAAGGAAAGACCGAATAACAAGAAGTACTACGTGGGTAAAACAGGATATTATGACCACAAAAGCACATTTAAAAACGTAGAATGTCTATAGGCATGCTTGTGGTTCCATGCTCGTATGTGTATATAGGTGCATTTTGCCGGTGTGCGTGGACGTAGGTACGTGTACGAGGAAAAAATAACAAGATAAGGAATTTAATGAAACACACTAGCTATTAATATTATTAACACACCATCAATAAAGAGACTAAACTTATACCCCTCAAACGGATATAACAGATAGCATCCATCATTCCGTTTATAACCATTTTTTTGTTTTCAACACTACTGGTTATAAACGGGACATATCAACGAAACACCGCTTTCCTCCCATTAAGATCTAGATAATACGAAAACACTAATTCAAAACAAAATAAACAAACACGTTCAGTCCATAAAAACATTATTGCATCATCTTTTTCAACACTATATCGAACAATTAATCCGATACATAAATTTATTCCCAAAAACGACCACAAAAAAGCACCCTAATTTCACAAACCCAAACGGCAAACTATATAGCCGCCCCTATCGTATTTTTCAGACGAGGTATAACAATAACATTACAAAAAGAACAGATAAATAAATAAATAAATAAATAAAACTTGCTAACAGATAAATAAATAAATAAATAAATAAAACTTGCTAGGGAATAAAATGAAGGCCTTTCATACACGTACTAACATCGATCTCCCTTATATCTTAGTTAATAACTATCCCACACTGGATTTTTGTTGACGCCATTCCCTATCGGGCGTGACTACAATCGTTTCAGCTTGCCGATGATTCCACTGGGCACAGAGATTTACTAAAGATGTCTAAATCTGCCCTTTTGGATGAAACCGCGGTACATTGCTGAAATATGTAATATACAGTATCTAAGTAAATTATATTAGCTCTCTTATATGATCGAGCACTTTATTAGATTTCTTTTCATATACAACGTGACACACACACTATATATATATATATATATATATATATATATATATATATATATATATATATATATATATATATAACTCAATGTAGGTGGGTGAGGTTTGTCTGTTCCGTATAGAAAGACATATTACAAAAACAACATAAAAACTAAAAGGATATTTCGATGTAGGATTTACCGGGAAATATAATAAAAGAGTTCCTGAATTGCTAAGTGCATGCCTAAGAGGACTATTAGAGGATAACCCTTTTAAACTTTAAATATATTCTATTTCCATGAAATTTAAAAAATATGCATAAACCTTTATGAGGGAGACAATGAAAGTTATCCAGAATCTATAAGTGGCCTTCTAACATAAGTGGGCTATGGCGCTGAAGATTCTTTTTAACCTTCGAATATATCTTATTTAAAAAAAAATCATATCATATATATACAATCTTCCAGGAAGACAATGGAAGTTGTCCAGAATCTGTACGTTCCTTTCTATGGGCCGAATATCCACGTGCCCCCATCTATATATATATATATATATATATATATATATATATATATATATATATATATATATATATATGAGGAATAAAAGAAACAATGTTTCAGACAAAATGTAAAAATAAAATGGAATAAAGGATAAGCAAATCAACAACTAGCAAAAATAAATTCGAAAACACATATTGAATAGTTCTACCAACATATTTCAATTGTAAAATACAATCGTCATCAGTCGGTAGCAGAACTTAAATTAATTAATTTAAGTTCTGCTACCGACTGATGACGATTGTATTTTAGAATTGAAATATGTTGGTAGAACTATTCAATATGTGTTTTTGAGTTTATTTTTGCTAGTTGTTGATTTGCTTATCCTTTATTCCATTTTTATTTTCACATATATATATATATATATATATATATATATATATATATATATATATAATTATTTTAAAATATTAAAGTATTTTCTACCTAGAGACGACGTCATCTCGGGCTCTCTTACCTTCATCAGTGTAGGAGTGCAGTTGCAGGCGGTCACATGCGCTCAAACGCAGTTTGTAAATTCAGTCTGGTATAACGATCAAGCGCTTCGGACCACAAAGCCACGAGTTACTGTAATTGACTTAGAGGCGGGGGAAGTGTCTTGTCGTCTACAGTGTTCAGCGCTTAAGCGGAACTGGCTTATCTCAGAAATGACAACAAACATTGCAATTTCAAGCAAGGATCTACTTTTGAGACTATTTCATCTTTAAAATAGCTTCTAACTATAAATATTTAAAAAAAAATATTTATGTATTTCACCTACAGACGACGTCGTTTCGTGGTCTCTTACGTTCATCAGTGTAGGAGTGGCGGTTTCAGGCGGTCGCATCGGCTCGAACGCATTTCGTATAATATATATATATATATATATATATATATATATAGTCTCGGAAGTTTCTCAACCATTAAAACTATATAAGAAAAAAAAAACAAAAAAAAACATTTTAGTCCCAAGTAGTTAAGCAGAAAATCACTCATGTAAGTCAATTTATTTTTTGTAGTTACTATATTAGTTTGTTTCCAAGAATTTACACTAGTCTTAACATTATATAAGGGATCATCAGTTGTTTACCATGAAAAACTGTTTCGGGAATTTATATATATACATATATATATATATATATATATATATATATATATATATATATATATATATATGTGTGTGTGGGGGGGTGTTAATTTATATATATATATATATATATATATATATATATATATGTGTGTGTGTGTGTGTGTGTGTGTGTGTGTTAAAGTGAATAATTTTGGGTAATAAATCTAAGTAAGAGAGCTCAACGTAGAAAACAGAGCAAGAATAGAATATAGAAAGACAACATTCACGAACACATTGCAACTATCAGTATTTATAATTTATTTCAATTTCCCAGTCTCATCAGAGTGCTAACGGGACAGTTACATATTGGAAATGACGGAAAAAGGAAATATTAACCAGCCAAAAAAGAAATATTCTAGGCTAAGAGAAGGGGGACAAAAAAGAGGGACAAGCAACAAACTTAGGTTAAAATCATCAAAAAAGAAGGGTGTATAAAGAGGGCAGCCAATATGTATATACAATTAGAACAAAACAAAAATAAAAATGTAATATTACGATGCGTCTATGAAGCCAACCGACCCACGCCTGTCATGCATATGCTGACACGAAGTCAAACCCCACCGCCATCTCTCCAGCCGCAAGACCAGACAGCCAAAATAGAAATAAAAGTAAAAACAAAGAACAAAAACAAAACCATCTGAGAGAGAAGAAAAAGAAAAGAAAAACAGACCTAACTGATAGATTAATATATTTATATCAGTTTGAGACAACTTTGTTTAATTTAATGAAATATTTAGGCGATAAAAATATTTATGTCAAAATCAGATGATTAAATAATAATAATAATAATAATAATAATAATAATAATAATAATAAAAATAATACTAAAATAATATAAATAATTATAATACGACTAATAACAATAATAACAAATCTAATATAAATAATTTAAATAATAATAATTATAATATAAGTAATACTAATGAGAGTGGCAATAGTGATAAAACTACACATAAAATAATCAGGAAAATCATAATAATAGCAATGGTAATATTTGTATTGGTATTAATAAAATTATTAATAATAATAATAATAATAATAATAATAATAATAATAATAATAATAATAATAATAATAATAGTAATTGCAATATTAATAATATTGTTGATAATGATACTATTAATAATACATGATATAAAAATAGTCTTATATTATAATATATAATAGGTAATAATAATAACGATACTAGTAATAATGAGAATATTAATTATAATATTAATAGTAATAATGTTCAAATGGTAATCTTATATCTTCAAATTAAAAGTAATATAATATAGAATAAGATAAAGTCAGATCAAACTAATATAAGATAGAATAAGATAAAGTCAGATAAATAGTGAAAGTCAGAAATCATAAAATTTCCAATAACAAAAAAACAAATAAAAAGAATAAATAATAAAAAATAATATTAAAAAATAATTTAAAAAATTAATAAAAAATATAATATATACTAAATAAAAATTTTTAAAATATTTTTTTTAAATAAAATAAAATAAAACAAAAAAAAGATAAAAATAAAAATAAATAGAAATAAAAAATAGAAATAAATAATAATAAATATTGATAATAAAAATAAAAATTAAAGAAAATAAAACTAAGAAGATAGAGAAAGAAGAAGTAATGGGGTATTTAGGAAAGTCTATTGTAATTCCAAAAATAATTAAGAATACCCATTCTAATCCAAAATAAAAAAAAACTCAAATATTAATTAAGATGGAAACATTAATTAATTAATTAATTCTAACCTGAGATACACACAAACCAACCAAAAGTTTGATAGAGTCACAATTCGGGATTACTGTAAATCTCTAATTATGAGTTACTGGTAAATTTAAATTTAAATGTATGTTTGCAATTTTCCATCAGTTCATACATTCTATTTAATAGATTGCTGTGATCCTATCTAAGAATCCGTATTTTTTCTAAACACAAATTACATCTATGTCTAAATTTTCTAGGGGTACTAGAATCACACAAAATCGACCAAGAGACCACGGTGTCAGATTTTCGTTTTTCAGTGGCCACCACTGTTTAGCCAACTCCGTTATATTCATAAGTTCAGGGTTCACAAAAGAGTGCGTATGGTTATAAAATCGCTGTTTCCAGTCCCTCGCAAATAAACCGATGTACATTTTACTCATCAATGGTATTTTCTTCCGGAAAAATAGTGGCCTTATAAACCACGCATTTCACTTTAGAATTACCATCTAGTGGGCATTTACTTTTTACTTGACAATTACAATTATTTTCTTTTATATTATCAGGTTTATTTAATATTTTATGGTTGTGTGCATTTGTTTTTAAAATCCATGTTCTTTGTACAGGAATAACTAATTTTGACCGTTTTTCTATTAAATATTTTACTTTAAGTATTATTTGTGTTAAAATGCTTATCTATTAAATGTAAGAAGGACTTGCCTATATTAATGCTTGATAGATGGCAGTATTGTGGGTGAAATCATATCATCTTGCGGCCTCTATTCCTGGATTTATTCTTATTTTTATTCTCAATATATTCTAATTCTTAGGTGTAACCACTAATCTTTAATGCACTATCGTTTGCCTCAAAATGTCTTTATTTGCTGAGAGTGGTGCTAACATTTACATTGGTATATCTGTGGGGACTGGAAACAGTGATTTTATAACCATACGCACTCTTTTGTGAACCCTTATTTTAATTCCAATCAACACACTATATTCTTTCTCTTTAAAAGTTACTTCCTTCGAGTATAATGCATTACATATCTCTTTTTTAACGCTTCTAAGTACTTCCGGTTAAATTATACCGGAATACTCGTATGCTCCGTAATTACGCCCCTTACGATACACCGTAACTGTTTTAAAATAGATGCTTTGAACTGAAAGAAAAGAAAATGTCACACGGTGAAAGATCCGATGAATATGTAGGTTTTTTTTCAATGGTTGCCGAAAGCTTAGATTGTAGTAATGGACTTCAAAATATATTATTTTAGACAATAATCCTATGTTACGCAGTGTTCTGTTACTTTGTACTTTTCAGACACATTTCGTATGATAGCTTTGAACTATTTTAAAAGCAAAAATCTCGTTAGCCAACTAATTATCCAATTCCTAGGGCATTTTGAAAAAAATAACGGTCATCTTGTATCATACTGCGTGGCTTGTTTTTCTTTATTTTCTCCAAGTAACAAAAATATACCATCATTTCATTTAAAATAAATCTGATGACTTCAGGTTGAAGGTGTCGGGTAAGGGTTAGAAAGGTATGTAAAAAATAGTTTCTACATGTTTTAGCGTTTTTTCCAAATATTTGAAAAGTTTTTCATCTATGCATTTCTATGTGTTTTAAAAAAATGTTCTACACTTGTTCGCTAATTTTACATTTAAAATAGATGCAATAAAATGCATAAGATATTCAGATTGGTGAAAAGAAATTGGGAGGGGTATTTTTGAAGTGATCCCCGCCTCTAAAATCTAAAATAATAAAAATGTTTTTTTTTTCTTTGCGGATATTTCTTAAGGCTGTTTACATTGAATTTTCCCCCAAAAGTAGAATCTTGATATTTCTAGTGGTGAAAACTACGCTAAGTATTTTTTAAGTTGGCAAGAAGTGGGTGCTCAATTTAAGTTAAAATTATATAAGTAAGTGATCCCCCGTTTAAAATCCAAAATGATAAAATTCTGAAAAATAATTGTTTTTTTGCGGATATTTTTAAGGCTGTTTACATGTAATTTGCCCCAAAAAGTAAAATTTAATTTTTTTAAGAGGGAACTACGATGGGTGTGGTTCTATAAACTAACGCTACATTTTTATTATGTAAATAAATTTATTAAAATGTTTTAATCTATTGGTCGTTACTTCCTGTGAATTATCTGCTCCTGCACAAGTGTCAAAAATACTGCTTCAAAAAACAGATTTTATCATTAAAAAAGAAAATGTTTCTTAAATTACAATTAAGAAAACTGCAAAAAACTGACCGGGAAATAATTTGTTTTCTATAAAAAAGGGGGCATTTTTTATATGATCACCGGCAGCAAATAGCAGACTATTTGGAAACCGTAGTTCAAGGAGAAATCTTTTTAAGCGGTCGACGGTTGGACAACTCGTGAACGAACAATTAACTAATCTCTCGCATTATGACAAGGATCCCTGTTGATTTAAACATATTTATTACTCTACATGTATTTATTTAAGCTTAAACATATCAACACACACATACACACACACACGCACACATATACGTATATATATATATATATATATATATATATATATATATATATATATATATATGCCACCCTGCCCATAAATAGAATTTAAATTCCCTTCGTGAATCTGGAATCTGGTAATGTCTCGTGGTTTAATGGTTACAGCGCTTTCTTACCTACACTCCGTAGGTAAAACTAATTCAATATTATTTATTTAAAATTGTTCGGGGAAGTTTATAATAAACTGACACGTAGCTATTATGCATATTCCGACAATCTCGAAGTCAGTATTTCCTGAGATGCCGCCCTCTACTTGAATTCCCTTCTTACATGTATATATATATATATATATATATATATATATATATATGCCTGCCTGCATCATCGAATGTACTTCTTATTGGACATTTTACCCTTTTTGGATTTTCTATTTTCGCCGTACCTGAAGTTGTGGCTTCTTGGAATTTAACTTTGAAACCTTTCTCATTACTTCTCGTGCCTCTAACGACCTACCTATCTACATCTTGTTCTCTCCGCTGGACTCTTCGACACCGGACTTTTTGGCAATCGGACATTTGCTTGCACCCTGGCACAGTTTTGCCCTGCGTTTCTTTCCCTACAACTTTTATTTCATTTTTTCAAATTTTAAATCTTGGCCATTGCCAACTTATCTATCCCAGCGACTTCCTCAGATGATAAGATTTTGATCTTTGAAAAGCCTGGCTTAAGGAAAATTTAACTTGAATAAATTGCCTTTTTGCGGAATATACCTTGCTTTGAACTTTTGAATTGAATTTTGATTTGGCTTTTTGCTTTCTCTAATTCCTTTCCATTCTCTTTCATTTATATATATATATATATATATATATATATATATATATATATATATATATATATATTTGAATAGATTTTTTGTGGTACAAAATTGTATTATACATTTAAATAAAATAAGTGGAGCCATCTTGAATAAAGGGCAATATCACAAGTAAAAAGTAAGAAGAGAAAAAAAAATGTTGTTCAAGTATAATTATCCTATAATTATCGAATAAAACAATTAAAATGTTTCGTTACGAATAAAAGTGGGGGAAAAAAAAACCCAACCCAAGGTACCTTTCGTCCGACACATTTTCAAGGGGGAACGTCGGTGGAATATCGTTTTAAAATAATAAAAAAAAAAGATGGTTTTTACAGGGGGAAAGAGAAAGAAACAAATTTTTTATAAAGAACCATGGAGAGCAAAAGAAAAAAAAACAATAAAAAAAGAAAAAAGAAAAAAGAAAAAGAAAGGCACAAATCACAGGAAAGGAATGAACTATCGCCAAAACCTTAGAAACAATCACGCAAAATGGATAAAATGATAATCGACATACTGCAGGCAAACGTTTTCTTCTTTTATATATTACCGCGGAATACACGAATATCGGATTGCATATCAAACATTTCCGAAACCTAGTAAGCTAAATTATTTTTTAAATGTCTTACTAATTTCTTCTATGCTAAACTTACATTACTTACATAGAAAAAGCGATTCCGAACCGTTATTAGTAGTGAGCTAAATAATAATTTAATAACTTTAATTACACATTTCTACTTTGCTAAATACTTCAGTCGCGAAAGATTTTACCTACCTCGGCCGAACACAAAACAGATTATGTTTACGTTTGAGCGAAGTTATTTGATATATTATGTTTACGTTCGAGCTAAACTATTTCATAAAGATTCTTTCCAATTTCTTTTTGTTCTAATTGCTTTAATCGAGAATGAGTTTACCTTCCCGGACCGAGAACAGAACAGATTATGAATACTTTCTTACTAAACGAAGCAATGACATTGTCTTCATATATTAAATAATGAATTAAAAGTCTTCTACTGGAAATATTTCATTCACAAAAGTAATTCCAATACTTATATTAGTAAACCAGTTATCTTCTTCCTTCGTTCTTTTTAGGGGGGCAATTTTAAACGAACCTCAGCATAGATACAATTATATCCCCATTCTGTATAAAACAAATTAAACAAACTAACAAATTAAATAAAGGTGGATTATTTTGTCCTGTCACTACTTGCAATGTCTTCCTATTAATGGATGAATACTATTTTAATCACGTAAATCACTTACATTAAAAAAGCGACTCAACGCAAAAATGTCACACATAGATAGATACAGAGAAAATGTTTTGACTAATATCTGAAGTGTATGTACTTTTTAATATGTTTAGTTACCTCTTGCAAAAAGTCAACGTAGCACAAAAGCAAACTAAGCATCAGTTCACAAGGTAAAAAAGCAACCTAAGCTTAAGTCCATGTGGCAAAAAAGCAACCTAAGCCGAAGCCAACGTGTCAAAAAAGCAACCTAAGCCTAGGTCCACCTGGCAAAAAGCAACCTAAGCTTAAGTCCATGTGGCAGAAAACCAACCTAAGCCGAAGTCAACGTGGCAAACAAGCAACCTAAGCCTAAGTCCATGTGGCAAAAAGCAACCTAAGCTTAAGTCCATGTGGTAAAAAAGCAACCTAAGCCGAAGCCAACGTGTCAAAAAAGCAACCTAAGCCTAGGTCCACCTGGCAAAAAGCAACCTAAGCCTAAGTCCATGCGGCAAAAAGCAACCTAAGCCTAAGTCCATGTGGCAAAAAACAACCTAAGCCGAAGTCAACGTGGCAAAAAGCAACCTAAGCCGAAGTCAACGTGGCAAAAAAGCAACCTAAGCCGAAGTCAACGTGGCAAAAAAGCAACCTAAGCCTAGGTCCACGTGGCAAAAAGTCACCTAAGCCTAAGTCCATGTGGCAAAAACGCACGATAAGCCTCAGTACACGTGGCAAAAATGCAACCTAAGCCTAAGTCCATGTGGCAAAAAAGCAACCTAAGCCTAAGTCCATGTGGCAAAAAGCAACCTAAGCTTAAGTCCATGTGGCAAAAAAGCAACCTAAGCCAAAGCCAACGTGTCAAAAAAGCAACCTAAGCCTAGGTCCACCTGGCAAAAAGAAACCTAAGCCTAAGTCCATGTGGCAAAACGCAACCTAAGCCGAAGTCAACGTGGCAAAAAGCAACCTAAGCCGAAGTCAACGTGGCAAAAAGCAACCTAAGCCGAAGTCAACGTGGCAAAAAGCAACCTAAGCCGAAGTCAACGTGGCAAAAAAGCAACCTAAGCCGAAGTCAACGTGGCAAAAAACAACCTAAGCCTAGGTCCACATGGCAAAAAGTCACCTAAGCCTAAGTCCATGTTGCAAAAACGCACCATAAGCCTCAGTACACGTGGCAAAAATGCAAACTAAGCCTAAGTCCATGTGGCAAAAAAGCAAACTAAGCCTAAGTCCACGTGGCAAAAAAAAAACTCAACATCAATACAATTTTATCCACATATTTCATAAAATAAATTAGTATTAATGGCCTGAACTCTTTTAAAGCAAATACATTGGGGATATTCGTCGAATCGTTGACCTATTTACGTAAACAGAATTTTGAATTTGTTACTTATAGATGAATAGTATTTTACTTACAGTTGAATGGTGACATTATGAAATTCGTGGATACAATTCTATACCCGCAGAAGTTGTTGTTCTGCAATACCCACTCAGGGTTAAAATCATTCTTTTTTACTTTGCCCGGGCAACGCCAAAACCTGGATCCCGTTGGTAAAATATATCTTATTTGGGTATGTGTTGCTTATATCCTTTCAACGTATCTGTTGTAACATAGGAAGGGCATGATCGACAACTCTTCTTTGAAATGAAGCTAATCACGTTTAATAACTTTCTGTAATTGGCCTTCAAGATTTTAGTTTTAGTCAAAGAACTAATTCTTAATACGTAGACATTTTTAACAGTTTTCTTCAACTTCATCAAATTAGACAAATCGACGACTCAGCTGGGACCGTAGTATCATCGGTGAGATCACCACTCAAACCAATGCTACATAGCTGATACGACGTACTGTCACAGGTGTCTTCTGTGATGCACTTACAGTTCAGGACCTACCGGAACACTTGTTGCTTTGTACGATTCGAGTGCTGGTCGTCGACGACGAAAACAGTAAAAAGAATATTGTTCATGTCGATGAAGATGTTGCGTATGAATGCAGGTCAGATTAGATTCATTCACGTCCGAAGTGTCGATATGTACAGCTGTAACGCCAATCTAAAAGAAAAATGGCGGAGTATTGTCTGCGCTAATACGATCATGTACTAAGCGTAAATGTATACAGTGTCGTGAAACTAGGATTCAACATGAAGTCATTCGTGAAAAGGCCGAGGGGACAGCCAAAATAAATGTAGATATCCAATACCGAAATCTGAAGAGGTCTGGGTTTACGTTTGACTAAGCGTTTGACCGTGAATGGCGGGAGGATAAATGCAGAACGAACACCGAAGAAACTGATAAAAAATGAAGCAATTTTGTATATTATCAGTTTACGAAAGGGATAAACGATGTATTTTCAAATAATCTTACTCCTTATATATATATATATATATATATATATATATATATATATATATATATATATATATATATATATATATATATATATATATATATATATATATTACCAGCCATTTTGTTTTGTAGGATTCTCTACACAGTCGGAGAAATTTTTCTTCTGGTTTAATTATTTTTGACAAAGGGAAGTCTCTTTTCCCGAAATATTTAATAGTGATTTTTAATCACCCGGACATCATACGAACAGCTAAAAACACTCTTGCTGTTATGTAAGATTTTAGGAAAAAAAGGAAAAATAAATAGTAAGTCATATTTCGTATTCGATTTATTGTTATTGTTTTTGTTCCATATATATATATATATATATATATATATATATATATATATATATATATATATATATATATATATAAGATAAATGAAAGAAGAGAGATAAATATGAACGAATGACAAAACTATTTCAACTTCGATTGGTCAATGCAAGGTGTACTCGGTAAAAACATGTGTACTTTTCTTTCCAAGGCTTTTCAAAGATTAACATCTTATCATCAGAGGAATCACATAGATAGATAAGTTGGCAGTGGAAAAGCCAAAATTCAAAATTTGAAAAATATAAAGTAATGAAGAGTAAGCGTGTGGGTGTAAAAAATATTTAGTCTGCCCAGTTGGTGAATGTCCGTAGATAAAGTGTCCGGTGAAAGAAGATTTAAAGATGGAACAAATGGTGTCGTGAAGGCAGCGTTGGACATGTTCAAAATGAAGTAAATTCAATAGGAAGATGCTCAGTTCAATCGTAGATGGAACGCACTTATTCGGATGTAATTTTGAGAATTAGGGTCATTTTGAAATACTTCTCTTGCTTTTCATCCAAGAGAAATAATTCGATTTTGTTTTGTTTTGTTGGGCAAGACTCCCTTAAAACTTCAAATAAATATATTTGCTTTTAAACAATATGTATACGACACTAATTAAGAATTCTTTTCCAAAATGTACGTTTTCCTGACTATATTAGGGGCGAAACGTCATTCGTACATATTTATCTCTTTTCTTTCATTTATCTTTATAATTGCTCTATCTCGTATATTGAGCTTAAACTATTTCACTATAGGTTATATCTTATATATATATATATATATATATATATATATATATATATATATATATATATATATATATATATACACCAATGTCTGGGTGTACGTGTATGTGTTCCCTATATTATAGACAATTAGATATTCTACATAAAAACTGAAAGTATATTTCTATGTTAAAATTGCCGATGAAAACAATTTAAGTAGTCCCGAATTTCTACCTAGCCCTCAATGTACCAAATATCTAGCGAGCTATGGGCAGGACTCCTTTAGAACTTCAAATACGTATATTTGCTTTTAAACAATATGTATAGGACACTAATTCAGAGATGTTTCCAAAATGTGTTACGTCTTGATGAGTATACGTTTCGGTTCAATTACAACTCTGAAAAATGAACGGAGTACGAAGTAGAACCTTTAACAAATTTATTTAACAAACACACTGATAAAATTAGAATGTAGTAAAACCGCTGAACGCGAGATGTTTGTTTGATTGTGAGACCGTTCTGTTTGCTTTTCACTGTTCGGCAGACGACTCCTTTTATTCTAAGGGCGATAACTCGTACTTATTATCTAAGCGAAATAACTCGATTTTGTTTTGTTTTGTTGGGCAACCTTTAAAACTTCAAATACGTATATTTGCTTTTAAACAATATGTATAAGCCATTAATTCAGAGATTTTCCAAAATTTACGTTTTCCCGATTAGTGGACGAAACGGTTTTGTGGGAGAAATAAAAAAATAAATTGATATGATGTTATGAGCATAGTGGATAGAAAGACATAGTGTTCCTCATTAAATCCAGATAATCGTCGGGTCTTCTGCTAGTATTTATAAAGCTATAATTGTATTATATCCCCAGTTATGGAGTTTAATGAAATGTTCTCCACGCAATAACATCGAATGTCTGCTCATGATTAAAGGTTATGGGAGCTTGATTAAGTTCGGTCGATAAACCAACGGAGAGACGAACAGATGTACATACTCAGACGGAGAGATGCGCTTCCACATTAAAAAAGCATAAATCCTTTATTGGTGATATTCACAGTACAGTAATAACGAGTATCCATCTTTGGCATACACGTCTACAACTTCCTGCCAGTATATGTAATAAGCTGGGTATATTTTTACTGTGTCGCTTGTTTTTTGGGGCGGGTGTTATTAAGCTCCGAGCTGAACAAAATCATTTGACGGGCCGCATTTGACACGAGACAAGCACTTTGCTAGCCTTGATTTTAAATCAGAACCTGTTATGTGACCCTAACTACATCGGTCAGAA
The DNA here is from genome assembly GCA_963556195.1 of Sepiola atlantica. Classification (NCBI taxonomy): domain Eukaryota; kingdom Metazoa; phylum Mollusca; class Cephalopoda; order Sepiida; family Sepiolidae; genus Sepiola; species Sepiola atlantica. The sequence continues at coordinate 100,298,463 of OY744529.1, forward strand.
ATTAAAACTAAATAAAATTTCAAAAACGATTAAATTCGGAAAGCAAAGCTCTGTTGATGCACCTCAACTCTTCCAACACTAACATTCATCTTGCAACTCAGGTAAGCAAGAATGTGTGCCTATCTAGCTGAAATCTCAAGTACGTTTGCAAGACACAATTACTGAACAACTGTCTCCTTTTTTATAATGAGTAAAGCAATCGATAATTTGCGATGATGTTTTAGCGTTTAATTGTTTCCATCGAAAGAATCACAATCTTGATCATTGTATCTCGTATTGGAAACATTTCGATTAGATCATTAGATTGTCTCCTACTTGGGATTGTTCGACTGTTTCGCACTTAAGATTGCTAGGCTGTTACATACTTGAGATTGTTAGACTATTTCATATTTCATACAGATTTTGGATTTTAAATGAATAATTTCTCTTTTCCAGTTTTTTTTCTTAAAATTTTAAACTTTAAATAAATAATTTCTCTTTTCCAGTTTTTTTTCTTCAAATTAACAAGAATAACAGATTTACAAACTCGAGTTCATTCGTTGCAATAAGGCCTGATTAGATGATCTATTTCGAGAATCATCTTATTTTGTAAACTGTATCAATAATAAGAATCACCTTATTTTCTTCAGTGTTACAATAATAAGAATCACCTTATTTTGTTAAGTGTATCAATGATAAGAATCACCTTTTTTTTTCAGTGTAATGATAATTTAAATCACCTTATTTTCTTCAGTGTAACAATAATAAGAATCATCTGATTTTCTTCAGTGTAACAATAATAAGAATCATCTCATTTTTATCAGTGTAACAATAATAAGAATCATCTGATTTTCTTCAGTGTAACAATAATAAGAATCATCTGATTTTCTTCAGTGTAACAATAATAGGAATCATCTGATTTTCTACAGTGTAACAATAATAAGAATCATCTGATTTTCGTCAGTGTAACAACAATAAGAATCATCTGATTTTCTTCAGTGTAACAATAATAACAATCATCTTTTTTATTCAGTGTAACAATAATACGAATCATCTGATTTTCTTCAGTGTAACAATAATAGGAATCATCTGATTTTCTTCAGTGTAACAATAATAAGAATCATCTTATTTTCGTCAGTGTAACAACAATAAGAATCATCTGATTTTCTTCAGTGTAACAATAATAAGAATCATCTTTTTTTATTCAGTGTAACAATAATAACCATCATCTGAGTTTCTTCGATGTAACAATAATAAGAATCATCTTATTTTCGTCAGTGTAACAATAATAAGAATCATCTTTTTTTATTCAGTGTAACAATAATAAGAATCATCTGATTTTCGTCAGTGTAACAACAATAAGAATCATCTGATTTTCTTCAGTGTAACAATAATAAGCATCATCTTATTTTATTCAGTGTAACAATAATAACCATCATCTGAGTTTCTTCGATGTAACAATAATATGAATCATCTGATTTTCTTCAGTGTAACAATGATAAGAATCATCTTTTTTTATTCAGTGTAACAATAATAAGAATCATCTGATTTTTTTCAGTGTAACAATAATAAGAATCATCTTATTTTCTTCAGTGTAACAATAATACGAATCATCTGATTTTCTTCAGTGTAACAATAATAAGAATCATCTGATTTTCGTCAGTGTAACAATAATAAAAATCATCTGATTTTCTTCAGTGTAACAATAATAAGAATAATCTGATTTTCTTCAGTGTAACTTGTTTAAATCACAATAAAATCATAATGAGTGGTCTCCATGATGCCTTGGGCACTCGTTCAGGGCAGAAGGTTAAATATGGCCACCTTAGAAGAGTCTTAATAGGCAGTTGGTAATGTATACAATATTTTAAGTTTGAAGCTCTAATAACGAAAATTTAGGAACCCTAACCCTACCAATTTCGTTAATTTTATATAATAGCTAGACCCCTTGGTTTAGGGTCCTCTTAATGAAAACTAGTTAATAATCTCTTACCCCTCCGTATATTTCTCTGATTTAATCGATGACGCTATCATTTTGTATCGTTATCGTTAATCTGTTCTCATGGATGACGTCATTCTATTTCTGATGTCATCAGTTACGGGATTAGTTTCAGTGGAACTTTTATTTAAATGTATTCATTTCTTTATAGTTTGTATTTATTCCTTTATTCACCTATTTATCTACGTCCCACAAAGTAGAATGTGACACAAGGTCGGAAGGTGGGAATTTTCACTCTAGAGGAAGAGTGAGGTGAATCTCAAAAAATTGCCTGAGCAGGGCGCCTCAGACAGTAAGCAATAAACTTACTCCTCCCCAAAGAGGGGAGGCAAAGCATGGGAGGGGGTTAACCTCCCATAACTGCACAGGGCAGTCAGAACAGATACTACACTTTGATCTTAGCCAAAAGACCAAGGAAGCATCCGAAATTCCTTTATTTATTTTTTTATTTGTTATTAACACAGATCGTTGGACTGTTTCTGACTTTACACAAAATTTGAATGGATGAATACGTTCATTTTCATTGGAAAGTGGACACCAAATATATGTGAAAAATCTGATGGTATATTTGAAGAGGTCGAAATGCAGAACGCAATAAACGCCATTTTCAGAATTACGAAACTATCACTACAAAAAAGCGTTGCATTTCAACACTCAACAATAACCCAAAATCATCTTTTACATAATATGACACCGGCATCATTTCGTTTTGTTTTCAATTAAAATCAGCTTTTAGTCAAAGGCTAGATTTAATATACTCGTCGTGTTATTGTTTCATGTCTCAATTTAAACAAATTGGATTTATCGCGTTTTGCATTCGAACTGTTCATTTATATATTTTTGTGTGTATTATTAATATTAGTATCGAATGAATGCGAGATTAATTTATATTTTTATTTCATATTAAAGAATGAAGGAATTTGCAGGATTTTTTTAATGAATTAAGTTTTTTGATAAAAAAGTGCAAATTGCAATCTGATTTGAGTATAATCTTTTATATTTGATGATATGCCCCTCAGAATGCGTTTTTTTTATCTTGATATGTTATGCTTTTCGTCATCATTAACAATAAATTAGTTCATATAGGCCCACTGTCTGGGCATTGTTTTGTTCTCCAACCGGTTGCGGATCTATCCAACCGATGCCTTCCGAATTGTAATTGATAAACTCTATATACTGATAATGTTCTATTGTATATACTGAGGAGGAAACTGTGAGACAATAGTGATAATAAAATAAAAGTATATAAGCATCGTTGGGTGTTTATTTTCGGAGCTGAAATATAATATTTAACTTTTAATTAATCGTGTATTAAAGTTCATAATCTACCGACATTATAGGTACTTTTGAGAAACCGGCATACAATAAAATTGCAGTACGTCTGTTGACAATTCCGAGATTCACCGAAGACTTCCGAACGTTAACGAACTTCATCGAACAAACTGAATGTATTATAAGTTTTTTTCTTTTTTGCAAATAAATTATTTAACGAAAAAAACTATTGACTTTATCTTGCATTTAAGTGTATTTTTTAAATGTTGTTTCAAAACTTTCACACAATACGAACCGAACTGTTTTTACTCTAACCCTAGCCCTAACCCTAAATAACCCTAAATAACCCTAACGTATGTTTTACGTTCGGAGAAAGTTAGTTTAGTTCGCTACGTATTGTGTAGAAGTATCGGAACTTGATTCGGTTTTCTCCGTTCGTAGTCGGAACTGCTTACATCACGACTACGTCACGACTTCAAATCATCGGATACCTTATACTAAAAAGTACGATATATATATATATATATATATATATATATATATATATATATATATATATATATATATATATATGTGTGTGTAGAAAAATATGTTTGTATAAACAATAATAACAATATATTATGCATTTGTGTGTATTAATGAAATTATAATACCTGCTTTCGTGTGTGTTTATCGCGACAACGTGACTTATATATTGAAGTATCATCTTTTTTATTTCCTATTTATCGAATAATTATTGAAATCAAAATTCTATTTTACGACATTGCATTTTTTAAATTCTATTCATAGAACTAATTTTATTTCGTTAGGTTCTCGGCATCTTTTCGCTTTTGTAAACGATTCTGTTCCCATACGTTTACAAAAAAATCTGTATTTAAAAAAATACGAATGTTAGAATTACATTAAATTAAAGGTAATTGTTCTTCTTTATAAACATACTTATAAATTAAATATGTGTAGACGTTAACTTTATGGATATCACATTTCATTTAGCATTATCGAGTATGAACATTAGTTATACAATATAGCAGTCTATTTATTAAACAAAAAATATTTAGGTTTGGTTTTATCGAAATAAATAAGATTTATTTCTATTAATATTTAACTTCAGCACTTTCTGTCAACTTTACAGGCTGGTGATACCAGATCAGGCTGCCCTGTGGCTCCCTGAGACGAAATTCACCTACATTGACGTTTTTTTTTTTTTTGTTTGTTTTTGTAAAACTTAATTATGTTCTACAAAACCCAAAACAAAAACAACAGCCCCTCTCCCTTTCTCCCTCCCCTTTTTTATTTTATTTTTAGAACTTGAAGCATAAATCTTTTACTATAATGACCAGATTCGGCATTAAATAACCCAAAAAGTGTTGATATGCCGTAAAACAAAACTACCAAACCAAAAACGATGATTAAACATTTGAAGATATAAAGAACTTGAAGCATAAAAACTTTTACTATAATGACCAGATTCGGCATTAAATAACCCAAAAAGGGTTGATATGCCGTAAAACAAAACTACCAAACCAAAAACGATGATTAAACATTTGAAGATATAAAGAACTTGAAGCATAAAAACTTTTACTATAATGACCAGATTCGGCATTAAATAACCCAAAAAGGGTTGATATGCCGTAAAACAAAACTACCAAACCAAAAACGATGATTAAACATTTGAAGATATAAAGAACTTGAAGCATAAAAACTTTTACTATAATGACCAGATTCGGCATTAAATAACCCAAAAAGGGTTGATATGCCGTAAAACAAAACTACCAAACCAAAAACGATGATTAAACATTTGAAGATATAAAGAACTTGAAGCATAAAAACTTTTACTATAATGACCAGATTCGGCATTAAATAACCCAAAAAGGGTTGATATGCCGTAAAACAAAACTACCAAACTACCAAACTACCAAACTACCAACTTTACAGGAAGGGGAAGAGTTCAAAGTTTGGACATTTAAACATATCTTTTCTGATCCATACTGTGTCAATATCCTGAAAACTTTACTTGACATTGAAATGTTGATGGAAAAATTTCATATATACTTTTTCTTTCATGCTTTTAAAAATGATGTTTTTCTTTCTTCTGCTCGGATAAAGCAAAGCTATATCTTTCTCCGATTACTTACTTTTTATTTATTTAAAAATTAATCTGGGGTTACAAGACCTGATCGATAGGCAAATATACGCCATCTCCTTCGATCGTTATTAATTAGTAAAGAACCAATCCCGTGAACGTAGTAAAATAAGACGATTTCAAAATATACAGGTTACTACAAAACAAATAGAGAGAGAGGTAGAGAGAGAAAAAGAAAGAGAGATGGAGATTTTAGTCTTCACTCTTTCCCCCTTTCTTACATCGAGTAAGTAGTTGTCAGTCTCTTTTCCTCCATTCGTTACGTAATCCGCCTTCCCCTAACTCCCTCTCTCTCTCTCTTTCTATATATATTCTATATATATTCTATATATATATATATATATATATATATATATATATATATATATATATATATATTCTCTCTCTATATATATATATTCTATATATATATTCTATATATATTCTCTATACATATTCTATATATATTCTCTCTATATATTCTCTATATATTTACTATATATATTTTATATATATATTCTCTATATATATCCTCTATATATATTCTATACATATTCCCTATATATATTCTATATATATATATTCTACATATATTCTATATATATAGTCTATATATATATTCTATATATATTCTCTATATATATTTTATATATATATATATTCTCTATATATATTATATATATATCATCTACATATATTATATATATATATTCTCTCTATATATATTCTATATATATTCTCTATATATGTTCTATATATGTATTGTATATATATTCTATATATATTCTATATATATTCTATATATATTCTCTACATATATTCTATATATATTCTATATGTATATATATTCTATATATATTCTATATATATATATTCTATATATATATATTCTATATATATTCTCTATATATATTATATATATATATTCTCTATATATATTATATATATATTCTCTACATATATTATATATATATTATATATATATATTATATATATATATTATATATATATTCTCTATATATTCTATATATATATTCTATATATATTCTCTATATATATTCTATATATATATTCTATATATATTCTATATATATTCTCTAAATATGTTCTATATATATTCTATATGTATATATATTCTATATATATTCTCTATATATATTCTATATATATATATATATATTTTATATATATTCTCTATATATATTATATATATATATTCTATATATATATTCTATATATATTCTCTACATATATTATATATATATTCTATATATATATATATTTTTATATATATATATATATTCTATATATATTCTCTATATATTCTATATATATATTCTATATATATTCTCTCTATATATATATATTCTATATATATTCTATATATATATTCTATATATATTCTCTACATATGTTCTATATATATTCTATATATATATATATTCTATATATATTCTCTATATATATTCTCTATATATATTCTATATATATTCTCTATATATATTATCTACATATGTTCTATATATATTCTATATATATATATATATATTCTATATATATATTCTCTCTATATATTGTATATGTATATTCTATATATATATTCTATAAATATATTCTATATATATTCTCTCTATATATTCTATATATATATTCTCTTTCTCTCTCTCTCTCTCTCTATATATATATATATTCTATCTATCTATATATTTCACATTCTATATTACTATCTACTTGCTGTTTGATATTGTAAACGTGCGTTTTTTCTGTCATATTTGACTTTTTGTCTTTTTCCAATAGTAAATCGGCTGCTATTTCCGAACTAGATTGCAATTATTTATAGACAATTTAAATAAGAACAATCTTGTTTTCAAATATCTAATAGAGATAAACATCTATAATTTATAGAAATCTCACTTTCCGCTCTAATAATTCTCTTCGGTCTGTGTATTGTTTTACAGCAAGCTGTTTCATAAGACAACGTTCATACATTAAAAATATATCTAATGCGATCAATTTTACTATTTTCTTCTCTTTGTGAATTTCCGCTGTCTATGTATCAACAGAAATGATACATTAACGTGCATTGTGTATTGCTTCCCTTCTTGAATAAATACGCCTTCTCGTTTTTTTTTGCATTAGTCGGTGTGTCGAGCTATATTCAGTGCATACTTTGGTGTAGAATTGTCCGTTGCAATATGAAAGAAATGGACGCAGCGCCCGATACTTTGTACCCAATCTATTAGTAATTAATAACAGTTATTCGTACGTATTCCTATCAAAATGGAAACACTTTAATAGATAATTGTATTACAACCTTCACAGAGATAGACTAATGCTATCAGCCGAATGGTTGCTAGAATCATGCTTTGCCATAGTTAGGCAGTGAAGAAAATTGCTACATCGTTGCGGCCCCTGCTTTAGCTAATAGTGGTAGTAGTAGTATATTATTATTATTATTATTATTATTATTATTATTATTATTATTATGATTATTATTATTATTATTATTATTATTAGTAGTAGTAGTAGTAGTAGTAGTAGTAGTAGTAGTAGTAGTAGTAGTAGTAGTAGTAGAGGTGATATTAGAGGTAGTAATTTTTCTGATCGTGGGAGGTGACGGTTGCTTAGTGGATAACGACACGAACTGACACACTGGGTGTGCAAAGTTTGAATCCAGTTCGTTCTACAGTAATACTTTCACTTAGGATGTTGGCAACCTTCACGTGATTATATCTGTAAGTACCTGATATCTTTCTAGGAAGAATTCTAACTATATCATATCGGGGAAATTAATGCCAACAATAGAATCGTCTTATTCACACAAAATGACTGAATTTCTGATTGAATGAATGATTGAATGAATGAATGAATAAATGGTTGAATAAATGATTGAATGAATGGTTGAATGAAGGAATGAATGAATAAATGATTGAATGAATGACTGAATGAATGAGTAAATGAATGAATGAATGACTGAATAAATGAATGAATTAATGAATAAATGAATAAATGAATGAATGACTAAATAAATGAATGAATGAATGAATAAATGAATGAATGAATGAATAAATAATTGAATGAATGGCTGAATCAATGAATGAATGAATGAATGAATGAATAAATGATTGAATGAATGACTGAATAAATGAATGAATGAATGAATAAATGAATGAATGAATAAATGATTGAATGAATGACTGAATAAATGAATGAATGAATGAATAAATAAATGAATGACTGAATGACTGAATGAATGAATGGATGACTTAATGAATGAATGACTGAATGAATGAATAAATGAATACATGAATGAATGAATGAATAAATGAATGACTGACTGAATGAATGAATGAATGGATGAATGAATGAATAAATGACTGAATGAATGAACGAATGCTGATAGTGGCTTGAGCGGACACGATGTCTTTTTCTTAAATAATGTCAGGTCGACATTAACCACTTGAAGAGCTGCTAGAATTGGGGCTTAAGTTTCTGAATATTCACGTTCTCATGGAATATAAGATGAATTCGTTACAGTGTGACCCGTGAATTTTTAAATAAGTTTTGAAATCCCTTCTGCAATCTAACAATATTTCGTCTATGCAGGTTCATTACCATATGGGCTAGAACTTTCGATGGGTCACATTTTTAAATTTTCTAAAATGATAAAATTATTTTGTTTAAAAGATGTAAAACCATTAGAACCTTTGGACTCTTTTATTATTCGAGAGTATGTGCTCATGATGACCTCCATTGAGCTCTGTATATTTCTTGGTTCTACACACAATTGCCATTGACATATTTACATGGCTTTCTACAGTTTCGTGATTGTCCTGGTTTCTCCATATATAGCTATGTATTTAAGGTAGCTCTAGGAAAAGAAAAAAAGAGGCAAAGACATGGGATGTGACGTGCACACTCGAAATCAGACTTGAAACTGATCACAAAATCTCTCGCGTTTTCTGTCAGCCTTTTCTGGGGCAGATTTTATGAGGAGAGAACATAATCTATCTTATTGTAACCGGAGCGTTACCATAAGCGACAAGTGTGAGGTCGGAATTTCATTCTTGCTAATAGTGTTTGAGGCTCACAATATCGATAAACTCCATTGCACGCTAATTGGGGCGTCTTGCATGGCTTACACGATTGCCATTGACTGAAATGAGGTTTCCCAATGTTCAATAGTTTCCAAAGGGGCATAACCCAGTCTATAATGCTCTTCTAAAAATGGGCTTTGTCATATTTGAACTTATACACGGAGATGTTCTGTACGTTCTTATAGTAATGTTTGTTGCAGTATATTCTTTGATGGAGCTTTCATTGATGGCTAGTAGTGTTCACAGATCATGATCTCCCTATGTTCTGGAAAATGAGGGTGGTTGATAAATTAAGAAAGGATATAGAACAACGTTTTGTACAAGACATAGTTTTTGCGGTCACCCCAATAAATTCAACTACCGGAGAAATTTGCACCAAGTTCCATCCTTTGCGATCATGGCCGCTTGCATTTTAAATGCCCACCTATGACTGAAAATATTCGGAGCTACATCCATATATCTGTCCGGGATGTTACACAACTTATAAAGAACCTTTGTGCCAGAAAATCAACTGCCCCAGACGATATTCCGATCATAGTGCTTAGAAAGCTGCAACCGAAAACTACTCTTATTCTTACACAACTGTTTAATCGTTTCTTAAAGGAGAAATGCTTCCAAACATATCGGAAAACCTCGCCCGTCTTCCCAGTAGGTAAAAATTCCGGAGATCAGTTTTCTGCCTTTCAGTGCAGACCAATCAATCTCCCGTGCGTCATGAGTAAGTTGCTTGAATCTGTTATTAATAAATCAGAACAGCCTATTGAGTGGCACGCAATATGGATTTCGTCTTGCAAGATCAACAGATGATATGCTCACTGTAATATCACAGAAGATCAGTGAATCTATTGGCGGGAACTTTGTTTCAAAAGCAATAGCTCTTGCGATATCAACGGCCTTTGATAGAGTTTGGCATACAGGTCTACTTCACAAGAATAATTGCTATGGAATATCTGGAAATGTCCTCTCAACTATCAAATCTAATCTCTCTGGACTGTTCGCTTCCACCCATTATGGCTAAGCTATGCTAAAGTATTCTACGTGCCATCTCATTTCTCTGCTATTTATTTGTTTCAATTCGTCTGGCTTTTGGCCAAGATCAAAGTGTAGTATCTGTTCCGATGGATACTGCAGTCCATAGACTGGTATTGTCTTGGCCTTCGGGGCTTGATTTACGCCGGTCTATGGGACAGTCATGTGTAGTTCTAGGAGGTCTACCCTCCCAGGCTTTGCCTCCCCTCTTTGGGGAGGAGTAAGTTTATCGCTTACTGCCTGAGGCGCCCCGACCGGGGAATGCCGACGGGCTGCCCAGGCAATTTTTAAATGGCCAGAGTGCTAACCTCTCTGGCGCTGGCTTTTCTAATCCCACTTTCCCTACCTTGTGTTGCATCTTACCGTATGGGGGTAGATAAATCCTTCGTCTGCCTGTGAAATGTTCGTCTTCCTGCCGCTGAAGACTTTGACCTGCATAAGTATAGATGGTCACTCTCTAACTATCTGATGAAGATGAGGTCTCGCCTGTATCGCAACCATCCAGACTATCAAAGGGAGGCTAACAGGTGTTACATTCGGTCGACGGATGACCTGGAACTGTGCAAGGCAGGGGCGTTTAACTCCTGATGTATTTTTTACATACCCGCATACCTATGTGAAAGAACTGCATACAATGCGTAGTTAAAGCAAAAATGAATTGTCTGGGACTATGAAAATTGGTGTTTCTACCGGGAAATGCTAACAGAGCTGCTCATGCATTTTTGTAGTCAAGAGTGCGCTGGGTTCTCAAAACAATATCTGGCTTTGTGTCTGACTTCCTAACGAGAAGGAGAATAATATATTAATGTTTAAAACAGACAACTTACATAGTATTTTTAGAGATAGAGTCCAAGAGGTATCTCCAGGAAATAGCGTCCATTAGCCTATAGTAATTTGACCGTATTAATTAATTTAAAACCTTTCTCTAAATATATTTATGGGGAGGGGGTAATCTTCACATGTTATCGGAAAAATAATATTTGGTCTTTGATAAGTCTTTTATACATATTAGTCTCTGAAAATATATCTCCTACTCATGACAGACAGAACTGTTTTATTACTATTTATATGCATATATATATATATATATATATATATATATATATATATATATATATATATATATATATATTAACATAGTACACCCCAAACAAGGCAGACCACCACTGTAGATGTAAGGGGCTACTGAGAAAAAGGGTGAGTTTTTTTAGGGAGAGGGGGGGCAACCTAAATTGGGAGCTGTGCAGCGAGATGTCTGTTTACATTAGTTTTAAATTTCTGCATGTCAGTACCGTCAGGAAAACAGAGCAGGTAGGGAGTTCCAGAGGCCAGCAGCTCGAGGAATAAAGCTTTTGGGGTAGAACGCTCTTTGGCATCTGGGTACCTTTACAGTGAATGGATGGGATTTGGCAGATTGTCGGGTTGGTCTAGTGAATTTGCGTCGTGGGGGCACCAGAGCAGCAATAATATATATATATATATATATATATATATATATATATATATATATATATATATATATATATGTTAGCAGGTGTGGTGCTTGTAGATCTCTTACCTTTTGGAATTGACATTGTGTAGGTTGTAACGGCAATGCGGAGGCAGAGCAGCTCTCAATCAAAGTAAGCCCGACTCTATCATTTGTATTTTCTTCATCTATTTTTAACAAATCTGTATCATGTTCAATTTGTTTTTTGTTTCATTCTACTACAGTCGAAGTTCCCATAAATAAAAGGGACCCTTCATAAGGCTAACACTTTATCTCCATATGAGATACATAGATATTTGAATATTCTATCAAAGTTCCCATCTACCTGTCTAACGTTCAGTTTGTAAAGAATGTAAGAATATTAATGTTTCTTCTCCTCAATTGACCAGTTAACTATGTGATAGTATATATTTATTGTAGTTTCTTTGTCTTACCGGATTGCAGGACAAGAATGAATCTAGTCTGGTGGAGTATCCAGCTTAATGCTGTTACCTGAAGTAACATCACTAGGAGAAGGTGCAACATTCTTTGTATGAGCCAATGTATAGCTGTGTCGAAAGGGATCTTATTTGGGTTTTGATTATTATGCTATTTTGAATATTTAGTCAGTGTTTACTTGTACTTACTTTACTTGAAGTATCTTCATGTCAGGTTGTCCTGACAAACACTGTATATCACTCGAGGACCGTGTTTAATACCATTCATGTTTTCTCTAGAATACATCCAAGTGTTCTGTAAATAATTACGGAGTGTGGATTGAAATGGATTTTATTTGATCTCTTGTAACGTTGAAATGAGGTGGCCACTAAGGTCGCCATATTTTAACTCTTGCGACTTTTTTTCTTTTTGGGGGATATTCATCTTGTATAATCGCGGCGGTTGGCCCTTCCTTCCCTCATGGAACCGACCGAGTTGTAGGAAGTGACGTGATTACCGGAATATCATTGTGGACGCTTCTGTTCCTTGTCTCGCTCGATCTTTTTTAAATTTTGTTTTTACTGTATCCTGTTCAAAACTGGTGTGCCACGTGGGTCAGTATTTCGTCTGTGGGTAGGGTATGAACATTTTAAGTAAACCCGATTCACTACTTTCGTTTTCTGGAAATATACATCAATCAATGAACCGTAAGAGAAGGTGTTGTTGTCCGTTTGAAAGATTTTGATCCGGGTCGACACGTGCACGGTCCTAATAGACTATTGCTGGTTGGAAGAATCTAAGAACTACTAAGAATATTTATTTATTGATGTCTAATATATATTCTTACAAGGAAAAAGATAGGGAACATTTTTTGATTGATGCCTAATACATATTGTTAAAAAAAAGGAAACATTTATTTATTTATGTCTAATACATATTGTTAAAAAGAAAAAGGAAACATTTATTTCTTGATGTCTAATACATATTGTTAAAAAGAAAAAAGGAAACATTTATTTATTGATGTCTAATACATATTGTGCAAAAGAAAAAAAGAAACATTTATTTCTTGATGTCTAATACATATTGTTAAAAAGAAAAAAGGAAACATTTAGTTATTGATGTCTAATACATACTGTTGAAAAGAAAAATGGAAACATTTATTCATTGATGTCTAATACATATTGTTAAAAAGAAAAAAGGAAACATTTATTTATTGATGTCTAATACATATTGATAAAAAGAAAAAAGGAAACATTTATTTATTGATGTCTAATACATATTGTTAAAAAGGAAACATTTATTCATTGATGTTTAATACATATTTTTAAAAGAAAAAAGGAAACATTTATTTATTGATGTCTAATACATATTGTTAAAAAGAAAAAAAGAAACATTTATTTATTGATGTCTAATACATGTTGTTAAAAAGAAAAAAGAAAACATTTATTCATTGATGTCTAATACATATTGTTAAAAAGAAAAAAGGAAACATTTATTTATTGATGTCTAATACATATTGATAAAAAGAAAAATGAAAAATTTATTCATTGATGTCTAATACATATTGTGCAAAAGAAAAAAGGAAACATTTATTTATTGATGTCTAATACATATTGTTAAAAAGAAAAAAGGAAACATTTATTCATTGATGTCTAATACATATTGTTAAAAAGAAAAAAGGAAACATTTATTCATTGATGTCTAATACATATTGTTAAAAAGAAAAAAGGAAACATTTATTTATTGATGTCTAAAACATATTGATAAAAAGAAAAATGAAAAATTTATTCATTGATGTCTAATACATATTGTGCAAAAGAAAAAAGGAAACATTTATTTATTGATGTCTAATACATATTGTTAAAAAGAAAAAAGGAAACATTTATTCATTGATGTCTAATACATATTGTTAAAAAGAAAAAAGGAAACATTTATTCATTGATGTCTAATACATATTGTTAAAAAGAAAAAAGGAAACATTTATTCATTGATGTCTAATGCATATTGTGCAAAAGAAAAAAGAAAACATTTATTTATTGATGTCTAATACTCGACGAATCAGACGAGAGTCGAACTAAGACCAAAATTCACTCTGGCTATCCTCAACTATGTAGTAAAGAAAGATAAAGTGTTTCCGACATCTTTCACGAACTCCTATGAGTTTTGGGGCAGAATCAGAGGTTAATCGACTCCACCTGAGATTACACGGAAATTAATAGATGCGAAATGTAATAGCTGTTCTAATACCTTATTACATGTTATCTGTCAAAAATCCGGTAAAGACACATCATTCTAATCTGGGGCAATTGAATATTTAGTCTCAATCGAGAGGTTCCCTTGTTAGAGAGCTGGATTTATTCCATATAAAAACCGACTTTGTGTCTAAATCTGAATTCGTAGGGAAAAAAGTAAATAGGTACACGAACATTTATGGAGAACTACAGGTATCATCACGATCAATGTATTGCCAACAATGGTCGCCATTTGTCTGATATATTTTTAAACAGTTCAAATAAAATTATATTTGATGTATTTCTTTGTTTAAAATATAATCATGTTTTTTTTTATATCGTTTGATTCTTTTTTCATACAAATTAAGAATCTGAGTGATCGTTATGCTTCAACCTGTAGTGCAAGAACACAGCCACAAATCCATTTTAATGTAGTGGTCTGACATGAATACACATTTGTAAAAAGTGCTTTCATGATAATGACACAATCTCATTCTGTCACGTGACTCAAACCTGGAATATATATGAAAACAAAAATACGTGAAATAATCTCTTCACTTTTATTGCCTTGATGTTAACAATATTTCAATTGAAAACTTATTGATTTAAAACAGAATAGTATTTTCCAGTTTTAAAAGGATTGAACATTTTAAATAGATGCAACATAATTTACGGTTATTTTTATAAATTAAAATTTGATTGTATTTAAAATATAACCTTGTAACCTGAAACAAAATAAAATTAGTATTACCTATGCAAGCAATAACATAAGTCAGTCGTGAGTACCATGAAAAAAAAAATTACTTCATTGTTTTTGTTCAACAAAGAATGTTTCTGGCAATCTATTCACCAAAGTTAGGGGTGAACTTAAGCATGTTACTGTTTTCTTTTCACCTAGCTAAGAAAGTAACACCTATATTACGCATGCATTAGATATTCCCTATCCATTTAACAAGGAAATGCATTTGCCACTGGTTCCTAAAAGATATTTCTCACCTCTTAAGAAGCGAAGTTGGAATCTATGGATTTTTTAAAAAAATATGAATTTCTTGAAACATGCATGCAGGTCAACCGAATGATTGAAAGAGAACTGAACTGCTACCGGAAACGCTTAATACTGACAAGGGGTGAATAAATCCATTCGCACTATGTCAGATCATGTTTAATAATAAAAAAGCTAAAGGTTATTTGAGAAATGAATTTATGGTTTTCATAACTATTTTATTTTTTTTATCTGAATCCGTTGCATCACGACAGTGGTTTAGAAAGCGTGTAAGATGTTTTCAAAACGTTTTTTAGAAAACACATGGATCCCTTAACACGTGTCTTGGCCTTTTGACGAAGATCAACGTGTAGTATATGTAATGATACGACACTTAATCCTTTCTATCCTCTGTCAGTAAAAGAGAAATCATTCTAGACTGAGGCACTTTTTTTATTATGTTTCAATCCAGAGTGCTCCTTTTTTTAAGAGCTTGATTTTCTTCACATTAAACCGCGATTTCGTGTCTAACTTTGCCCTCGTGGGGAGGCAAGTAAATAGAAACACGTGGAAGGCGACTGGGCTCTACATCATTTAATCGCAATCAAAAACATAGAATTCAAAATTCGAAAACTAGTACTTGAAATGTTTCTTTGTAAATGACTTATTGTCTTTATTTGTCTCTGACAAAACGTATATCGATTTGTCAGATTATTAAGACTACTGTTCTCATCTTAGATATTATTATTATTCGCACAACGGTTTAAGCGATATAACTTACGTGAGGTGCGTTTTTTCGAACTTGGAAATCTTCATGTCGAACTCGGGAATCTGTACGGAATTTTGAACGCAACCCTTTATTTAATTACCACATATAGTTTTCTATCGTTCCGTCAGCCAAGACAGGGCAGAAATCGTAATTAATTAGTAAGTGTATTCTTAGTATCGACCTGTCTTTGCTGTTTTGAGTCACTGCTTATCAAGAGCCAGATGATTTAACCTTTAAACTCCAGAAGACTGCCATTATAGGAATTAGCACTTACAAAATAAATGCTGTAATAAAATGTTGTGTTAAAAATGCTGGAATAAATGTTGTATGATTTTGTTTGACCCTTCTAAAGGTAAACAATTACATGAATTCTGCTGTATAATTAGGTAACATGAATTGGTATAAATACATAGAAAACATTGCCAAGGTTTCTGCAAAGAAAGTGGGCCCTTCTCTACCGTGCTAGAAAACTTCTCACACCTGGCAGTATCCTATATCTCTACAAGGCCACCCCCCATGCATGGAGTAGTGTTGTCACGTCTGGGCTGGTGCATCATCCACTAGTCTCTCCCTCTTAGACAAGGTCCAAAAAAGAGTCGCCAACTTAATAGGGTCCTCACTATGGACCAGGCTCCAGCCCCTGTTCCATCCGCCGCAATGCTGCATCCTTGTGCTTGTTTTACAAGTACTTCAATGGAATGTGCTCCGATGAATTTGCTGCTCTAGTGCCTGTTCGACATAAACACACTCGATCAACTCGACAAGTGGCTAAATCCCACACATTCACTGAGGAGATCCCCAGATGACGGAGAGCCTTCTACTCCAACAGCTTATTTCCTCGAGCTGCCGGCCTTTAGAACTCCCTCCTTGCTATCTATTTCTCCAACCGTACCTACATGCAGAAATTTAAAACTAATGTGAACAAACATCTAGCTGTACAGCTCCCAATTTGGGATGATCCCCATACAATCTCACTCTAATTCTCAGTAGCCCCTTACGTCTACAGCGGCAACTTTTCTTTGTTTGGGGTAAACTGTTGAAAAAAAAGAGATAAGCTAACAATATTTTTTCTGACACTTTCTCAAAAATGGTCAAATGTAAACCAGATATGCTTTGTTCTGATCTCCTTGGAAGATGGGCATGATTACAAAAATTGGGATGAACAAGTCTGCAGATAGTACCTTATATATTTTTATTCCGCTTTTCATCATCATCATCATGATGATCATCATCATGATGATCATCATCATCATGATCATCATCATGATCATCATCATGATGATGATGATCATCATCATCATCATCGTCGTCGTTGTCATCGTCGTCATCGTCATCGTCATCGTCATCATCATCATCATCATCATCATCATCATCATCATCATCATCATCATCATCATCATCACTATCATGATCATCATCATCATCATCATTGTCATGATCATCATGATCATCATGATGATGATGATGATCATCATCATCATCATCTTCATTTATTTTATTTCACTCCTGGTGACGGAACCTCTCCCTGGTTTCTTTCCCCCTTGTGTTATCCCTGGCTAGGCACAGCCAAGTAGGGCCTAGTTGACTATCGAGGTCGTCTGATCACCGTGTTTTTGGCTTCCCTCTAGGGCTTTTTCAATTGACTTGGGGTCCATTCTGTCGCTCTATATGTATACCTGTTTTCTGTATATCTTGATAGATGACCTGTCCATCTCAGTTTTGCTATTAGTATAGTAGTAATGATATCATTTACTCCAGTTTGCTGTCTGATCCAATTGACAATTTCATTATTGTATATTTATTTTGATTTTTTTACCTATAGATATTTAATTTGTTTACTTCATTCAATTTATTTAAACGTAAGTCAAAGATTAATATTACATTTATTGGAAACCATTTACATCCAATAATTTTATAAATAGATATTAAAACAACAATATCTCCGTAAAATAACTTATAGTTTTAGAGAAATGGGATTCTTTAAATAATCTTGTGAAACAAAAGGGCTATAAAATTAGATTTACAAGACTAATAGAAACGTCGGATAAATCGGTTAGTAATATATAATACGCGTTTACCTCTGTTTGGGCGTACGTTATCACCTTCCACACCCATTAAAAATGAAATAATCCGATAATCAAAAATAATTGATGACGAACTTTATATAAGGCAGCTCTCGACAGAAAATTGTACTAAACATATCAAAGGTTTAATTGTAACAAAGTTAAATGTATTGGGAGCTTTATATATTAGCTGCCTTCAAGAACTGTTTTGCATTCACACTTTCTGCGTGTTACTCTTTGTAAAGGCAATCATTGTTTTTAAACTGCAGTTGTAATAGTTCGTATTTCGACTGTGAAGTAAAAAGGGTAAAATATTTTGACTAATTTAAATGATCGGTACTCTTATAGATGAGGCACGATGTTTCCATGACTTAGGTGTTGTCAACGTTCGAGCAGGTTACGGAAGCGCCCGAGAGTTGACGAGGCGAAAACTGCAACACGATAACTTGAAGAGTGCCAGCCGATAAATTACGACGACGCAAATAAAACTAAAATACATATATCAAAATAAAAAACGAACAAACCATAGCTAAACAACTGTTATTAATTAGATGTTTATTTTTGTTTGTTTGTTTTGCCAAAAGAACCATTGCTAATCAATTTTATTTTAAATAAAATGTTTTTGTCGGTGCACCGACAAGTTTCAAAAGATGCTTTTGTTTGATTTGTTATGTAAATGTTATTGTTTTATTTTTAATGTTTGTTTTCAATGCTCTTCTTTAATTTTTTTTCAATGTTTTTTTTTTATTTCTTTCCAAAACTCTATTAGTCCTGCGAGAGATTCAGCGAACTGACAGAGATTATAGAAATTAATTTTTTCATTGAACGCGATTAATTTCTGCCAAAGGTTATCGGCTGCTTGCCTAATAGTTTTGTCAACTCTCGGGCGATTCCGAGACCTGACCGTTCGTTGACGACACGAATTCACAGAAACATGGTGCGCCAGCTATAAGAGTAACAAATAATCTATGTTTATTTTATTAAAAGTAATACATTATATTAATATTCATTTAACATCCTGCGTTTCCCGGGGGCATGGACAATGAAATAAAAGAGTTTAATAGTGGGTATAACCATTTCATTTTGAAAAAATTCCAATTCTACATTTCTCTTTGACTTTCTCTATCTCTCTCCTTCCCTCCCTCCTCTTCTATTTTCCCCTCTTTTATCATAACCCTTACCCTAACCTTAATACTAACCCTCCTCTTCTATTTCCCCTTTTTTATTATACTTACTCTATTTATCATAGTGTGCACTTTTAGAATAAGCATAAACCATTTACCAAATGTAATACTCTATTACCATACGTAACTACTCCATCTATGTAATTGAACACATTGGATTCAGCATATGCTACTTACGAAATGTAAAACTGTATTATCATTACACCAACGCGTTTTTATAGTATTGAGAACTTTGGATTCAACAAATGCTACTTTCAAAATGCAATACTATATTAGTGCACACATACTCTCTATATTTATGTTGGGGATATAAGAGGGGCTAAGTGGTTACTGACGCAAACTGAAGACCTGGGTGTTCCGGGTTCGAATCACCTTCTTTCCACAGAAACACTTTCATCAAAACCCGCTCCTGATCTTGTGTCTAATCTCCTGGAGAGGAGATATAGAGCACTTTTGGATTCAGGGTGTACAACTAAAGTAAGTTCATGCTGTTTTATTACATGTACTTTATTTATGTATTGAGCACTTTTGAATTTAACATGCACCACTTAGCCAATTTTATACTGTACTATTACACACACGTACACTATCTATGGAATTGACCACTTTTATTTCAGCATATACAATTTACCAAATGTAATACTCTGTTTTTACAACTCCTCTATTTTCTATTCCACTCCTATCACAATCGTCTGAAGAGAAATGATGTTGATGGGGACAATAGTCTGCAGAGATATTTTCTAGGTGATGACGTTATACTAAAGTGAAATAATGTTGATGAGAACAATAGTCCGAATAGAATGTTTTCATGTAGTAATTCGTCACATGACGGAAAATAATTTCCAAGCATTGGGAAACGCTAAGTAACCTCTGACGAATATGGGGAATTGGCGTTTCTCAGGGCTCTGCAATTTCTTTCCGTATAGTAACGAATTACTACATAATAAAAATCGCTCTAAATAATTATCGACTATTCTGAGTACTTATGTTTCTGTCACCTTCTTTCAAACATGAATGAATACAACAACAAATGTAAATATATTCTGTCCGAGGCAATGCTAAATAAATATATCAGCTTTGTTGGAATACCTTCTTTATTTTAAATTGATACACCCAGAGACACTAACAGAAAACTGTTCTTTATATCATAGACACATTCTGAAAATATCATTAAGATCAGATAATTCTTTGATTTTGTGTGCATTTATTTCATAGGCATTTAATTTATAGTTAAACAAATGTATTTCATTGTCCTTGCCCGTCTCTACTTTAATAAAAGTGTTTAGTGCAAAATTCCGTATAGTTTCCGAGTTTGACATACAGATACCTAAATTCGACTATTACCTTCACAAATCCGCGCAATAAACAGATCGGTGATTACATCGGCTGTTCTGAACTGTTGTGAAGTTGTCCAACAGTAAATAATAAATAAAGGAAGTCAAGTCGAGGGTTGGTTTAACAAGTGTATTAACAAAGTAAGAAAGTGACTGGCACTTGGCTAGACAGTTACAAGACTGTGCTTTGTCTTCTCTGTGTCTCTGGTGACTCGCACTATTTATAGTGACAACCGGTGTTGTTTCTCCTGTGTAAGAACGGCCGGTATAACATGAACATATCAACGAAGATGAGAATACTTGTTCGAATTATACAAATAACAAAGAAATATTTTTATTAACATTAAATCATATAAAGAGACAGAAGAAAGCCATCTTGGAATTTCCACGCTCGTTTCCATAATTATTACGCGCCACATTTGCACACGGTCGACATCGATTGCTGTTTGTTTTTCACCGAAGATGCGATCAGAAAAAGTAACATTTCACGCTACGATGCATGCGACATCGCACCTATCATGCGAGATAAGGTGTGTGCGGAGTCAATAAAATGAATGTGAATATAGATCGGTGTTTTGTGGGGGGTGGGGGGGGTGAGCGGTAAAGGGGAGCGATGAGAAATAAAATGGTCCTTCAGGGGGGAATAGGGAACGACCAGAGATGGATCAGTAGTCAGAAAGACTGATTCTAGAGAAAGAAGAGATATGACAGGTTTATGCGAAAGAATGATGATGATGATGATGATGATGATGACGATGACGATGATGATGATGATGATGATGATGATGATGATGATGATGATGATGATGATGATGATGATGATGATATCGGCGATGACGACGACGATCAGAATGGGGATGATGATGATGATATCAACAACGACGACGATGCTGATCCTGTTGCTGATGCTGCTGACGATGATGCTGCTGATGTTTCTGCTGTTTTTACTGATGCTGCTGCTGATTATTATTATTCTACTGCTGCTGGTGACGATGGTGATGATTCCGATGATTCTGATGATGTTTAGTATATCGACGACGACGACGACGACGACGATGGTAGTGGTGATGATGATAATGATGATATCGGCGACTACCACGACGAAGAGGACGATCGAAATGATGATAATGATGATCATGATGATATCAAAGACGATGATAATGATGATGATGCTGATGCTGATGATGCTTATCAAGATGATGATGATGATGATGATGATGCTGCTGATGAGTATTCTGCTGCTGTTGCTGCCGCTTATCATGATGATTAGTATATTGACGACGACGATGATGATGATGATTATGATGATGATGATTCTGCTGCTGCTGCTGCTGCTGTTGCTGCTGCTGCTGCTGCTGCTGATGCTGATGATGATGATGATGATGATGATGATGATGATGATGATGATGATCATGATGATGATGATGATGATGATGATGATGATGATGATGATGATGATGATGATGATGATGATGATGATGCACCTTGCAGTTGCAGACAAGGATTTTACCATGAACGGTAACATTTTCCGAAAATGAATGAATTTTTCTGTAGAAAAGATTAATTATAAGATATAACACATACACAACTTTGTGACTTCGTATGCATCTGTTTATGCATTAATATATATGTGATTGCGTGTGTGTGCTTGCGTGTGTTTTTTTTCATGTTTCCCCTTGCATATTGTAATTATACTTTTTTTCTGTGTGAGCGAATCATCTGCTGTTTACAAACAGATCTTTGTAACAATGTATAACCCCTAAAATAGTCGCCTCGAACTTCGGTCGAATTTTTTCTTGGAGAATATTTTTCTTTTTCTTATTTTCTTAAAATGAGAATTCTGACAGCTTATTTTTTATAAAATGAATTAAAGATGACATCATTTCAAGTTAAGAAAAACGATTTAGGTTTAACTATCTTTGCTCAATAAAACTTCAGGGGAAAGGATTCGGGTTGAATATTTGCTAATGTCGATTTTAGTAAGTAACCTGAGGGGGTTCAGACAAGTCCGTAAGAGTTTGCACATTTCGTTATTAAAATAACGTATTGCAAGTCGAGACGTACTATTTTTTTTCGTACAAATATTAAATATCACATTGGAAAGCTTGACTAGACTTACATTAGCGATTATGCAGGAATAGATGTAGACAGATATCAAGGGGATAGACACTGACTGAATATATTATCGTTTGAGTAAAACAAAGTCGATGATAAACAACGGAGATGCCGTCATATATTCAAGGGTTATGGCAGTTTTGTCTGGGGTTTCAGGCAGTTTTGTTGGAAGCTTTCAAGCGCCAAGAAGTGATAAATACGATCTAATAGAATAATAATCTGTAATACAAACGGGATTTGCAGATTCACTCTCTCTCTCTCTCTTTCTCTCTCTCTCTCTCACTATTTTTTTCTCTCTCTCTCTCGCTCTTTCACTCTCTTTCTCCATCTCTCTCTCACTCTTTTTTTCTCTCTCTCGCTCTCTCACTCTTTCTCTCTCGTTCTTTCACTCTCTTTCTCTCTCACTCTCTCTCGCTCTCTCACTATCTTTCTCTCTCTCTCTATCGCTCTTTCACTATCTTTCTCTCTCTCTCTCTCTCTCTCTCTCTCTCTCGCTCTTTCTATCTTGCCGTCCTAAATGGTTGCCATATTGAGACGATGTAATAATTTATGAAGAGACTGGAAAAAAAGTTACTCTAAGAATGCGTTTCGAACTAATTGTATACTTATTAAACGAAAAGTATGCTTTACGACGCTTTATTTGCAGTAACAAATTCGGACATGCGCACGCATCAACGACAGGGAGAAAATATCTCAGTCAAGGTATGTTGTTTTTAATAAGTGTTTAAAGAAGTAAAGAAGTAAAGAAGTAAAGAAGTAAATAAGTGATAAGTAAATAGTAATAAGTGTTTAAAGAAGTAAATAATTATGCGACACAAAATAACAAAAGTAATTCTGTGTATCGTTTGCATTGATTTCTTCTTTTGATTGCGTTCGTTTTCAGAGAATTTTCTGATTTTTTGTTTAAATAATCATAAACATTGACATTTTGAGATAGATTGTACCGAAGGTAACTAATTTAATTAAACTCGTGTATAAAATTGTATTTCACGTCTCCACTCTTGTTTGACAAAAATAATGTTATTGTTATAACTGCTTTATATATTATACCAAATTTATTACAGACTCTCAATATGCAACATTGCGTGGCGACTTCTTCGATTCTATATGATGTGGCGTATTTTTTTGCCGGCAAAACACAGCTGACTTTATCGTTACATGTTGTAAGTAGTTGGCTCAATGTGTGGTTGCGTCTCGTTATAAAAGTAGTCGTAGTGGCGATGTAGCAGCAGAGGTTTCTATATTTTATATTTTCTTCAGTTGTTGTGTTGATTGCAATCGTATTCCCTTTACTCGTAGCTATAATTGTGTTAAACAAACGCGGGTGTCTCCGTGTGGAATCTTAGTTTGAGGAACTGGTGTGACTTTTAAAACTACTATATCATAAGTTGGTTTTTTTTTCATGAGAGAGACTCGTTAATTAGTCTATATTGTAGCCAATGAATTCCCACATCGTATATCACATTGACTTTTATTTTTGACAATTATCTTGAAAACTTCGGGAAGGTCAAAATTTGATGGAACTTCAACTTCCGATGTTCCCAAACTTGATTTACAGATCATATATTCTTTGAGAGAAGTGGCTACTATAAACAATCTCAGCCGAATCTGATAGATTTTAAGTTATCAATGTCTACATTGCATACCTTCGGGAATACTTCATACAATACGGAGAAGTATAGCCTACGTAAGACTTTGATCCATCCTTACATTATCAGGCGAGATGATGTAGTCTCAAAACAGACTTTAGTTCTTTTTTTGAATATGTAATAATAAAGAAATGTATTCATCAAAATAAAAAATGAAAACGCAATTAAAATGAAATATTTTCTTTATCTTGGAGACTTTGAAATATATTTTAACAGACAAGAGTAGAATAGACAGACGCTACCAATCTGCTTCGTCGATTAGATTAGTGTTAAGGTTAGGGTATAAATTAATAGAAGTAAAATTCTACTACTCTTTAATAATTGTTTAAATATTTACTTTTTCTTTTTGATTTGTTCTATAAGATCGATGGTTTCATCATCTACTGTGATGTTCGATTTCTGAAAAAACGACTTCATTTTTACTTGCTTAGCATCATGCAATGTTTTATTTGTTGTGTGTTTCTTAACGAATGTCTCTCTGTTAACATTCCACATGACACAATATATATTACAATATATACATATATATATATATATATGTGTGTGTGTGTATTTATATTTCAACCCCGGTGAGAGATACGTGACCTTTTAAAATTACAGTCATAGATGTTTAGCAATCATTAGGAGAGCATTGTAAATTGTAACTAAAATGTCACGCACAAAATTGTATTAATCTTTCTTCTTTTCTTGTGCTTAATTCAAATTTTTTTTATTGAAAGTTGTTCGATGCACACTCACACAGACACACATCTATACCTATGTGCATGCATATATATATATATATATATATATATATATATATATATATATATATATATATATATATATATATATATATATATATATATATTTATAAAGTAATCAAAAAAAAGATGAAGCGTCAACTAATATCTTATAATTAGTGAAAAATCCGGATAAAAACTGAAGCTCAATACACAGGATAGAGCATTAATATTATGATATAAAATGAAATAATAAAATAAGGTTCCAATCACATTTTATTATAATTCAAAGTTCAAGCAAAGTAACTTAACGTTCTTAGCTCATGAGTTTTCAAAGATAATTCTTCTCCTCAGAGGACCATTACCGCAGTGGTATTACTACCGGTAATAAAATTACACTTTGAAAATATATAAAAATATATACAAAAATACATACTTTGCTTTAACTTTGAATTATAATAAAATTTGATTGAAACCTTATTTCATTTTATATTATAATATATATATATATATATATATATATATATATATATATATATATATATATATATATATATGTTTGTGTGTGTGTTCAGGTATACAGATATATACATATATGACAACATATATCAGATTAATAGAAAATTTAATCATTTTAAGAATAGTTTTTGATAATATTTGAAAACATATAACCCAATTTCACAGAATAAGATGTGTATCATGTGTTGTATAACACCCACACACATACACACACACACACATATATATATATATATATATATATATATATTATACATTTAAATAAAATAAGTGGAGCCATCTTGATTATTTATATTTGGAATATAATCTTAAATAATTTTTAGTTTTCAAATTGATACTGGCACGCGGATCTAGACAGAATGGGGGCACGAGAAGTGTCAATCGGCTGATGACACGCTAACGTGTGTTAATGTCTTATCTCTCTTCCTCCTTCCTCCTGCCGGGCCGAAAACTGAATTTCGGGCTAGCCAAAAATTGTGTGTGTGTGATGTTAAGAATAGGTATATGTGTGCGTGTGTATGGAGGCGTATGAACGTTAAATGTCACCAGGTCGGAAATGTAGAAAGAATATGTGCGCTTAACTCAGACGTTATTATTTTAATAAAAATAAACAAAAAAAACCATAAGATCCCTTTCGATTGCTTTAGTTAAATATAAGATGTTAATTCCTACTCGCTCTGTAAGAGGTATTCAGACTGGCTGCGACCACCACTCTCTCTGGTTGTGTTTGAAGTGTCGAGGATAAATTCAGTTTTCTATCAGTCTCAAAAATGTAATTGTCAAGTTGGATGCTTGAATAAAACCGCAAGGTTGAAATAAATTATTGCATCGACAATCATGTAATTTCGTGTTATTATATTTTACGTTATATATATATATATATATATATATATATATATATATATATATATATATTATACATTTAAATAAAATAAGATGAGCCATCTTGAATAAAGGGCAATATCACAAGTAAAAAGTAAGAAGAGGAAAAAAAAATGTGTTCAAGTATAATTATCGAATAAAACAATTAAAAAGTTTCGTTACGAATAAAAGTGGAAAAAAAAACAAAAACCCAACCCAAAGTACCTTTCGTCCGACACATTTTCAAGGGGGAACGTCGGTGGAATATCGTTTTAAAGTAATAAAAAAAAGAAAATGGGCAAATATAAATAAGATTGTATAACATAAAAAACATCTTTAGGTTTTTCCTTTTTCATTTCCGATTACGTCGGATTACCTTCCTTTCTCATATATATATATATATATATATATATATATATATATATATATATATATATTAAATTCCCGAAACAGTTTTTATGGTAAACAACTGATGATCCCTTAAAATAGTGTTAGAAACAAACTAATATAATAACTGTAAAAAACAAATTGACTTACATGAGTGATTTTCCACTGAAAGACTTAGGACTAAAAGTTTTTTGTTTTTTGTAATATACTTTTAATGGTTGAGAAACTTCCGAGACTATATATAATATATATATATATATATATATATATATATATATATATATATATATATATATATAAAGAAAAAGAAAATCCAACAACCTCACTATCATCCATTGATTTGTAAGCATGAGGCGTGCTTATTATTCGTAGTGACAGGTTTGCGCATGCGTGCTTTATTGGCTCTTTTTTATTTAGATCATTTCCGAAAAATCTATAATTCTATGCACTACCTAGTCGTCTGCAAGGATTCATTATTATATCTTTCTGTATTCTTGAAAAATCTTGCACATTCTGAAATTTCTAAATTTCAAGACATGTGGGTACAAATGCTTACGCCACAAAAAAGATACTTATGCCAGCAAAATTAGTTTTCATTTATAATTGTTTTGATTAAAACGCAGCTTCACAGATTCCCTAAAATATCTACATCTAATAGTTAACAGATCTGGCAGCCATCCAATATACTATATTGGAAAAGAATAGAAAGAACACTTCAGAAGTGATAACGTGTTATCTCTTAATACCTAAGGAAACTCTACTGAATGAATCAACGTATTAGCATATAATACCGGTTTTGTTTATACCTATTTTCTACAGGGTGACCCTCTAAAGATGCCGCCCATGAATTGGTAATAAAATGTATAATTCCTGATGGAATTAACCCTTATTTTCTACAAATGCACTTCTGTCAGTGTCTAGCTTGTTCACCAAGTCTCAGGCATGAATGTCCAACAGTCTTTGTTATATCGCTGGCCAATGGGATGCTTCAAATTTGCACGTCTATGTTTAAAACACACCTAGATACGACGTACCCAATTGTCAATAACTCTTCCCACTGCCTTGATCTTTTTCTCTGATTGTCCCCCTTTAGTTAAGTAATAGTTTGATAATCCTTTTGATAGACACTGTATTTGAGATAACCACACAGATGAAAAAATATGGGAGCTTAAGGCCAAGTGATAACACTAACCCTAACCCCCACCCAATGAAACGCTTATCAAAGTGTCTCGGCAGCCATTCCGTTGAGCTATTTGAAATATCTATCCTGAGAAACCTCTCATAACATCTTTTTAGTCCGCTCGAGGCTGCCTAAAAGTTCTTTACGACTATGTAGCATTCGCGGTGTCATCGTAAACTAATATTCTTGTTTATTAAATAAACCCGAGCTTATATGGAGAGCTCCTGATGTAAAATAATGGTATCATCCGATAGCGAAAACTATAAAAATAGAACTTATACACTTTAATCTATGGGCTCAAATTGTTTGAATTTCATGGATTTGTTCAAATGTTCAGAATCTATATAATTTTGTGGAAGGTAACTACGCTTTAGGTATCATTAAAATAGAAGTCAGCATATTTACGTAGATGATGTATCAAGGCTGTTCATAGTCGAAGGATGCAGCTTTAATGGTTGAGGAATAACTTCGCGAACATTTAGACTGATATTAACGTTTCGATTTTTTTTATCTAAGGGCAAGCTAAATGGGATTTCAACTGCAGTAGCTAAATCGGATTTAACTGCAGTAGCGAAATCGGATTTCAATTGCAGTAGCTAAATGGGATTTCAACTGCAGTAGCTAAATTGGATTTCAACTGCAGTAGCTAAATGGGATTTCAACTGCAGTAGCTAAATGAGATTTCAACTGCAGTAGCTAAATCGGATTTCAACTGCAGTAGCTAAATCGGATTTCAACTGCAGTAGCTAAATGGGATTTCAACTGCAGTAGCTAAATGGGATTTCAACTGCAGTAGCTAAATGGGATTTCAACTGCAGTAGCTAAATGAGATTTCAACTACATTAGCTAAATGGGATTTCAACTGCAGTAGCTAAATGGGATTTCAACTGCAGTAGCTAAATCGGATTTCAACTGCAGTAGCTAAATCGGATTTCAACTGCAGTAGCTAAATGGGATTTCAACTGCAGTAGCTAAATGAGATTTAAACTGCAGTAGCTAAATCGGATTTCAACTGCAGTAGCTAAATGGGATTTCAACTGCAGTAGCTAAATCGGATTTCAACTGCAGTAGCTAAATCGGATTTCAACTGCAGTAGCTAAATGGGATTTCAACTGCATTAGCTAAATGAGATTTCAACTGCAGTAGCTAAATGGGATTTCAACTGCAGTAGCTAAATGGGATTTCAACTGCAGTAGCTAAATGGGATTTCAACTGCAGTAGCTAAATGGGATTTCCACTGTAGTAGCTAAATGAGATTTCAACTGTAGTCACTAAATGGGATTTCAACTGCAGTAGCTAAATGGGATTTCAACTGCAGTAGCTAAATTGGATTTCAACTGCAGTAGCTAAATGGGATTTCAACTGCAGTAGCTAAATTGGATTTCAACTGCAGTAGCTAAATCGGATTTCAACTGCAGTAGCTAAATCGGATTTCAACTACATTAGCTAAATGGGATTTCAACTGCAGTAGCTAAATCGGATTTCAACTGCAGTAGCTAAATTGGATTTCAACTGCAGTAGCTAAATAGGATTTCAACTGCTGTAGCTAAATTAGATTTCAACTGCAGTAGCTAAATGGGATTTCAACTGCAGTAGCTAAATCGGATTTCAACTGCAGTAGCTAAATGGGATTTCAACTGCAGTAGCTAAATTGGATTTCAACTGCAGTAGCTAAATGGGATTTCAACTGCAGTAGCTAAATTGGATTTCAACTGCAGTAGCTAAATTGGATTTCAACTGCATTAGCTAAATGAGATTTCAACTGCAGTAGCTAAATGGGATTTAAACTGCAGTAGCTAAATCGGATTTCACCTGCAGTAGCTAAATGAGATTTCAACTGCAGTAGCTAAATGGGATTTCAACTGCATTAGCTAAATGAGATTTCAACTGCAGTAGCTAAATGAGATTTCAACTGCAGTAGCTAAATCGGATTTCAACTGCAGTAGCTAAATCGGATTTCAACTGCAGTAGCTAAATGGGATTTCAACTGCAGTAGCTAAATGGGATTTCAACTGCATTAGCTAAATGAGATTTCAACTGCAGTAGCTAAATGAGATTTCAACTGCAGTAGCTAAATCGGATTTCAACTGCAGTAGCTAAATCGGATTTCAACTGCAGTAGCTAAATGGGATTTCAACTGCAGTAGCTAAATCGGATTTCAACTGCAGTAGCTAAATGGGATTTCAACTGAAGTAGCTAAATGAGATTTCAACTACATTAGCTAAATGAGATTTCAACTGCAGTAGCTAAATGGGATTTCAACTACATTAGCTAAATGGGATTTCAACTGCAGTAGCTAAATCGGATTTACACTGCAGTAGCTAAATGAGATTTCAACTGCAGTAGCTAAATCGGATTTCAACTGCAGTAGCTAAATGGGATTTCAACTGCAGTAGCTAAATGAGATTTAAACTGCAGTAGCTAAATCGGATTTGAACTGCAGTAGCTAAATGGGATTTAAACTGCAGTAGCTAAATTGGATTTCAACTGCAGTAGCTAAATCGGATTTCAACTGCAGTTGCTAAATGGGATTTCAACTGCATTAGCTAAATGGGATTTCAACTGCAGTAGCTAAATGGGATTTCAACTGTAGTAGCTAAATGGGATTTCAACTGCAGTAGCTAAATGGGATTTCAACTGTAGTAGCTAAATGGGATTTCCACTGTAGTAGCTAAATGGGATTTTAACTGTAGTAGCTAAATGAGATTTCAACTGCAGTAGCTAAATGGGATTTCAACTGCAGTAGCTAAATCGGATTTCAACTGCAGTAGCTAAATCGGATTTCAACTGCAGTAGCTAAATGGGATTTCAACTGCAGTAGCTAAATGGGATTTCAACTGCATTAGCTAAATGAGATTTCAACTGCAGTAGCTAAATGAGATTTCAACTGCAGTAGCTAAATCGGATTTACACTGCAGTAGCTAAATCGGATTTCAACTGCAGTAGCTAAATGGGATTTCCACTGTAGTAGCTAAATGAGATTTCAACTGTAGTAGCTAAATGGGATTTCAACTGCAGTAGCTAAATGGGATTTCAACTGCAGTAGCTAAATTGGATTTCAACTGCAGTAGCTAAATGGGATTTCAACTGCAGTAGCTAAATTGGATTTCAACTGCAGTAGCTAAATCGGATTTCAACTGCAGTAGCTAAATCGGATTTCAACTACATTAGCTAAATGGGATTTCAACTGCAGTAGCTAAATCGGATTTCAACTGCAGTAGCTAAATTGGATTTCAACTGCAGTAGCTAAATAGGATTTCAACTGCTGTAGCTAAATTAGATTTCAACTGCAGTAGCTAAATGGGATTTCAACTGCAGTAGCTAAATGGGATTTCAACTGCAGTAGCTAAATGGGATTTCAACTGCAGTAGCTAAATTGGATTTCAACTGCAGTAGCTAAATGGGATTTCAACTGCAGTAGCTAAATTGGATTTCAACTGCAGTAGCTAAATTGGATTTCAACTGCATTAGCTAAATGAGATTTCAACTGCAGTAGCTAAATGGGATTTAAACTGCAGTAGCTAAATCGGATTTCAACTGCAGTAGCTAAATGAGATTTCAACTGCAGTAGCTAAATGGGATTTCAACTGCATTAGCTAACTGAGATTTCAACTGCAGTAGCTAAATGGGATTTCAACTGCAGTAGCTAAATCGGATTTCAACTGCAGTAGCTAAATCGGATTTCAACTGCAGTAGCTAAATGGGATTTCAACTGCAGTAGCTAAATGGGATTTCAACTGCATTAGCTAAATGAGATTTCAACTGCAGTAGCTAAATGAGATTTCAACTGCAGTAGCTAAATCGGATTTCAACTGCAGTAGCTAAATCGGATTTCAACTGCAGTAGCTAAATGGGATTTCAACTGCAGTAGCTAAATCGGATTTCAACTGCAGTAGCTAAATGGGATTTCAACTGAAGTAGCTAAATGAGATTTCAACTACATTAGCTAAATGAGATTTCAACTGCAGTAGCTAAATGGGATTTCAACTACATTAGCTAAATGGGATTTCAACTGCAGTAGCTAAATCGGATTTACACTGCAGTAGCTAAATGAGATTTCAACTGCAGTAGCTAAATCGGATTTCAACTGCAGTAGCTAAATGGGATTTCAACTGCAGTAGCTAAATGAGATTTAAACTGCAGTAGCTAAATCGGATTTGAACTGCAGTAGCTAAATGGGATTTAAACTGCAGTAGCTAAATTGGATTTCAACTGCAGTAGCTAAATCGGATTTAAACTGCAGTTGCTAAATGGGATTTCAACTGCATTAGCTAAATGGGATTTCAACTGCAGTAGCTAAATGGGATTTCAACTGTAGTAGCTAAATGGGATTTCAACTGCAGTAGCTAAATGGGATTTCAACTGTAGTAGCTAAATGGGATTTCCACTGTAGTAGCTAAATGGGATTTTAACTGTAGTAGCTAAATGAGATTTCAACTGCAGTAGCTAAATGGGATTTCAACTGCAGTAGCTAAATCGGATTTCAACTGCAGTAGCTAAATCGGATTTCAACTGCAGTAGCTAAATGGGATTTCAACTGCAGTAGCTAAATGGGATTTCAACTGCATTAGCTAAATGAGATTTCAACTGCAGTAGCTAAATGAGATTTCAACTGCAGTAGCTAAATCGGATTTACACTGCAGTAGCTAAATCGGATTTCAACTGCAGTAGCTAAATGGGATTTCAACTGCAGTAGCTAAATCGGATTTCAACTGCAGTAGCTAAATGGGATTTCAACTGAAGTAGCTAAATGAGATTTCAACTACATTAGCTAAATGAGATTTCAACTGCAGTAGCTAAATGGGATTTCAACTACATTAGCTAAATGGGATTTCAACTGCAGTAGCTAAATCGGATTTACACTGCAGTAGCTAAATGAGATTTCAACTGCAGTAGCTAAATCGGATTTCAACTGCAGTAGCTAAATGGGATTTCAACTGCAGTAGCTAAATGAGATTTAAACTGCAGTAGCTAAATCGGATTTGAACTGCAGTAGCTAAATGGGATTTCAACTGCAGTAGCTAAATTGGATTTCAACTGCAGTAGCTAAATCGGATTTCAACTGCAGTTGCTAAATGGGATTTCAACTGCATTAGCTAAATGAGAGTTCAACTGCAGTAGCTAAATGGGATTTCAACTGCAGTAGCTAAATGGGATTTCAACTGTAGTTGCTAAATGGGATTTCCACTGTAGTAGCTAAATGGGATTTTAACTGTAGTAGCTAAATGGGATTTCAACTGCAGTAGCTAAATAGGATTTCAACTGCAGTAGCTGAATTGGATTTCAACTGCAGTAGCTAAATGGGATTTCAACTGCAGTAGCTAAATTGGATTTCAACTGCTGTAGCTAAATCGGATTTCAACTGCAGTAGCATCATAGGATTTCAACTACATTAGCTAAATGGGATTTCAACTGCAGTAGCTAAATCAGATTTCAACTGCAGTAGCTAAATGGGATTTCAACTGCAGTAGCTAAATGGGATTTCAACTGCTGTAGCTAAATTGGATTTCAACTGCAGTAGCTAACTGGGATTTCAACTGCAGTAGCTAAATTGGATTTCAACTGCAGTAGCTAAATCGGATTTCAACTGCAGTAGATAAATGGGATTTCAACTGCAGTTACTAAATTGGATTTCAACTGCAGTAGCTAAATCGGATTTCAACTGCAGTAGCTAAATTGGATTTCAACTGCAGTAGCTAAATTGGATTTCAACGGCATTAGCTAAATGGGATTTCAACTGCAGTAGCTAAATCGGATTTCAACTGCAGTAGCTAAATCGGATTTCAACTGCAGTAGCTAAATCGGATTTCAACTGCAGTAGCTAAATGGGATTTCAACTGCAGTAGCTAAATGAGATTTCAACTGCAGTAGCTAAATGGGATTTCAACTGCATTAGCTAAATGAGATTTCAACTGCAGTAGCTAAATCGGATTTCAACTGCAGTAGCTAAATGGGATTTCAACTGCAGTAGCTAAATGGGATTTCAACTGCAGTAGCTAAATGGGATTTCCACTGTAGTAGCTAAATGGGATTTCAACTGTAGTGGCTAAATTGGATTTCAACTGCAGTAGCTAAATGGGATTTCAACTGCAGTAGCTAAATTGGATTTCAACTGCAGTAGCTAAATGGGATTTCAACTGCAGTAGCTAAATTGGATTTCAACTGCAGTAGCTAAATCGGATTTCAACTGCAGTAGCTAAATGGGATTTCAACTGCAGTAGCTAAATGGGATTTCAACTGCAGTAGCTAAATGGGATTTCCACTGTAGTAGCTAAATGGGATTTCAACTGTAGTAGCTAAATGGGATTTCAACTGCAGTAGCTAAATGGGATTTCAACTGCAGTAGCTAAATCGGATTTCAACTGCAGTAGCTAAATGGGATTTCAACTGCAGTAGCTAAATCGGATTTCAACTGCAGTAGCTAAATCGAATTTCAACTGCAGTAGCTAAATGGGATTTCAACTGCATTAGCTAAATGAGATTTCAACTGCAGTAGCTAAATCGGATTTCAACTGCAGTAGCTAAATTGGATTTCAACTGCAGTAGCTAAATCGGATTTAAACTGCAATAGCTAAATGGGATTTCAACTACATTAGCTAAATGGGATTTCAACTGCAGTAGCTAAATCGGATTTCAACTGCTGTAGCTAAATTGGGATTTCAACTGCAGTAGCTAAATGGGATTTCAACTGCAGTAGCTTAATTGGATTTCCACTGCAGTAGCTAAATCGGATTTCAACTGCAGTAGCTAAATGGGATTTCAACTGCAGTAGCTAAATGGGATTTCAACTGCAGTAGCTAAATCGGATTTCAACTGCAGTAGCTAAATACGATTTCAACTGCAGTAGCTAAATTGGATTTCAACTGCATTAGCTAAATGAGATTTCAACTGCAGTAGCTAAATGGGATTTCAACTGCAGTAGCTAAATCGGATTTCAACTGCAGTAGCTAAATCGGATTTCAACTGCAGTAGCTAAATGGGATTTCAACTGCATTAGCTAAATGAGATTTCAACTGCAGTAGCTAAATGGGATTTCAACTGCATTAGCTAAATGAGATTTCAACTGCAGTAGCTAAATCGGATTTCAACTGCAGTAGCTAAATGGGATTTCAACTGCAGTAGCTAAATTGGATTTCAACTGCAGTAGCTAAATCGGATTTCAACTGCAGTAGCTAAATGGGATTTCAACTGCATTAGCTAAATGAGATTTCAACTGCAGTAGCTAAATGGGATTTCAACTGCAGTAGCTAAATGAGATTTCAACTACATTAGCTAAATGGGATTTCAACTGCAGTAGCAAAATGGGATTTCAACTGCAGTAGCTAAATGGGATTTCAACTGCAGTAGCTAAATCGGATTTCAACTGCTGTAGCTAAATGGGATTTCAACTGCAGTAGCTAAATGGGATTTCAACTGCAGTAGCTAAATGCGATTTCCACTGCAGTAGCTAAATGGGATTTCAACTGTAGTAGCAAAATGGGATTTCAACTGCAGTAGCTAAATGGGATTTCAACTGCAGTAGCTAAATTGGATTTCAACTGCAGTAGCTAAATCGGATTTCAACTGCAGTAGCTAAATGGGATTTCAACTGCAGTAGCTAAATCGGATTTGAACTGCAGTAGCTAAATGGGATTTCAACTACATTCGCTAAATCGGATTTCAACTGCAGTAGCTAAATCGGATTTCAACTGCAGTAGCTAAATGGGATTTCAACTGCAGTAGCTAAATCGGATTTCAACTGCTGTAGCTAAATTGGATTTCAACTGCAGTAGCTAAATGGGATTTCAACTGCAGTAGTTAAATGGGATTTCAACTGCAGTAGCTAAATTGGATTTCAACTGCAGTAGCAAAATTGGATTTCTACTGCAGTTGCTAAATTGGATTTCAACTGCAGTAGCTAAATGGGATTTCAACTGCAGTAGCTTAATGGGATTTCAACTGCATTAGCTAAATGAGATTTCAACTGCAGTAGCTAAATGGGATTGCAACTGCACTAAAAAAAGTTTAGATTCTCAAAATGTGAACAAATATTAATAATTTTACGACTCATTACAAAATTGAACTAGAGAGAAGAATTGGAGATGAGGTGTTAGCGTACAATTATGAGTATCAGTTACAAGGAGTACGTGAGGAGCAATGTAGTCAGCGACCGCATTACTAACGCAATGGGCCCACCCTTTCCACATCTGTCAATTGTCCGTAGAAGGAATCTCAACTGGTTCGCACATACCGTGATATCGAGTGGGTGTACGAAAGTAATCCTCCAATACACAGTGGTCAGTGCAAGGCAGAAATGGGATGGTAGAGCAACACCACGGAAATACCTATTTCTCATGCCTGAATGAAAGCGGCAGAAAATTGTAAGGTGTGCCGCAGATAATGTTGTTTTCGTCAGACGTTTCCATATATAGCAGTAAGTAAATGATTGAATTAAAACTTCTTGTACCAATGGTTTTCAGTTGTTTTTATGTTCTCACATCCTTGCGTTTACTGATGAGTTATCACTTATCAAGGAGAAAAGCCACTCGAGGATAAAGGTTAATGAAACGGAAGTGATTGCCAGTCGAAAAGTTAAGAACCCCTACGGGAGAACATGATCAATGCTATGAATTGATTATTAGTTATGGAGGAGGATGTTAACAATAATGTTTTGACATTAGATTTGAAGACGGCTAAGTTGTAAGTCCTGGAGTGATGTGTTCCACAGACAGGAAGCCCTTGCAAAATACGCTTCCGTTAGGAACATGCAAGGGGGGAAAGAGAATATTTTGTCGTTTCAGTAGCAAGACGAGTTCTTGCTGTGAATGTTTTAGAAAGAGGAACCAAATATTAGAGATCAGTCGAACGTCTGTCGATATTGAGAAAGATTAGCAACTTTTTTTCTGTGGTAAAGTGGTTGTCAGGAAGAGAAGAGAACATACGGACGTAATATTTTAGAGGTCAGTCGTGTACGTAGATTAATCGAATTAAACTGCTCCCAGATTTCTTCGCGTGCGTGATGTGACACAAAAATATGTTTTAAACTGTATAGTCAAGCTCTTCCCAAAATGTAGAACTCTGGTACAAAAATAGCCGTCAACCGACCCTTCTGCATTTGGTGAGGGCGCCTCAACCGATCGGCGATAAACCAATCTTCTCTCGCAAAATAGCCCATAACAGGGTAAATATACGGATTCACACTTCTTTCAATGGTATTATTGAAAATGAAGCAGTTACTCCGAATTCGATCACGGCACACCAAGTCCACAGTCGATACCGATAACCGCTACAAGATTGCAAACAGTGTAATAATAATGTAAATCGGCGCTTTCAATTTCTGCATATTTATTTACATAGAATTTGTAATGTTTTACGAGAATGTTATTATTTTGGGTTAGGGATAAGGCTGGTGTTTCTGCGTATCCATGTGCCAAATTGAATTAAGATTGGATAATATATTGTGACGTTGCCCTAAGACAAAAAAAACATATCATGTTAATTGGTCCCCCGATTTATAAAATCGAGGGACCTATGTTTTCAGGCATTTCCGTCCGTCCGTCCGTATTTTTCTCCGCAACCATCCATTGAATTTCTCTGAAATTTTGCATGAAGTTGTAACTTTGGTGATGTTAGAAAGTGACATTCTCCGATTTTTGAAAAAAAATCTGGTTAGCCCCCCAGGAAGTCAAATGGCCCCGAAATGGCAAAAAATGACATTTTTGCCCCATAACTTTTCATCCATCCATTCAATTTCTCTTAAATTTGGCCTAAATGTGACAGCAATTGTTCCGAATAGAAAATAAGTATCGCTGACTTTGGAAAGAATCTGGTTCGCGCCCCCAGGGGGTCAAAATCCCCCTAAAATGGCAAAATATTACCCTTTTCTCCCATAACATTTGATCCATCCATTCAATTTTTCTTAAACTTGGCCAAAATGTAGAGGCAATTGTTCTGGATATAAAATGAGCATCCTTGACCTCAGAAAAATTCTGGTTCGCGCCCCCATGGGGTCAAAGGGGGGTCAAATATGCCCCAAATTGCTCAAATTTATTGCATTTTACACTTCGAGTCACATACAGAGGGGGACCACGCATGCGCGGCTTGTTATTATAGTAGAGTACCCGTCACAGTTTTCGAACAAATCAGTCAAGAATATAAAAAATAACATTTTTGTATGACAATAAAATGTATTTACATTTAAACGATGAACTACTTATATCATTAGTTGTGTCTATATTGTTTAGTGGCACTTAGGTTTGAGCGTAATTGAAACATAAAATAAATAATTACTGTCGTGTACAAGGATTGAACTCACATCCATCATATCAAGAAATGTGTGTTGTTTAATACACTCCCTTTCTCTTATTCCTCTCCTCCCACCTCTAAAATGGCAATTTATGTTTATTGGGTAGCACACAATGGATTATTTATAATAGATATTATGTTTGGACATTAAATAACCTCTAAATATGTCGTAACCCGTGCACAATTTTTGTCTTTTATATCAAGCTAAGTTGACTGTACGTGTGTACGTGTGTCGCGAGATCGCCATAAAACCATTGATCTTCGAGCCGTATAGTTGTTAGTTCTTGAACCTTTTTAAACACTTATTATTATTAAAGAAATAAAGTACGTAAAATAACATTGGAAACAAATGTGCCGACATTTTCAGCGTTTATTCTCAGCCGACCGAACAACTACTCTCCCCATCAAATGACTATGTGTTATGTATATTTTGCTTTGAAGGGATTTTTTTTCTGTTTTCAGTATTAAAATATTTACTTAATGTTCACTAATAGATTTTTTGACTTTAACAAGATAGTTTGTTTTTTTTATTTTACATTTATATTTCCTAAGGTTTCTTTATTTATTTTAGACAATCGAACTATTTTAGATCGATGCGGAGAAGTAAAAAAAACTCTACGTATAACACATTTGAATAAGTTGAAAAGGCAAAATATTTTAATTTAATAGGAGACCTCGTAAATATGATGTTAGTTTTCAATTTAAATATGTTATGCAATCGTGGGTTCCAATCTCATACTAAACCTTGTTTTGCTATCGCGTTCCTATTATTTCCTAGTCGATATCTTCCATCACTAACCCTAACCCTAAACTCTAACCCTAGTTAATATTTGGGTTGGGTAACATCTTACTTGTGGGAGTAAGATAAAAACTGGCCTTGTGCCTAACTCCTGGAGATGAGCAAATCAATACTCGTATAGATGACACACCATGTTTCTGTGATTTCGCGTCGTCAACGTTCCGGCAGGTTACGGAAGCGCCCGAGAGTTGACGAGGCGAAAACTGCCAAACGTTAAATTGAAGACTGGCAGCCGATAAATTACGACGAAGAAAATCAAACAAAAAATATAAAGAACGAACAAAACCATAGATAAACAACTGCTATTAATTAGATGTGTATTTATTTTAGTCAAATGAACCATTGTTAACCAAATGTTTTAAAATAAAATGTCTTTTGTTTGTGCACCGGAAACTTTCAAAAGATGATTTTGTTTTGTTTGTTAAGCAAATGTTTTTGTTTTTTTTCATTTTTTTTTTCAATGTTTTTCAAAATTCCAATTAGTCTTAGCGAGTGAGAGAGGATATATCCATGGATTTTCTTTTTTCAACGTTGATAATGTATTTATACCATTTGTAGATATATCTTTTAATCTGTATATTGAATGCGTTCAAAATAAAAAGACAAGTGTTATTTCCTGGAAGTAGAAACGAACAGATGTTGCAGTTAAACATAGGAAATACATTAAAGAAGACAAGTGTTAGGAAAATATGGTGTAGTACATAAAATTTGAAGCCGCATGTGTTAAGCGACGTAAGCTTCACAGGAAAAAAATGGTCTACTAGTTTTTGCACATGTAGATCGCTGACATTTTGCTGAGATGGACGGTCACATTCATCACAATGTAACCGAAGGCAAACATTTTCTATGCTAAAATATCCATCTTTCATTATCCCCATATATATATATATATATATATATATATATATATATATATATATATATATATATATATATATATATATATATATATATATATATATATATATATATAAATATTTTATAAATAATTATTAATTATTTAAATACCTATAGACATCGATGTTTCATGCTAACGCAATCTTCAGTGTCGGAACTAATTGTCAACGGTCGGTGGGCGCGAACCCCGATCACAAATCGCCACTGATTCGTAGTCGAGGATCTTATCCATCGGCCACAGCCAATTAGTTAGTAAATATAGAGGAATTTTAAATGTAAATATCGAATCGGCGGCTATTTACCAAGCAGTATAGAGTGATCTACGAAACGGCGTTCGGATCGTGCATATAGCTATTTGCAATGCTTGTTATTAAAGTTACTCGAGATTGCCCAGCCTTTGTGGAAGGGGGCTGATAAACAATAATATTTTATAAATAAATATTAATTATTTAAATACCTACAGACATCGATGTTTCATGCTAACGCAATCATCAGTGTAGAAACTAATTGTCAACGGTCGGTGGGCGCGAACCCCGATCACAAATCGTCACTGATTCGTAGTCGAGGATCTTATCCATCAGCCATAGCCAATATATAGTGTGTGTTATAATGAAATAAATTCCAGGACGAAATCCGAGTATTAGAGCTCAATGTAATAAAAATGATGCTTTGGTCGCCAGACAGTGGACGTTGATGATATCTAGACACGCAGACCTGGTTTCGTGAGAGACATTGAATACTCTCCCTGCCTCTTTACATTTCCCCCCTTCTCTCTCTATATATATGGCCCTTTTCTCCCCCGTCATAAATCGTATAATCTCCCCTCTCTAAAATTATAGATTAAATACGCTTCAAATTTCCTCCTCTCTCTAAATATGTATTTGATATGCTGTCACCATCTCTCTCTCTCTCTCTCTCTCTTTATATATATTTATATATATATATATATATATATATATATATATATATATATTTGAATTGTTGAGTGTGAATTTCTCTTTTCTGATTTTTAAAAATGTAATCATCTCACTTGGAAGCTTGACAAAACCACACAGTTGAAATAAATTATTGCAGCGATGATTATGTGATTTTGTGTTACTGTATTATATTTATATATATATATATATATATATATATAAATATATATATATATATATATATATATAAGAGGTTTATGTAGTTTGCTTGAAGCATTGTTTATTAGTATCAATAAATGTAATACTTAGAAGGCAATACAATGCAGAGGTGTAACGTATAGACACAAGTTGGATCAAATAAGACATAATGGTAGAACAAATTAAATAGTTTCACCCTTAATACAATGTGTACATACAAACATACATATATTTTTTTTTCACAAACACACGTATATCTGTTCATCTACACAATGTTACAATGTTATGTAATACCTGCATCAAAATGGTCTGGTGGAAACTCCGTATGATATAATATTTCGATGACTCTTAACTTCTTCAGAACCGTGCTCAACTCAAGTTCAAGCGTGCATATGAAGAGGGTAGGGGCAGTCTCGCAGAAAATACCGGTAAAATTTGAATTCTAACCAGATTTAAAAATCAAAATAAATATACTTTTTTTTAAATATTTTATTTACTTATCTTTATCTAATTTATTTATTCATCAATTTATCTTTATTACAATTTTTAATTTTTTAATTTTTTTTATATTTTTGTTTTTTTTGTTTTTAGAATCTTTTCTTTTCTTTTTTTTCCAATAATTTTAAATCTAATCTAAATTTAAATCAAGTCTATTTGTTTAAATGAATAAGTCGGTTAATACTGTTATTAAACATTGCATTATCTGTTCGTTTCAAATTATTGTGTATATTAATATTTAGTTTATTTACTTATCTTATTTTATTTTTGAATATGTATATTTCATTAATCAATTCAATTCAAGCCAGTATTATCTGTTCACCCATCGCTCGTATCTGTCTAATGCTAATTAT
Organism: Sepiola atlantica; assembly: GCA_963556195.1. Lineage (NCBI taxonomy): Eukaryota > Metazoa > Mollusca > Cephalopoda > Sepiida > Sepiolidae > Sepiola > Sepiola atlantica. The sequence goes on from OY744529.1 coordinate 100,340,809, forward strand.
AACAATGGGAGAGAGGTACTTCGGTCGGGACTGTCTAATGTTTAAGTCGCTATTAAATTTAGTTATTTCTAATTGTTAGGCTAAAATATTGTTATTCTCATATAACGAATGTATTTCTTCCCTTTTTAATTTTTATTAATTATTAATTAATGTTATAGGGTATTATTCTCACCGGGGTGGTTCCGGTATTTTATTCCCTGTTATTATTATTATTATTATTATTATTATTATTATTATTATTATTATTATTATTATTATTATTATTGTTATCGTTGTCGTTATCGCTATTATTATTATTTACTCACTAGGAGTTATCACACTGGTCATCGTCAGTGGTCACCCACTGCCGACAACCTGTGGTATTCCCTGGAGTCTGAGTGACAACAAGTCTCCTCAGGCCTCCAGTATGCTCCACCTCTTTTCGTTCATCACCGCTGATGACCTTGCGGTAATCGCAACAGCCACCTACCAACGATTTCCCGCTGATAAGGGCCATTCTGGTTTGCGCTTTCCCTCCTCGACCCTCTGTCCATAATTTTCGTGGCGTCAGCCATTGCTTGCGCCTCTCTCGTGCAGTTGTATTTTCCCCGGTTCTGTTGTTTTGTGCTTCCATGTGTTTGTTCTCCATTCGTTGCTTATGTGGGTTGGTTTCCGCATTCGAGGACATTTCTCAGGATTGTAGCTGTTTTGATCATTACTGTCCTTTGTATGGTCTCAGTTATCCCTTTGATTCCTATTTCTCCTAGTCTTTTCTCCATGTTTTGGGGGACTGTTCCTAGTGCTCCTATGATTATTGGTGTTATACTGACTCTCTTCATGTTCCATATTCCTTTCAATTCTCTGGCAAGTTCAGTATATTAGCTTCTCTTTTCCGTCTCTTTGATCTTCACTCTGTGGACTGCTGGAACGGCAAAGTCCACGATTTTACAGGATTTTTCTTTCTTGTTGATTATTATCATATCCGGTCTCCTTGCTGTTATGGGTTCGTCTGTTTGTACATTCATATCCCATATGATTTTGTGTTTTTCGTTTTCTAGTACAGTTTCTGGTTTGTGTTTGTACCGTTTTCTTGCATATTCGAAATTCAGTTGTTTGCACATTTCCCGGTGTACTTCTTTCCCCATGCTGTCATGTCTGTTCTTGTATTCCCTTTGTGCTAGCTTGCTGCATTCACTTATTATATGATTTATCGTTTCGTCTCTTTGTCCACACAATCTGCATTTGCTGTTTTCCTGGGTTTTATCTATCTTTGCTTTAATAAAGTTTGTCCTAATCGCATTGTTCTGTGCGGCCGTCAGCAGAGATTCCGTTTCTCTGTTCAGGTTTCCTTTTCTTATCCATGCCCAGCTGTTTTCATTGGCTTCATCGCTTGTGAGTCTTATAAAGCGTCCATGTAGTTGTTTTTCTTCCCACTTTTCCTTTCTTGTCTTTTTGTTTCTGGGTTCAGTGCTTCCGGGGTTGTTTGTTGGGCTGGTGTCTCTTGCTGTGGTGATCAGTCTTTCTGTGTTCTGGGTTACATATTTCTCCAGCTCATTTTTGGTGTCTTCCACACAGTCTTCTATACTTACCAGTCCTCTACCTCCTTCATGTCTTTTCACGTAGAGTCTGTCCGTGTCGTCTTTTGGGTGCAGTGCATTGTGCATAGTCATTAGTTTTCTAGTTCTTTGGTCAACGTGCCTGAGTTCTTCTTTGGTCCAGCCTATGAATGGTCCAGAGTATCTTATTAGTGATACAGCCCATGTGTTTATCCCTTTTACTAGGTTTCTGCTATATAGTTTAGTTTCTAAGAGTTTCCTTGTTCTTCGTAGATATTCTTTTCCAATCTTCTCTTTCATTTCTGTATATTTGATTGTGTCTGCTTCCAGAACTCCCAGGTATTTGTAACTATCTTGTTCTCCTAGCGCCCTCATCTCCTCTTGGTTGGGGAGTTCTATACCTTCTGTCTTTTCCAGTTTTCCTCTTTTGATCTCTAGCAGTGCACATTTTTCTATTCCAAACTCCATTTGGATATCCTGGCTGAATATCCTGGTTGTGTTTATCAGCTTTTCCAGTTCTGTTTTGTTTTTTGCAAACAGTTTAAGGTCATCCATGTACATCAGGTGGTTTATTCTTTGTTCTGTATCCGTAAACCTGTATCCGGCATCACACTTTCTGAGTATGTAGTTGAGTGGCATCATGGCTATTATAAACAGTAGTGCTGATAGAGAGTCTCCTTGAAAAATGCCTCTCTGTATTTTTATCTCAGACAGGTATTGTCCTCCGGCTGTCAGTTTTAGTCTCCATGTTTCCATTGCTTTCTGGATGAGATTAATAATCCTGTCTGGTATCTTGTATATTTTTAAGCATTCAATTATCCATGTTTGGGGGATTCTGTCGTAGGCTTTCTTGTAGTCAATCCATGCCATGGTTATGTTCTTTTGTCTGCTCTTCACCTCCTTCAGAGTCTTTTGATCAATGTATAGTAGATCATGTGCACCTCTTTGTCCTTTCCGGCATCCTTTTTGTTCCTCGGGGAGCAGTCCACGTTTGTCCAGGGATTGGTAGATTTGTTCTCTCAGTTGTGCTGTGAGAATTTTCCACATTATTGGTAGACATGTTATCGTTCTGTAGTTGCTGGGGGTCGTTCCCTTTTTGGGGTCTTTTTGTATTAGTGTTGTTCTTCCTTCCGTCATCCATTCTGGTATGTCTGTTTTGCGGATACATCCGCTCAGTTTCTGCGCTATTCTTTCATGCAGGGTCGTGAATTTTTTAAATCAGTATGCATGTATTCCATCGTGGCCTGGTGCTCTCCAGTTTGCCATTTTTCTTAGGGTTTTCTTGATCGTTTCTTTGTTGATTTCTGTTTCGGTTCCTTCTTCGATTTCTTGCAGTTCATCTTTCATGTTTTTCAACCATTGGGCATTCTTGTTGTGCTTTTTTGGTCCTTCCCATATCTTGCTCCAGAATTGTTTTGTTTCTGTTGGGTTCGGTTGCTCTGTCATTGTTTTTTCTCCATTTACGTTTTTGTAAAACTGGCTTTCATTGTTTTCAAAGGTCCTGTTCTGTTTGCTCTGTTCTGATTTGTACCTGTATCGTCTCAGTCTTCCTTCTATTGCTGCTATCCTTTGTTTTATTTCTTCATGTTTCTCATTTAGTTTTTCCTTGCGTTTCTGATTTTTGCTTCTTAATCGTTTCATGTCCTCCTTCCTTCTGTTCACGGTTTTAGCTTCTTTCCGAAGTTTGGTGATCTGGGTTTCCAGTCTGATTTCCCATCCAGGTTTTGTCGGTCCTCTCTTTTGTCCATTGTCTTCGTTTCTTAGTTTCATACTTACCGATTTTTCCCCTGCATATATCAGGTTGTTTAGGTCTGTAATAGTTTCTGTTGGGATGTGTGTGAGGAGTCTGTTTACTCTTTCTGTTTCTGCTTGTAACTTTTTCGCTACTTCATTCCTGAGAGATGGGAGTTTTGTTTTGTTTTCTAACATGTTTCGTCTTATGTTCTCCACTTCACTTGCTTCTTTTTCGTTGAGTTCTATCTCAGCAGGTTCTGTGGTTCCGCAGTCTTCTATCTCCCCTGGTTCTGTTATTCCGTAGTCTTCAATCGCTTCAGTTTCAGTGTGTATGTTTTGCCTGTCCTCTTCCTGTGGTCTCTCCTTTGGTGGCGTTTCTTGCTCCGTTTCGCCATTAGCCTTCTGTCTGATTTCCGTCAGTTCCATCTCGGAGAACCATCCTCGCTTGAGGATCTATCTTGCTTGATCTGCTATCCTTTGTTCCGTTGTATGTGGGTCACTAGCAATGTCCCAGAGATGTTTCATTCGTTTTCGGTAGCCTCTTTCTATAGGGTAGCGGCTTTTATAGTAGCACTCCATCACCAGTCTGTTCTCTTTCATGGTCCATTTCTTTCTATATCTTTCCAGTTTGCTGTTTTCGCTCTGGTTTACTTGTCTCTGGTCTGTGTCCTTGTCATACCTGGAATCAGAGAGGTTACTTACCTGGTTCTTGTCCGTTGTCTTGTTTCTGAAATGAGAAGGGCCAACATTCGCAGGATGCGGACCGGGTCCCCCATGTTGGCCATCGAGGGAGCACCTGCCCATCATGACACTCAGATCTTTCTTCTGAGTCCCACGGCGTTTATTTGTGTTTATAGACATTTATCATGGTTTAGTGTTTGTGGCAACACCAGGCCCAGGCTTAGTTTACCTGTGATCCTGTCACAGGGATAGTGTTTCTCTCATTTTCATGAGGTTCAAGGTGCACTATCACACATACATAAAGAAACATTTACGAAAAAAAAAATAAATAAATAAATAAATAAAAAAAAAAAATAGATAAATAAATAAATTTTTTTTTAAAATAAATAAATAAATAAAAATAAATAAATAAATAGATAAATAAATAAATAAATAATAATAATGAATAATTGATAAATAAATAAAAATAAATAAATAAATAAAAAAGATAATAATTATATATATATATATATACACATACACATATGTAACATAACGCGTGTGAATTAAGGGTCTCTTACGTCCACGCTTCTCGAAATCGAAACTTTAGAAGCGTTTTCAAACCTTTCAACATTCAGTATTTCAACATTAATTTTTAAGCCTTTAAACTGTCATTTTATAATTTACCTTATTTTTCTCTGGCCGTAATTTCATTATTCGTTGTCTAGTGGTCCCCTCCATAAATGTTGTGCCGTGGCTTTTCTCTGTTCGGTCCTTCGTCTGGTTGCGTTTTTATATTCTGAAAATCAATACCCTTTGGTTCAACGAAAAAGAAGGACTTTGAAGACGTTTCGAGAGAATCCGAGGTGGGTTTTATTTGCTTTAAGTCATGCCCGGGAGAGAGTCGCCTTCTTCGATGACCGTCACTTTTATTTTTGGTTACCCTACTAAACTGCTAACTGGATGGGGGGCAAGATAAGTGGGTTCTTGTCTCATATTAGAGATTCAGTCCTAAACTTTTCATCTACATACTTGGACAATCTCTGTCGCCTCGAGCTGATCGTGTTTGCATGTTTTTGCCTCGACTTCCACTGGCCAACTGATTCTAAAAACTAAGTTATTGTTTTCTGTGGTGACGTAATCATCGTTCCCACGCACAATATGGGGACAAATACGTCTCACTCTGATCTCTGACTCAAGGTCACGTCAGGTCTAAATTTATTATGACTACTCCTGGATCAAACACTTCTCTGACTCATTTCTGAGTCTAGAAACAAAACCTATTTTTCGATAACAAAATTAGCTATTTGATACTAGTTAATCTACCCGTTTGAAATACAGGGCCCGTCATAATATAACACTCCTCTCCACCTTATCTTTCAAAATTTCTTCCCTGAAGAAATTTACACAAATATCCAAATCCATCACCAACACTTTTTTTTTTTTTTTAAATACACACGCACATATTCATCTAATCATCGGTGCACGACCGATTGCTGATCGGGCATATTGCCGCGATATGGGGGCACAAAAACAGAAACCCCTTTCCTTAACCTGTAAACTTAAATGGTCAGCCTCTCAAAATTACAAGAGGTACCGTTTTCCTACCACTGTCTAATCTGGACCATATACTTCGAACATTCCAGTGCCCCGGCGCAAACGTCCGCGAACAATCACCCATGTCCCTAGCTCCCAGCCCTTTTCATTAAACGTGGAGGACCCCATCCCATGTATCTATCTAGTCGATACGGTATTGAGCGAAATGTCACATCGAATCATCTCTGCTCCCGGAACACGTCGAATGACCAAAAACTAGGCCCAACCTATAATCTTATAATTAAATCCAATTAACACCCGGTACCTCTTTTTTTTTTTAACTCGATCCCTATGGTTCTATCCGCCCCGACGCGCGCACCCGAGTCACACCACACCCCAGCTTAATTCCATCCCCACTGGTGTTGAGCAGACACCAATTCCATGCGTTCCCTTCCCGTGTCCCTATCTATGCGGTAAGGGGGTGGGGTATCTTCGCAGCACACTCGTCGGCAAACATCCAAAATCCACAAAAAAAAAATGGGACCACAATTTCAAAGCTTAACATTTTACACAACTTTCACACACTCTATCGGCGCAGTTGGGCACACCTGGGTCACAAAAACAACAATCTCCATAACTGACCACCGTCCTTTTCTCGTGGTTCCACAGAATGACCATATCACCGTCATTCTCCCGTTCGCAATTTTAACGTATGCAGGCTTTACCACAAGCCTCGCCACTAACCCATGGGTACTCTATAAAAGAGAGCATACGAGCAAACGCCGGGAATCCCTCATTGACTTTCCAAGCCTGTACATACTCTGTACACGGGGATTCTTCCCGATAAAATCAACCCTGTCCAAGGGTTTCCGCGATCCGACCCAAACCAACTCTAGCTGCCGCCGACCACAAGGGTTCCCTAATCCACCTACACTCCTAAGCCTATTACATGGCTGACCCCCAAACTTAAACATCGGTTTTGATTAACTGTTTGTTTTGTTTTTTAATAACTTTTTAAACTTCAAGAAAAAAAAATCCATTGTCTTAGTCACTCTCAGAAAACAACCGGAAGAAAGGCTGACTCTCTCCTCTCCAATACAAATTATGAAACAATTTTACATAACAAAATCAGAACAATAAAAAAAAAATACCATTTTCATGCAAGTAAAAAAAAAAAAAAAAATTAAACATCCTCATTACATGCTCCTTCGCTTCAACAAACCAACAATATAAAAATAAATGACACCAATAAACGAAAATCAAAGAAAAACAACATTCAATACAGTTCAACCTCATCAGGCTCTCGTCGAATGGGCTGATATATCGTTCGGCATTCATACTTGTTTTTATTTAAACCCAGAAGCTAACTGGTTCAACAAATCTCATTCATTGCGCACACAAATCTCATTCATCTGCGCACAGAAAAAAAAAATCGTAGACTAAACAAAAAATATGTGTCATCGGTCCTGCAGACCAATAACTTCTCCCTTCACTTGCGCGCTCTCACCCTCTCTCTCTCTCTTTTTTCTCTGACTGTTTCTTTCTCTTTTGCTCTCTTTTTTCTTTTCTTTTTTTTTTTCCAATTTATCTTTCTCTTTCTCTTTCACTTCCTCTCTCTCCAACATTAACAAGAATCAAAACCCGGACCATTGACAGTCAACACCAAACCCCCCCAAGGCCCCTCTCTTTTCTTTTCTCCACAACTCCCCCCACCACCTGTGTTGCCCAAAAATACATTTTAATGCAACAAGTAACAAAAGCATGCTCTTCTTACAAGTAACTTACAATCAAATCAAAAAAATTACAACGTATAAATATGCGTGTGAGCATAGAATTTTTTTTTTTCTTCTCTCGTTTCATTACGACATATCAAGATTTCTTCTTTTTTTTTTTAACTTAATTCAATGTTCCATTTCTTTTCTCTATACTATAGTCCACTTTTTAAAGTTCTTTTGAATTACGTCATATTCTTTTTCTGAAATACAAGTCTCTCGAAGGTCTGTTATATTTTCTCGGGCAATTGTCCGTTTTCTTTTTATTTCTTTTTTTTTCTTCTTTTTTTTTTTTAACTTCGTAAGAGTTCCTTTTTTTTTTAAAATTTATCTATCCAACATAAAAATACGAGGTACTCACTGTTCGTTGACATCACTCTCTCTCTCTCTGTTGATCTCCCTCTGTCTTCGCTTGCCTCTGGACCCCAAGATTTTCGTTGTGGCAACGCGGTTCGTTTCAACCTATTTCTTGTGGAAATAGCAAGTCACGGCAACCAAAATAAGTCATTGTAACATAACGCGTGTGAATTAAGGGTCTCTTACGTCCACGCTTCTCGAAATCGAAACTTTAGAAGCGTTTTCAAACCTTTCAACATTCAGTATTTCAACATTAATTTTTAAGCCTTTAAACTGTCATTTTATAATTTACCTTATTTTTCTCTGGCCGTAATTTCATTATTCGTTGTCTAGTGGTCCCCTCCATAAATGTTGTGCCGTGGCTTTTCTCTGTTCGGTCCTTCGTCTGGTTGCGTTTTTATATTCTGAAAATCAATACCCTTTGGTTCAACGAAAAAGAAGGACTTTGAAGACGTTTC
>OY744529.1:100353860-100418860 GCA_963556195.1 Sepiola atlantica
ATTTATAAGACTTCATCAGGATGATAATATAGAGAAAAATGTCATGCAAGTACAAACACATGTAGGGTTGACATATTGGGAAAAAGGAAGAAAATAATGGCCACTACTGGGTGGACGTCCGTACTTGGTGAGGAGTGAAAAATGAAAAGGAGTGATTCATTTTTCACTCCTCACCAAGTACGGACGTCCACCCAGTAGTGGCCATTATTTTCTTCCTTGTTCCAAATATGTCAACCCTACATGTGTTTGTACTTGCATGACATTTTTCTCTATATTATCATCCTGATGAAGTCTTATAAATAAAGACGAAACGTTGATGTACACATAAAAAACATCCATTTTTTGGTTTTCCTTTTTCATCTTCCCATCACGTCGGATTACCTTCATCCTTCTCTTCCCATATATATATATATATATATATATATATATATATATATATATATATATATATATATATATATATATATATATATATATATATATTAGAGATGGGGTGTTTTACCGAAAAACCGCGGTTTTTCGGTTTCGTCTCCATACCGAATACCGAATCGGTTTTTTTTTTTAAAACCGTAACCGTTCGGTATTGTGTTTTTACTACAGTAAGCCACCATATACAAGGAAACACGGTTGAAAAGATTTTCCGATTTGAATAAAATTGAATATTACCAAAAAATGTTATATTAGTAAGAGGACAGATTGAACAAATATATGATAATAGGTATCCCAAAACGGGCTGATTTGCTAGCGAAATATGTAAAAAAAGTGAAATTCCATACAATTTACACTTGCGGTATCTCGTTAATTTTTTGGATTATTTTGATAAAATTTGGATGTAAACAAAATTTAATCTTTTCTCTTTATAAAGATATAATTCTTTTTCTTGTCTCATTAATATTTTTTTTTTTCAGACAATTTTAAATTAAGTCACTATTTTCAGTGATGGACGCTTTTTTTTTTTTTTTGAAAAAAATCGATGTCTTTTTCAAATTTGTTGCGCGCGCTCGCGCATGTTACTATGCATATAAAAATAGTCCCATCTAAAAGAAAAAAGGACGCTCTTTAATTTGGTGGGCGTAACATAGGGTTTTATGTCGAATTTTATAAAAGAAATCCAAGTTAAAAACTTTAGTGTATAAAATCACAAAGAAATTCAATGTAAAAAAATGTCAAAAATGTACACCTTTGTAGAGAAATATACCGTCTTTAATAATCTGTTGGTGTCATATTAATACACCCATAACTCAGGACGCGCAACGTATAAAACTGGAGGTAGGTCCGCGCAAATGACAAAATCTTCAATGATCTATAACCGCCGCGCATCAAAAATTCGAAAACGTCAACAAAACAATTGCTGCTGATGGATATTTCAAAGATCTGAGGCGACTTTAATTTTTTTGTTTTTTTGTTTATTTAAAAGTTGCATGAAGTCTTTTATTGTTTGTTTAAAATGATAAATTGAAGAATATATTTGTTAGTTGAACTTTGTGCGTCAATTTAAAACGGGTGGTATTTTTTTTTATCACATGTGCGTAAATATAATTAATAAAACGAAAATAACTTCCGAGTTAAAAACGGGTGGTATTTAAATATTTTTAAGCGCTTTTAAATTAAATAACAGGAAATGAAAGATATTTTTTAATAATAATAATAATAATAATAATAATAACAGCTGTTTATTAAAACGAAGAAGCTGCAGACACGGCGGTCATGTCTGTAATGTTATTCATTAGAGACACGGCCGACGTATACACAAAATAAAACTCATTCAAATTTAGAGACACCGCCAGTATTTATTTAGCGTATTTTAATGAGTTTTAAAAACCGCTATCTGGAATGTAACTCTTCAAAATTGATTTCTGATTCACACCTAAACTGAAGAAGTGTCGAATAATCTCTTCTTCATAACATTAACAGTTGTCACCATCAAGCGGTTTCGTGTAATATATCCCTATTTACCGGCGCACGGCGAGATTTATTCAGCGTATTTTAACGCGTTTTGATAAAATCAATATAAAGTACGTTCTTGAATTAAATAATAACATTGCAGAAATAATACGACGCGTATCATTAACGGTATCATTATTCGATAAATTAAGTTTTTGTGACATTTATTCTATTGACACAGCTGGTTTGAACCAAAAACAACCCTTTAAAATCAGTTAAAATACAAATAAACTTATCCATGTAGGTAGATGAATAACTTGCCTTTGCTAACATATATTTGTTACACATTTTGTTTTTTCATCCTTTCTTTCGTTCTGTTGAGTGTAGTAAATGATTCCCCTCCCCCCCCAAAAAAATTAGAGAAACGGATATTTTATTAGCACATGTTCGTAAAAAGAATTTACCGAGCGCGTATCATTAACAGTATTGTTATTAACTTTGGTAAATTATTATTTTTTAAATTTAGATTCTTTAGCTGCCAAAGGATCAAATGAGTTGACTAATGAAGATATTCTTCAGCTCCAGAATTACTTAACGCAGAAGAATCTCAAGTTCAGTATGATGGTCATGTGGATAAATCAACTTCTGTCGTCCAATTACGATGAAAAGCATCTATCCTCAACATTAAAAAAACTGGTAATAGAGAATCGGATAAAACGAAAAAACAAGACACAAAGACCTCAGGAACTGCAGCAGTTTTTGACTTCACCTTTCCATGAGCGAGTTATCCCAGGTCAAATCTCCAGACGAATCCAATGATTCAGCCACTATTGAACACCCACCTGCTTCAAAAATTAAGGCACTGGAAGAATCGGTCAAAAAATATCAGAATAAGCTGTCCGATATGAGAACTGCATTTCGATTATTAACAGCAAAATATGAAACTGTTTCTAAACAAAAACCATCTCTGCTAAATCAGAATGTTCATGTTAAGAACGTGATTGCCAGATTGCGCATGGAAGTCTCCAAACAATCCATTGACAGGCAGAAAAAGTTGACAAAGAGTAAATTGTATAAACTAATTTATATGTTGAAACAAATGAACAAGAAGAGACTGAGTGAAAATAATGAGCTTAAAAAACAAGTCAACTCCTTGAAAGAGATTCAGGTAAAGCTGAAAGCTGAAAAGGTATCACTTCAGAAAACAAGAAGTCTTTTGAAAAGGAAGTGCAAGAAGTTGAGGAACGAGAAGACTTCCAGAGATGAAGCTATTCAGCAGATATTAGAAAAAAACAAAAAGGAGGTTAGAGCAACTAGGGACAGTTGGTGCAACCGCTTTAATGATAATGTTAGGATGACCATTATAGGCCTGCAGGTAGCAGGTATTTCTGCATCAAAATGTTCACAAGTAATTGACATTTTTTGAAGAAAAGCTGGATGATCTTCCCTCAATATCCACATCAGCAAATATCAGTGATGAATCTCATTTCATCACTAAGCTTCATGCTGCAAAGATGATCCTGCAGTCACCAAGTGTCACACTCCATACAGATGGGACTAGTCGGCAGAAGAACTGTAGGGGAACAATTATAAGATGTTCCGTCAGTTAAGATAAAAATATTTTAGCTTATTTCAAATTTTTTCAGTTTTAAGCTTTACAATAAGTATTTGCCTAAAAAAAAATGACTTGTTATTCCTTTTATATAACAAATTTTAAATTTTTGTTGTTGTCGGCCCTTTTTTGGCAAGTTAAAAACTGAATAAATTTACCAAATTTAAAATAGATCTATGTTTTAACGTGTTAACTGTTGAAAAGGTATCAGAACTTTGATTACAACAGTCAACACCTTAAAACTTATATGATTCATATGGAGAATGATTCAGTCACAAAATTATCGAAACAGTGGCATAATTCAACTAAACGTTGAATAATAACTAATCATCACACAAGAGGATGAATAGCTTCCATAGTAAATATTTTTATTCAAAAAAACCGAAAAACCGAACCGTAAACCGAGGTTTTAAGGGAAAAAAACCGAAACCGATACCGAAACCAAAATTTCAAAACCGCCCAACTCTAATATATATATATATATATATATATATATATATATATATATATATATATATATATATATATATATATATTTAATTAGAGACTCTAACAAGGCAAACATTTAAACTTAATTACATGGTATTTTTACTTTTAAAATCACATCTTGTTTACTTGAAGCTTATCTAATCGATAAGTTGAGTCTTATGTGACGCCGGAATTTCATAACATTTCGCTGATCGGAACCCTTTGTCAAGTGATTCTATTTATTTTGTCGCCTGGATTGGGCCTCTTTGCCGGGTATTTATATTTATTTTCTGTGAAATTGTTATTTTTAAGGATAGCCTAGATCGCTGTAATTAAACAATTACAGAAGGTCGAAGGGTACACAATAGAACATGGCTAATTTCTCAATAAACACGACGAGCATACAGAATCTACAATGCAAAAAAGAGTTATGTCAGTAATTCTCTGCGGTTCTTCAACGTCAAAGTCACAGAGACTTGGAAAACACAAACGTCTTAATTCTATAAACATATAAACGAAGGTACTAACATCAAAGCGACCATTCAAAATAAACACACCTGCCTTCTCAGATAGAAATACTTGGAACCTGCACAGCAAGTTTTCAGTCTTATATATCCAAACTAAGATCCACCATTAACAATAGGCTACAACACAGTTTCACATTTTTAATATATTGCACGCAACAAGGCAGCTACTTTCACTATAGCTACCATAATCATTTAGATAGAATGAAAGATAAAAGGACATCCAAACTTACTCCTTAATTATCAGTAACCCCTTACGTCTACAGTGGCGACCTCCATTTGTTGGGGTGAAATATCTTATATACATATATATATATATATATATATATATATATAACATAAAATATAATAACACGAAATTACATAATTGTCGATGCAATAATTTATTGCAACCTTGTGGTTTCCTCGGGCATCAAAGACCACGTGAAATTTAGGCGAAACGTTGAGCGAAAACGTCTTCCGCTTTTCCATTTTTAATTTCATATATATATATATATATATATATAATGCATTTTAGTTTCATTAAATTTTATTTTTTCAATTTAATTTTCTAAGATATACTTGTTCATCAGACTTTCAAATAAAGATACATTCAAATACCTTTTTTTTTCTTCATCTCGTTTTTTGTGTGTGTGTTTTCAATTCGTGTGTTGTCGAAACGAATGTGAGATGAAAGTCTCTTTAATCATGAACGCGGCACGTGGCAGAGCAAATTGAATAAGAAATGATGTTCTTGGTTTAGAAAGCATTGTTTATATGATAATATTAATTATTGATCCATAATAATGAGCAATTAGAACGCCATGCTAGCATTTTAGTTCAATTAACTTTTATTTCTTTCAATTTCATTTTCGATGTCATGTATACTATGAATATTCTTGAATATTAAAATGATATTCACCTACAGACGACGTTGTGTGAGGATCTCTCACCCTAATCAGTGTAGCAGTGGCGGTTGCAGGCGGTCGCATAGGCTCGAACGCTGTTCATCGTAGATCCAGTCTAGAATCACGAGACGAACGGTTAGGACCACTTACCCGAGAAGAGAGGTAAGTGTATTGTCGTTTACAGTTCGGCGCTCGAGCGTACCCAGCTTGTATATATATATATATATATATATATATATATATATATATATCCCAGGACTCTCCGAACGCTTCAAATTAGGGTCTGGTTTGTGCTCTCCATCCTCGGTCTTCCCATCCTCCTTGGCCCTTCACAGCTATTTCGTGTGGTATTAGCGGAGGTTGATGCTTCATCATCATCATCATCATCATCATCATCATCATTATTATTATTATTATTATTATTATTATTATTATTATTATTGTTATTGTTGTTGTTGTTGTTGTTGTTATTATTACTACTACTACTACTACTACTACTACTACTACTACTACTACTGTTACATTACACGTTCAATTAAACGTAACGAGAGCAAAGGGGGGGGGGAGAGAGAACTTCTTTATTACTTCAGGCAGAAATCCTTCCGGACTGAGGCATTTCTCCAAAATCACCTCACCGGCTGAAAATAACGCGAAATGTTCACGAGAGGATCAATGGTGATTTCAATCTCTCCCCCCAACACCTCTGACGATACAATTTACTCTATATCATTTTCATAGTCGTTTTCATTTTCATTTTACTCCATAAAATTCGAACCGTATATCACTTTTTCTCTATAAAATTCGTAAACACAGTCTTAAAACTTCACGTCTCAACTTACGGCATCTCAGCCTTTTTTCAATTACAAATCTTTTAACGGCATCTCAGGCCTTTTTCATTACGAATCTTTTCACGTCATCTCAACCTTTTTTTAATAAACGTCCTCTGTTCAAACCACTACCGTTTACGGCATCTCAGGCCTTTTTCAATTACGGCCTCCTTAAAACCACGAATCTTTTCACGGCATCTCAGCCCTTTTTCAATTACGGCCTCTTTAAAACCACTGCCGTTTACGGCATCTCAGGCCTTTTTCAATTACGAATATTTTCACGGCATCTCAAGCCTTTTTTCATTAAACGTCTCTTAGAATTACACGTATCTTAAAGTCTTTAAAAAGTTCTCAAACAAATCTCAAATAGATCTCAAAGGTTACCTTAATTTCTTCTGTTCCTTTCTTTGGCCCGTGATTCGTCTAGTCTTCGCCGCTGGATCGTCTCGATCAAAGGAAGAAGTATGTCTCAGACAAAAGGAACAAACGAGACCCGGGTTTTCTTGAGGGAATATTTCACACAGTTTTATTTATTCTCCACACACCATTTTCTTACTTTTCGGTTCGGTTGTTGTCAGGAGGATTTCGGCTTCGATTCTCTCACACTCGGGCTATTTTCTTTTCTTCTGGGGATATCTTTTGGCCCTCCCACAGCGGGGCCCTGCCCGTTTTCCGGCTACATTTTCGCAACCGATCTGCACACTTTCGCTTCTAGGCACAGACTGATTTCTAAAACTAAGTTGTTGTTCTCTGTGGTCACGTGATTCTCGTTCCCACGCAGAATATCGGGACAAAACCGTCTCACTCTGATCTCTGACTCAAAGGTCACGTCAGGTCTCCAGATTTGTTATGACTGCTCCTAGATCAAACACTTCTCTGACTCATTTCTGAGTCCAGAAACAAAACCTATTTTTCGAATAACAAAACTAGCTATTTGATACTAGTTAATCTACCCGTTTGAAATACAGGGCCCGTCATAATATAACACTCCTCTCCACCTTATCTTTCAAAATTTCTTCCCTGAAGAAATTTACACAAATATCCAAATCCATCACCAACACTTTTTTTTTTTAAATACACACGCACATATTCATCTAATCATCGGTACACGACCGATTGCTGATCGGGCGTATTGCCGCGATATGGGGGCACAAAAACAGAAACCCCTTTCCTTAACCTGTAAACTTAAATGGTCAGCCTCTCAGGGTTACAAAAGGTACCGTTTTCCTACCACTGTCTAATCTGGACCATATGCTTCGAACATCCCAGTGCCCCGGCGCAAACGTCCGCGAACAATCACCCATGTCTCTAGCTCCCAGCCCTGTTCATTAAACGTGGAGGACCCCATCCCATGGATCTATCTAGTCGATACGGTATTGAGCGAAATGTCACATCGAATCATCTCTGCTCCCGGAACACGCCGAATGACCAAAAACTAGGCCCAACCTATAATCTTATAATTAAATCCAATTAACACCCGGTACCTCTTTTTTTTTAAAAATCGATCCTCATGGTTCTATCCGCCCCCGACGCGCGCACCCGAGTCACACCACACCCCAGCTTAACTCCATCCCCACTGGTGTTGAGCAGACACCAATTCTACGCGTTCCCTTCCCGTGTCCTTATCTATGCGGTGAGGGGGTGGGGTATCTTCGCAGCACACTCGTCGGCAAACATCCAAAATCCACAAAAAAAAAAATTGGGACCACAATTTCAAAGCTTAACATTTTACACAGCTTTCACACACTCTATCGGCGCAGTTGGGCACACCTGGGTCACAAAAACAACAATCTCCATAACTGACCACCTTCCTTTTCTCGTGGTCCCACAGAATGACCATATCACCGTCATTACTCCCGTTCGCAATTTTAACGTATGCAGGCTTTACCAAAAGCCTCGCCACTAACCCATGGGTACTCTATAAAAGAGAGCATACGAGCAAACGCCGGGAATCCCTCATTGACTTTCCAAGCCTGTACATACTCTGTACACGGGGATTTTTCCCGATAAAATCAACCCTGTCCAAGGGTTTCCGCGATCCGACCCAAACCAACTCTAGCTGCCACCAGCTGCCCGAACCTAATCAACTCAAATCGCCCGGCTGACCCACGTAACATTCAATTTAAGAACTGTTTTTTTTTTTTTCTAATTACATTTTTAAATTTCTCCATCCTCTAAATTGCAAAACCTCATTCACTCAAGCATTGGAGGCCCGGAATCCTCCATGTAACAAATACATCAAAATACATCAAAAAACATCAAAAAAAAAATAAAATAAAATTCATTCCACCCAACAACAACAAAAAAATAAAACCGAAACCGACAGAACCAACGGAGAACATATCTCCACAACATAATACAATACAATTCAAAAAAAAGAAAGGGAAAAGAGAACAGCGGGCCGACATGTCGCCAAACTCCGGCCCGAACGCCACCAGATCACCCGTCACTGTCGTCGTTACTTTTCTGCCACCTTCATAGCAGTTTTCAAGGCCCACGGGCGCCTTCTTTCTCTCTCTCTCTCTCTCTCTCTCTCTCTCTCTCTTCCTTTCCAACAGGCATATACTGACCTCGCGCGCACATTTTTTTTAAACAATCTCTTTTAACATTTCAATTCCTCTCTCTCTCTCTTTTTAAGACGCATATACATTCTTTCTTTCTTTTTTTCTAAACACGCACCTCCGTCCTCGCGTGCACATTCTTTTTAAACAATCTCTTTTAACATCTCAACTCCCCTCTCTCTCTCTTTTTAAGACGCATATACATCCTTTCTTTCTTTTTTTCTAAACACGCACACTCCGTCCTCGCGTGCACATGCCACCACAGCGCATCCACCCTTTTTTTTAACATTTCCATTCTCACTCTCTTTCTCAATTGCATACCTCCCTCGTTTCTCCTTTTTTCTTTTTTTTCGCCCGTCACCGCCCTTCGCCTTCGTCCCCCACCAACACAAACCAGAGAAAAAAAAAATTACAGCAACAAGTTCTTAACACACAACACAAAAAAAACATAATTACG
Source organism: Sepiola atlantica (assembly GCA_963556195.1). Taxonomy (NCBI): domain Eukaryota; kingdom Metazoa; phylum Mollusca; class Cephalopoda; order Sepiida; family Sepiolidae; genus Sepiola; species Sepiola atlantica. The sequence goes on from OY744529.1 coordinate 100,363,081, forward strand.
GCAAATCGTCCTTTTCTTTCCAACTAGAATGTACCTTTCCCACAAAGTCTTCTTAACAATTAACAAAATGTGTCTTTCTTTTTTTTTTTCTTTCTTTTTTGTGAATCTTAGCAACAAATTCTTAAAACACAACACAAAAAAAACATAATTACGGCAAATCGTCCTTTTCCCTCCAACTAGAATGTACTTTTCTTACAAAGTCTTCTTGACAATCAACAAAATGTGTCTTTCTCTTTTTTTTTCTTTCTTTTTTGTGAATCTTAGCAACAAATTCTTAAAACACAACACAAAAAAAACATAATTACGGCAAATCGTCCTTTTCTTTCCAACTAGAATGTACTTTTCTTACAAAGTCTTCTTGACGATTAACAAAATGTGTCTTTCTTTTTTTTTTTTTCTTTTCTTTTTTTTTTGTGAATCTTAACAATTAACAAAATGTGTCTTTTTCTCTTTCTTTTTTTTGTGAATCTTAACAATTAACAAAATCCCTTTCTGCGTAATCTAATAATTGTGTGTGCGTGCGTTCTTCTTTTTCTTTTTTTTTCTTTCTTTTTTTGTGAATCTTAACAATATTCCCCTCGTGTCTCGCTCCTTTTTTTTCTTCCTTTTTCTATTACTTTAACTTCGTAAGAGTTCCTTTTTTTTTTTTTTTCTTTAAAATTAATCTATTCAACATAAAAATTACGAGGTACTCACTGTTCGATGACATCACTCTCTCTCTCTCTGTCTTCGCTTGCCTCTGGACCCCAAGATTTCTGTTGTGGTAACGCGGTTCGTTTCAACCTATTTCTTGTGGAAATAGCAAGCCACGGCAACCAATTAAGGGGATGTTACATTACAGTCATCAAAACGTAACGTGCCGAAAAGGGGGGGAGAGAGAACTTCTTTATTACTTCAGGCAGAAATCCTTCCGGACTGAGGCATTTCTCCAAAATCACCTCACCGGCCGAAAATAACGCGAAATGTTCACGAGAGGACTGATAGCGATTTCAATCTCTCCCCCCAGCACCTCCGATGGTACAATTTACATCTAGACATTCTCATAGTCATTTTCATAATCGTTTTCATTTTACTCTATAAGTCATTTTACTCTATAAGATTCGACTCGTATATCACTTTTTCTCTATAAACTTCGTAAACACAGTCTTAAAACTTCACGTCTCAACTTACGGCATCTCAGGCCTTTTTTTAAAACCACGTTTCTTTTCACGGCATCTCAGCCCTTTTTCAATTACGGCCTCCTTAAAACCACGAATCTTTTCACGGCATCTCAGCCCTTTTTCAATTACGGCCTCTTTAAAACCACTGCCGTTTACGGCATCTCAGGCCTTTTTCAATTACGAATATTTTCACGGCATCTCAAGCCTTTTTTCATTAAACGTCTCTTAGAATTACACGTATCTTAAAGTCTTTAAAAAGTTCTCAAACAAATCTCAAATAGATCTCAAAGGTTACCTTAATTTCTTCTGTTCCTTTCTTTGGCCCGTGATTCGTCTAGTCTTCGCCGCTGGATCGTCTCGATCAAAGGAAGAAGTATGTCTCAGACAAAAGGAACAAACGAGACCCGGGTTTTCTTGAGGGAATATTTCACACAGTTTTATTTATTCTCCACACACCATTTTCTTACTTTTCGGTTCGGTTGTTGTCAGGAGGATTCCGGCTTCGATTCTCTCACACTCGGGCTATTTTCTTTTCTTCTGGGGATATCTTTTGGCCCTCCCACAGCGGGGCCCTGCCCGTTTTCCGGCTACATTTTCGCAACCGATCTGCACACTTTCGCTTCTAGGCACAGACTGATTTCTAAAACTAAGTTGTTGTTCTCTGTGGTCACGTGATTCTCGTTCCCACGCAGAATATCGGGACAAAACCGTCTCACTCTGATCTCTGACTCAAAGGTCACGTCAGGTCTCCAGATTTGTTATGACTGCTCCTAGATCAAACACTTCTCTGACTCATTTCTGAGTCCAGAAACAAAACCTATTTTTCGAATAACAAAACTAGCTATTTGATACTAGTTAATCTACCCGTTTGAAATACAGGGCCCGTCATAATATAACACTACTATTACTACTACTACTACTATTATTATTATTATTATTATTATTATTAGTGGTGTTGTTGTTGTTGTTGTTGTTGTAGTAGTAGTAGTAGTAGTAGTAGTAGCAGTAGTAGTAGTAATAATAATAATAATAATAATAATAATAATAATAATAATAATAATAATAATAATAAAAATAATAATAATAATAGTTGTATTCAAGACAATTTCATGGCGTGAACATATAATAAGAGATTTCTGGATCTTTCTTTCTTTGTGTCTTATCCGATAGATAAGCGTATTATCGAATATCTGCTATTATTGACCCACGGCCTGGAATATACGTTAGTTTGTATTATTTGAATTACTGTTCTCATCTTAGACGTTATTCTCAAAACGTTTCGGCCGATGTAAGCTCTGACCTTCTTAGGGTGTGTTTTGTCGAACTCGGGTATCTTCATGTCGAACCTGGGAATCTTTATGGAATGTTGAACAGAACCCTTTATAAAATCCACGGGGGTAGCTTTCTCTCGTTTTGTCAACCATGATCGATCACGTCTTAAGTAATTCATAATCGTATTCTTAGTTTCGCTCGTACAAACGATTAAACCATCAACTCCCAGAAATGGTAACTAAGCAGTGATTATTAGCATTTATATCCAGTGGAGACGTTTTGGTCTCACAATTTGTTATATTTTCAATATTTGTTAAACAGTCATACAATGTATTGCGATCTTATTACCGATACATTCGTATACTTTCTTCTTTCGTCATCGTATACTTCTATTGGATGTATTGCGATCTTATTACCGATACATTCGTATACTTTCTGCTTTCGTCATCGCATACTTCTATTCCATGTATTGCGATCGTATAACCGATACTTTCGTATACTTTTTTCTTTCGTCATCGTATACTTTTATTCGATGTATTACGATCTTATAACCGATAAATTCGTATACTTTCTTCTTTCGTAATCGTATACTTGTATTCGATGTATTGCGATTTTATAACCGATACATTCGTACACTTTCTTCCTTCGTCATCTTATACTTTTATTCGATGTATTGCGATCTTATTACCGATAAATTCGTATACTTTCTTTTTTAATCATCGTATACTTTTATTCGATGTATTGCGATCTTATTACCGATAAATTCGTATACTTTCTTCTTTCATCACCGTATACCTTTATTCGATGTATTGCGATCTTATTACCAATACATTCGTATACTTTCTTCTTTCGTCATCGTATACTTCTATTCGATGTATTGCGATCTTATTACCGATACATTCGTATACTTTCTTCTTTCGTCATCGTATACTTCTATTCGATGTATTGCGATCTTATAACCGATACATTTGTATACTTTCTACTTTCGTCATCGCATAATTCTATTCGATGTATTGCGATCTTATTACCGATACATTCGTATACTTTCTTCTTTCGTCATCGTATACTTCTATTCGATCTATCGCGATCTTATTACATATATATTCGTATCCTTTCTTCTTTCGTCATCGTATACTTTTATTCGATGTATTGCGATCTTATTACGAATACATTCAATGTATTGCGATCTTATTACTGATATATTCGTATACTGTCTTCTTTCGTCATCGTATATTAAACCCGAAAATTTTCATTTAAAAAAGATAAAAAATAATTAAATAAGTATTTGATTTGTATACCAAAATTTTACGTTATGTTGGCTGATTCTAAAATTTCAAAGTTATTGTTTCAACGGCGTTTCCACGCTGTAATAAAATTTAAATAACATCTATATATATATATATATATATATATATATATATATATATATATATTAGGGGAGGTCGATTTTGAAACTGTAAATTATCGCACTCGAAGAAAGTTGCCAAATAATGTCAAAAGTTACCACAAGAAATATTTTCTTCAAAATTTTGTATTTATTTGAGCATTGCAACTTTAAGATCAAATAAATCGAGATTTTTTCTCACTGCCGAGATTTCACCGGCAGATGTGTCGCCTTAAATTAAACCCGGGTTTTAACAAAAAAAAGTAATACATTACTTAATAATAAATATTTTAAAGTTTATTATTATTTTTCTTAAGAAATTAAATGTACATATTCAAATTAAAAAGGAATAAAACACTATGATATTTAATGTTATATATAAATAATTATTTGTTTACATAGGCGTTTTATTGATTGGATATTTTTTATGGTATTCACCGGTTGAAAATTCATCGGGCGAATTTGACTTCCCGTGTTGATTGTCTGTTTAATTATCGCACATATATATTGAATTATCGAGCGCTGGCTTATCTAATCCCACTTTCCCGACCTTTTGTCACACCTTACCTTGTGGGAGTTAGATAAATAAAAACTAGTTCAGCCAGGGGGTTTTACCCCACCAAATAAACCGGTATCGTCCGGGCCTTTGGGTCTGGATTTACGCACGTCTATTGGGGCTTGTCCGTCCTGTGCAGTTCTAGGAGGTGCATCTCCCAGGTTTTGCCTTCCCTCTTTGGGGAGGAGTAAGTTTATTGCTTACTGTCTGAGGCGGCCCTACCGGGGAATGCCGACGAAGCTGCCCAGGCAATTTTTAAATGGCCAGAGTGCTCACCTCTCGAGCACTGGCTTTCTCATCCCACTTTCCTGACCTTTTGTCAATCTTACCTTGTTGGGGGTAGATAAATAAAATCTAGTTCAGCCAGGGGTTTTTACCCCACCAAATAAACCGGTATCGTCCGGGCCTTTGGGTCTGGATTTACGCCCGTCTATTGGGGCTTGTCCGTCCTGTGCAATTCTAGGAGGTGCATCCTCCCAGGCTTTGCCTTTCCTCTTTGGGGAGGAGTAAGTTTATTGCTAACTGTCTGAGGCGCCCCTACAGGGGAATGCCGACGGGGCTGCCCAGTCAATTTTTTAATGGCCAGAGTGCTCACCTCTATAGCGCAGGGTTATCTAATCCCACTTTCCTGACCTTGTGTCACATCTTACCTTGTTGGAGGTAGATAAATAAAACTATTTCAGCCAGGAGTTTTTACCCCACCTAAAATATATGTATTGGAGTTGATGGGAGAATGGATAAGGACACATTGATGTATAAGGAAATTGTGGATGAAAATAGACAGAGAATTATGAAAAAAACTAAGGGACCAGAACACCATTTAACTTTTACAAAAGAAACACCATGTGAAAGTAAATATCTGACACATAGAGTTCTTCCGAATAGTGGTGCAACAGGTGCTGTTCATGCAGATCAAGTGGTGGATGTTTTGCATGAATTCCACAGTGAGAACAGTATCAAGGCTATACTTGTTGACAACACTAATACCAACACAAGTTGCGATGGTGGAATGGTTGCAATTTTAGAAAAAAAACTTTTTAAAACTCTTCACACAATTGGTTGCTCTTTGCATCATAATGAACTACCTTTCAGAGCCCTTTTTAAAAACATAGATGGTTGCGCAAAGGGCCCTACAACATTCAGTAGCCCTCTGGGGAAATTATGCTCAAATGATTGATATGATTTACCCCAAATATCATTTTCCAAAATTGATGAAATACATGATCTTAGTTCTGACCAAAGACTCCTTTATGAATACACAGTAGGTATTTCTAGAGGTAAGGTTGACTCTAGATATGCCTCCTGGAAAATTGGTCCTTTAAACCAAGCAAGATGGTTAACTTTGGCCATCAGGCTTATGTGTTTATGGACTCGTGGTGCATACCCACAAAGGCACACAACAAAACTACACTATGTAGTAAATTTTATTGTAAATGTGTATGCCACTTTTTGGTTTGAAATTAAAAGAAATAGTAAATTCCACAATCAGTAAGTGCACATTTTTAATATGACCCAGAGGATTAAGGAGCAGCCTCAGGAAATCCAAGATATCACATTTAGAAATATACAAGGTAATACATTTTGTTTACTGCCTGAAAACTTTCTATATTCCATGGTTAAATCTGAGGAGATTGAAGTAAGAGAAGAAACTTTAAAAAGAATTTTGGCCATTAGGTAAGTAATATTTATTCATATATCTCTGACTCAATTATTTATTCCAATTTATAGAATGATTTTTAAAGATTTTATCTAATTTCACCATAATTATTAAAGCAGTACAGATTGGAATTTTTTAATAATTCAATTAATTAATTTGTTCTTTCAGGAGTGAGGAGTCAACCAGAAAAAGATTAAAAAGAATACTACCTATTAATTTTAATGCCACACATTGGACACAATTAATAGATTTAAAATTATGCGGCATTTTTGAACCACCAATGACGGAAGATTTTACTGAATCTGAACTTCGAGAATTGTTGATGAATGGAACCAAGCTTGACTTGCCAGATTTGCCCTCACATTCTCAGGGTGTGGAACGGGCAGTTAAGTTAATAACAGAAGCTTCACAAACTGTATATGGTTTTGAAGCAAGGCATCAACACATTACAGCCAAAGTTTTGAGTCAGAAATTGAGACCAGCATTTTTGTCTAAGGGGTCTTATATGGAGCAATTTGACTCTCTATATTAAGCTTCATTAAAATAGTGTTAGGTTTTTCCTTATTTCTTTGTTTGTTATATTTTCACTAATAACAGGAAAAATCATTTTTTTAGGTATTCAAATATTACTGTTTAATTCATAACGTTAAAAGGTAGTTTACAAAAGCAGATACTGAAAATGAGGGGGGGGGGGCAAATTTTCAATTTGAAGATTTCTTTAATTCATATCATTTTTATAAAATAAAAGGACATTCCCTGCTTTTAAATGCTGAATTTATTTGGTTTTCACACCAATATTCAAGCAAATCTTGCAAAAACGAGGAATTTTCAGTATATTCTTGTCTACGATCTTTGATACCAAACGCTCAAAAAACCGCTGAAGTTTTTGATCTAATTTTTTGCATGAGTATTTAATAGGTCTATATACAACTTTCGGAACGTGCCTTTTTTTAATATTTAAAAAAAAGTGTAAAATCGACCTACCCTAATATATATATATACATATATAGATATATAGATATATAGATATGTTGATCATTTGTTATTGTGTTTGTTTTTTGACGATATCGACCAGTGTCATTACGGCGTCTTTCTATTTTTCACTCCCCTGAAATTAATTGTAAATTCATTACAAACATCTGTATACAATAGATTGGTTTATAAATAAATTAATTGATTAACAATATCTCTCTCTTTTACTATATATATTTGTGTGTATATATATATATATATATATATATATATATATATATATATATATATAAATGTATATATATACATACTCTATTTTTTAACTTCTATATATACTCTAATATCTCTTTCTGTCTCTCTCTTTCTCTCTCTGTCTCTTTATCTCTCTCTCTCTCTCTCTCTCTCTCTATATATATATATATATATATATACATTTGTATACTTAAGCATGATTTATGTTTTCATTTTTTGCGCGTCTTTATAATCGAAGCCTTACTTATTCGAGCAAACAAACCAACCATCAACCAAGCTCTATATGAGAGAGATGAGGGTATACTGAAATGCTTTTAATGAAAAATAAAATGAAAAATTGTGTTTTTTGTGTCTAAAACGCTCGAAACATAATCCCCTGTGTTAATTTCAACGAAAACAATTCAATGGAAAATTGGAAAGAAAATGTATATTCAAAATGTAGGAAGCACAATTCAAATCAAGGGACAAAACACTCATCGTAAGTTTCATGGTAAGTTTCAGAAATAAATATTTATTTTTGTTTGGTGAAGAAAATATAATGCAACAACTGATTATAGTTGTCTTAATAATTTTCTTTCTTACTTGCCAAATCTTTTTAAACCTTACCCACTAGGTTAGGGGTAAGTTAGGTACTGTTTCTTTTAGGGTTATGTTCGGGTTAGGTACTGTTTTTTTAGGGTTAGGTTTGGGTACTGTTTCTATTATGGTTAGATTAAGGTACTGTTTCTTTTAGGGTTAGGGTTATGTATTGTTCTTTTAGGGTCAGGGTTGTGTACTGTTTCTTTTATGGTTAGATTAAGGTACTGTTTCTTTTAGGGTTAGGGTTATGTATTGTTCTTTTACGGTCAGGGTTAGGTACTGTTTCTTTTATGGTTATATTTAGGTACTGTTTCTTTTAGGGTTAGGGTTATGTATTGTTCTTTTAGGGTCAGGGTTGTGTACTGTTTCTTTTATGGTTAGATTTAGGTACTGTTTTTTTTAGGGTTAGGGTTATGTATTGTTCTTTTACGGTCAGGGTTGTGTACTGTTTCTTTTATGGTTAGATTTAGGTACTGTTTCTTTTAGGGTTAGGGTTATGTATTGTTCTTTTAGGGTCAGGGTTGTGTACTGTTTCTTTTATGGTTAGATTTAGGTACTGTTTTTTTTTAGGGTTAGGGTTATGTATTGTTCTTTTAGGGTCAGGGTTGTGTACTGTTTCTTTTATGGTTAGATTTAGGTACTGTTTCTTTTAGGGTTAGGGTTATGTATTGTTCTTTTAGGGTCAGGGTTGTGTACTGTTTCTTTGATGGTTAGATTTAGGTACTGTTTTTTTAGGGTTAGGGTTATGTATTGTTCTTTTAGGGTCAGGGTTGTGTACTGTTTCTTTTATGGTTAGATTTAGGTACTGTTTCTTTTAGGGTTAGGGTTATGTATTGTTCTTTTAGGGTCAGGGTTAGGTACTGTTTCTTTTATGGTTAGATTTAGGTACTGTTTCTTTTAGGGTTAGGGTTATGTATTGTTCTTTTAGGGTCAGGGTTGTGTACTGTTTCTTTTATGGTTAGATTTAGGTAATGTTTTTTTTAGGGTTAGGGTTATGTATTGTTCTTTTAGGGTCAGGGTTGTGTACTGTTTCTTTGATGGTTAGATTTGGGTACTGTTTCTTTTAGGGTTAGGGTTATGTATTGTTCTTTTAGGGTCAGGGTTGTGTACTGTTTCTTTTATGGTTAGATTTAGGTACTGTTTCTTTTGGGGTTAGGGTTATGTATTGTTCTTTTAGGGTTAGGGTTGTGTACTGTTTATTTTATGGTTAGATTTAGGTACTGTTTTTTTTAGGGTTAGGGTTATGTATTGTTCTTTTAGGGTCAGGGTTGTGTACTGTTTCTTTTATGGTTAGATTTAGGTACTGTTTTTTTACGGTTAGGGTTATGTATTGTTCTTTTAGGGTCAGGGTTGTGTACTGTTTCTTTTATGGTTAGATTTAGGTACTGTTTCTTTTAGGGTAAGGGTTATGTATTGTTCTTTTAGGGTCAGGGTTGTGTACTGTTTCTTTTATGGTTAGATTTAGGTACTGTTTCTTTTAGGGTTAGGGTTATGTATTGTTCTTTTAGTGTCAGGGTTGTGTACTGTTTCTTTTATGGTTAGATTTAGGTACTGTTTTTTTTAGAGTTAGGGTTATGTATTGTTCTTTTAGGGTCAGGGTTGTGTACTGTTTCTTTTATGGTTAGATTTAGGTACTGTTTCTTTTGGGGTTTGGGTTATGTATTGTTCTTTTAGGGTCAGGGTTATATATGTTTCTTTTATGGTTAGATTTAGGTACTGTTTCTGTTGGGGTTAGGGTTATGTATTGTTCTTTTAGGGTCAGGGTTGTGTACTGTTTCTTTTATGGTTAGATTTAGGTACTGTTTCTTTTGGGGTTAGGGTTATGTATTGTTCTTTTAGGGTCAGGGGTAGGTACTGTTTCTTTTATGGTTAGATTTAGGTACTGTTTCTTTTAGGGTTAGGGTTATGTATTGTTCTTTTAGGGTCAAGGTTGTGTACTGTTTCTTTTATGGTTAGATTTAGGTACTGTTTTTTTAGGGTTAGGGTTATGTATTGTTCTTTTAGGGTCAGGGTTGTGTACTATTTCTTTTATGGTTAGATGTAGGTACTGTTTCTTTTAGGGTTAGGGTTATGTATTGTTCTTTTAGGGTCAGGGTTGTGTACTGTTTCTTTTATGGTTAGATTTAGGTACTGTTTCTTTTAGGGTTAGGGTTATGTATTGTTCTTTTAGAGTCAGGGTTGTGTACTGTTTCTTTTATGGTTAGATTTAGGTACTGTTTCATTTAGGGTTAGGGTTATGTATTGTTCTTTTAGGGTCAGGGTTGTGTACTGTTTCTTTTATGGTTAGATTTAGGTACTGTTTCTTTTAGGGTAAGGGTTATGTATTGTTCTTTTATGGTCAGGGTTGCGTACTGTTTCTTTTATGGTTAGATTCAGGTACTGTTTCTTTTACGGTTAGGGTTATGTATTGTTCTTTTAGGGTCAGGGTTGTGTACTGTTTCTTTTATGGTTAGATTTAGGTACTGTTTCTTTTAGGGTTAGGGTTATGTATTGTTCTTTTAGGGTCAGGGTTGTGTACTGTTTCTTTTATGGTTAGATTTAGGTATTGTTTCTTTTGGGGTAAGGGTTATGTATTGTTCTTTTAGGGTCAGGGTTGTGTACTGTTTCTTTTATGGTTAGATTTAGGTACTGTTTTTTTTTAGGGTTAGGGTTATGTATTGTTCTTTTAGGGTCAGGGTTGTGTACTGTTTCTTTTATGGTTAGATTTAGGTACTGTTTCTTTTAGGGTTAGGGTTATGTATTTTTCTTTTAGGGTCAGGGTTGTGTACTGTTTCTTTTATGGTTAGATTTAGGTACTGTTTCTTTTAGGGTTAGGGTTATGTATTGTTCTTTTAGGGTCAGGGTTGTGTACTGTTTATTTAATGGTTAGATTTAACTACTGTTTCTTTTAGGGTTATGGTTATGTATTGTTCTTTTAGGGTCAGGGTTGCGTACTGTTTCTTTTATGGTTAGATTTAGGTACTGTTTCTTTTAGGGTTAGGGTTATGTATTGTTCTTTTAGGGTCAGGGTTGTGTACTGTTTCTTTTATGGTTAGATTTAGGTACTGTTTTTTTAGGGTTAGGGTTATGTATTGTTCTTTTAGGGTCAGGGTTGTGTACTGTTTCTTTTATGGTTAGATTTAGGTACTGTTTCTTTTAGGGTAAGGGTTATGTATTGTTCTTTTAGGGTCAGGGTTGTGTACTGTTTCTTTTATGGTTAGATCTAGGTACTGTTTCTTTTAGGGTTAGGGTTATGTATTGTTCTTTTAGGGTCAGGGTTGTGTACTGTTTCTTTTATGGTTAGATTTAGGTACTGTTTCTTTTAGGGTTAGGGTTATGTATTGTTCTTTTAGGGTCAGGGTTGTGTACTGTTTCTTTTATGGTTAGATTTAGGTAATGTTTTTTTTAGGGTTAGGGTTATGTATTGTTCTTTTAGGGTCAGGGTTGTGTACTGTTTCTTTTATGGTTAGATTTAGGTACTGTTTCTTTTAGGGTTAGGGTTATGTATTGTTCTTTTAGGGTCAGGGTTGTGTACTGTTTCTTTTATGGTTAGATTTAGGTACTGTTTCTTTTGGGGTTAGGGTTATGTATTGTTCTTTTAGGGTTAGGGTTGTGTACTGTTTATTTTATGGTTAGATTTAGGTACTGTTTTTTTTAGGGTTAGGGTTATGTATTGTTCTTTTAGGGTCAGGGTTGTGTACTGTTTCTTTTATGGTTAGATTTAGGTACTGTTTTTTTACGGTTAGGGTTATGTATTGTTCTTTTAGGGTCAGGGTTGTGTACTGTTTCTTTTATGGTTAGATTTAGGTACTGTTTCTTTTAGGGTAAGGGTTATGTATTCTTCTTTTAGGGTCAGGGTTGTGTACTGTTTCTTTTATGGTTAGATTTAGGTACTGTTTCTTTTAGGGTTAGGGTTATGTATTGTTCTTTTAGTGTCAGGGTTGTGTACTGTTTCTTTTATGGTTAGATTTAGGTACTGTTTTTTTTAGAGTTAGGGTTATGTATTGTTCTTTTAGGGTCAGGGTTGTGTACTGTTTCTTTTATGGTTAGATTTAGGTACTGTTTCTTTTGGGGTTTGGGTTATGTATTGTTCTTTTAGGGTCAGGGTTATATATGTTTCTTTTATGGTTAGATTTAGGTACTGTTTCTGTTGGGGTTAGGGTTATGTATTGTTCTTTTAGGGTCAGGGTTGTGTACTGTTTCTTTTATGGTTAGATTTAGGTACTGTTTCTTTTGGGGTTAGGGTTATGTATTGTTCTTTTAGGGTCAGGGGTAGGTACTGTTTCTTTTATGGTTAGATTTAGGTACTGTTTCTTTTAGGGTTAGGGTTATGTATTGTTCTTTTAGGGTCAAGGTTGTGTACTGTTTCTTTTATGGTTAGATTTAGGTACTGTTTTTTTAGGGTTAGGGTTATGTATTGTTCTTTTAGGGTCAGGGTTGTGTACTATTTCTTTTATGGTTAGATTTAGGTACTGTTTCTTTTAGGGTTAGGGTTATGTATTGTTCTTTTAGGGTCAGGGTTGTGTACTGTTTCTTTTATGGTTAGATTTAGGTACTGTTTCTTTTAGGGTTAGGGTTATGTATTGTTCTTTTAGAGTCAGGGTTGTGTACTGTTTCTTTTATGGTTAGATTTAGGTACTGTTTCATTTAGGGTTAGGGTTATGTATTGTTCTTTTAGGGTCAGGGTTGTGTACTGTTTCTTTTATGGTTAGATTTAGGTACTGTTTCTTTTAGGGTAAGGGTTATGTATTGTTCTTTTATGGTCAGGGTTGCGTACTGTTTCTTTTATGGTTAGATTCAGGTACTGTTTCTTTTACGGTTAGGGTTATGTATTGTACTTTTAGGGTCAGGGTTGTGTACTGTTTCTTTTATGGTTAGATTTAGGTACTGTTTCTTTTAGGGTTAGGGTTATGTATTGTTCTTTTAGGGTCAGGGTTGTGTACTGTTTCTTTTATGGTTAGATTTAGGTATTGTTTCTTTTGGGGTAAGGGTTATGTATTGTTCTTTTAGGGTCAGGGTTGTGTACTGTTTCTTTTATGGTTAGATTTAGGTACTGTTTTTTTTTAGGGTTAGGGTTATGTATTGTTCTTTTAGGGTCAGGGTTGTGTACTGTTTCTTTTATGGTTAGATTTAGGTACTGTTTCTTTTAGGGTTAGGGTTATGTATTTTTCTTTTAGGGTCAGGGTTGTGTACTGTTTCTTTTATGGTTAGATTTAGGTACTGTTTCTTTTAGGGTTAGGGTTATGTATTGTTCTTTTAGGGTCAGGGTTGTGTACTGTTTATTTAATGGTTAGATTTAACTACTGTTTCTTTTAGGGTTATGGTTATGTATTGTTCTTTTAGGGTCAGGGTTGCGTACTGTTTCTTTTATGGTTAGATTTAGGTACTGTTTCTTTTAGGGTTAGGGTTATGTATTGTTCTTTTAGGGTCAGGGTTGTGTACTGTTTCTTTTATGGTTAGATTTAGGTACTGTTTTTTTAGGGTTAGGGTTATGTATTGTTCTTTTAGGGTCAGGGTTGTGTACTGTTTCTTTTATGGTTAGATTTAGGTACTGTTTCTTTTAGGGTAAGGGTTATGTATTGTTCTTTTAGGGTCAGGGTTGTGTACTGTTTCTTTTATGGTTAGATCTAGGTACTGTTTCTTTTAGGGTTAGGGTTATGTATTGTTCTTTTAGGGTCAGGGTTGTGTACTGTTTCTTTTATGGTTAGATTTAGGTACTGTTTCTTTTAGGGTTAGGGTTATGTATTGTTCTTTTAGGGTCAGGGTTGTGTACTGTTTCTTTTATGGTTAGATTTAGGTACTGTTTCTTTTAGGGTAAGGGTTATGTATTGTTCTTTTAGGGTCAGGGTTGCGTACTGTTTCTTTTATGGTTAGATTCAGGTACTGTTTCTTTTACGGTTAGAGTTATGTATTGTTCTTATAGGGTCAGGGTTGTGTACTGTTTCTTTTATGGTTAGATTTAGGTATTGTTTCTTTTGGGGTTAGGGTTATGTATTGTTCTTTTAGGGTCAGGGTTGTGTACTGTTTCTTTTATGGTTAAGTTTAGGTACTGTTTTTTTTAGAGTTAGGGTTATGTATTGTTCTTTTAGGGTCAGGGTTGTGTACTGTTTCTTTTATGGTTAGATTTAGGTACTGTTTCTTTTAGGGTTAGGGTTATGTATTGTTCTTTTAGGGTCAGGGTTGTGTACTGTTTCTTTTATGGTTAGATTGAGGTACTGTTTCTTTTAGCGTTAGGGTTATGTATTGTTCTTTTAGGGTCAGGGTTGTGTACTGTTTATTTAATGGTTAGATTTAAGTACTGTTTCTTTAAGGGTTAGGGTTATGTATTGTTCTTTTAGGGTCAAGGTTGCGTACTGTTTCTTTTATGGTTAGATTTAGGTACTGTTTCTTTTAGGGTTAGGGTTATGTATTGTTCTTTTAGGGTCAGGGTTGTGTACTGTTTCTTTTATGGTTAGATTTAGGTACTGTTTCTTTTAGTGTAAGGGTTATGTATTGTTCTATTAGGGTCAGGGTTGCGTACTGTTTCTTTTATGGTTAGATTTAGGTACTGTTTCTTTTAGGGTTAGGGTTATGTATTGTTCTTTTAAGGTCAGGGTTGCGTACTGTTTCTTTTATGGTTAGATTTAGGTACTGTTTCTTTTAGGGTTAGGGTTATGTATTGTTCTTTTAGGGTCAGGGTTGTGTACTGTTTATTTTATTGTTAGATTTAGGTACTGTTTCTTTTGGGGTTAGGGTTATGTATTGTTCTTTTAGGGTTAGGGTTGCGTACTGTTTATTTTATGGTTAGATTTAGGTACTGTTACTTTTGGGGTTAGGGTTATGTATTGTTCTTTTAGGGTCAGGGTTGCGTACTGTTTCTTTTGTTGTTAGATTTAAGTACTGTTTCTTTTAGGGTTAGGGTTATGTATTGTTCTTTTAGGGTCAGGGTTGTGTACTGTTTATTTTATGGTTAGATTTAGGTACTGTTTCTTTTAGGGTTAGGGGGGTGTATTGTACTTTTAGGGTCAGGGTTGTGTACTGTTTATTTTATGGTTAGATTTAGGTACTGTTTCTTTTGGTGTTAGGGTTATGTATTGTTCTTTTAGGGTCATGGTAGTGTACTGTTTCTTTTATGGTTAGATTTAGGTACTGTTTCTTTTGGGGTTAGGGTTATGTATTGTTTTTTTAGGGTCAGGGTTGTGTACTGTTTATTTTATGGTTAGATTTAAGTACTGTTTCTATTAGGGTTAGGGTTATGTATTGTTCTTTTAGAGTCAGGGTTGCGTACTGTTTTTTTTATGGTTAGATTTAGGTACTGTTTCTTTTAGGGTTAGGGTTATGTATTGTTCTTTTAGGGTCAGGGTTGTCTACTGTTTGTTTTATGGTTAGATTTAGGTACTGTTTCTTTTCGGGGTAGGGTTATGTATTGTTCTTTTAGGGTCAGGGTTGCGTACTGTTTCTTTTATGGTTAGATTTAGGTACTGTTTCTTTTAGGGTTAGGGTTATGTATTGTTCTTTTAGGGTCAGGGTTGCGTACTGTTTCTTTTATAGTTTGATTTAGGTACTGTTTCTTTTAGGGTTAGGGTTATGTATTGTTCTTTTAGGGTCAGGGTTGCGTACTGTTTCTTTTATGGTTAGATTTAGGTACTGTTTCTTTTATGGTTAGGGTTATGTATTGTTCTTTTAGGGTCAGGGTTGTGTACTGTTTATTTTATGGTTAGATTTAGGTACTGTTTCTTTTAGGGTTAGGGTTATGTATTGTTCTTTTAGGGTCAGGGGTGCGTACTGTTTCTTTTATGGTTAGATTTAGGTACTGTTACTTTTAGGGTTAGAGTTATGTATTGTTCTTTTACGGTCAGGGTTGTGTACTGTTTCTTTTATGGTTAGATTTAGGTACTGTTTCTTTTAGGGTTAGGGTGATGTATTGTTCTTTTAGGGTCAGGGTTGTGTACTGTTTCTTTTATGGTTAGATTTAGGTACTGTCTCTTTAAGGGTTAGGGTTATGTATTGTTCTTTTAGGGTCAGGGTTGTGTACTGTTTATTTTATGGTTAGATTTAGGTACTGTTTCTTTTAGGGTTAGGGTTATGTATTGTTCTTTTAGGGTCAGGGTTGTGTACGATATATTTTATTGTTAGATTTAGGGACTGTTTCTTTTGGGGTTAGGGTTATGTATTGTTCTTTTAGGGTCAAGGTTGTGTACTGTTTCTTTGATGGTTAGATTTAGGTACTGTTTCTTTTAGGGTTAGGGTTATGTATTGTTCTTTTAGGATCAGGGTTGTGTACTGTTTATTTTATGGTTAGATTTAGGTACTGTTTTTTTAGGGTTAGGGTTATGTATTGTTCTTTTAGGGTCAGGGTTGTGTACTGTTTCTTTTATGGTTAGATTTAGGTACTGTTTCTTTTGTGTTAAAGTTATGTATTGTTCTTTTAGGGTCAGGGTTGTGTACTGTTTCTTTTATGGTTAGATTTAGGTACTGTTTCTTTTAGGGTGAGGGTTATGTATTGTTCTTTTAGGGTCAGGGTTTTGTACTGTTTATTTTATGGTTAGATTTAAGTACTGTTTCTTTTAGGGTTAGGGTTATGTATTGTTCTTTTAGGGTCAGGGTTGTGTACTGTTTATTTTATGGTTTGATTTAAGTACTGTTTCTTTTAGGGTTAGGGTTATGTATTGTTCTTATAGGGTCAGGGTTGTGTACTGTTTATTTTATGGTTAGATTTAGGTACTGTTTCTTTTGGGTTAGTGTTATGTATTGTTCTTTTAGGGTCAGGGTTAGGTACTGTTTCTTTTATGGTTAGATTTAGGTACTGTTTCTTTTAGGGTTAGGGTTATGTATTGTTCTTTTAGGGTCAGGGTTGTGTACTGTTTTTATTATGGTTAGATTTAGGTACTGTTTTTTTAGGGTTAGGGTTATGTATTGTTCGTTTAGGGTCAGGGTTGCGTACTGTTTCTTTTATAGTTAGATTTAGGTACTGTTTCTTTTAGGGTTAGGGTTATGTATTGTTTTTTTAGGGTCAGGGTTGTGTACTGTTTATTTTATGGTTAGATTTAGGTACTGTTTCTTTTGGGGTTAGGGTTATGTATTGTTCTTTTAGGGTCAGGGTTGTGTACTGTTTCTTTTATGGTTAGATTTAGGTACTGTTTCTTTTGGGGTTAGGGTAATGTATTGTTCTTTTAGGGTCAGGGTTAGGTACTGTTTCTTTTATGGTTAGATTTAGGTACTGTTTCTTTTAGGGTTAGGGTTATGTATTGTTCTTTTAGGGTCAGGGTTGTGTACTGTTTATTTTATGGTTAGATTTAGGTACTGTTGTTTTAGGGCTAGGGTTATGTTTTGTTCTTTTAGGGTCAGGGTTAGGTACTGTTTCTTTTATGGTTAGATTTAGGTACTGTTTTTTTAGCGTTAGGGTTATGTATTGTTCTTTTAGTGTCAGGGTTGTGTACTGTTTATTTTATGGTTAGATTTAGGTACTGTTTCTTTTAGGGTTAGGGTTATGTATTGTTCTTTTAGGGTCAGGGTTGTGTACTGTTTATTTTATCGTTAGATTTAGGTACTGTTTCTTTTAGGGTTAGGGTTATGTATTGTTCTTTTAGGGTCAGGGTTGCGTACTGTTTCTTTTATGGTTAGATTTAGGTACTGTTTCTTTTAGGGTTAGGGTTATGTATTGTTCTTTTAGGTTCAGGGTTAGGTACTGTTTCTTTTATAGTTAGATTTAGGTACTGTTTTTTTAGGGTTAGGGTTATGTATTGTTCTTTTAGGGTCAGGGTTGTGTACTGTTTATTTTATGGTTAGATTTAAGTACTGTTTCTGTAGGGGTTAGTGTTATGTATTGTTCTTTTAGGGTCAGGGTTTTGTACTGTTTCTTTTATGGTTAGATTTAGGTACTGTTTCTTTTGGGGTTAGGGTTATGTATTGTTCTTTTACGGTCAGGGTTAGGTACTGTTTCTTTTATTGTTAGATTTAGGTACTGTTTCTTTTAGGGTGAGGGTTATGTATTGTTCTTTTAGGGTCAGGGTTGTGTACTGTTTATTTTATGGTTAGATTTAAGGACTGTTTTTTTAGGGTTAGGGTTATGTATTGTTCTTTTAGGGTCAGGGATGCGTACTGTTTCTTTTATGGTTAGATTTAGGTACTGTTTCTTTTAGGGTAAGGGTTATGTATTGTTCTTTTAGGGTCAGGGTTGTGTACTGTTTATTTTATGGTTAGATTAAGGTACTGTTTTTTTAGGGTTAGAGTTATGTATTGTTCTTTTAGGGTCAGGGTTGCGTACTGTTTCTTTTATGGTTAGATTTAGGTACTGTTTCTTTTAGGGTTAGGGTTATGTATTGTTCTTTTAGGGTCAGGGTTGTGTACTGTTTCTTTTATGGTTAGATTTAGGTACTGTTTCTTTTAGGGTTAGGGTTATGTATGTTTCTTTTAAGGTCAGGGTTGCGTACTGTTTCTGTTATGGTTAGATTAAGGTACTGTTTCTTTAAGGGTTAGGTTTATGTAT
Source organism: Sepiola atlantica (assembly GCA_963556195.1). NCBI lineage: Eukaryota > Metazoa > Mollusca > Cephalopoda > Sepiida > Sepiolidae > Sepiola > Sepiola atlantica. The sequence continues at coordinate 100,381,360 of OY744529.1, forward strand.
TGTTCTTTTAGGGTCAGGATTGTGTACTGTTTATTTTATGGTTAGATTTAGGTACTGTTTTTTTAGGGTTAGGGTTATGTATAGTTCTTTTAGGGTCAGGGTTGCGTACTCTTTCTTTTATGGTTAGATTTAGGTACTGTTTCTTTTAGGGTTAGGGTTATGTATTGTTCCTTTAGGGTCAGGGTTGTGTACTGTTTCTTTTATGGTTAGATTTAGGTACTGTTTCTTTTAGGGTATGGGTTATGTATTGTTCTTTTAGGGTCAGGGTTGTGTACTGTTTCTTTTATGGTTAGATTTAAGTACTGTTTCTTTTAGGGTTAGGGTTATGTATTGTTCTTTTAGGGTCAGGGTTGTGTACTGTTTCTTTTATGGTTAGATTTAGGTACTGTTTTTTTTAGAGTTAGGGTTATGTATTGGTTTTTTAGGGTCAGGGTTGTGTACTGTTTCTTTTATGGTTAGATTTAGGAACTGTTTCTTTTAGGGTTAGGGTTATGTATTGTTCTTTTAGGGTCAGGGTTGTGTACTGTTTATTTTATGGTTAGATTTAAGTACTGTTTATTTTAGGGTTAGGGTTATGTATTGTTCTTTTAGGGTCAGGGTTGCGTACTGTTTCTTTTATGGTTAGATTTAGGTACTGTTTCTTTTAGGGTTAGGGTTATGTATTGTTTTTTTAGGGTCAGGGTTGTGTACTGTTTATTTTATGGTTAGATTTAGGTACTGTTTCTTTTGGGGTTAGGGTTATGTATTGTTCTTTTAGGGTCAGGGTTGTGTACTGTTTCTTTTATGGTTAGATTTAGGTACTGTTTCTTTTGGGGTTAGGGTAATGTATTGTTCTTTTAGGGTCAGGGTTAGGTACTGTTTCTTTTATGGTTAGATTTAGGTACTGTTTCTTTTAGGGTTAGGGTTATGTATTGTTCTTTTAGGGTCAGGGTTGTGTACTGTTTATTTTATGGTTAGATTTAGGTACTGTTGTTTTAGGGCTAGGGTTATGTTTTGTTCTTTTAGGGTCAGGGTTAGGTACTGTTTCTTTTATGGTTAGATTTAGGTACTGTTTTTTTAGCGTTAGGGTTATGTATTGTTCTTTTAGTGTCAGGGTTGTGTACTGTTTATTTTATGGTTAGATTTAGGTACTGTTTCTTTTGGGTTAGTGTTATGTATTGTTCTTTTAGGGTCAGGGTTAGGTACTGTTTATTTTATGGTTAGATTTAGGTACTGTTTCTTTTAGGGTTAGGGTTATGTATTGTTCTTTTAGGGTCAGGGTTGTGTACTGTTTTTATTATGGTTAGATTTAGGTACTGTTTTTTTAGGGTTAGGGTTATGTATTGTTCGTTTAGGGTCAGGGTTGCGTACTGTTTCTTTTATAGTTAGATTTAGGTACTGTTTCTTTTAGGGTTAGGGTTATGTATTGTTTTTTTAGGGTCAGGGTTGTGTACTGTTTATTTTATGGTTAGATTTAGGTACTGTTTCTTTTGGGGTTAGGGTTATGTATTGTTCTTTTAGGGTCAGGGTTGTGTACTGTTTCTTTTATGGTTAGATTTAGGTACTGTTTCTTTTGGGGTTAGGGTAATGTATTGTTCTTTTAGGGTCAGGGTTAGGTACTGTTTCTTTTATGGTTAGATTTAGGTACTGTTTCTTTTAGGGTTAGGGTTATGTATTGTTCTTTTAGGGTCAGGGTTGTGTACTGTTTATTTTATGGTTAGATTTAGGTACTGTTGTTTTAGGGCTAGGGTTATGTTTTGTTCTTTTAGGGTCAGGGTTAGGTACTGTTTCTTTTATGGTTAGATTTAGGTACTGTTTTTTTAGCGTTAGGGTTATGTATTGTTCTTTTAGTGTCAGGGTTGTGTACTGTTTATTTTATGGTTAGATTTAGGTACTGTTTCTTTTAGGGTTAGGGTTATGTATTGTTCTTTTAGGGTCAGGGTTGTGTACTGTTTATTTTATCGTTAGATTTAGGTACTGTTTCTTTTAGGGTTAGGGTTATGTATTGTTCTTTTAGGGTCAGGGTTTCGTACTGTTTCTTTTATGGTTAGATTTAGGTACTGTTTCTTTTAGGGTTAGGGTTATGTATTGTTCTTTTAGGTTCAGGGTTAGGTACTGTTTCTTTTATAGTTAGATTTAGGTACTGTTTTTTTAGGGTTAGGGTTATGTATTGTTCTTTTAGGGTCAGGGTTGTGTACTGTTTATTTTATGGTTAGATTTAAGTACTGTTTCTGTAGGGGTTAGTGTTATGTATTGTTCTTTTAGGGTCAGGGTTTTGTACTGTTTCTTTTATGGTTAGATTTAGGTACTGTTTCTTTTGGGGTTAGGGTTATGTATTGTTCTTTTACGGTCAGGGTTAGGTACTGTTTCTTTTATTGTTAGATTTAGGTACTGTTTCTTTTAGGGTGAGGGTTATGTATTGTTCTTTTAGGGTCAGGGTTGTGTACTGTTTATTTTATGGTTAGATTTAAGGACTGTTTTTTTAGGGTTAGGGTTATGTATTGTTCTTTTAGGGTCAGGGATGCGTACTGTTTCTTTTATGGTTAGATTTAGGTACTGTTTCTTTTAGGGTAAGGGTTATGTATTGTTCTTTTAGGGTCAGGGTTGTGTACTGTTTATTTTATGGTTAGATTAAGGTACTGTTTTTTTAGGGTTAGAGTTATGTATTGTTCTTTTAGGGTCAGGGTTGCGTACTGTTTCTTTTATGGTTAGATTTAGGTACTGTTTCTTTTAGGGTTAGGGTTATGTATTGTTCTTTTAGGGTCAGGGTTGTGTACTGTTTCTTTTATGGTTAGATTTAGGTACTGTTTCTTTTAGGGTTAGGGTTATGTATGTTTCTTTTAAGGTCAGGGTTGCGTACTGTTTCTGTTATGGTTAGATTAAGGTACTGTTTCTTTAAGGGTTAGGTTTATGTATTGTTCTTTTAGGGTCAGGATTGTGTACTGTTTATTTTATGGTTAGATTTAGGTACTGTTTTTTTAGGGTTAGGGTTATGTATAGTTCTTTTAGGGTCAGGGTTGCGTACTCTTTCTTTTATGGTTAGATTTAGGTACTGTTTCTTTTAGGGTTAGGGTTATGTATTGTTCCTTTAGGGTAAGGGTTGTGTACTGTTTCTTTTATGGTTAGATTTAGGTACTGTTTCTTTTAGGGTATGGGTTATGTATTGTTCTTTTAGGGTCAGGGTTGTGTACTGTTTCTTTTATGGTTAGATTTAAGTACTGTTTCTTTTAGGGTTAGGGTTATGTATTGTTCTTTTAGGGTCAGGGTTGTGTACTGTTTCTTTTATGGTTAGATTTAGGTACTGTTTTTTTTAGAGTTAGGGTTATGTATTGGTTTTTTAGGGTCAGGGTTGTGTACTGTTTCTTTTATGGTTAGATTTAGGTACTGTTTCTTTTAGGGTTAGGGTTATGTATTGTTCTTTTAGGGTCAGGGTTGTGTACTGTTTATTTTATGGTTAGATTTAAGTACTGTTTATTTTAGGGTTAGGGTTATGTATTGTTCTTTTAGGGTCAGGGTTGCGTACTGTTTCTTTTATGGTTAGATTTAGGTACTGTTTCTTTTAGGGTTAGGGTTATGTATTGTTCTTTTCGGGTCAGGGTTGTGTACTGTTTCTTTTATGGTTAGATTTAGGTACTGTTTCTTTTAGAGGTTAACGTTATGTATTGTTCTTTTAGGGTCAGGGTTGTGTACTGTTTATTTTATGGTTAGATTTAAGTACTGTTTCTTTTAGGGTTAGAGTTATGTATTGTTCTTTTAGGGTCAGGGTTGTGTACTGTTTATTTTATGGTTAGATTTAAGTACTGTTTCTTTTAGGGTTAGGGTTATGTATTGTTCTTTTAGGGTCAGGGTTGCGTACTGTTTCTTTTATGGTTAGATTTAGGTACTGTTTCTTTTAGTGTTAGGGTTATGTATTGTTCTTTTAGGGTCAGGGTTGTGTACTGTTTATTTTATGGTTAGATTTAGGTACTGTTTCTTTTAGGGTTTGAGTTATGTATTGTTCTTTTAGGGTCAGGGTTGTGTACTGTTTATTTTATGGTTAGATTTAAGTACTGTTTCTTTTAGGGTTAGGGTTATGTATTGTTCTTTTAGGGTCAGGGTTGCGTACTGTTTCTTTTATGGTTAGATTTAGGTACTGTTTCTTTTAGGGTTAGGGTTATGTATTGTTCTTTTAGGGTCAGGGTTAGGTACTGTTTCTTTTATGGTTAGATTTAGGTACTGTTTCTGTTAGGGTTAGGGTTATGTATTGTTCTTTTAGGGTCAGGGTTGTGTACTGTTTCTTTTATGGTTAGATTTAGGTACTGTTTCTTTTAGGGTTAGGGTTATGTATTGTTCTTTTAGGGTCAGGGTTGTGTACTGTTTATTTTATGGTTAGATTTAAGTACTGTTTCTTTTAGGGTTAGGGTTATGTATTGTTCTTTTAGGGTCAGGGTTGTGTACTGTTTATTTTATGGTTAGATTTAGGTACTGTTTCTTTTGGGGTTAGGGTTATGTATTGTTCTTTTAGGGTCAGGGTTGTGTACTGTTTCTTTTATGGTTAGATTTAGGTACTGTTTCTTTTGGGGTTAGGGTTATGTATTGTTCTTTTAGGGTCAGGGTTGTGTACTGTTTACTTAATGGTTAGATTAAGGTATTGTTTCTTTTGGGGTAAGGGTTATGTATTGTTCTTTTAGGGTCAGGGTTGTGTACTGTTTCTATTTTGGTTAGATTTAGGTACTGTTTCTTTTGGGGTTATAGTAATGTATTGTTCTTTTATGGTCAGGGTTAGGTACTGTTTCTTTTATGGTTAGATTTAGGTACTGTTTTTTTAGGGTTAGAGTTATGTATTGTTCTTTTAGGGTCAGCGTTGTGTACTGTTTATTTTATGGTTAGATTTAGGTACTGTTTCTTTTAGGGTTAGGGTTATGTATTGTTCTTTTAGGGTCAGAGATGGTTACTGTTTATTTTATGGTTAGATTTAAGTACTGTTTTTTTGGGTTAGGGTTATGTATTGTTCTTTTAGGGTCAGGGTTGCGTACTGTTTCTTTTATGGTTAGATTTAGGTACTGTTTCTTTTAGGGTTAGGGTTATGTTTTGTTCTTTTAGGGTCAGGATTAGGTACTGTTTCTTTTATGGTTAGATTTAGGTACTATTTTTTTAGGGTTAGGGTTATGTATTGTTCTTTTAGGGTCAGGGTTGTGTACTGTTTATTTCATGGTTAGATTTAGGTACTGTTTCTTTTGGGGTTAGGATTATGTATTGTTCTTTTAGGGTCAGGGTTTTGTACTGTTTCTTTTATGGTTAGATTTAGGTACTGTATCTTTTGGGGTTAGGGTTATGTATTGTTCTTTTACGGTCAGGGTTAGGTACTGTTTCTTTTATGGTTAGATTTAGGTACTGTTTCTTGTAGGGTTAGGGTTATGTATTGTTCTTTTAGGGTCAGGGTTGTGTACTGTTTCTTTTATGGTTAGATTTAAGGACTGTTTTTTTAGGGTTAGGGTTATGTATTGTTCTTTTAGGGTCAGGGATGCGTACTGTTTCTTTTATGGTTAGATTTAGGTACTGTTTCTTTTAGGGTAAGGGTTATGTATTGTTCTTTTAGGGTCAGGGTTGTGTACTGTTTATTTTATGGTTAGATTTAGGTACTGTTTTTTTAGGGTTAGAGTTATGTATTCTTCTGTTAGGGTCAGGGTTGCGTACTGTTTCTTTTATGGTTAGATTTAGGTACTGTTTCTTTTAGGGTTAGGGTTATGTATTGTTCTTTCAGGGTCAGGGTTGTGTACTGTTTCTTTTATGGTTAGATTTAGGTACTGTTTTTTAGGGTTAGGGTTGTGTATTGTTTTTTTAGGGTCCGGGTTGGGTACTGTTTCTTTTATAGTTAGATTTAGGTACTGTTTCTTTTGGGATTAGGGTTATGTATTGTTCTTTTAGGGTCAAGGTTAGGTACTGTTTCTTTTATGGTTAGATTGAGGTACTGTTTCTTTTAGGGTTAGGGTTATGTATTGTTCTTTTAGGGTCAGGGTTGTGTACTGTTTCTTTTATGGTTAGATTTAGGTACTGTTTCTTTTAGGGTTAGGGTTATGTATTGTTCTTTTAGGGTCAGGGTTGTGTACTGTTTCTTTTATGGTTAGATTTAGGTACTGTTTCTTTTAGGGTTAGGGTTATGTATTGTTCTTTTAGGGTCAGGGTTGCCTACTGTTTCTTTTATGTTTAGATTTAGGTACTGTTTCTTTTAGGGTTAGGTTTATGTATTGTTCTTTTAGGGTCAGGGTTGCGTACTGTTTTTTTATGGTTAGATTTAGGTACTGTTTCTTTTAGGGTTAGAGTTATGTATTGTTCTTCTAGGGTCAGGGTTGTGTACTGTTTCTTTTATGGTTAGATTTAGGTACTGTTTCTTTAAGGGTTAGGGTTATGTATTGTTCTTTTAGGGTCAGGGTGTTGTACTGTTTATTTTATGGTTAGATTTAAGTACTGTTTCTTTTAGGGTTAACGTTATGTATTGTTCTTTTAGGGTCAGGGTTGTGTACTGTTTATTTTATGGTTAGATTTAAGTACTGTTTCTTTTAGGGTTAGGGTTATGTATGATTCTTTTAGGGTCAAGGTTGTGTACTGTTTATTTTATGGTTAGATTTAAGTACTGTTTCTTTTAGGGTTAGGGTTATGTATTGTTCTTTTAGGGTCAGGGTTGCGTACTGTTTATTTTATGGTTAGATTTAGGTACTGTTTCTTTTAGGGTTAGGGTTGTGTATTGTTCTTTTAGGGTCAGGGTTGTGTACTGTTTCTTTTATTGTTAGATCTAGGTACTGTTTCTTTTAGGGTTAGGGTTATGTATTGTTCTTTTAGGGTCAGGGTTGAGTACTGGGTATTTTATGGGTAGATTTAGGTACTGTTTCTTTTAGGGTTAGGGTTATGTATTGTTCTTTTAGGGTCAGGGTTGAGTACTGTTTCTTTTATGGTTAGATTTAGGTACTGTTTCTTTTGGGGTTAGGGTTATGTATTGTTTTTTAGGGTTAGGGTTAAGTACTGTTTCTTTTATGGTTAGATTTAGGTACTGTTTTTTTAGGGTTAGGGTTATGTATTGTTCTTTTAGGGTCAGGGTTGTGTACTGTTTCTTTTATGGTTAGATTTTGGTACTGTTTCTTTTAGGGTTAGGGTTATGTATTGTTCTTTTAGGGTCAGGGTTGTGTACTGTTTATTTTATGGTTAGATTTAGGTACTGTTTCTTTTAGGGTTAAGGGTTATGTATTGTTCTTTTAGGGTCAGGGTTGCGTACTGTTTCTTTTATGGTTAGATTTAGGTACTGTTTCTTTTAGGGTTAGGGTTATGTATTGTTCTTTTAGGGTCAGGGTTAGGTACTGTTTCTTTTATGGTTAAATTTAGGTACTGTTTCTTTTAGGGTAAGGGTTTAGGACTCTGTCTTGTATGGTAAGAGTTAGGTCCTGTTTTTGAGGGTTATGGTTGGGTACTATTTCTTTTATGGTTAGATTTAGGTACTATTTCTTTTAGGGTTAGGGTTATGTATTGTTCTTTTAGGGTCAGGGTTGTGTACTGTTTATTTTATGGTCAGATTTAGGTACTGTTTTTTTAGGGTTAGGGTTATGTATTGTTGTTTTAGGGTCAGGGTTGCGTACTGTTTCTTTTATGGTTATATTTAGGTACTGTTTCTTTTAGGGTTAGGGTTATGTATTGTTCTTTTAGGGTCAGGGTTGTGTACTGTTTCTTTTATGGTTAGATTTAGGTACTGTTTCTCTTAGGGTTAGGGTTATGTATTGTTCTTTTAGGGTCAGGGTTGTGTACTGTTTCTTTAATGGTTAGATTTAGGTACTGTTTCTTTTAGGGTTAGGGTTATGTATTGTTCTTTTAGGGTCAGGGTTGTGTACTGTTTATTTTATGGTTAGATTTAGGTACTGTTTCTTTTAGGGTTAGGGTTATGTATTGTTCTTTTAGGGTCAGGGTTGCGTACTGTTTCTTTAATGGTTAGATTTAGGTACTGTTTCTTTTAGTGTTAGGGTTATGTATTGTTCTTTTAGGGTCAGGATTAGGTACTGTTTCTTTTATGGTTAAATTTAGGTACTGTTTCTTTTAGGGTAAGGGTTTGGTACTCTGTCTTGTAGGGTAAGAGTTAGGTCCTGTTTTTTTGGGTTATGGTTGGGTACTATTTCTTTTATGGTTAGATTTAGGTACTGTTTCTTTTAGGGTTAGGGTTATGTATTGTTCGTTTAGGGTCAGGGTTGTGTACTGTTTATTTTATGGTTAGATTTAGGTACTGTTTCTTTTAGGGTTAGGGTTATGTATTGTTCTTTTAGGGTCAGGGTTGCGTACTGTTTATTTTATGGTTAGATTTAGGTACTGTTTTTTTTAGGGTTAGGGTTATGTATTGTTCTTTTAGGGTCAAGGTTGTGTACTGTTTATTTTATGGTTAGATTTAGGTACTGTTTCTTTTAGGGTTAGGGTTATGTATTGTTTTTTTAGGGTCAGGGTTGTGTACTGTTTATTTTATGGTTAGATTTAGGTACTGTTTCTTTTAGGGTAAGGGTTTGGTACTCTGTCTTGTAGGGTAAGAGTTAGGTACTGTTTTGTAGGGTTATGGTTGGGTACTATTTCTTTTATGGTTAGATTTAGGTACTGTTTCTGTTAGGGTTAGGGTTTTGTATTGTTCTTATAGGGTCAGGGTTGTGTACTGGTTATTTTATGGTTCGATTTAGGTACTGCCTATTTTGGGTTAGGGTTATGTATTGTTCTTTTAGGGTCAGGGTGGCGTACTGTTTCTTTTATGGTAAGATTTCGGTCCTTTTTCTTTTAGGGTTAGGGTTATGTATTGTTCTTTTAGGGTCAGGGTTGTGTACTGTTTATTTTATGGTTAGATTTAGGTACTGTTTCTTTTAGGGTTAGGGTTATGTATTGTTCTTTTAGGGTCAGGGTTGCGTACTGTGTCTTTTATGGTTAGATTTAGGTACTGTTTCTTTTAGGGTTAGGGTTATGTATGGTTCTTTTAGGGTCAGGGTTGTGTACTGTTTCTTTTATGGTTAGATTTAGGTACTGTTTCTTTTAGGGTAAGGGTTTGGTACTCTGTCTTGTAGGGTAGGAGTTCGGTCCTGTTATTTAGGGTTATGGTTGGGTACTATTTCTTTTATGGTTAGATTTAGGTACTGTTTCTTTTAGGGTTAGGGTTATGTATTGTTCTTTTAGGGTCAGGGTTGTGTACTGTTTATTTTATGGTTAGATTTAAGGACTGTTTTTTTAGGGTTAGGGTTATGTATTGTTCTTTTAGGGTCAGGGATGCGTACTGTTTCTTTTATGGTTAGATTTAGGTACTGTTTCTTTTAGGGTAAGGGTTATGTATTGTTCTTTTAGGGTCATTGTTGTGTACTGTTTATTTTATGGTAAGATTTAGGTACTGTTTTTTTAGGGTTAGAGTTATGTATTTTTTTTTTTAGGGTCAAGGTTGCGTACTGTTTCTTTTATGGTTAGATTTAGGTACTGTTTCTTTTAGGGTTAGGGTTATGTATTGTTCTTTTAGGGTCAGGGTTGTGTACTGTTTATTTTATGGTTAGATGTAGGTACTGTTTTTTTAGGGTTAGGGTTGTGTATTGTTTTTTTAGGGTCAGGGTTGGGTACTGTTTCTTTTATAGTTAGATTTAGGTACTGTTTCTTTTGGGATTAGGGTTATGTATTGTTCTTTTAGGGTCAGGGTTGTGTACTGTTTCTTTTATGGTTAGATTGAGGTACTGTTTCTTTTAGGGTTAGGGTTATGTATTGTTCTTTTAGGGTCAGGGTTGTGTACTGTTTCTTTTATGGTAAGATTTAGGTACTGTTTCTTTTAGGGTTAGGGTTATGTATTGTTCTTTTAGGGTCAGGGTTGTGTACTGTTTCTTTTATGGGTAGATTTAGGTACAGTTTCTTTTAGGGTTAGGGTTATGTATTGTTCTTTTAGGGTCAGGGTTGCGTACTGTTTCTTTTATGGTTAGATTTAGGTACTGTTTCTTTAAGGGTTAGGTTTATGTATTGTTCTTTTAGGGTCAGGGTTGTGTACTGTTTATTTTATGGTTAGATTTAGGTACTGTTTTTTTAGGGTTAGGGTTATGTATAGTTCTTTTAGGGTCAGGGTTGAGTACTGGGTATTTTATGGGTAGATTTAGGTACTGTTTCTTTTGGGGTTAGGGTTATGTATTGTTCTTTTAGGGTTAGGGTTAGGTACTGTTTCTTTTATTGTTAGATCTAGGTACTGTTTTTTTAGGGTTAGGGTTATGTATTGTTCTTTTAGGGTCAGGGTTGTGTACTGTTTCTTTTATGGTTAGATTTAGGTACTGTTTCTTTTAGGGTAAGGGTTATGTATTGTTCTTTTAGGGTCAGGGTTGCGTACTGTTTCTTTTATGGTTAGATTTAGGTACTGTTTCTTTTAGGGTTAGGGTTATGTATTGTTCTTTTAGGGTCAGGGTTGTGTACTGTTTCTTTTATGGTTAGATTTAGGTACTGTTTCTTTTGGGGTTAGGGTTATGTATTGTTTTTTAGGGGTAAGGGTTAGGTACTGTTTCTTTTATGGTTAGATTTAGGTACTGTTTTTTTAGGGTTAGGGTTATGTATTGTTCTTTTAGGGTCAGGGTTGTGTACTGTTTCTTTTATGGTTAGATTTAGGTACTGTTTCTTTTAGGGTTAGGGTTATGTATTGTTCTTTTAGGGTCAGGGTTGTGTACTGTTTATTTTATGGTTAGATTTAGGTACTGTTTCTTTTAGGGTTAAGGGTTATGTATTGTTCTTTTAGGGTCAGGGTTGCGTACTGTATCTTTTATGGTTAGATTTAGGTACTGTTTCTTTTACGGTTAGGGTTATGTATTGTTCTTTTAGGGTCAGGGTTAGGTACTGTTTCTTTCATGGTTAAATTTAGGTACTGTTTCTTTTAGGGTAAGGGTTTTGGACTCTGTCTTGTATGGTAAGAGTTAGGTCCTGTTTTTTAGGGTTATGGTTGGGTACTATTTCTTTTATGGTTAGATTTAAGTACTATTTCTTTTAGGGTTAGGGTTATGTATTGTTCTTTTAGGGTCAGGGTTGTGTACTGTTTCTTTTATGGTTAGATTTAGGTACTGTTTTTTTAGGGTTAGGGTTATGTATTGTTCTTTTAGGGTCAGGGTTGTGTACTGTTTCTTTTATGGTTAGATTTAGGTACTGTTTCTTTTAGGGTTAGGGTTATGTATTGTTCTTTTAGGGTCAGGGTTGTGTACTGTTTATTTTATGGTTAGATTTAGGTACTGTTTCTTTTAGGGTTAGGGTTATGTATTGTTCTTTTAGGGTCAGGGTTGCGTACTGTTTCTTTAATGGTTAGATTTAGGTACTGTTTCTTTTAGGGTTAGGGTTATGTATTGTTCTTTTAGGGTCAGGGTTAAGTACTGTTTCTTTTATGGTTAAATTTAGGTACTGTTTCTTTTAGGGTAAGGGTTTGGTACTCTGTCTTGTAGGGTAAGAGTTAGGTCCTGTTTTTTAGGGTTATGGTTGGGTACTATTTCTTTTATGGTTAGATTTAGGTACTGTTTCTTTTAGGGTTAGGGTTATGTATTGTTCGTTTAGGGTCAGGGTTGTGTACTGTTTATTTTATGGTAAGATTTAGGTACTGTTTCTTTTAGGGTTAGGGTTATGTATTGTTCTTTTAGGGTCAGGGTTGCGTACTGTTTATTTTATGGTTAGATTTAGGTACTGTTTCTTTTAGGGTTAGGGTTATGTATTGTTCTTTTAGGGTCAGGGTTGTGTACTGTTTATTTTATGGTTAGATTTAGGTACTGTTTCTTTTAGGGTTAGGGTTATGTATTGTTTTTTTAGGGTCAGGGTTGTGTACTGTTTATTTTATGGTTAGATTTAGGTACTGTTTCTTTTAGGGTAAGGGTTTGGTACTCTGTCTTGTAGGGTAAGAGTTAGGTCCTGTTTTTTAGGGTTATGGTTGGGTACTATTTCTTTTATGGTTGGATTTAGGTACTGTTTCTGTTAGGGTTAGGGTTATGTATTGTTCTTTTAGGGTCAGGGTTGTGTACTGGTTATTTTATGGTTAGATTTAGGTACTGTTTTTTTAGGGTTAGGGTTATGTATTGTTCTTTTAGGGTCAGGGTTGCGTACTGTTACTTTTATGGTAAGATTTCGGTACTGTTTCTTTTAGGGTTAGGGTTATGTATTGTTCTTTTAGGGTCAGGGTTGTGTACTGTTTATTTTATGGTTAGATTTAGGTACTGTTTCTTTTAGGGTATAGGGTTATGTATTGTTCTTTTAGGGTCAGGGTTGCGTACTGTTTCTTTTATGGTTAGATTTAGGTACTGTTTCTTTTAGGGTTAGGGTTATGTATTGTTCTTTTAGGGTCAGGGTTAGGTACTGTTTCTTTTATGGTAAAATTTAGGTACTGTTTCTTTTAGGGTAAGGGTTTAGGACTCTGTCTTGTATGGTAAGAGTTAGGTCCTGTTTTTTAGGGTTATGGTTGGGTACTATTTCTTTTATTGTTAGATTTAGGTACTATTTCTTTTAGGGTTAGGGTTATGTATTGTTCTTTTAGGGTCAGGGTTGTGTACTGTTTCTTTTATGGTTAGATTTAGGTACTGTTTCTTTTAGGGTTAGGGTTATGTATTGTTCTTTTAGGGTCAGGGTTGTGTACTGTTTCTTTTATGGTTAGATTTAGGTACTGTTTTTTTAGGGTTAGGGTTATGTATTGTTCTTTTAGGGCCAGGGTTGTGTACTGTTTCTTTTATGGTTAGATTTAGGTACTGTTTCTTTTAGTGTTAGGGTTATGTATTGTTCTTTTAGGGTCACGGTTGTGTACTGTTTATTTTATGGTTAGATTTAGGTACTGTTTCTTTTAGGGTTAGGGTAATGTATTGTTCTTTTAGGGTCAGGGTTGCGTACTGTTTCTTTAATGGTTAGATTTAGGTACTGTTTCTTTTAGGGTTAGGGTTATGTATTGTTCTTTTAGGGTCAGGGTTAGGTACTGTTTCTTTTATGGTTAAATTTAGGTACTGTTTCTTTTAGGGTAAGGGTTTGGTACTCTGTCTTGTAGGGTAAGAGTTAGGTCCTGTTTTTTAGGGTTATGGTTGGGTACTATTTCTTTTATGGTTAGATTTAGGTACTGTTTCTTTTAGGGTTAGTGTTATGTATTGTTCGTTTAGGGTCAGGGTTGTGTACTGTTTATTTTATGGTAAGATTTAGGTACTGTTTCTTTTAGGGTTAGGGTTATGTATTGTGCTTTTAGGGTCAGGGTTGCGTACTGTTTATTTTATGGTTAGATTTAGGTACTGTTTCTTTTAGGGTTAGGGTTATGTATTGTTCTTTTAGGGTCAGGGTTGTGTACTGTTTATTTTATGGTTAGATTTAGGTACTGTTTCTTTTAGGGTAAGGGTTACGTATTCTTTTTTTAGGGTCAGGGTTGTGTACTGTTTATTTTATGGTTAGATTTAGGTACTGTTTCTTTTAGGGTAAGGGTTTGGTACTCTGTCTTGTAGGGTAAGAGTTAGGTCCTGTTTTTTAGGGTTATGGTTGGGTACTATTTCTTTTATGGTTAGATTTAGGTACTGTTTCTGTTAGGGTTAGGGTTATGTATTGTTCTTTTAGGGTCAGGGTTTTGTACTGGTTATTTTATGGTTAGATTTAGGTACTGTTTTTTTAGGGTTAGGGTTATGTATTGTTCTTTTAGGGTCAGGGTTGCGTACTGTTACTTTTATGGTAAGATTTCGGTACTGTTTCTTTTAGGGTTAGGGTTATGTATTGTTCTTTTAGGGTCAGGGTTGTGTACTGTTTATTTTATGGTTAGATTTAGGTACTGTTTCTTTTAGGGTTAGGGTTATGTATTGTTCTTTTAGGGTCAGGGTTGCGTACTGTGTCTTTTATGGTTAGATTTAGGTACTGTTTTTTTTAGGGTTAGGGTTATGTATTGTTCTTTTAGGGTCAGGGTTGTGTACTGTTTCTTTTATGGTTAGATTTAGGTACTGTTTCTTTTAGGGTAAGGGTTTGGTACTCTGTCTTGTAGGGTAAGAGTTCGGTCCTGTTATTTAGGGTTATGGTTGGGTACTATTTTTTTATGGTTAGATTTAGGTACTGTTTCTTTCATGGTTAGGGTTATGTATTGTTCTTTTAGGGTCAGGGTTGTGTACTGTTTATTTTATGGTTAGATTTAAGGACTGTTTTTTTAGGGTTAGGGTTATGTATTGTTCTTTTAGGGTCAGGGATGCGTACTGTTTCTTTTATGGTTAGATTTAGGTACTGTTTCTTTGAGGGTAAAGGTTATGTATTGTTCTTTTAGGGTCATTGTTGTGTACTGTTTATTTTATGGTTAGATTTAGGTACTGTTTTTTTAGGGTTAGAGTTATGTATTTTTTTTTTAGGGTCAAGGTTGCGTACTGTTTCTTTTATGGTTAGATTTAGGTACTGTTTCTTTTAGGGTTAGGGTTATGTATTGTTTTTTTAGGGTCAGGGTTGTGTACTGTTTATTTTATGGTTAGATTTAGGTACTGTTTTTTTAGGGTTAGGGTTGTGTATTGTTTTTTTAGGGTCAGGGTTGGGTACTGTTTCTTTTATAGTTAGATTTAGGTACTGTTTCTTTTGGGATTAGGGTTATGTATTGTTCTTTTAGGGTCAGGGTTAGGTACTGTTTCTTTTATGGTTAGATTGAGGTACTGTTTCTTTTAGGGTTAGGGTTATGTATTGTTCTTTTAGGGTCAGGGTTGTGTACTGTTTCTTTTATGGTTAGATTTAGGTACTGTTTCTTTTAGGGTTAGGGTTATGTATTGTTTTTTTAGGGTCAGGGTTGTGTACTGTTTCTTTTATGGTTAGATTTAGGTACAGTTTCTTTTAGGGTTAGGGTTATGTATTGTTCTTTTAGGGTCAGGGTTGCGTACTGTTTCTTTTATGGTTAGATTTAGGTACTGTTTCTTTAAGGGTTAGGTTTATGTATTGTTCTTTTAGGGTCAGGGTTGTGTACTGTTTATTTTATGGTTAGATTTAGGTACTGTTTTTTTAGGGTTAGGGTTATGTATAGTTCTTTTAGGGTCAGGGTTGCGTACTGTTTCTTTTATGGTTAGATTTAGGTACTGTTTCTTTTAGGGTTAGGGTTATGTATTGTTCTTTTAGGGTCAGGGTTGCGTACTGTTTCTTTAATGGTTAGATTTAGGTGCTGTTTCTTTTAGGGTTAGGGTTATGTATTGTTCTTTTAGGGTCAGGGTTAGGTACTGTTTCTTTTATGGTTAAATTTAGGTACTGTTTCTTTTAGGGTAAGGGTTTGGTACTCTGTCTTGTAGGGTAAGAGTTAGGTCCTGTTTTTTAGGGTTATGGTTGGGTACTATTTCTTTTATGGTTAGATTTAGGTACTGTTTCTGTTAGGGTTAGGGTTATGTATTGTTCTTTTAGGGTCAGGGTTGTGTACTGGTTATTTTATGGTTAGATTTAGGTACTGTTTTTTTAGGGTTAGGGTTATGTATTGTTCTTTTAGGGTCAGGGTTGCGTACTGTTTCTTTTATGGTAAGATTTCGGTACTGTTTCTTTTAGGGTTAGGGTTATGTATTGTTCTTTTAGGGTCAGGGTTGTGTACTGTTTATTTTATGGTTAGATTTAGGTACTGTTTCTTTTAGGGTTAGGGTTATGTATTGTTCTTTTAGGGTCAGGGTTGCGTACTGTTTCTTTTATGGTTAGATTTAGGTACTGTTTCTTTTAGGGTTAGGGTTATGTATTGTTCTTTTAGGGTCAGGGTTGTGTACTGTTTCTTTTATGGTTAGATTTAGGTACTGTTTCTTTTAGGGTAAGGGTTTGGTACTCTGTCTTGTAGGGTAAGAGTTCGGTCCTGTTATTTAGAGTTATGGTGGGGTACTATTTCTTTTATGGTTAGATTTAGGTACTGTTTCTTTTAGGGTTAGGGTTATGTATTGTTCTTTTAGGGTCAGGGTTGTGTACTGTTTATTTTATGGTTAGATTTAGGTACTGTTTTGTAGGGTTAGGGTTATGTATTGTTCTTTTAGGGTCAGGGTTGTGTACTGTTTATTTTATGGTTAGATTTCGGTACTGTTTCTTTTAGGGTTAGGGTTATGTATTGTTCTTTTAGGGTCAGGGTTGTGTACTGTTTATTTTATGGTTAGATTTAGGTACTGTTTGTTTTAGGGTTAGGGTTATGTATTGTTCTTTTAGGGTCAGGGTTGTGTACTGTTTATTTTATGGTTAGATTTCGGTACTGTTTCTTTTAGGGTTAGGGTTATGTATTGTTCTTTTAGGGTCAGGGTTGTGTACTGTTTATTTTATGGTTAGATTTTGGTACTGTTTCTTTTAGGGTTAGGGTTATGTATTGTTCTTTTAGGGTCAGGGTTGTGTACTGTTTATTTTATGGTTAGATTTAGGTACTGTTTGTTTTAGGGTTAGGGTTATGTATTGTTCTTTTAGGGTCAGGGTTGTGTACTGTTTATTTTATGGTTAGATTTCGGTACTGTTTCTTTTAGGGTTAGGGTTATGTATTGTTCTTTTAGGGTCAGGGTTGTGTACTGTTTATTTTATGGTTAGATTTTGGTACTGTTTCTTTTAGGGTTAGGGTTATGTATTGTTCTTTTAGGGTCAGGGTTGTGTACTGTTTATTTTATGGTTAGATTTAGGTACTGTTTGTTTTAGGGTTAGGGTTATGTATTGTTCTTTTAGGGTCAGGGTTGTGTACTGTTTATTTTATGGTTAGATTTCGGTACTGTTTCTTTTAGGGTTAGGGTTATGTATTGTTCTTTTAGGGTCAGGGTTGTGTACTGTTTATTTTATGGTTAGATTTAGGTACTGTTTGTTTTAGGGTTAGGGTTATGTATTGTTCTTTTAGGGTCAGGGTTGTGTACTGTTTATTTTATGGTTAGATTTAGGTACTGTTTGTTTTAGGGTTAGGGTTATGTATTGTTCTTTTAGGGTCAGGGTTGTGTACTGTTTATTTTATGGTTAGATTTAGGTACTGTTTGTTTTAGGGTTAGGGTTATGTATTGTTCTTTTAGGGTCAGGGTTGCGTACTGTTTATGTTATGGTTAGATTTCGGTACTGTTTCTTTTAGGGTTAGGGTTATGTATTGTTCTTTTAGGGTCAGGGTTGTGTACTGTTTATTTTATGGTTAGATTTTGGTACTGTTTCTTTTAGGGTTAGGGTTATGTATTGTTCTTTTAGGGTCAGGGTTGTGTACTGTTTATTTTATGGTTAGATTTAGGTACTGTTTGTTTTAGGGTTAGGGTTATGTATTGTTCTTTTAGGGTCAGGGTTGTGTACTGTTTATTTTATGGTTAGATTTCGGTACTGTTTCTTTTAGGGTTAGGGTTATGTATTGTTCTTTTAGGGTCAGGGTTGTGTACTGTTTATTTTATGGTTAGATTTAGGTACTGTTTCTTTTAGGGTTAGGGTTATGTATTGTTCTTTTAGGGTCAGGGTTGTGTACTGTTTATTTTATGGTTAGATTTAGGTACTGTTTGTTTTAGGGTTAGGGTTATGTATTGTTCTTTTAGGGTCAGGGTTGCGTACTGTTTCTTTTATGGTTAGATTTCGGTACTGTTTCTTTTAGGGTTAGGGTTATGTATTGTTCTTTTAGGGTCAGGGTTGTGTACTGTTTATTTTATGGTTAGATTTAGGTACTGTTTCTTTTAGGGTTAGGGTTATGTATTGTTCTTTTAGGGTCAGGGTTGTGTACTGTTTATTTTATGGTTAGATTTAGGTACTGTTTGTTTTAGGGTTAGGGTTATGTATTGTTCTTTTAGGGTCAGGGTTGCGTACTGTTTCTTTTATGGTTAGATTTAGGTACTGTTTCTTTTAGGGTAAGGGTTTGGTACTCTGTCTTGTAGGGTAAGAGTTAGGTCCTGTTTTTTAGGGTTATGGTTGGGTACTATTTCTTTTATGGTTAGATTTAGGTACTGTTTCTGTTAGGGTTAGGGTTATGTATTGTTCTTTTAGGGTCAGGGTTGTGTACTGGTTATTTTATGGTTAGATTTAGGTACTGTTTTTTTAGGGTTAGGGTTATGTATTGTTCTTTTAGGGTCAGGGTTGCGTACTGTTTCTTTTATGGTAAGATTTCGGTACTGTTTCTTTTAGGGTTAGGGTTATGTCTTGTTCTTTTAGGGTCAGGGTTGTGTACTGTTTATTTTATGGTTAGATTTAGGTACTGTTTCTTTTAGGGTTAGGGTTATGTATTGTTCTTTTAGGGTCAGGGTTTCGTACTGTTTATGTTATGGTTAGATTTCGGTACTGTTTCTTTTATGGTTAGGGTTATGTATTGTTCTTTTAGGGTCAGGGTTGTGTACTGTTTATTTTATGGTTAGATTTAGGTACTGTTTCTTTTAGGGTTAGGGTTATGTATTGTTCTTTTAGGGTCAGGGTTGTGTACTGTTTCTTTTATGGTTAGATTTAGGTACTGTTTGTTTTAGGGTTAGGGTTATGTATTGTTCTTTTAGGGTCAGGGTTGTGTACTGTTTATTTTATGGTTAGATTTAGGTACTGTTTCTTTTAGGGTTAGGGTTATGTATTGTTCTTTTAGGGTCAGGGTTGTGTACGGTTTATTTTATGGTTAGATTTAGGTACTGTTTCTTTTAGGGTTAGGGTTATGTATTGTTCTTTTAGGGTCAGGGTTGTGTACTGTTTATTTTATGGTTAGATTTAGGTACTGTTTGTTTTAGGGTTAGGGTTATGTATTGTTCTTTTAGGGTCAGGGTTGTGTACTGTTTATTTTATGGTTAGATTTAGGTACTGTTTGTTTTAGGGTTAGGGTTATGTATTGTTCTTTTAGGGTCAGGGTTGTGTACTGTTTATTTTATGGTTAGATTTAGGTACTGTTTGTTTTAGGGTTAGGGTTATGTATTGTTCTTTTAGGGTCAGGGTTGTGTACTGTTTATTTTATGGTTAGATTTAGGTACTGTTTGTTTTAGGGTTAGGGTTATGTATTGTTCTTTTAGGGTCAGGGTTGTGTACTGTTTATTTTATGGTTAGATTTAGGTACTGTTTGTTTTAGGGTTAGGGTTATGTATTGTTCTTTTAGGGTCAGGGTTGTGTACTGTTTATTTTATGGTTAGATTTAGGTACTGTTTGTTTTAGGGTTAGGGTTATGTATTGTTCTTTTAGGGTCAGGGTTGTGTACTGTTTATTTTATGGTTAGATTTAGGTACTGTTTGTTTTAGGGTTAGGGTTATGTATTGTTCTTTTAGGGTCAGGGTTGTGTACTGTTTATTTTATGGTTAGATTTAGGTACTGTTTCTTTTAGGGTTAGGGTTATGTATTGTTCTTTTAGGGTCAGGGTTGTGTACTGTTTATTTTATGGTTAGATTTAGGTACTGTTTCTTTTAGGGTTAGGGTTATGTATTGTTCTTTTAGGGTCAGGGTTGCGTACTGTTTCTTTTATGGTTAGATTTAGGTACTGTTTCTTTTAGGGTAAGGGTTTGGTACTCTGTCTTGTAGGGTAAGAGTTAGGTCCTGTTTTTTAGGGTTATGGTTGGGTACTATTTCTTTTATGGTTAGATTTAGGTACTGTTTCTGTTAGGGTTAGGGTTATGTATTGTTATTTTAGGGTCAGGGTTGTGTACTGGTTATTTTATGTTTAGATTTAGGTACTGTTTCTTTTAGGGTTAGGGTTATGTATTGTTCTTTTAGGGTCAGGGTTGCGTACTGTTTCTTTTATGGTAAGATGTCGGTACTGTTTCTTTTAGGGTTAGGGTTATGTATTGTTCTTTTAGGGTCAGGGTTGTGTACTGTTTATTTTATGGTTAGATTTAGGTACTGTTTCTTTTAGGGTTAGGGTTATGTATTGTTCTTTTAGGGTCAGGGTTGTGTACTGTTTATTTTATGCTTAGATTTTGGTACTGTTTCTTTTATGGTTAGGGTTATGTATTGTTCTTTTAGGGTCAGGGTTGTGTACTGTTTATTTTATGGTTAGATTTAGGTACTGTTTCTTTTAGGGTTAGG
Organism: Sepiola atlantica; assembly: GCA_963556195.1. Taxonomy (NCBI): domain Eukaryota; kingdom Metazoa; phylum Mollusca; class Cephalopoda; order Sepiida; family Sepiolidae; genus Sepiola; species Sepiola atlantica. Next base: position 100,401,223 of record OY744529.1, read on the forward strand.
GTTATGTATTGTTCTTTTAGGGTCAGGGTTGTGTACTGTTTATTTTATGGTTAGATTTAGGTACTGTTTCTTTTAGGGTTAGGGTTATGTATTGTTCTTTTAGGGTCAGGGTTGTGTACTGTTTATTTTATGGTTAGATTTTGGTACTGTTTCTTTTATGGTTAGGGTTATGTATTGTTCTTTTAGGGTCAGGGTTGTGTACTGTTTATTTTATGGTTAGATTTAGGTACTGTTTCTTTTAGGGTTAGGGTTATGTATTGTTCTTTTAGGGTCAGGGTTGTGTACTGTTTATTTTATGGTTAGATTTAGGTACTGTTTGTTTTAGGGTTAGGGTTATGTATTGTTCTTTTAGGGTCAGGGTTGCGTACTGTTTCTTTTATGGTTAGATTTAGGTACTGTTTCTTTTAGGGTAAGGGTTTGGTACTCTGTCTTGTAGGGTAAGAGTTAGGTCCTGTTTTTTAGGGTTATGGTTGGGTACTATTTCTTTTATGGTTAGATTTAGGTACTGTTTCTGTTAGGGTTAGGGTTATGTATTGTTCTTTTAGGGTCAGGGTTGTGTACTGGTTATTTTATGGTTAGATTTAGGTACTGTTTTTTTAGGGTTAGGGTTATGTATTGTTTTTTTAGGGTCAGGGTTGCGTACTGTTTCTTTTATGGTAAGATGTCGGTACTGTTTCTTTTAGGGTTAGGGTTATGTATTGTTCTTTTAGGGTCAGGGTTGTGTACTGTTTATTTTATGGTTAGATTTAGGTACTGTTTCTTTTAGGGTTAGGGTTATGTATTGTTCTTTTAGGGTCAGGGTTGCGTACTGTTTCTTTTATGGTTAGATTTAGGTACTGTTTCTTTTAGGGTTAGGGTTATGTATTGTTCTTTTAGGGTCAGGGTTGTGTACTGTTTCTTTTATGGTTAGATTTAGGTACTGTTTCTTTTAGGGTAAGGGTTTGGTACTCTGTCTTGTAGGGTAAGAGTTGGGTCCTGTTATTTAGAGTTATGGTGGGGTACTATTTCTTTTATGGTTAGATTTAGGTACTGTTTCTTGTAGGGTTAGGGTTATGTATTGTTCTTTTAGGGTCAGGGTTGTGTACTGTTTCTTTTATGGTTAGATTTAGGTACTGTTTCTTTTAGGGTAAGGGTTTGGTACTCTGTCTTGTAGGGTAAGAGTTCGGTCCTGTTATTTAGAGTTATGGTGGGGTACTATTTCTTTTATGGTTAGATTTAGGTACTGTTTCTTTTAGGGTTAGGGTTATGTATTGTTCTTTTAGGGTCAGGGTTGGGTACTATTTCTTTTATGGTTAGATTTAGGTACTGTGCTTTTTAGGGTTAGGGTTATGTATTGTTCTTTTAGGGTCAGGGTTGCGTACTGTTTCTTTTATGGTTAGATTTAGGTACTGTTTGTTTTAGGGTTAGGGTTATGTATTGTTCTTTTAGGGTCAGGGTTGTGTACTGTTTCTTTTATGGTTAGATTTAGGTACTGTTTCTTTTAGGGTAAGGGTTTGGTACTCTGTCTTGTAGGGTAAGAGTTCGGTCCTGTTATTTAGAGTTATGGTGGGGTACTATTTCTTTTATGGTTAGATTTAGGTACTGTTTCTTTTAGGGTTAGGGTTATGTATTGTTCTTTTAGGGTCAGGGTTGTGTACTGTTTATTTTATGGTTAGATTTAGGTACTGTTTCTTTTAGGGTTAGGGTTATGTATTGTTCTTTTAGGGTCAGGGTTGTGTACTGTTTATTTTATGGTTAGATTTAGGTACTGTTTGTTTTAGGGTTAGGGTTATGTATTGTTCTTTTAGGGTCAGGGTTGCGTACTGTTTCTTTTATGGTTAGATTTAGGTACTGTTTCTTTTAGGGTAAGGGTTTGGTACTCTGTCTTGTAGGGTAAGAGTTAGGTCCTGTTTTTTAGGGTTATGGTTGGGTACTATTTCTTTTATGGTTAGATTTAGGTACTGTTTTATTTAGGGTAAGTGTTAGGCACTGTTTGTTTTAGGGTAAGGGTTGCGTACTGTTTTTTAGAGTTAGATTTAGGTAGTGTTTCTTTTAGGGTAAGTGTTAGGTACTGTTTATTTTAGGGTAAGGTTTAGGTACTGTGCCTTTTAGGGTAAGGGTTAGGTACTGTGCCTTTTAGGGTAACGGTTAGGTACTGTGCTTTTTAGGGTAAGGGTTAGGTACTGTGTCTTTTAGGGTAAGGGTTAGGTACTGTTTCTTTTAGGGTTAGGGTTGAGTACTGTATTTCTCGTTAGATTTAGGTACTACTTCTTTTAGGGTAAGGGTTAGGTACTGTTTCTTTTAGGGTAAGGGTTAGTTACTGTTTCTTTTAGGGTTAGGGTTGAGTACTGTATTTCTCGTTAGATTTAGGCACTGTTTCTTTTAGGGTAAGGGTTATGTACTGTTTCGTTTAGGGTTACGGTTGAGTACTGTTTTTCTCGTTAGAGTTAGGTACTGTTTCTTTTAGGGTAAGGGTTAGGTACTGTTTCTTTTAGGGTTAGGGTTGAGTACTGTATTTCTCGTTAGATTTAGGTACTGTTTCTTTTAGAGTAAGGGTTAGGTACTGTTTCATTTAGCGTAAGGGTTAGGTACTGTTTCTTTTAGGGTTAGGGTTGAGTACTGTATTTCTCGTTAGACTTAGACACTGTTTCTTTTAGGGTAAGGGTTAGGTACTGTTTCTTTTAGGGTTAGGGTTGAGTACTGTTTTTCTCGTTAGATTTAGGTACTGTTTCTTTCAGGGTAAGGGTTAAGTACTGTTTCTTTTAGGGTAAGGGTTGAGTTCTGTTTTTCTCGTTAGATTTAGGTACTGTTTCTTTTAGGGTAAGGGTTAAGTACTGTTTCTTTTAGGGTAAGGTTTGAGTACTGTTTTTCTCGTTAGATTTAGGTACTGTTTCTTTTAGGGTAAGGGTTGAGTACTGTTTCTTTTAGGGTAAGGGTTGAGTACTGTTTTTCTCGTTGGATTTAGGTACTGTTTCTTTTAGGGTAAGGGTTAAGTACTGTTTCTTTTAGGGTAAGGGTTGAGTACTGTTTTTCTCGTTAGATTTAGGTACTGTTTCTTTTAGGTTAAGGGTTGAGTACTGTTTCTTTTAGGGTAAGGGTTGAGTACTGTTTTTCTCGTTAGATTTAGGTACTGTTTCTTTTAGGGTAAGGGTTAAGTACTGTTTCTTTTAGGGTAAGGGTTGAGTACTGTTTTTCTCGTTAGATTTAGGTACTGTTTCTTTTAGGGTAAGGGTTAGGTACTGTTTCTTTTAGCACATTTTCTGTGGACTCAAGCACAGGCGATGGAAAATTAGAGGAAGGGTTGCAGGACATGGGTGGAAGCTGCTCAACAGGGTGCACTTCAGCAATGTGCTCTAATATGGAGACAAATGATTTGTTTTCTGAATGTCTGTCTCCACATAAATTCACGCAGGTAGCTGTCGATTGGATATCTGAAATATTTTCATCGCGTTTTCTAATTGTAAGCTGCTACAATCTTTGTCGGCTAAGCGTTTCGGCACCTTCCGGCGGTTGACATAACCTGTCGGAATGTGCCGATTAATGAGTAAACAGAAAATAGTAGACATTAATAAAAAGTAATAAAATTAAAATAATTTTATTAAATAATAAAAAAGATTAAATGGGGATCTAATTTCATATCATAAAAATAAACGTAAGTAAAGTTAAATAAATTTAATAATAATTATAATAGTTATCAGTTAAAAGTTAAATAAATAAAGATGACTTCCGTAGACACACCCGCATTGATGTGGTGTCGTTTGGATGTACGGTCATCAAAAACTCTCTGGATATTTATTTTAGCTAAATAAGATCTGAGTATATCAAATATTCGTCCAGTAATAGCATACGAGTGCATTTTTTTTAGAAGAGATTGTCAAAGGTCCTGAAGATATCTAGCGCTATGAACTAGTTTCACCTAACTTGTCCGGTGTGCAGTATATACGTTCGGAGATGACCGTTATGATATCCGCAATAGAAAGAAATTGTCTATATCCATACTGTTACTCAGGGAAATGTTTAGCATTTTCAAGGTGGTGAATTATCACTAGATTAATTAAAAAAGGATAATTTTTATTACGTGAATAAATGATGTTTTCGAAAGGTTAGAAACTGAAAGGCGAGACGAAAAAGACAAAAGAAATATAAGAGATGGAATTCAACATTAGTTAATGGAGAAAACTAAAAATATTTGCATTTTCCTTTTAACGTCGTTGAATGCGTTCACAAAACAAGAGAGCGGTTTTGTTTCAAAGGTTAGACGAGACTGACACCTTCGAGATTTGAGATTGGTTTTCAGATATTCTCCATTCATCTTCGGTTTTTCATTTGTTCGACCTGTTATTCTTGTGTATTCGCTTTTAGAAATCAGTGGGGAATGGGAAAAAACGATAGAGAGAGATTTGGTTGGCATCATTTTGCTTCAAGATACAAAGGACAACCTGTGAAAAAGGTTTCGTATACTGAAATAGAAGTAACGCTATTGTAAAATTTGGCAATATATATATTGACATATAGAAGCAGGAATTAATATATGTTTTTTCGCCTGTTTTTAACAAATGGGTTATATTTCATGCAAATCGGGATTATGTGAATTTTTAAATTCGTCTATATGCCTATATTATGCTTTTTAACATCCCTTTAAAACGCTCCAAAGAAACTGAAATGTTGATAATATTTATTAACTGATGTCAAATAGTTAAAAGTTGATCAAAATCGAAATTTCTAAAAACAAAAGGGTACAAGCATTTAACCCGTTTCGCTTGAAACTGAATCAAACTAAATAAAACCCAAATTGATGACACTAACCTCTAATAACTTTATGAGCGGTTAATTTATTTCGAAGTTTACCACACACTAAATATACATATATATATAAACACACCTAAATTTAAATATTCATATATCGATTAATTAACGTTTATTTCTATAATGATCGTTTTTAAATTTTACTCAGCAAAGATACATGTTCAAATATTCTTTTTTTTCGGCATTGAGTTACGTTTTAATTAAATATCTATTTTAAATCTAAGTAATTTGGAATTCACTTAACAAGTCAATATATATATATATATATATATATATATATATATATATATATATATATATATATGTATATATATATGCTACCCGATGAAGATTGGCACAATTTGACTAATTAATTAAACAATACACTTATCTAATGTTTGCTATGAACCACGGGTAATTGATAGGAATGCATATTAAAGTTTAATAAATTACTTTTGTTTGTAAAATGAGAGATTTAAATAACTCATTAAAATGCGAAAATGAAGAAGTTGTTAAAACCAATGACAATTATGGTTTGGGATTAATTTCTTATGGTCTATGGAATGTCATTATGATATATATATATATATATATATATATATATATATATATATATATATATATATATATTTAGTATTCAGGTTCGAATGATTTCGATGTGAATTTGAGTAAAAAAGATTAATGTACATTTAAACACAGCATGAATAGATTTTAAAAAGGAAAAAAAATGACACACATTTGGGTTGTACACATTATAACTTATTTCGACCTAGATCGGTCTCATCAGATATATAACCGGGTGGTGACATTGGTTAAGTTGATAACGACACGGACTACGACCTGGGTGTTCCAAGTTCGAATGCAGTCGGTTCCCCAGTACAACTTTCACTTAGGGATGTTGGCAACCTTCTCGTGGTCCTTCCCGTAAGTACCCGATGTATTTACAGGAAAGATTCCTAACTAGAAAAACAGCGGGGAAACTAATTGCAACACCAGAATCATCTGATTCACACGAAAGAAGATGTATAACCAACCGCATTTAGAACATGAGACCGATCTAGGTCGAAATAAGTTATGTGTACAACCCGAATGTGTATCTAGTTTTTTCCCTTGAAAATGTATATATATATATATATATATATATATATATATATATATATATATATATATATATAGGGTGGGCCAAAATAAGGGTCCTATCTTTGAATTTGAATAACTTCCACAAAATAAAAGTTAAACTCACCAAACTTTATGTGTGTGTAGACTGACGCTTCCGAGATTTTTTGAAATAAACAAAACAAATTTTAGCCGAAAAACACTTCTTAAAACTTACAAAAACTAAAGTATTGTTTTTTACACTATTTTGAGTTTTTTAAGCAAAAATAATGTTTTCTAAATGAGGGTACGTTCCTTAGGGCTAATACGGCTCATGCTTGCTTCGGAAGGGGTCCTTTACTTATTCTAAAAAAAATATAAAAAAAATCAATAAATAAAAAAGTTATGAATTTTAAAAAATAGGACCCTTATTTTTGCCCACCCTGTATATATATAAAATAAGAGAGAGGAGAGATATGACAAGCTTGCAATATGGATAGATTATATGTATCTATCTATCTATCTATCTATCTATCTATCTATCTATCTATCTATCTCTCTCTCTCTATATATATATATATATACATATATGATGGACTCTCCCGTCGCTTTCGACGTATGCGTACCCATTAAGGGGCTGGCCGCGCGTGTAATTGTGAAGCAAGGGTTGCGCAAACCTAAATTAACTTTTACAAAAGTTCACTATATTATTTCCTTAACGATGTTTTTTTCTCGCGACAAAAATAACAAACAAAAAGCAAACAAAAATCAAGTGTTATTTCTTTTCAATACACAAATGTTAATATTAATAATGCGTTGTCCGCGATTCATCATAATGTAAGATATATAATGCGCAATTATTGACTAGAGACAGTTCATAATGTGTTCAAATTTATAAATGAAAACAATAAGCTTGCGAGATAGTACTTCAATGGATTGTGCTCCGATGAACTTGCTGTTCTAGTTCCCTCCGACGTAAAGGCACTAGACCAACACAGAGCCTTCTACTCCAATAGCTTATGTCCTCATGTTACCGGCCTCTAGAACTCCCTCCCTGCTGATTGTTTCCCCTACTATGCCGACATGCAGACGTTTATAACTAATGTAAACAGACATCTCGCTGTATAGCTCCTAACTTAAGAGGTCACCCAAAACTTCGACCCTAATTCTCAGTAGCCCCTTACGTCTACAGTGGCGGCCTGCCTTGTTTGGAGTGAACTATGTTACAAAAAGATAGATTAGTCTTCTATCTGTGCCCGCTTCTAGGTACATATAGATCTTAATTTCCCTAAATTACGTGACAGTTTCCGTGGGCCGAGTGGATATGGGTGACTCTGTGTACTGGGTTCGCGCCTCCCGACCGTCTGAAATTGTTACTTCCCTGCACTGATGAGAGCAATAAGCTTGAAACGCTAGCGTCTGTAGGTATAAATAATTTAATATTTATTTATAAATATTATACTAAGCCCCTTTAAGAAATTAAAGTTGAGCACTCTCGGGGAAGTTAAAAATAGACTGTCAAAAAGCTCTAATGCAAAGTTCCGAATACGTTCGTCGAACACTCTCGACTAGTCTTCTATCTGTGCCCGCTTCTAGGTACATATAGATCTTAATTTCCCTAAATTACGTGACAGTTTCCGTGGGCCGAGTGGATATGGCTGACTCTGTGTACTGGGTTCGCGCCTCCCGACCGTCTGAAATTGTTACTTCCCTGCACTGATGAGAGCAATAAGCTTGAAACGCTAGCGTCTGTAGGTATAAATAATTTAATATTTATTTATAAATATTATACTAAGCCCCTTTAAGAAATTAAAGTTGAGCACTCTCGGGGAAGTTAAAAATAGACTGTCAAAAAGCTCTAATGCAAAGTTCCGAATACGTTCGTCGAACACTCTCGACTAGTCTTCTATCTGTGCCCGCTTCTAGGTACATATAGATCTTAATTTCCCTAAATTACGTGACAGTTTCCGTGGGCCGAGTGGATATGGCTGACTCTGTGTACTGGGTTCGCGCCTCCCGACCGTCTGAAATTGTTACTTCCCTGCACTGATGAGAGCAATAAGCTTGAAACGCTAGCGTCTGTAGGTATAAATAATTTAATATTTATTTATAAATATTATACTAAGCCCCTTTAAGAAATTAAAGTTGAGCACTCTCGGGGAAGTTAAAAATAGACTGTCAAAAAGCTCTAATGCAAAGTTCCGAATACGTTCGTCGAACACTCTCGACTAGTCTTCTATCTGTGCCCGCTTCTAGGTACATATAGATCTTAATTTCCCTAAATTACGTGACAGTTTCCGTGGGCCGAGTGGATATGGCTGACTCTGTGTACTGGGTTCGCGCCTCCCGACCGTCTGAAATTGTTACTTCCCTGCACTGATGAGAGCAATAAGCTTGAAACGCTAGCGTCTGTAGGTATAAATAATTTAATATTTATTTATAAATATTATACTAAGCCCCTTTAAGAAATTAAAGTTGAGCACTCTCGGGGAAGTTAAAAATAGACTGTCAAAAAGCTCTAATGCAAAGTTCCGAATACGTTCGTCGAACACTCTCGACTAGTCTTCTATCTGTGCCCGCTTCTAGGTACATATAGATCTTAATTTCCCTAAATTACGTGACAGTTTCCGTGGGCCGAGTGGATATGGCTGACTCTGTGTACTGGGTTCGCGCCTCCCGACCGTCTGAAATTGTTACTTCCCTGCACTGATGAGAGCAATAAGCTTGAAACGCTAGCGTCTGTAGGTATAAATAATTTAATATTTATTTATAAATATTATACTACGCCCCTTTAAGAAATTAAAGTTGAGCACTCTCGGGGAAGTTAAAAATAGACTGTCAAAAAGCTCTAATGCAAAGTTCCGAATACGTTCGTCGAACACTCTCGACTAGTCTTCTATCTGTGCCCGCTTCTAGGTACATATAGATCTTAATTTCCCTAAATTACGTGACAGTTTCCGTGGGCCGAGTGGATATGGCTGACTCTGTGTACTGGGTTCGCGCCTCCCGACTGTCTGAAATTGTTACTTCCCTGCACTGATGAGAGCAATAAGCTTGAAACGCTAGCGTCTGTAGGTATAAATAATTTAATATTTATTTATAAATATTATACTAAGCCCCTTTAAGAAATTAAAGTTGAGCACTCTCGGGGAAGTTAAAAATAGACTGTCAAAAAGCTCTAATGCAAAGTTCCGAATACGTTCGTCGAACACTCTCGACTAGTCTTCTATCTGTGCCCGCTTCTAGGTACATATAGATCTTAATTTCCCTAAATTACGTGACAGTTTCCGTGGGCCGAGTGGATATGGCTGACTCTGTGTACTGGGTTCGCGCCTCCCGACCGTCTGAAATTGTTACTTCCCTGCACTGATGAGAGCAATAAGCTTGAAACGCTAGCGTCTGTAGGTATAAATAATTTAATATTTATTTATAAATATTATACTACGCCCCTTTAAGAAATTAAAGTTGAGCACTCTCGGGGAAGTTAAAAATAGACTGTCAAAAAGCTCTAATGCAAAGTTCCGAATACGTTCGTCGAACACTCTCGACTAGTCTTCTATCTGTGCCCGCTTCTAGGTACATATAGATCTTAATTTCCCTAAATTACGTGACAGTTTCCGTGGGCCGAGTGGATATGGCTGACTCTGTGTACTGGGTTCGCGCCTCCCGACCGTCTGAAATTGTTACTTCCCTGCACTGATGAGAGCAATAAGCTTGAAACGCTAGCGTCTGTAGGTATAAATAATTTAATATTTATTTATAAATATTATACTAAGCCCCTTTAAGAAATTAAAGTTGAGCACTCTCGGGGAAGTTAAAAATAGACTGTCAAAAAGCTCTAATGCAAAGTTCCGAATACGTTCGTCGAACACTCTCGACTAGTCTTCTATCTGTGCCCGCTTCTAGGTACATATAGATCTTAATTTCCCTAAATTACGTGACAGTTTCTGTGGGCCGAGTGGATATGGCTGACTCTGTGTACTGGGTTCGCGCCTCCCGACCGTCTGAAATTGTTACTTCCCTGCACTGATGAGAGCAATAAGCTTGAAACGCTAGCGTCTGTAGGTATAAATAATTTAATATTTATTTATAAATATTATACTACGCCCCTTTAAGAAATTAAAGTTGAGCACTCTCGGGGAAGTTAAAAATAGACTGTCAAAAAGCTCTAATGCAAAGTTCCGAATACGTTCGTCGAACACTCTCGACTAGTCTTCTATCTGTGCCCGCTTCTAGGTACATATAGATCTTAATTTCCCTAAATTACGTGACAGTTTCCGTGGGCCGAGTGGATATGGCTGACTCTGTGTACTGGGTTCGCGCCTCCCGACCGTCTGAAATTGTTACTTCCCTGCACTGATGAGAGCAATAAGCTTGAAACGCTAGCGTCTGTAGGTATAAATAATTTAATATTTATTTATAAATATTATACTAAGCCCCTTTAAGAAATTAAAGTTGAGCACTCTCGGGGAAGTTAAAAATAGACTGTCAAAAAGCTCTAATGCAAAGTTCCGAATACGTTCGTCGAACACTCTCGACTAGTCTTCTATCTGTGCCCGCTTCTAGGTACATATAGATCTTAATTTCCCTAAATTACGTGACAGTTTCCGTGGGCCGAGTGGATTTAACTCACTCTAGCCGTCGCTCCATCTCCCTTCCTCCCACCCCGGCCGAAATTGAGATCATCACAGCACAGACACGTGAAAAACCTCCCACGTAATAATTTGAAACACGACTTGTTGGGGTCCTCCCCCCTCCCCTCTCATGTCCCATGTCACCGTTATAGACAAAGCCCCAACTCTGTCCCCCTCCCCCTCCAATGTATTTTCAATTTTCAATCTCCCGTTAAAGTTGAAGTTAAAATTTATGCCATTTGAATTCCTTCGCCCGCCCGATGAGTTGGTCGCTATTTGCACCAATGAAACAAAACTTGTTTTGTCGCAACTAATGGAATAAAATCAAAAAATATATATTTTGCTCTGAATTTTCATTGAGCACTCTCATAAACCCGGTTTCAACTTCCTTCGGATTCATACCCCCTGGATATTTGTAACAAGTTAATTTTATATATATATATATATATATATATATATATATATATATATATATATATATATATATATATACATGTAAATTATACAGTATATATATATATCATCTCTCTCTCTCTCTCTCTATATATATATATATATATATATATATATATACATTATACATCATATATATATATATATATATATATATATATATATATATATACAATATATACATTGATTATAAATTATATATATATAAATATTCCGATTAAGTACGTTCTAACTACGAACTGAACTCAACATCTCACTATTGGAGTTACTTCATTTTTTAACGTTTTTCTATGCGGCCTTCACGAAAAACTTTGTTTCTCCATCTAAATCTCCTTTCATTGGACACCTTATCAACGGACAATTACAAACTGGACAAACCCCATATAATTTTTTACCCGAACTTATTTTTTTCAATTTCCATTTCTTAATATTTTTTCAAATGTTCGAATTTTGGCTTTTCCACTGCCAACTTATCTATCTATATAATTTCGTCTGATGATAAGATTTCGATCTTTGAAAAGCCTTGGCTTAAGGAAAGAATAATAAACATAATTTTATTACAGAATATACCTAGCATTGAACAATCGAAGTTTGAAATAAATCTGGACATTCGTACATGTTTATCACTCTTCTTTCATCTATCTTTATAATTGCCCTATATCGTATATTGAGCTTAAACCATTTCACTATAGGTTCTATCTACTAAAAGTTTACTTTTAGTTCCATATTTGATTCTAAATATATATATATATATATATATATATATATATATATATATATATATATATATATATATATATATATATATATATATGCAGGTTTATAACTAAAAGATAACTTTTAGAGAATTAGACCTATTGTGAGATGAGGAAAGCTCAATATACTGGATAGAGCAAAAATAAGGTGAGTCAATGAAAAATAATTAGACTTGTAAATGGAAACAGATCAATATCTTCAGTTGTTCAGAACAAGTAGCATTTAGTAAATAAAAATATTTATTCTTCTTCTCTTTCAATTGCAGTCCTTAAGCACGGCTTTTCAAAGATTAAAATCTTATCATCAGAGGAAGTAGAGATTGATAAGTTGACAGATAATATTCAAAATTTGGAAAAAAAATAAATTTTTAAGTTATTTTTTAAAAGTTTTTAAAAGTTCAAGCGGGTATGTTTCAATGTAAATGAAAGTCACCAAATACGGAGATCCAAGTTGTATGGGGTTCAAATGTAATTGGTAAATCCAGAAGAATCTGCATGAAAATCCAACGGCGAAGATTCCACCCTTAGATCTTAGATCTCCGTATTTGGTGACTTTCATTTACATTGAAACACACCAGTTTGAACTTTTAAAAACTTTTTATAAAGAACTTTAAAAAAAAAAACTTTTTCCAAATTTTGAATATTGACTGTTCTTATCTGTCAACTTATCAATCTCTACTTCCTCTGATGATAAGATTTTAATCTTTGAAAAGCCGTGCTTAAGGACTACAATTGAAAGAGAAGAAGAAGAAATATTTTATTTAGTAAATGCTCCTTGTTCTGAACAACTGAAGATATTGATCTGTTTCCATTTACAGGTCTAACTATTTTTCATTGAATCACCTTATATATATATATATATATATATATATATATATATATATATATATATATATATATATATATATACATTATACATTATACATATATATTCATTTCTATGTGTTAAATAGTACTAATAGTTTATAATAGTTTATTCTAATCATATTTTTTGTAGTTAGGTGTATTACATCTGACTATCAATAAAATTATGACGGAAAGATTGACGGAGAGAAAAAGTGACGAAAGCGATAGTGATAGATATATTGATAGTTAGGTATATAGATAGATAGTCAAACAGAGAGAGAAAAATAAATATACGTACAGTTAAACAATGTTTAGAGCAATATAAACAAGGGTTTGCTTCTTACAAATAAATTCCCATATGCACTTTATGTGATTGATTCATCAAAGTAAAGGTAATACGTGTTCGCTCGATATAATTCTTTTTTTCATCCTAAGATGGGGCGGGGATAATGGTGATATAACATTAAGTCGTTAAAAAAATAGTCATTCACGATACGAAACGCGGATGAAAAGAGAGGGAATAAGTCAGTTTGTTTTCTTTGTATTGCTTTTTTTTTTGCTTTGGTGGTCTGTGTTAATTTTGTAATGGTTTATATTTGCTGCATTAACAAAAAACGGAAATGTTTTTTGTTTTTTTATCTATTTGTTTATCACTTTGGTTTTGTCTTTTTTATATCTATTTATTTTTCTTGTGTTGCTTTTTTCATTTTTCTTTTTGCCAAGTTAGATGGATTCGTCGAGTAAAGAAGTCAAAATGGCGTCCACAGCACCGCGAGGGATTTGCTTAATGCAACAAATTGCCCTAAAAACTGTTTTCAATTTGCGATACTTGAGTGTTTTTCACGCATTAGCAACCTTTAAATGTCGTGTATTGTCTTTATATATTTTTTTTAGAAATTAGGTGTTTCTGTTATTATCATTAATATTAGTAGTAGTAGTTGTAGTAGTAGTAGTATGTTGTTGTTGTTGTTGTTGTTGTTATGGAGAGTGGGTGTTCGAAGAGATCGAATTTTCTGTGCAACTTTATTCGTTCAATTATTCGCCCGCGGAGGAATCGGAAGTATGTTGATCAAATATCGAACAGGCTTCAAATGATTAAGATTGTGTCATCGATTAAGTTCGGCTTACATTGTGCGGTGCAATGTTACACCATGAAGAATGTTTAGAAATTATTTTCAGTTTTTAAATCCTGACACAAAAGAAAAGACTGGATCGTTCACGGACGATTAAAGTTATTCTTTAAAACGAACAAAAATAAACTTTTGTTTTAAGTTGGTTGTACTGTAAAGATAAAGACTTGAAAGATAAAGACTTGAAAGATAATGACTTGAAAGAAAATCAGAGAAAAGATAATATAATGCTTAGTATGCAATTAATTTTGCGAAATTTAATAAAATCGCTTTTAAACACACACGAAACTTAATAAATCAATTATTATTTCTAATTCAATACCAATTTATGTTATAGATATCTGTTTCAATATAAATTTATAAATTAAATTATCTAGAAACTGTTTGTTAAAATATTACTAAAGTTTTCTCATATATATAAGGAAGTAGCATCCTTTAGACTAGATACTAGCTACCTCCTGGATTATACTGAGCAATTATACAAATAATGCACTCTCCCATTTTCGTAATATAATTCTACACAACGTGAGGAATATAGAACATGATTTTTTCTATTTTCTGGCTGGTCTTCTAAAGCCGTCGTACGTTGGCTGACCGACTATCTATCTTTACATGGTTTCCTAACTCTGATGCAGTGCTTACAGACGTCTATCATGGTTGTAGTCCTATAGATTCTCGTCTGGTCGCAGTTATCGAATTTCCTAGACTAGCCCACACATATTAAGAAAGATTTATATATCGTTTTCTATGTATATCTCTCTCTCTATTCGTTGACCCTGAAAATACATGTCCTTTACCTATTGTGTTATGCATACTTTCGCTTAGTAATTGAATTTTAGGTTTTCACTACATTATTTATCACGTTTTGTTTATCTCTCTTAAACTTGTCTCTAAAAAATGTTTACGAAGATTGTAATAGATGAAGCAAAGAGAAGGTATATAGAGATGACCAGAAAACCCAGTGGGTCAGAGAAACTAGGTACTCGCGATTTATGGAAAATCTTTAATAGTGTTGTGAACAATAGGCAACTAACAAATATCTCGTAATACAACCACAATGATGTCGTTTGCACGGCAACTGATAAGGCTGAACTACTTGCTCAGCGTTTTGCCTTAAACTCCATTTTGGACACCGCAAACAACTCTCTTTTAAATTTCCCATTACGGAATGAAGCCACGTTCGTGGCCTTTCGGCTAAGATCAAAGTGTAGTATCTGTTCTGATAGATACTACACCCCATAGACTGGTATTGTCTTGTCCTTCGGGGCTTGATTTACGCCGGTCTATGGGCTGTCCTGTGCAGTTCTAGGAGGTCTACCTTCCCAGGCTTTGCCTCTCCTCTTTGGGGAGGAGTAAGTTTATTTCTTACTGCCTGAGGCGCCCATACCGGGGAATGCCGACGGAGCTACCCAGGCAATTTTTAATGGCCAGAGTGCTCACCTTCTCGGGCGCTGGCTTTTCAAGTCCCACTTTCCCGACCCGATCTTGGGTCACATCTTACCTTGTGGCGTTAAGATAACCCTGGCCTTGTGCCTAACCTCATGGGGAGGTAAATAAATTGATGACCTGTCCATCAACCCTTGCGTCTGGTACCAGTCTTCAAGAATGCTGAAGATAGAAGTGACCCTCAGAATTGTCGCCTCATCAGTCTACTTCCACTCTTCGCTAAAATCTTTGAATCCTTAATCAGTCTAGCAATAACATACTAAACTTGTTTCTGATCATCATATGGATGTATGCAAACACAGTCGACTGCGAATATCCTAACGGTCATCTCTGAACGTATATACCATACACTGGACAAGACCAGGTAAGCCAGAGGGCCCCATTGTGAGGGTTATTAGCTTTCTGTTGTTTGTTTGTTTGTTTTTTTTCAAAGTACCATGTGCTTAATGTGAACTTTTTAAATACTCTGTGTACGTCCGAACGCAAATTAATTTTATAGATGTGGTCAGAATAAAGTAAAGTACCGTATTAATGTAACTTTAAACAGTATGAGAGTATAATGTTGACCTGTATTTACGGGCTCATGCGTACCGGTGTGGGTGTTGGAAATAACTTTTCAACTTTTACCGTGTAATTAAAGACATGGGGTTTATCAATTATGTAGAGTTCGGAGTTGGTGCTCTCTGATGAAATGGGTTAGCAGTTAGATGAGGGTTTGATGTTTTTTTTCGGAAACTTATGCCGTGAGGGCTGAAGTATCTCGAACGTCGGCTCCGGATGTGGTGATGAAAGCAGTATCTTGTAGGTTGGCCATATAAAAAGGAACTTATAAAGGAAGAGGGTGCCAGAGGTTTTTTATTCCCTGTATATTTATGTAGTACGCATAAGTTAAACTAGTTTAAATACCGGTTATATATTGATGTATTGGTAAAAGTGTGTGCATATAATGAATGCCTGGGAATAACGTATAAGTACATCGTAAGGCAAATGGTCAAGTCGTTAGGAAGCAATGAGACTCTGGACTTACACTATGATGTGGGTGGCCTTCGGTGAAGTGAAGGTAACCGTGGGAAATGTCCGCAGCAAAACTGGGACGCTCGGCGCTTCGTAATTGATAGATGGCATGGGATGGCCATTGGCGCCGACATCGATCGTAAGACGTTACTTGCATTCCAGAAGAATGTAATATAAGGCCGACGTGGAATTCCCGCCAGGTGAATGGTTAGGATGATGATAATAAAAATGGCTGGTCCTATTTGGTTCCTGGAATTGTGAGAGTGGCGCCTGGTCTGACTTTACGGATGAGAGTGAAAATTAGACTAATAATTACTTGATATTTTTATATTTTAATAAACATATATTTCCAGAATTTTCTATGTAGGGCCTCGAGCTCATTTTTAGGGGTGGGGCTTGGGTAGTCTAAATATTTAATAGGTTCCTGTATACTTTAAAAAGATAATGTATGTTTTGAAATCAAAATGAAAAAGATACTCAGAGGATATTTTATGGCATAATTGTTTTGGTTTATATAAAGTAAGTGTTGCGTTTGTCACAATCACTTGTCTACTTGCGCTACACCTCTCTCAACCCTAACCCTAACCCTAAGCTCATGACAATAGAACAGATACTAAACTACCCTCATACGAAAAATGAGGAGGTAATGCCTAAAATGATGGTCTGATGATAACAGAACTGATATTAAACTAACACCCAAATAAAAAGCAGGATGTAACATACGAGATTACTCGCCCCTTAAAAGTCGATGTAATGCTTGAGAGGATAACTCCATGACAACAGAACATATACTACATTACGTATTCAAAATGAAAGATAATGCCTGGGAGTATAGTGTCATGTAAACAAAACATATACTACGTTAACATCCTTAATTACGAATTGAAAGATAGTACAATAGTACATTAATAATAGTAATAGGATAATTTCAGCTTCAGACAGACACCAAATCTCCATTAGTAATAGATTAACTGTAATTTTTAATTAACTCACGAAATGACAAGTCTAGGTGTCTGACACCTTGTGTATTCTGACCTTCTAGCTTTTATTTTAGAGGGCGTCGATCACTCTCGTGTTTGTCTTATTACCTTGACTGTTAAAAAAAACTATAAAAATAGTCCATTGTGAAACAGTGATTTCAGCCGACGCAATCTGCCTTTTAGGGCGCACCAATATGCATAAGAGAGATCAGGCCCTACGTAGAAACAAGTGAAGATCTAGAAACTAGTACATATTTCGACTGTCCAAGCATCGGCCAGCATGAGCGCCGAAGAGTCTGAGAATGGTTCTTAGGTTATCATTACAATTATCACCACACAATGAATTACATTTTCCATATGCCTAACAAGCCTTGTTAATCGCGAATACTAGGAGGATATCGGCGGGGGAAGCAAGCGTGTCGGTACTATGTGGGCGGGCACGTGAGCCACGGAGATGGATCGCCCTTGGGCTGTCACCCTTAATTATGGCGAGAGCCTCCTTTCTCCCGATAACTGTTTTA
>OY744529.1:100423860-100678860 GCA_963556195.1 Sepiola atlantica
GTTGACTGAAGCCAGTAGACATTTTAAATGTACGTGGTTCCATTGTAATCAGGAAATGGCGCGCTGCGAGTTTACGTGAGAAGCATGTAAATCAGTTAGACCTTATTTCGCCGTATCAAAAGAATGGTCACTCTTTTATTGATATGTATATGTGTATATCTATCTATATCTATCTATATCTATATATCTATATATATATATATATATATATATATATATATATATATATATATATATATATGTATACTTAGGCAGCAAGTCATTTTCGAGGCAAGCGTTGTTGAACGTCACAGAACTTTCTCGTTTGTAAATCTCCTTCGTTAGGTTCTCAAACCGTCGAGCTATCCTTCTGGTTTCTGGTGTAATCCGTAGCGCATTTCCCCGATTGTTCTTAATTCGAGCATTTTTTTTTCGAGCGCTTTCAACTTTTTTAGTCGTCTTCAGGCTTAAGAGAGTCGAAAACACTCGAAAAAAATGGCCGAATTTAGAACAATCGGGGAAATATTTTACAGACTGCCACCTGAAACCAGAAGGATAGCTCCACGATTTTAGAACCTCACGAAGAAGATTTACAAAGGAAAAAGTTCTGTGGCGTTCAACAACGCTTGCTTGGATATATATATATATATATATATATATATATATATATATATATATATATATATATATATATAAAGAGGTGTACTAAAAGCGAACTTTTAGGAAAGGTAAAACCCTATTGTGAAGAGTATACAGCTCAATATCCAGGATAGAGCAGGTAGAAATGAAGGAGAATGGAAAGGGATTAGAGAAAGCAAAAGCCAAATCAAAATTCAATTCAAAAGTTCAAAGCAAGGTATATTCCGCAAAAAGGCAATTTATTCAAGTTAAATTTTCCTTAAGCCAGGCTTTTCAAAGATCAAAATCTTATTGTTGTGGCTTCTTGGAATTTAACTTTGAAACCTCTCTCATTACTTCTCGTGCCTCTAACAACCTACCTATCTACATCTTATTCTCTCCGCTGGACTCTTCGACACCGGACTTTTTGGCAATCGGACATTTGCTTGCACCCTGGCACAGTTTTGCCCTGCGTTTCTTTCCCTACAATTTTTATTTTATTTTATTTTTTCAAATTTTAAATCTTGGCCATTGCCAACTTATCTATCCCAGCGACTTCCTCTGATGATAAGATTTTGATCTTTGAAAAGCCTGGCTTAAGGAAAATTTAACTTGAATAAATTGCCTTTTTACGGAATATACCTTGCTTTGAACTTTTGAATTGAATTTTGATTTGGCTTTTGCTTTCTCTAATTCCTTTCCATTCTCCTTCATTTATATATATATATATATATATATATATATATGTGTGGGTGTGTGTGTGTGTGTGTGTGTGTGTGAACTTACTGCCAGATAGTAATACGTGATTGACAAATAGAAAAGACTCTGATTTTTTAACTAAAAACCAGTATCGATGAAGAAAGGGTACTTTTGAGATAAGCAGTCGGTTTAATAAAGTTGGTAATAACGACCGTATTGTGCTTCGGTGTCTCCGGAAGTCTCGAGCTAAACACATAATTGCAATGTCTCGGGAAACAATGAAGCAACACGACCATATATGCTTTATAGAATGAATAATAATTTAGTATAAAAAAACATAATACTATGGTTGTCTGAAAAGTAACGGAACTCGTGTTATTAATAATTTATTTCAATTTTAAATAACACACTCCGTGGTTTTCCCTCGAGTATAATTCAATTGTTGATCCAACTCCGTCATAATGGCTCCCTTTATTGCCCAACGCACCTTCAAAATGGATTCTCTTGATGATGTCTTTGAGATTGAGGAAAATATTACAGGTGAATATAAAGGTTGTTCCCTTAATGTGATGTGTTTTGCATCCGTTATTCGGTGTTCATCGTAAATTTTCTCTAGCGCATTGCTGAACAAACTGTAAACACAACGATGCAGAAACTTAATATTAGAGTTATATACGGCAAGATATCAAGTGAGCTGATAACGTAATCTTCTTATATATTTAAGCCCAATAAGGCGCACAGCAATCCGAGTACCGTTATTTGTGAGACCGAGCTCGTACGTCTGAAACGGTCGTCAGTTCATCCGTTCTTACCAAGGCAAATTCAAGCTAATGAACAAAAAGATGTAGTCTAAGATGGCGTCGCGGTCAATATAGAGCTTAGTACATCTGCCTCTACTCTGCCTTTTGGCTTAGATCAAAGTGTAGTATCTGTTCCGATGGATACTGCACTTCATAGATCGGTATTGTCTTGGCCTTCGGGGCTTGATTTCCGCCGATCTATGGGTCTGATCTGTCCTGTGCAGTTCTAGGAGGTCCACCCTCCCAGGCTTTACCTCCCCTCTTTGGGGAGGAGTAAGTTAATTGCTTAGTGCCTGAGGCGCCCCTACCGGGGAATGCCGACGGGGCTGCCCAGGCAATTTTTAATGGCCAGAGTGCTCACCTTCTCGAGCGCTGGCTTTTCAAATCCCACTTTCCGACCTTGTGTCACATATTCCTATTGTGGGTAGGGGTTAAATAACGCCTTTTGGCTAAGATCAAAGTGTAGTATCTGTTCCGATGGATACTACACCCCATAAACTGGTATTGTCTTGGCCTTCGTGGCTTGATTTACGCCGGTCTATGGGTCTGTCCTGTGCAGTTCTAAGAGGTATACCCTCCCAGGCTTCGCCTCCACTCTTTGGGGAGGAGTAAGTTTATTGCTTACTGCCTGAGGCGCCCCTACCGGGGAATGCCGACGGGGCTGCCTAGGCAATTTTTAAACCCCACTTTCCCGACCCGACCTTGTGTCACATCTTACTTGTATGAGTAAGATAAAAACTGCCTAACTCCTGGAGATGAGTAAATCAATACTCTGAGTAATATTAATGATTTAGCAAGAAGCTGCGGGTGTTGTTCTTGTTCTTGTTCTTCCTGTTAAGCAAGTTGACGAATATCGTAACACGGGATTGTCTGGTCCGTATGAAGTCCGTCTCCTTTGTTGCAGCTATTTGTTAACCGGTAGGATTACAGGTTTTACCCCCGATATCGGGAGCAGCAAGGTCAAACAGCTGCATGCGAAGTTGAGGAAGGTTTGACCTAAAACACAGAAAGGAAGTGCACGGACGCAACATTGCCACTTTCACTCCATTGATTTCCCGTTTTGCTTGTCACACGCAAAAGCAGGGATTACCACATGATGACAGATTCTGATGCCGACCACCCTTGGATTTTTACTAGGCCACTGTTAGCCGGATAGCCCTGGCACTACCACGTTGCCACCACTCCTACCACGGTAAGTAAAAGTTGGAGTTTAGATGGTGCTCGATTTTTTATGTCAGTCTTCTGAATTTTGAGAAGGTTTCGATTTGGAAAAAATGTAAAATGGCACCTGAGATGAGAATTTTCTGAGTTCTTTTTCTTCTTTCGAGCGCCATAAAGAGAAGTTCGTAAAATTCCGTCAAGTATATCCGTGACATGAAATTTGACGAACAATATTTTAATCACAGAAGTACATTAACACCCAATTCTTTTCTAATAAACACCCAATTATGTTCTTATAAACATTTAACACTCAATTCTTTTCTACTAAACACCCAATTATTTTCTAATAAACAATTAACATCCACTTCTTTTCTACTTAACACCGATTTTTTTAAATAAACAATTGACACCCAATTCTTTTCTAATTAACACCCAATTATTGTCTAATTAACAATTGACACCCAATTCTTTTCTAATTAACACCTAATTATTGTCTAATTAACAATTGACACACACTTTTTTTCTAATTAATACCCAATTATTGTCTAATTAACAATTGACACACACTTTTTTTCTAATTAATACCCAATTATTGTCTAATTAGCAATTGACACCCAATTCTTTTCTAATTAACACCTAATTATTGTCTAATTAACAATTGACACCCAATTCTTTTCTAATTAACACCCAATTATTGTCTAATTAACAATTGACACACACTTTTTTCTAATTAATACCCAATTATTGTCTAATTAACAATTGATACCCAATTCTTTTCTAATTAACACCCAATTATTGTCTAATTAACAATTGACACCCAATTCTTTTCTAATAATTATATAACAGAAAATAATTTAACTCTAATTTTTCATATATGAATTTAAATTAATATTAAAAAACGAAAAAATGAATATTCTAACATTTAATTGTGAAGATCGAAGACAGAAATGTCAGGTGCACAAGTCTGGCGTCGTGAGTAACATTTAAATATGTATGCCATTGTTAATGTAGATTTTTGTGAAAATTAGATACTGGCCATTAAGAAAATAAACAATTTACAAAAAGTATGGTGCAACTTCGGAAAAGCCTCAATACAGAAAACAGATAATAAATACATACCTGTATTATGTATGTGACTGGGACGGAACAAAGATATCGTACACAAAAAAAAAAAACGTAAATTGATAAAGTAGTTTTTGTTATCACAGAAAATCCCATTTTTTCATTTTTTTCCACACTCGCTTGTCAAGACGCCATCTTTGCAAACAAAGGTCAAATTTTGTAGATTTGGCCTTTTTTAAGTAATTTAAGTCCATAGCAGCATTTGGGGGTGAGCTTTTATTTAAAATAAAATTAGTTTATAAGAATGTTACTTTGAAAGTAAATTACAATCTTCGAGGCATGACTGTTTATTTCTCAACTTTTTCGGTTAATCATTATTATTACAAATTAAATCATGTTATTACAATGTTCCTTTGAAAGTAAATTACAATCTTTGAGGCATGACTTTTATTTAAATTATTTTATTACAATATTCTTTTTGAAGTTTTCATGTTATTTTAATAAAATATTTCATATTTTTGTTTATATCGTTATGTCTTCATTGTCATTTAGGCAAAACTGTATTTAAAAGGCCAACTCCACAAAATTGGCTTTTGTGATAGCGATTTGGCTTTTTTTATAACGCTAGGTTGAATAACGTCCCTTGTTTTTCAAGATGGCTAGTTGACCAGGGAGCATAGAAAAATGACTTAATTTAATTATTTGTGATAAACAAACTACTTGATCAATTTACGTAAGTTTTGGTGTACGATGTCTTTGTTCTGTCACGATGATACTAGTGTGTCTTTATTTCTATATATGATCGGTTTTTCGTATTGAGGTTTTTCGGAAGTTGCCACAAAAGTATATATTGTGTAGGTGTATGTGTGTATGGATGCTTTCTGAAATAATAAGGGGGTCTTCTAGTGAGATAACACACAAACCGAACAGGTTATTTAATGGTTAACGAACAAATACACACATATTTTGCGAGGTGAAGTATCCATCTATGTCGGCTTTTTCAAATGTTATTGAATCTCATAGCAAAGTTTAGAAGGAAATTGCATCTATTAAATATATTTCATCTATCTTTTATCAAAAAAATATATATATACAGGTTTGTGATAATGATCGATATCGTCTAGGAAATAAATGCAACCAATTGTCTAGTGTGAGATTCGAACCTACGATCGCAGTAAATACTGGAACTAAAGACAAACGCTTTATTCGCAAGATCACCGATCAAACGAAAAAAAGTTGTCTTTTAAACCTCTCTAAATGAATTCGATGTAGAGAATTGTTATCTGTCTGCATATACGTAAAACAATTCGATTGTCTGAAAATAATAAACATAACAGAATATAAATCTAAAATTTAAAAAAATCCTTACTAAAGTCTAAAATATATCAAGGGGCATGCATCAAATATTTTTATACATTTTTTGATAAGAAAAATAGCATAAATACTTTTTTTTAAACTATGATGATTTGTATTGAACAGAAGTCGAAAACCTTCAAAATGTCGGAACATTTGTTGTTTAATGTTATTTTTACGTACTTTTTTATTTTGAATGATGAGTTTAAAATATGTTCAGGAACTTCTGATATCGATGAGAACTTTTGATAGAAAGGTGCTGATTCTAAACGTCTGGCTCTTAGATTAACGATTTAACAGTAATGCTGAGACACACATAGACACACATTTGCTTTTTATATAGATAGATATAGGCTCAAAGCTGTCGTTAACAGATTGATAACTCTTTCAAACTCTCTCTCTTTCTCTATTTCATTCGATTGCCATATATTTCTCTCCCACCTCTCTCTCTCTCTCTCTCTCTCTCTCTCTCTCTATCTCTCTCTCTCTTTTAATCAATAAATAATTCTTTAGTCCGCTACTTCGTCGATCTCCCGACTTTCCTACCAAGGGCGGTACTCTATAATTACATATTTTTTAATATCATCTTTATATCTTTTCAAATTATGACTTTTGGTCATTTTCCTTTGTCAACTAATCTCTTTGCCCTCGTCTGACGAAAATATATCATTTTCTGAAAAGCCATGGCTTAAAGAAAATATAATAAAATTTAAAAAGAGATTGTAGTTTGCTTGAAGCATTGCTGGTAAATATAAGTGCAGATTAGTCGTCCGAGGCTGTAGCAATGCGATGTAGTTGCCGGAAGATGGAAAAAGTGAACAGAAATAAAACGATGAGAGAAAACGAAACTCAAAACGATTTATTAATAATTTCACGAAAAACTGATTAAATACCAGAATAGTAAATACTGTCTGGTAAATAAAAAGGTAGGAAAAAGGTAATCTTAAATTTTTGAAAGAAAAACTTTCATTTTCAAAAGACAACAATAGAAGACCGAGAGGGTAAAAAAAAACGGGAAAAACCGGTGTCAAACCATTGAAACACCGCAGCAGACAATTGGGAGTAGGAACGCAGAAAATGTCAAAATTTAATTAAATAATTATTCATCTAAAGTTAACATATTATTAAAATTTGTTTATTTATATACTAATTATTATAATTTTATTATATTTTATTTTATATGATTTATTAATTTTTTTTCCTTTCTCTTTTTTCTTTATTCAATTCTAAATTTAAATTTACGTGTGGGCCGTTATTATTATAATGTGCAAACAAAGGGAGATAACTTAGGAAAAAATATGTTTAGAAATAAGATTTGAAATTTGAAAAGGAATTTAGATCAATTGTGGAATGGATCAATGTCAAAGAAGGTAGGAAGGAACCGTTGGAACGGGGGAAGGGGGGATAAGAAAAAACGTTGGAGAAGGAGGGATAAAAATACATACACATATACATATATAAAGTGTAAATATCTAAATACATATTTATTTTTTATGTTAATTTAAGAGTATTCCAAGGGTATAATACTCCTAGAACTAAATTTATATACATTTATTCTATTTATTGATTTACTGATTTTTTTTTTTTTAGATTTTTTAAAAATTTTCCTTTGTTATTATTATTTTTATTTATTATTATTATTATTATTATTATTTTTTGTTTGATTTTTAATTTTTTTTTTAAATTTATTTGATTTTAAACCTCTTGTTTTGAACAACTGATGACGTAATATATATTGTGTTTTATACTTTTTTATTCTCAATCTTTACCTTTATCTATCTATCTATCTATCTATCTATCTATCTATCTATCTATCTATCTATCTCTTTTTATCTCTCTCTCTCGCTCTCTCTCTCTCTCTCTCTCTCAATCAATCAATAATCCTTTACTCCGCTACTTGGGCGTGTTCCCGACTTTCATACCAACGGCAATACTCTATAATTACTTCTGTCATTATGTCTATCATTGCGTCTGTATGACGTCACAATTTAATTCTTTTACTATTACGTTTATTTACCTCCCCAGCAAGAGGGTAGACACAAGGTCAAAGTATTTTTTATTTACCTTCTTTCCAGGTGGATAGACACAAGGTCAGGTGTGGAAAACCAGCGCACAAAGATTAGCGCGCTCTGGCCTACAAAAAATGCCTGAGCAGCCTCGTAGGCATTCCCTGATAGGAATAAACTAACCCCTTCTCAAAGAGAAGGTACAGCCTGGGAGGGTGAACCATCCAGAGTTATTTTATATGTATGGCTTGTGCGGGAGTTCACGTATAATCGGGATATACCCGTGGTCACGGTTGAAGGATGTGTAGGCGAGGAAATCACCTGGAGTTGGAAAATATGTGGGCGAGCAAATCGGCTGCGGTTGAAAAGTGTGTAGGTAGAAATAATCAG
Organism: Sepiola atlantica; assembly: GCA_963556195.1. NCBI lineage: Eukaryota > Metazoa > Mollusca > Cephalopoda > Sepiida > Sepiolidae > Sepiola > Sepiola atlantica. The sequence continues at coordinate 100,431,929 of OY744529.1, forward strand.
AATAGAAATATACGTTTCACATGGCCTGGCAATATGAGGCGGAAGTCACTTAGTAAAAAGCAGTTAGCGGCGGAGATACAGCGAGGGTTTGTCAATACACGCGTAGGATCGACTCGTTGCAAACGCATCACTTTCCAGCTTCTACATCGCGTTTGTCACCATGCATATTATTCCCGCCTTTCACTACTTTGCAGTAAACACAATTAGAGAACACACACACACACACGCACACACACACACACACACATATATATATATATATATATATATATATATATATATATATATATATATATATATATATATATATATATATACATAATATTAATATAAAATTAAAGATAAGCGATGTATCCTTCAATTAATAATCTATGGTGATAATATAAAGCATTCAATTAAATCGAGCAATAAATTCAAAATATGAAAGATAAGAATAAAAAATTGTATAGCTACAATATTTATTAAGACATCAGAAGTTCAAAGCAAGGAGATTCATTATCCTTAACCGATGGATTTTCAAAGACAAACACTTTTCATCAGAGCATCCTCTGATATACAGTTACCGGTAATATTTACAGTTACATTACCGAGTTTTATCCTCTGATGAAAAGAGTTTGTCTTCGAAAATCCATAGATTAAGGATAATGAAACTCCTTTCTTTGAACTTCTGATGTCTTAATAAAATATTGTAGCGATACAATGTTTTATTCTCATCTTTCATCCTTTGTATATATATATATATATATATATATATATATATATATATATATATATATATATATATATATATATATATATGAAAACGAGTCTGTAAAGTTGAAATGTACATGAGAGCGTGATGGCGTTCTACACATACGAGAGATTTAAAGTTTGACTGTTTAAACCGTTAAGAAATTGATGACGTTAATATATATATATATATATATATATATATATATATATATATATCATTAATATAATAAATATCAGCTTCCCTCAGACATGCTTAAATATACCTTAGTTTTGTGATTGTGATGTTTGGGAAAAAACTATTTGAATCTTTGTATTTAGCCGTAATTTATAATTTTTAATAAGTAACCCATCTCTCTTAGGTATCTAGGCATTTCTCTCATCCCGAGACTCTATGCTGATTGAACCACGCTCTAATATTTCTTACTGCATTGGTAAATATATTTCTCCAGTGTCGCCACTTAATTTACATACGTCTTTCTATACACATAACAAACATATATGGAAATTAGATGGCAAAGAAAATTTCTATCATATTTGTATATTAACAGCTTCCGCTTAATCCCCCCCCCCCCCCCGAAAAAAATGAAATTCTGCTTCTTTAGGCGATTACGTCTGAAGAGTGAACACTGTGGAAAACGGAAAGACGAAAAAAAATAATTTAGAATTTCGAGTGGGCGATCAGTTTCATATATATTTAGCGTAAAATGATCCTCCATCCCTGGGCGATTCTAACTTTTTAGGGGAATCAATCAATTTTTTAACCACTAATGTTAAGTCCGAGTGGCAAGATCACGAAACCACATGTAAAGTAGACACATCCCCTCTAAAAAAAACGCTACGCTACGGATTTAGCTCCCATAGTAACAACAACAAAAAATAGTTTAGTTAACTGCCATAAAATGCTAGAATGGTCCGAAAATAAGGGGATCATTTTAAATTAAATTTATTAAAGTTATTAGATTTGATTGCCTATATATTACACTCATCTTCCATCACTGCAATCGGTCAATAAATATGTAAGGTATTGGATTTAATTGTCTATATATTACACCTATCATTAATTACTGCAATCGGTCACCAAATATGTAAGGTATTGGATTTAATTGTCTATATATTACACACATCTTCAATTACTGCAATCGGTCACCAAATATGTAATTTATTGGATTTAATTGCCTATATATTTCACACATCTTCCATCACTGCTATCTGTCACTAAATATGTAATTTATTGGATTTAATTGCATATATAAACCACGCATCCAACGTTCCTCCCCTCTGATGCGTCTCTAAATTACACCCAAGTGCTCTAAATTACACTCATCAGCTAAATTACGCCCATCAGCTAAATTACGCTCATCAGCTTAATTACACCCATCAGCTAAATTACGCCCATCAGCTCTAAATTAGACTCATCAAGCTCTGTGATAGGTAAGTATTAATATTGTTTCTTAAAAACATTCGCACTCATCTTAAACGAGTCCCCACAATCAAGTGAGTTTACATTAGAACCATTGGATGTTATTGCCTATATATTACACCCATCTTCCTTCACTACAATCGGTCACCAAATATGTAAGTTATTGGATTTTATTTCCTATAGATTACTCCCATCTTCCATCACTGCAATCGGTCACCAAATATGTAAGTTATGTGATTTTATTGCCTATAGATTACCCCCATCTTCCATCACAACAATCGGTCACCAAATATGTAAGTTATTGGATTTTATTGCCTATAGATTACTCCCACTTTCCATCACTACAATCGGTCACCAAATATGTAAGTTATTGGATTTTATTGCCTATAGAGTACCCCCATCTTCCATCACTGTCATCGGTCACCAAATATGTAAGTTATTGGATTTAATAGTTTATAGATTAAACCCATCTTCCATCACTCCAATCGGTCACCAAATGTGTAAGTTATTGGGATTAATTGTCTATAGATTACACCCATCTTCCATCACTGCAATCGGTCACGAAATATGTAAGTTATTGGATTTAATGGTTTATTAATTACACCCATCTCTCATCACTCCAATCGGTTACCAAATGTGTAAGTTATTGGATTCAATTGCCTATATAAACCACGCATCTAACTTTCCTCTCTTCTGATGCATCATTAAATTTCAACATCTTTCTACCGATAGTCTGGCTTCTCATTCACAGCAGTTACTTTGTATATGACCCGATTTAGGCATCATCTTTTCCCAGCAAATTTAACCACAACGAGAAAAAGATAGATATAATAAGGAAAGACACATACACGGAGAAAAGTAAGAGACAGTAAATGCAAGAAAGACAAATGTGAAAGACGGAAATAATGAAACGAATACAGAGTGAAGGGGGAAGAAAGAGAAAAAGTAACAGAAGGATGTACTAAAGTTTAAAAGAGAGTAAGAAAGAAAGACAAGTGTGAAAGACAGAAATGATGAAACGAATACAGAGTGAAGGGGGAATAAAGAGAAAACGTAACAGAAGGATGTACTAAAGTTTAAAAGAGAGTAAGAAAGAAAGACAGGAAGAAAATAGAAAGTTATGACGAATACAAGAGTGTTGATTTCTGCTTGCAAGTGTTTCGAGAATAGTTCAACAGGAGATATAATGAAATCGCCTCGCTTGGATGCTTGAATAAGGCTGGAGGTTCCAAATAAATTATTGCACTGGTGTTTATGTGATTCCGGATTTTCTTTCTGAAATTTATTTCATTCTATCAAACATTATATATATATATATATATATATATATATATATATATATATATATATATATATATATATATATCTATATATATATATATATATATATATATATATATATATATATATATATGTTATGGTGACTTACCTATGTACAACATGGACTCTTCCTCTTTGCTCAATAAATGCCAACGGCAATTAACTCTCGCCGGAATCCAGTAAGATCGAGTAGAGAACGTTGGCCTCTTACTTTCATGTCTTCTATTATATTGCGATTTTCCTGTTATTGTTATTATTATTGTCATTATAGTTATTATTGTTATTGTTGTTGTTATTCAGTTTGAACGTGCAACTTTTTTTTTCTGTGCTGGTTTTTCTCTCTTTTTTTCCGTTTTTCAACGGATTTCCACTTCGGCCATGGCAGCTAGCCCTGTGCCAAGAGAAAAAACAATAACAATGGGGTCGACACTTTCCCCCCAACCTGGAACGTCGGGCTGGACAAAACCCCTGGCGGTGAACATTAATCTGGAGAAATTTCAAGCTAAAATGGAGACCTATAAAACTAAAGTTACGAAGACAGGACTAATTATCGACTTCCCAAAACTTCAGAAAATACAAAAGTAAACTTTAACGATGTTCGTCATGGACAGGAAAATTTAAAAAGCTGTAAGATCCTCTGTAGAAATTATAACTTAGCTTTTAGCTTCGGTCGGTCAGAGACCGGTAAAATAATCAAGCTACGCGGACATAACAACTGGTCTGCACTTTTTCATTAGAGGAGGAGTGCATGACACTCGCGGAAAAAGAAATTATTACACCGGAGTATGTACTACGAATTGAACACTTTGGAAGACGGAGGACTACGATATCTGTGTTTAATGTCCCCTTCTATATTGAATCCGCTCACATCGGAGCTTTTTTTACAAAATATGGAGAGCTAATGTCAGTCTCCTCCGATCAGTACCTCTCCATATGGAACTTTGATATTCTTATCGACCAGGAGACATTTAATGTGATACCGTATTATCTTGAAATTGAGGACGACACACTGCCGGTTATTGTCGCAGGAAGAAGACCGGCCTGTTGGAGATGTAATGCAATAGGGCATCTCACGTTCGACTGCCCAGAACGAAAAAAAACCAGTCAACAACCACAACAATCATGTTGGGGCACATCCTGGCCCTAAAAGTGGACATCCGCTGATAGAGTTCCCCCCAAAAAAAGACAAACCAGACATTGAAAAAGATTTTGCAGAATTCGACGACGAATACGAAAAGTGGGGAAGGATGGACTATTGTAACGGGACAGAAAACACCCGGAAGACTCGCCCTGGAGCAATTAAGGACGGAGGCGGAGGAAGAAATTAAAATATCAAAGGATCCAGGGAAATACTCATACGTCAACGCAGTCAACCATAATAAATAAAACTACTAGAAGAAGCAAAACTCAGCCTTAACTCCCCACCCAAAACTCAAGACCCTATATATATACCTCCAACAACACCTATTTCCCCTCCCACCAAAAAGACCTAACACATAAGATGCCGCCCCAAGTCACCACTATAAAAGAAAGGGAATACAAACTGATACCTCTCAGTCCTGCTCCCAAAAAGCAAGGATCAGCACCCCAAGACCCTCCCCGTTCGTCTCCCCACAACAGACTCCGAGACACACACACCCTTCTTCCCCTAAGAAATCACAAATGCTCCCTCCCCTTCCCCGTTTCTCAAGCACGCTCTAAGGCCCACTCCCCCACTCCCCGTTGAAAACCGATATATCTGCCCCCTCCGCCGCCCCACACTTGTGAAATTGTTACTGTCCCCGTCAAAGAAAAGGGGAGGAAAAGACAGCCCTTCTACCCTGGTGAAGATATATGTAAGATTTAAACAGATGTTATCACCAGAGCGAAAGGTCACCACTTCACCGACCTCAAAAAGCGACTCGCATTCACAGAAGTTAAAGGAAAATCAATCGAAAAACCCTATAATTTTCCAAATGCCACCCGTTTATTAACCGTTATATGACCTCGAGAGGAAGGAAAATCGGGTTGGAGGATGATAGAGGAAGCGAACATTACGTTTGATATTTAACCGCAACTGGCGATTCATAAAACCCCAACTTTAAGAGAATTACGTAAATCATGTCATGGGAGGGTCCCCATTCTTTTACACCCATCCCTGTACAGAGCTGTAAAATTAATCTTCCCCTTTGATCTCGGTGGTGTGTCCCAGGATGGCCTCATCAATACTGCGATGGGCACTTATCCCATGGGAAAAACCGCCGGTATCTTGACCCCATCAAAGTTCGTTGGAGAATCTCAACCTTAAAACACTACAATGGCACTCTTTCTAGCTAGCGTGAATGTCCGAGGTTTGAGGGCCGATTCTCGGAAATTACGATTATGCCTGGACCTTCAAAGCTTTGGAGTGGATGTATGTTTTGTTCAGGAAACTCACTTAATTCAAGGTGATTATTTAAGTGCGCTATCTAGGGATTTTGATGTCTATTCAGCGTACTTCAATTCTAACTCGAGGGGGGTTTCCTGGCTAGTGAAGCGAACTATAGATGAGTCGTGCGACCCTTGTTTCATGGATTCGGAAGGAAGGCTTTGCGTTCAGGATTTTACCATAAAAGACAAAGCGTTTCAATTGATTGGGGTTTATGCGCCCAACCTCTGGGCTGAGCGTGTTCCCTTTTTTCGGCGAATCGAGCAGTTCATGAACACACTTCGTTTAGTTACCTTAGCGGGAGACTGGAACGCGGTCCTGGATCCCGATTTAGATCGCGCAGGGAATCCTTCTAGGGGTACTAACAGAGATCACGATGCAAAAACATTTCGGGACTTTGTCGATGAGTTTGATCTTATCGATAAATTCCGAAATGAAAAGCCTCGTGATATAGTGTGGACTTGGACAGCTAGACGCGGCTCCGGTGCTGTACAGCTTTCGAGTTATATTGACCGGTTCTTAATTAGAAGAGTCGACTTAGAATTATTAGAATGTCCAAGTTTTCATAATATAATTTACTCGGATCATAGACTTGTTCGTGTCCATGTAAACTTAGATAGCCGTAAACCTAGATTAGCTGGGTACTGGAAACTCAACACTTCGTTGTTCGATGTGCAGATCCTTCGGGAACAGCTACTACTAACATATCAGCGGGTAATGACGGGGGCTATAATTGGGAATAAGTTGTGGCTGAAATCTAAGAAAACCATTAGGTCTTTTTCTGCTGACTTTACTCGACGACTCAACCTAGAATCCCCTTGGTAAAGTACTCAGGTAAAGTACTCAGCAAAAGCGACACTAGAATCTAGATTAGATCGGGCGGTGGTGGTGGGGGATAGTACTAATGTTACTATAATTAAGGCGAAGCTCGCCTCCATGACTAGCAAGGATCACGAAGCTTCTTTAATTAGAGCTAGGTTAAAGAGAATGCCTCAAGAGGCGGCAAACATGGCCGCTGAATTGCGTTCAGAGGAGCGTCGACGCGCTACCGATCGATATATCGCACGTGTCACATTGCCGGACGGCTGTACCGTGACCACAAACGATGGTTTTTTGGAGGCGTTTCGTAATCACTTTCAGGATCTGTTCACCAGGGAGCCCGGTTTGTCTTTAACACATTTCGACCCCTATTTAGCTGACTATTCTCGCCTCGAGGCGACCGAAGCGGCTACGGGCGAAGGTTGCACAACGTTGCATGAAGTCATGGAAGCCCTAAAGAAGGTCGGCCTAAATAGATCTCCTGGGATCGATGGTTTGCCCATCGAACTGTATTTGAGGTTGTCGCACATTTTTGTACCCTTGCTGACAGTTTTATTTAACGCTTGGTTTAGGAACGGGTCAATACCTGAGTACTTTACCAAGGGGATCGTGAAATTGTTACGCAAGAGCAAAGATGATGGGGATGAGATAAATAATTTTCGGCCCTTAACTATGCTAAACACAGAGTTAAAGATTTTGGCCAAGATTTTAGCAAATCGCCTGCAGGCTGTTTTGGCTGGTCTGATTAGCCCCGAACAGACTTGTTCTGTGAAAGGTAGGACCATTCAGGATAATTTGCACGCGATACGCTTAATCGTTGAGAAAGTCGACACGGAAGCCGCGCTAATCAATTTAGATCAGTCCAAAGCATTCGATAGGGTGGACCATCGCTACTTGGAGGCTGTTTTGTCATCGGCCGGTTTTGGCCCGCAGTTTCGCTCCTGGATTCTGTGAGAGGAGCTAGACTGGAGTGGTATCTGAACGTGTCTTAGGCAAAGGATTTTTGGTTTCTCCAACAAACGTTTATATTGTCCTGTCTTGTCCCGTTTAAGGCTAGATAAGTTGACCCATTTTTGACTATCATTTTTGTTCATAACTTAGCTAGTGAATGAATGATTTCATTAGGGTCCCATTTTACTTTTGCCCTAGCCCCCCCCGTGTTTTTTCCCCCAATTTAAGTTTTTAATTCCCCAACCCGTTCTCGATTAGGTGACAGATAGCCTGATTTGCCAGAGATGCAGGTCCCCTTTTGAGAATTTCGAAAGTGGTTGTGAAAATAAAGCGCATATCTGCCACAACTTAGAAATGAGGGATACTTATACTAACACTAGGATTGTTTTTCATTGTACATAAATTAATTTTCTTTTTGTATATAAAATTTTTATTACCCAAATCCCCCATCTCATATTGTGTAATTATGGGTTTTAAGTAGGATAGTCATGGTATAAATTCTTTTGGTGTATGGTGCATGATTGTAGTGTGAATATGGTATTTTGGTGAATGATGGTCACGAATGAAACTAGCCAAGTTAGACAAGTCAGATTAAGTTAGTGAAGACCGATCTTGTCCCAACCCCCCTTTTGGCCTTACGCCGCATTTCTGTATTTTTTATGCAGAATAAATATTGAATCCAGTAAGATAGTCGAACTCTACTTACCAGGCGCATATTTCTTCCCTCTGTACTCTATTTTCTTAATACACTTGTTTCTACTTTATATCGTATTCGTGTCTTCATTTCGGTCCTTTAACAGGGCCACAACAACTTGGCGACGAAGGATTCGAAGATCTACTCTCTCTCCATTTTCTAACCACCAGAAAACAACTGCCAATCTGGAATTACGTCAAATTTTTATTACGTACTCATCTTTGAACAAACGAAAAAATTTTCGAATGAAAAAAAAAATCCAGCGTAAGACAAACACTGGCAAATGCACGAGGAAATTAAAGACGAACGTGGAGAAAGCAACACAAGCACCAAAGTTTTAAAACAAGTTTATCCGGCGGACAAGAAAAAGAAATCTCGAAAATCGGATTTTTTGGGGCAAGTAAATTCACGTGATTTTTTTTTGTTCGTCGTCTCTTACGAAAAAATATCAACTAAGTTATTTTCTCTAGAAGGACACTCGTGAGTCATTATTTTATTCCGGTACTGAGTTAAGATTTTTAACAAAAGAATATAATACAATTCTTTTTCTCTCCCCAAAGAGAAAAAAGAAAAATACTACCGCCGAAATTAAAAAAAATTTTTTTTTTGTCAAGCAAAAAAAAAAAAAAGAGGGTTGACTTTTTTTCTGGTTGAAGAACTAATTACGTTAGCAGCTTAATATAAAAGAAAACAAGCTGTATTGTATAAAGACACAACAGTAACCATGGAAAATGTCAAAACTATGTTAGAACTCGTTAAATTCCAAACCGAACAACAGGCTCAAATGGAAGCTAGGTTTCAAGAAACACTGTTTGTCCAACAACAAAAAGCCGACGAATTACGACGAAAATCTGATGAAAAACAGCAAAAGTTTGAACAACTATTGCTACAAACAATATCGAATAGGGGTCAAAATACGCATTTTCCCAAAATACTGTTTGGAGTACAATTGACAATTTTTCTTATTCTCCAGACAACGATAGAACATTCGCTTCATATTTTAGAAGGTATGAAGATCTATACAACATAGATTGCGAAAATTGGGCAGACGCTAAAAAAGTTCGATTACTCTTTCGTAAATTAGGGACCACCGAACATACAAAGTTCGTTGACTACATATTACCCCGCAAGACCAGCGATTTAACTTTCTCGGAAGCGGTTAAGTTATTGACGGAGTTGTTTAGCCCCAAAATTTCTCTTTTTCACAAAAGATGGAAGTGCATAAATTTAACGAGAAAAGATTGCGAGGATTACACGACTTTCGCATGAGTAGTGAATAAACACTGTGACGATTTCAAGCTTGCCGAACTAAGCGCAGATGATTTCAAATGTTTAATATTTGTGTAAGGATTGACGCCGAAGTATGACGCAGAGTTCTGAATAAGCTAGAAAATGAGCCGAATATAACCTTACAAAATGTCGCAGAGGACTGCGAGAGATGTGTAAGCGTGAAGCAAGACTCGAAAGACATAGAAGAATCGGGCATAGCACACATAAGAAAGGGACGACAAAAATCATATCCTAACTTTCCTTCAAAATCAAGTCAATCCAAAATAAGTGACTATTCTCACTTTTCGCCAAAAATAAATTTCCCCAGGAAAAAACAAAACAAATTATCATTTAGCCCCTGTTCGCGCTGTGGTGCTATTCATCGGTATATGGATTGCCCCTACCGGGTTAAAACTTTTTAAATTTGTAACAAAATCGGACACAATAGCTCACATTGTAGAGCAAATAAAGGATGTAAAAGCTGGATAAAAATCGCAAGGCCAGACGAACAGGATAGCATAAACGCAAGGAAGTACGTTCAAGTACAAATCCTTAACGACAGAATAAAGTTACAATTAGACTCCGGGTCTGATTTAACTATCATCAACCTACAGACATGAAAAAGATTGGATAACCAACCATGTTTAAATCAAACAAAGTAGCTAGGTCGGTGACTGGGGAAAAATAAAATTCGAAGGTGAGATTATAACTAACGTTAAGTTTAACGGAAAAACCAAAAAATTAAAAATGTTCGTGTTAAGAAACACTTGCAATTTATTTGGGACAGAGTGGATGAGCCAATTTAATCTATGGGATTTACCCATTAACGCTTTTTGCCAAAAAATAGAAAGCCTGACAACCGAAGCAGATACATTTAAAGAAGATATGAAAAAAAACCTTCCCAGAAGTGTTTTCAAATGGACTGGGTCGATGTAAATAGATGGCGGTTAAATTTTAATTAAAGGAAAATATCTAACCCGTATTTCAAAAGAAAATAAATGAAAAACTAGACAGACTAGTTAAGATCGGCATTCTTTCTAAAATTTAATATAGCCAATGGGCTGTTCCGACTGTCTATGTTAAAAAGAATACTAAACAGATTCGCGTCTGTGCCGATTTTTCGACTGGATTGAATGCATCACTAAAGGATTACCATTATCCTCTTCCGTGCCCAGACGAAATATTTACTAAATTAAATGGAGGAAGATTTTTCTCAAAAATAGAATAAAGTGACGCATTACAGATACCCGTGGAAGAAGAAAGCTCAAAACTACTATGTATTAACACCCATCGCGGGTTATACAAATTCGAGAGACTCGCTTTCGGTGTCAAGGTCGCACCAGCTATATTCCAGCAGGTAATGGATACTATGTTAAACCGACTAGAATTCGCGATATCATACCTAGACGACATTCTAATGACTACAAAGTTGTCTCGCGAATCCAAGAGTACGGTTTCAAACTCAAAGAAGCCAAATGTGATTTTTTTATGAAGAAAATCAAATATCTGGGCCACATTATTGACCAAGATGGCAGAAGACCAGACCCAGAATGGGCTACTGCAATTCAGGACATGCCAGCTCCTGATAATATCGCATCTTTACAAAATTTTCTCGGACTGGCTAACTACTACTAAGTATTCATACCCAATATGCATAAACTCCCTGCTCCAATGAATAAACTTCTGAAAAAAGACAAAGAGTGGGAATGGACAGCTGAATGCCAGGAGGCATTCGAGAAAACGAAAAAAGTCCTACCATCCTATCTTTTGCTAACTCACTATAATCCAGATATAGAGATTATTGTCGCTAGCGACGCAAGCTCATATGGCATCGGGGCATGCCTTTTACACAAAATGACAGACGGGACTCACACACCAATTGCTCACGCATCGAGGACACTGCTACTAGCAGAAAAGAACTACTCCCAAATAGAAAAGGAGTCTTTAAGGATCATATTCGCAGTCTCGAAATTCCACCGTTACATACACGGTAGATTTTTCACTTTACAAACGGATCATAAAACTTTACTCACAATTTTTGGGTCAAAAAAGGTCTGCCCGTACACACAGCTAACAGACTGCAGAGGTGGGGAACAATCCTCTTAAATTATAATTTTAAGATGGAATATCTCCCCTCGAAAAAAATCTGTCACGCTGACGGATTGTCAAGACTCATCAAAAAACGTAGTGACCCCCTGGAAAACACTGTGATTGCCTCCCTGTGAACAGGAGAAATTAACTCGACATTACGGAACACAGTAAGGGAACTCCCTGTGTCACTGCATGAAATAAAAATGGAAGCCCTCGGTGACGAGTTTATTAAGATGACAAAAACTAAATTAACTGTAAAGGACTAAAAAACTTCAGACATTTTTTCCCTATGCGATGAGGTACTCTTGTATAGTGAGAGAGTCGTCATTCCCAAAACTCTTCATAAGAGAATTCTGAAGGGTTTCCATGTTGGCCACCCAGGGACTACAAGAATGAAGAGCTTGATGAGGAGCTGCGTGTACTGGCCTAACATGGACCAGCATACCATCCGAGATAAAATGGCCAAGTAGAGCGTTTTGTCGATACACTGAAAAGAGCTATGAAGAAGGCTAGAGGCACTCCTACGGAAAAAGCCCTACAACAGTTCCTTCACGTGTACAGGATCACGCCAAACACGAATACACCATCTTCATTATCCCCTGCTGAGGTAATGTTTGCGCGCAAGATAAGATCCGTTTTTGACAAACTGCTGCCAAAACAGACAAAACCGGGACGAACAAATGAGTACCAAGAAAACGTTACGTCCCAGGCGAAAAAATATGTTTTTAAATTTTTAAAAATAATAAATCGTTCTGGGAACTGGGGACAATTGAGAAGCGGATTGGAAATATGGTATACATAATTCAAGACCCTAAGTTCTTTCATAAGAGACATTTAAATCAATTAAGAAAACGACTATCGGACGACACCGACAGCGCTCCCCAGGAAGAAGAAGAAATTATAGACACCATATATGACACCTTTGACATTGAGATCCCACAGGGAGCTCCGGAACCAAGACAATCAAAAAGGAAGCGAAGACTAACGGATCTGATCGTAATAGACCCGAAAAGGAAACGCTATTAATTCTCCTGCGGAAGTAATACTTGTGAGGGGGTGTTATGGTGACTTACCTATGTACAACATGGACTCTTCCTCTTTGCTCAATAAATGCCAACGGCAATTAACTCTCGCCGAAATCCAGTAAGATAGTCGAACTCTACTTACCAGGCGCATATTTCTTCCCTCTGTGCTCTATTTTCTTAATACACTTGTTTCTACTTCATATCGTGTTCGTGTCTTCATTACGGTCCCTTTAACAGGGCCACAACAATATATATATATATATATATATATATATATATATATATATATATATTATATATATATATATATATTTATATATATATACATTTGTATATATATATATTTGTATATCTATATCTATATATATATATATATGTATATATATATATGTATATATATATATTTGTATATATATATATATAGTAGATACATTTTATCTGTTTCTATTGATGTTAATCCATTTAAACTCCAGTATTTATTTTTAAAAAGTGCTCAAAAACAAGTAGAGCTGTTTTTAGTATAAATGTTTATTAATACAAACAGTATTGGTTACATATGTGCATACATATTTCAGTTGTCCTCTCATAGAGAGTCAACTTCTCTATACCGAAAGAGACATTCGAATGAGAGATTGAGAACGTCCTTATTCAGTGTTTTTTTCATGGATTAGAATGGGTTCATAGTATTCTATGATGTCAAATTGAATAAAGGTAAATCTACCTTTGCCGTCAATTCCTGAAAATCAATGTATTATATCTATGGTGTTACTATAAACTAAACCAATGGATTAACTATTAGTTTGACTAATATTTGAGAAGGATCAACGGGGCGGAACGGTTCTTGTTCAATTCGATGTACAAATTGATCAAAAACCTATCTTTCCTCATTTCCTTTTTCTTATTTCTGGTTCCGGTTCTCTATGTCACGATATTTGGCAATACTAATAAAACTGTAATACTTAGGGGGTTCTAAAATCATATATCCTCTTATTTATGCACGCGGGGTATACAATGGTTATAGTTATATAGATTATCGGTGCTAGTGCATTATGGCAACAAAATGGCGACGAACCAAATTTCCTTCCTTATTTCTAGAAGAGTGAATTGAAAGGGGAGATAATTCGAATCATTTTAAGTGTCTTAATTCTTTTATTAATTTTCTAAAAATGGCCGTCAATGCGGTAAATCTTGAAGACATTTCATATTTAACTAGAGATAAGGCAGAGTTAGTCTATTCTTTGCAAATGATGCCAAAGTTACTCAAATAAATCTATTTTATTTCCTTTTTAATACCGTTTCTTAATGTAGTTTATTACAAAAATACTGTTTTCAAATGTTTCTTTCTGGCAAATTCTCATACTTCTCTATCTGTGTTACGGTTTCTCGTGAGGAAAAAAATCGAATGTGATCGTTTTGTTATGAGTCCCCCATAAAAAAATAATTCGAATTATCTCACATTTCGATTTACTCCTCTGGAAATAAGGAAGGGAATTTGGTATGTCGCCATTTTGTTGGGCTAATGCACAATCACAAAATTCTCAATATTTGAAAGCAAGACAATCTACAGGAATGAATGAATCAAGCTGTTCGTATATGTTATGAGACATTTAAGAAGCGTCATGAATATTAAATAGCCGAATGTCTTAAATAAATAAAGATTCAAATCGAGCTGGACTGTACAGTGTAGAGTAAGGCGATTTTGGAATGGTAATAATCTGCAGAATGGAAATGTTGCAAATTACCATATAGAATCACCACACAACATTTGTTCTCCGAAATTCTCTCGTTATTTGAGGAAATGTATTTAAATTGCAAAATAATCTGGAATTCTGGTAAGGTAACGGTGTTACTGAACATTTTTAGCCGGTAAAATTGAGACCAGGTATTAACGCAAATAAATGAAGTAAGTATATGTAATTATATATTTTTATCTGCAATATTAATACTGTTCTTAATAAATACAAATAATAGTTAATAAAACATAAAATATTGTAAAATATTTAATATAAAATACAAATTACGATTTAAGAATCTAATAAAATTTGTATCAACGGATATATTTCCATGGACCGTAATAAAATTATCTCCCTTCAGTATTGTTTGTATTGTGGAGGCAAATTGACTCTTTATAACACATCGTTCAATAATACAAAACAAATTAAGTATGTTCTATTTTTCAAATTAAAATAGACTTAATTATTTAAAATAATATATATATATATATACACACAAACACATATGCATATATAAATATATATCATATTAATAAATTAATATTAAAGTATGAATACCTACAGACGCTAGCGTTTCAAGCTTATTGTTCACATCAGTGCAGGGAAGTAACAATTCCAGACGGTATGGAGGCGCGAACGCGGTTCACAGAGTCAGCCTGTTATCTGCAAGCAGTCGCCATATCCACTCAACCAACGGAAACTGTCACGTAAATAAGGGAAATAATGATCTATATGTACTTAGAAGCGGGTAAAGACGAGTCGAGAGTGTTCGTCGAACGTATTCGGAACTTTGCATTAGAGCTTTTTGACAGTCTATTTTTAACATCCCTGAGAGTGCTCAACTTTAATTTCTTAAAAGGGATTAGTATAATAATTATAAATAAATATTTATTGATTAATACCTACAGACGCTAGAGTTTCAAGCCTATTTCTCTCATCAGTGCAGGAAAGTAACAATTATATATATATATATATATATAGATAGATAGATAGATAGATAGATAGATAGATATATAGATATATAATATATATATTTTAATAATAACTGGTAATTTTCTTTTATGCCAAAAGTTATCGTTTTTCATTCGCACGTATGTTTATTATAGGTTATTTTTAATAAAATCTATTTGTTCAAATAATATTCAATCAATTTAATTATCACGTGAAAACGTTGTTTACTCACGTACACTTATTCCATAAAGAGAAGAAAAAAAAACAATAAGGCTTGAAACAATTGTCAGAGAAAGAAAGAGAGAGTCAACAGATGACGATTGGAACGGAAGTGACGCCGCCGTTACTGACATAGTGTTGCCACGAACGATAGCCAGGGAGATGCGTTGGAACAACCAGGCTGACTCACCGGGCTCGTGCCTAGACATTAAAATCCTCCGTCCAATATCCTGAAAAAATTTAACAGTCTCGGGGCCAAGCACACCCGACGTTTCCACTGAAATTGGTTGGAAGACGAAACGGTCAGTGAGCGAGCTATATTTTCCGCGCTTCCTTGTTTCGGCGAGCAGAGCCGCCGTGCCGGGCTTCACCGCGGATTCCGCAATCCTTGCTGGTGAAAAGGAGTCAGAACAAGTGGCGTCCCAGATCAGCGGCTTTCCGGCTCGGAAAGCAAACAGTCATCCCGTCAGGCCTGCGACCGTCGCCCCTGTCCAGGCCGACTGGTTCAAGGATTGATGCAAAACCTGCCAAGTCGAGACCTCGCCTTACTACGTCGTTAAGGGCAGAGTGGCGAGGCAGGTGGTCGGCACTAAATCGACAAGAGAGACGATGCAGGGCAAACTTGTCAACGACCTGCCGACAGCGACACCGGTGTGGGTGGCACAAACGGAGTCCAAACACCGCTGTAAGGCGAAGCCGACGCTCTCAGGCAGGCAACTCTATGCTGGTTACTTCTACGGACGAGTTCGGCAAACATGAATTGACATTGAATGTCTGTTTGTTTTTAAATTTAAAAAATACTAAATTATTATTATTTTTTAATGTTTTAATAAGCACTGTTGTAATTTGTTCCAATTTTCAAAGTTATTGTTTTTCATTCTTAAAACCCAAAGTCTATATCTGTTCTATGGTCGGTTAGTGGAAAGAAAATCTTGCTAGACTGGGTTAGTTTTAAATTTTTCTTCTGATCAAAAGTTTTTCTTTTTGGGATGGTCATATTTTCCCCACATTAAAAAACACGACTTTACGTCAAACTCTTCCTTCGTTGGGACGCAAGTGAATAGGGACTTATTTATATAAAAAAAAATGCTTTTTAATGACTGTTGTAAGTTGTTTTCATTCACGGGTCTTTTCACGTGGAATTATTTCATAGTACAACATTTTATTTAAATCTATTTTATAATTGAAATAGACTTAATTATTTAAAAAATGTTTTAATAAGCACCGTTTTAATTCTTTAATATTTTCAAAGTTATTGTTTTTCATTCTTAAAATTCAAAGTTATGTCCTTGACCAGTGAAGAGAGATCTTCCTAGACTAACGCAATTTTTATTTTTCCCAATCAAGTGACCCCGCTTTTTTCGCAAATAAAAAACAACCTTGAGTCAAGAGACCAGTAAATAGAGACTTGATTACTTACAAAAAAGGTTGGTGTAATTTTTCATTTAAAAAGTTATTGCTTTTAATTCACAAGAATTTTTACGTGGATTAATTCTGTATATTTTAATCAAATCTATTTATTTTTATTAAAATAGACTTAATTATTAATTAAAAAAAAAAAATTAATCACTAGTAACGTAATTTTTTAAAAGTTGTTTTTGTTCTACTAATATTTCACGACTTACCAAGGTCAAAAGCTATTCGAGGATAAGGATTAACAAGATGGATGGATTTTATGTTATTTCATTTTTTTTTATTAAAATAGACTTAATTATTAATTTTAGAAAAAAAATTAATCACTAGTAACGTAATTTTTTAAAAGTTGTTTTTGTTCTACTAATATTTCACGACTTACCAAGGCCAAAAGCTATTCGAGGATAAGGATTAACAAGATGGATGGATTTTATGTTATTTCATTTTTTATATTCAATTTTCAAATTGGAAACATTCATTCAATTTGTACAACTTCTAATAATATCCTACAATATATTTCCTTTTAAGATACTTCAATAAAATGGTTGGAAAAAGATACACTACAATTTCTACTCGAAATAATGAAGCCAGAAAATGTTCAGGTCCACCTGCCTCATTAAATAAAACAGAATCTCCAGTTTTCGACAATTATCTAACACAGCCATTTCCTTATGTCAAGAGGTCACAGATGTTGTTTTTTTGCATACATTAATAGCAAATTACATAATTGGCATTTGGAACGCAGTCAACCATCGTTTAACTCTATTGAATGACAAGTCTATTGTAGGTAGGGGTAAACATTATATACTTCCAGAGGCAAAACAGATCAATCGAAAATCTCTGCCTGCATTCCAAGAAAATACATTTACAAGGAAAAGCAAGTTACACTGTTTGACATTGCTTCTTGTACGTGTAAACTGCCTGTTTAAAGCTATGATAGCAAAAATGTGAAGTTCAACAATCCACTTTCAAGCCAATCATTTGTGTGGTTTAATTAACTTTTGTAAAGTAGAGTTTGCGAACCAGCATTTACAGATGCATTCTCTGAAGAAAAACTTTTACAGTCACTCATGAATGGAACAAAGCTGAAGTTGCCAAATTTGCACTCACATTCTAAAAGTGTTGAAAGGGAAGTCAAATTAACAACAGAAGCTTCCCAATCAGTGTCTAGGTTTGAATCAAGACAAGCAAATACTTTCAAAGGTATCGTGTCATAAAACGAGGCCTTCATTTGCCTCCAATGTGATTGTACATAGAGCAATTGAATACAATATGTTAATCATTACGCACGATTATTTTTATATTTTATTATTGTACATAATTTACATTTTCAAGTCTGACAATTAGTAGAGATATTTTTAAATTAATTTTTCATTTTAAAATCTCTCATATGTTTTTCTTGGAGATATTCAAATTAAAATTGTGTTTCTAAATCAAATGATCGCCTAATTTGAGCTCAGGAGTATACATATTTGTTGTTTTTTCTTGTCTCATTTACAACAAACAAATAATTACCTGTTATCTCAATATTTTAAAATGTTATCACTATTCCAGCTTAATTGTAATAAGCAGAATGTCGGAGATGTTGATGGTGATGAGAGGAGGTGAGGGTTAGAGTTAGGGTTAGAGAAAGGTGGGGGTTAGGGTTAGGGTTAGGGTTATAGAAAGGTAGGGGGTTAGGGTAAGGGTTAGGGTTAGGGTTATAGAAAGGTAGGGGGGTTAGGGTAAGGGTTAGGGTTAGGGTTAGGGTTAGGATTATAGAAAGGTAGGGGGTTTAGGGTTAGGGTTAGGGTTAGAGTTAGGGTTAGGGTTAGGGTTATAGAAAGGTAGGGGGGTTAGGGTTAGGGTTAGGGTTAGAGTTAGGGTTAGGGTTATAGAAAGGTAAGGGGTTTTGAATTTTGAATTTTAGTTATCTTTTATTTGTTTTACTTTATTCATTTTATTTTAATGGTTTATTTTTCTGGTTTTAATATTAAAATTGATGAATTTTCTAACCAATTTATAGGCTAAATCTTAAAAAACGAGAAGTGTTCAGTACATTGATGTAGACAATCTTTGATGCCATTTTCTCAAATAACGGTGCAAGTAAAAGATCTATTTTTTCTTATAAGTGTTTATTATACCAATGAACAACTTTCCCTGCTAAAAGTAAGTTGATTTTTATTTTTAAAAGTGAAGAATCGATCTACCCTAGTGGGCATAGACATCTCATACACCAAAACACCGGTGATTGACTGACAATGTGTTGCAGTGGAAAAACTACAGCATCCAAAAAGAAATCCTATTTACTCAATTGCCATCTTGGCCTTTTGGCTAAGATCAAAATGTAGTATCTGTTCCGATGGATACGGCACCCCATAGACTGTTATTGTCTTGGCCTTCGGGTCTTGATTTACGCCGGTCTATATGAGTCTGTCCTGTGCAGTTCTAGGAGGTTCACCCTCCCAGGCTTCGCCTCCCCTCTTTGGGGAGGAGTAAATTTATTGCTTACTGCCTGAGGCGCCCCTACCGGGGAATGCCGACGGGGCTGCCCAGGCAATTTTTAATGGCCAGAGTGCTCACCTCTCGGGCGCTGGCTTTTCAAACCCTACCTTCCCGACCCGACCTTGGGTCACATCTTACTTGTGGGAGTAAGATAAAAACTGGCCTTGTGCCTAACTCTTGGAGAGGAGTAAATCAATACTCAATTGGCATCGAAATTATTGCAGACTTAATCTCTTATATAAGAGTATAGTAAAACAAATCGTAGTATTAGGAGATCGATTGTTCATAGCGGATCACTCAAAATCGATAACAACGGACAGTATATGTACAAACCAATCATGTTACGTCCGCAACTTTACGTCTGTTATTTACTGAAGTTGTGATAGTCAAAGTGTGTTGAGTGCGCATGTTTCTTTCCGTGTGACGATACTGCTATCGTAAGTCCTGTTGTTAATATACACACTTGGAATTCTCATACAAGTCATCATTATCGATGATTGCTCACTGATAGTAACAATTGGTCTTCCTTAGAGTCTGAGTGAAAACATGTCTCTTCAAATGCTCAGCCGTATCTATCTCTTTCGACAACCTTTGCAAATCATTTATCATCATCGTAACGGCCGTTTACCATTGATTTCTCGCTATCAACGACCGTTGGTCTTCTCTGGAATTTAAGCGACAATAAGGCTTCCCAATATTTCAGTATTCTTACACTCTTTCACTGTGTTTAACTCCATGTCTCAGATGGTGTTTGTAATTTTCGTTATCCAATACTGTATCAGGTTTTTGTTTGTACAATCTTTCTGTATTTTCAAAATGCAGACGCTTACATAATTCCCAGTAAACTTCCTATCCCAAGTATTCGTGTCTCTTTTTTTTTGTTCGATGTGGGCTAGTTTGCTGCATTCATTTGTTAGTGTTTTATTATTTTTTTTCATGGTAACTGCTCAAGACAAGGCTTAGAGCCACTTGATGTAAGGAGCTAACAAGAATAAATATGATTATCGCAAAGACAGGAGATGCCTATTTATCTTAGTCTCGAAAAGACCAAGAGTATAGGTAGGAGGAAAACAATCAACAGGAAGAGAGTTCCATAAGCTTGGAAGGAAGCTACTGGAATAGGAAGCTGTATTACGATGAGGTATGAATACAGCGAATTGATGGAGATAACTAGACATACGAGTACGAACGAGCTGGAACAAAAGAAGCGGGAATAGATCACATAATTCTGAAGAACACATACCATAATAGTATTTATAAAAAACACTGAGACTAGCCACATCACGTCTGTGAGAGAGGATGTGTAGGACAGAAGAAATGGTAGAGCTAATCAAATTACATATACGTTTCAGCACCTTATCAAGAACCCTCAAATGGGACAGATATTCACCAGCTCATATATGACAACAGTACTCCCTACGTGGTCTGATTGTGGAGTTGTAGATATAAGGAATAGTCTCAGAATGAAAGTGTTTTGGACGATTGAAAGACCCGACTTTACGAGAAGCAGAAAGAGCAATGGATCTAATGTATGAACTTCAACAATATTTTAACGAGAGAGAAAGACCAAGAAGTTTCAGAGTCGATTTCTCCTCAAGAGCAGGGCTATTCATGAGAATATCAGGAAAAGGGACACGCCTACGATTGAAAGACACGAGCTGAGTCTTAACTGGATTCAATGAAACAAACTATTTCGTACCCCAATCCACAACTGAACCCAGGTCAAGTTCTAGATCAGCTGCATGTTTCGACTGGTCCGAGGGAGATGGGCGAAAAACAACACCAGAATAGAGAATGGTATCTACTCACGAGTACTTTTCATACAAGTCATTATCAGTGATTACTCACTGATAATCATTTAGATGATGATGATGATGATGATGATGATGATGATGATGATGATGATGATGATGATGATGATGATGATGATGATGATGATGATGATGATGATGATGATGATGATGATGATGATGATGATGATGATGATGATGATGATGATGATGATGATGATGATGATGATGATGATGATGATGATGATGATGATGATGATGATGATGATGATGATGATGATGATGATGATGATGATGATGATGATGATGATGATGATGATGATGATGATGATGATGATGATGATGATGATGATGATGATGATGATGATGATGATGATGATGATGATGATGATGATGATGATGATGATGATGATGATGATGATGATGATGATGATGATGATGATGATGATGATGATGATGATGATGATGATGATGATGATGATGATGATGATGATGATGATGATGATGATGATGATGATGATGATGATGATGATGATGATGATGATGATGATGATGATGATGATGATGATGATGATGATGATGATGATGATGATGATGATGATGATGATGATGATGATGATGATGATGATGATGATGATGATGATGATGATGATGATGATGATGATGATGATGATGATGATGATGATGATGATGATGATGATGATGATGATGATGATGATGATGATGATGATGATGATGATGATGATGATGATGATGATGATGATGATGATGATGATGATGATGATGATGATGATGATGATGATGATGATGATGATGATGATGATGATGATGATGATGATGATGATGATGATGATGATGATGATGATGATGATGATGATGATGATGATGATGATGATGATGATGATGATGATGATGATGATGATGATGATGATGATGATGATGATGATGATGATGATGATGATGATGATGATGATGATGATGATGATGATGATGATGATGATGATGATGATGATGATGATGATGATGATGATGATGATGATGATGATGATGATGATGATGATGATGATGATGATGATGATGATGATGACGACGACGACGACGACGACAACAACTAGCGGGACCCGTGCAAATTACACGAAATGATGTTTTCAATACTAATTATCTTGTTCCTAACCTATACATGTTTGAATAAAATATGATAAGATTTGACTTATATATTTATTTTTAAAAATGAACAATACATGAAACAATTTACAAAACTTCTTTATATACAATATTTCTAGTGAAGGTAATATTTCGACGACTAAACCTTACTTTGTAAATTAAATTTGGCTCCAATTCATGAGTAGCATACAAAGATTCGGAAGCTCGTTGATTTTGATGTAAGCGTGACACACAAAATAACACACACACTATCGTATTAATATGTGTCTTCCCGGTTGTCCCCTCCCTACCTCCCTCCCCCCTTCGATGTAGAAAAAAATCTTAGAGGTTGGTTGGGTTCGAACTATAAACCAGTCGGGCCGACGTCAAAATCCTACCACGCTAACCGTTGCACCAAAGGGAAATACTTGAAAATATGACTAAAATTAGGTGACTTGAATGCTTTTTCAAATCTAGGTGTGGCACGCATGCGCAGAGCTTTTGATGTAAGCGTGACACACGAACACACACGCTATCGTATTAATATATAGATAATAATAATAATAATAATAATAATAATAATAATAATAATAATAATAATAATAATAATAATAATAATAATAATAACATGCAATCGTTTTAACTAACTGAAGTGAAGTGCGCTTAAGAATATTCCGAGGAGAATCCTCTATAAACCAACCAAAATTTGATATTCCAGTGATATACGTTTACTTACGTGAAGGCTCAAAATTTTCCCGCCTAAAATTCTTCCCAATCGAGAATTTAATTTACTCGTTTTTCTCGTTTTTGCTAACCTGCGATAAATAGTTCGAAATGTTCAAGACACAACGGATTGTAGCAACAGCAGCAGCAACAGAAGCAGCAGCAGCAATTGGCCACACTCATTTCCGTACTAACAGCAATGAATGAGTTTGTCCTAGCGTGCATATGTCTGTATACACATGCATCCACACACACAGACGCATTAGACTAACCACACACACACACATACTACTAGTCAGTGTCTTAATAAATGTATTTTCTCATTGAAAAGAACATGTCTCTTAATGCGCTGGTAATTATTTTATTCTATTTTATTATTATACTTAACTAAGGTCTGCGACACCTATAAAAAGTTTTTAATACAAAGACCAACATATGTTTGAAAGTACCAAATAAAATCATAAAACAACCACAAACTAAGATTCTGACTGAAATGATGAAGTTTTTAGAGACTGTGGAACTTGCGATTACTAAACATATTTCAGTCTCTACTTCGTTCTTGTTATTATTTCACAGTTTTTGTTCTTATAAGTTGTTGGAGTTGATCACGTTCTTTCTGAGAAAGTTTATACTTTTGTATCTTTTGTGTTTTTTTTTTAGTTATTCTTGTGATCCTCCGATTTATTTTCGTTCAAGTCGCTCCTTAATGAACTGTTCTATTTTTTGTTAATTTTTTTCAATTCCTCGTTATTTGTTGAGTTATCCAAATGATGCTACTGAATTAAACCCTCATCTACAACACAGCAGTACGAAATAACTCACGTGGTTTGATTCAGTATAGAATATCATACAGCTCACGTGGCTTTATACGGTATAGAATAACATTTATTTTGTCTTTCTTTTCTTTTCTTGCTAATACTCTGCTAGGTTTTAGAGGGGTCAACGCATCGAGGTTGAAAGAGGGGGAAAAACTGTCTTCAATTTTACAATTTCTAATCATGTTACAAAATTTACTTGTATTATACTTGTGCTTTTTAATTTCATTTTTAGATTCAATTTACCTATTTTTCTCCGTAACTTTTATTGTATAAAGAGTTCACTAGTTTTTTCAGCTGTTACCCTACTGGCAGTCTATATCTTATCTGTGCTAAATTGTGAGAAGGAAACATATTTTTACTTGTTGTTTCCTCTGATAAGTGTGCAGTGAACTTATTCTATCTACATATGTACATGTATGTAAATATATATATATATATATATATATATATAT
This sequence comes from Sepiola atlantica, assembly GCA_963556195.1. Classification (NCBI taxonomy): domain Eukaryota; kingdom Metazoa; phylum Mollusca; class Cephalopoda; order Sepiida; family Sepiolidae; genus Sepiola; species Sepiola atlantica. The sequence continues at coordinate 100,456,383 of OY744529.1, forward strand.
ATATATATGTTATCCTTGCTCTGTTTACTACATTGAGCTTTCATACCCAGATTTCCTCCTGGAATTATCCCATTATAACACACACACACACACACACACACACATATATATATATATATATATATATATATATATATATATATATATATATATATATATATATATGTTGAGGAATTTTAAAAAAAAATTTACCTGCGGGGGCTCGGAAATACGCGACTAGTAGACGGGCGCAGGCTATCCTCTCTCGGAGTGTTGTACTCGTAGATCTTGTCAGATCATCCATCTAAGAGAGGGAAAACTCTGAAAATAAAACCTTGCTACTAACTATTTACGTCTTGGTAGCAAACCGTTGGGGAGGGAGGTCTCCTTAGTCTTGATCGACAACCTTCCTAGAGCTGGAATCTCAAACAAAGTATCCGGTTTGCAAACCTATAACTGCTAAACGAGTAGATGGGCTCAGCCTATCGCCCAGCCTTCGCACTACTTCTTTGTCTATTAGCCAGACATAGAGGTACAGATACTGGGGCGCATCTAACGAAGCCTGGTACTTGGTCTTCTTTCCTGACTAGGGCAACGAACGCCGTCTCTCTTTCTCTCTATCCGGGCAATTGGGGAAAGTTTTTTGTGTCTAAGTCTTACATGGCTAGTCTGGGTCGTTCTTGTTCCGACAGGTTGAGGGTACAGGTTAGACAGCTTGTCTGGCTACAGTTTCCGACTGGTAGTTCAGAGCCTTAACTCTTACGTAGCGCTAAGAACGGCTGCTCCGTCAACAGTTGCATAATATCGTGGGTAACTGTAAGTGCCATGTCGCGCATGGAAAGCGGCCTTATTGTTTCCTCCGGTGGGCTTTCCCGAGAGCACAACCCCCATGGACCAAGTCACAACTAATGGACTGGTTGTGTGAGCTTATTGGCAGCTAACAAGCACACATTTAACCCTCTCAACTCTAACTCAAAACAAACATTAATTTACAAAATAAAATAAAACCTAAACCAAACACCTAACAAGGAACATCTTCGCCTCCGCCCTTGAGGCTCGCATTCACAAATATCCCGGGACTTAGAACCAACATAAACGACGTAGAAACTTTTCTCTTGACAAACTCCTCGGATATCCTAGCTCTAAGTGAAACGAACCTTCAATCCTCAATTCCCTCTCACCACTTTGAAATTACGGATTACCTTCCACTCTACCGTAAGAACTCTGACCAACATATGCATGGGCTAGGAGTTTATGTTCGGAACACCCTCCCCTTGACTAAAGAACATAGGTTAGAATCAGATGACCAAGTCTACATGTGCTTTAGATTGACCTTACATCACAGAGTTAGTTACTTATATTTCTTTATATCGATCTCCTTCGACCAAGGACTGTTCACTACTTGATTCTGTATCTGAAAGCTCATATAGAGCACTCTCACTCGACTATAATGCCCAAATATATGTATTTGGGGATTTTAATGCACACCAGCGTGACTGGTTGGGATTCTCCAGCGTTACTGATGCAGCTGGGAACTCTACCTTTAATTTCTCCTCAGCTCACGACCTCCCACAGGCTGTCACTTTTCCGACCCGCCTCCGGATCACGCGGACCAGCAAGCCTCACTTCTCGACCTGTGTTTGACCTCACTACCCGATGCTTGTGTGGCGAATGCACATAGCCCGCTCGGAAACTCTGATCACGTTGTGGTAATGATACTTATCACTTTAAAAACTCGCCCAAAAGCTGAAGAGCCGTTGCTTAAAACGACGAAAAACTATGAGCAGGCTGATTTTGAATCCTTCAGGGATTACATCAGCGACGCCCCATGGGGTGTAACCTTCTCACCCCCTGCTGATCAGTGTGCAAATGAGCTAATGGGTCAAAGCAGGCATTGATGCTTATGTCCCCACGCGAAAATTCTTCAGCAAACCCCACTCTCCTCAATGGTTCGCCTCAGAATGTGCCGACGCTATTGCTGAGAGGCAGAAGGCATGCCAAAAATTCGACCGCCATAAGTCAACTGCGAACAGACAAAAATTAGTAAAGGCAAGAAATAATTGCAAAGTAGTGATAGATAAAGCTAAGAAGAGGTATACAGAGATAACCAAAAAACGCATTCAGTCACAGAAACTAGGTACTCGTGATTTCTGGAAAATTTACAACAGTGTGATGAACAATGGACAATCGACAATCCCCCGCACGGCAACTGATCAGGCTGAACTACTTGCCCAGCGTTTCGCCTTAGACTTCACTCTGGACTCGGCAAACAAACACCTCCCTAAATTCCCATTGCGGACTGTAGCCACACTCGAGAACCTGGTCATCACCCCGTCTCACGTGAGAGACATCATAAAAAACCTTGACACCTGCAAATCCTGTGAGCCTGATCTTATATCAGTAATAGTAATAAATGAATTCTCTGCTGAGCTGGCCCCTGTCCTCTCAAAACTATACAACAAATGCCTTACTGAAGCTTGTTTTCCTGATAGTTGGAAAATTGCCTGGGCCAGACTTGAAGAATTCTGGAGATAGAACTGATCCTCTAAACTACCGCCGAATCAGTCTACTCTCGATCTTTACTAAAATCTTTGAATCATTAATCAATCTAGCGATAGTCAGGCACCTAGTTAATGCTAAACTTCTTTCTGATCATTAATACGGATTCAGACAAGCACGATATACTGCAGATATTCTAACGGTCATTTCTGTACGCATATACCATACACTGGACAAGGCAGGTGAAGCTAGGGTAGTAGCGCTCGATATATCCAAGGCCTTTAACAAGGTCTGGCATGAAGGGCTTCTCATAAAACTGCACTCATATGGTATTACTGAACAAATATTTAATATAAGTAAATCCTTCTTAACAAAACGAAAGACCCAGGTTGTACTCGATGGTTGTTCTTCTAGGAAACATGGCATAAATGCTGGTGTACCCCAGAGATCTATTCTTGGACCACTATTGTTCCTGATTTTTATAAATGCCCTCCCTGGTGCCATTGCGACTGAGATAGGAATATTTGCTGACGACACCACGCTCTACTTTCGTGATGTGAGCAAAACTGACGTGCACATATCTGAGGCAATGGCTAAATCCAGAGAAAATGACCTCCAGTCTGTAATAAAATGGGGTCAAAAATGGATGGTAACTTTTAATACAAAAAAAACAAAGCTACTTTCCTTCAATAACTACAAGAAACCTCTTCAACCTCCGATTGTCATGGCAAATAGCATCCTGCCTGAGAGTTCATCATTCAAACTCTTCGGCCTAACTTTCACAGATAACATGAATTGGAACAAATACATTGAAAATGTTGCCAGGGCTGCTGCAAAGAAGGTGGGCGCTCTCTACCGTGCCAGTAAACTTCTCCGCCCATGCATGGAGTATTGTTGCCACATCTGGGCTGGTGCATCATCCGCTAGTCTCTCCCTCTTAGACAAGGTCCAAAAAAGAGTTGCCAACTTGATAGGTCCTTCAGTATCCACCAAGCTCCAGCCCCTGTCCCATCGCCGCAATGTTGTTTCCTTGTGCCTGTTTTATAAGTACTTCAATGGATATTGCTCTGATGAGCTTGCTGCTCTGGTGTCTCCACGACGTAGATTCACTCGACCAACCAGCCAATCTGCCAAATCCCATCCATACACTGTGGAGGTTCCCAGATGCCGAAGAGCTTTCTACTCTGAAAGCTTAATTCCTCGTGCTGCTGGACTCTGGAACTCCCTCACGGCTCCCTGCTTTCCTGACGCTACGGGCATGCAGCAATTTAAAACTAATGTAAACAGATATCTCGCTGCGCAGCTCCCAAATAAGCCAACCCCATCCCCCCAAAAGACCGTCACCCTTTTTTTCTTCTCAGTAGCCTCTTACGTCTACAATATCATATAGCTCATGTTGCATTATTCAGTATACAATAACATATAGCTCATGTTACTTTATTAAGTATATAATAACGAATAGTTCATGTGGCTTTATTCAGTATAGGAAAACATATAGTTAAGGTGGCTTTATTAAGTATATAATAACAAATAGCTCATGTGGCGTTATTCAGTATATAATAACATATAGTTAATGTTGCTTTATGAAGTATATAATAACATATAGCTCATGTGGCTTTATTGTGCGTAGAATAACAGATACACAACATATATAACTACATATGTTTATCAATATATTAAAGATATAACTTATGGCATAACTTATTACATATTTATTTTCACTTTTATTTTCATGTTACATTTGAATATGAAAGCATTTTTACACGATCCGTTTTTGGTTCTCTGAGGTTTATTTTATGTACAACTAAATCCGGTGTTAAAAATGTCGAATTAAGACAACAGATGAAGAAAATACGAACGGGCATTCTTCAAAATGTGTCCAAGTGATTAGTGCTTTTCATGATGAAATCTTATTTCTATATTAATAGTTTACCACTTACGAAGGCTAAAGCCACTCGAAGATAAAGTTTAATAATATTTTAAGTTGGATGATGTAACAGTACTATGACAGGATTGAGAACGATGTTTGATTAATTCACAAACCGACGCAACGGATACTTGTAACCTTGGGATTGAAACATGATGTAGTCTGTAAAGTGTCAGTCCCGCGATAACATGTTATACAGGTTATAATTTCTGTTGATGGAAGTTCTGTTTGATTTTAGATACACAGAGGAAGAAACGGGAATTCTTTGCAGTGTTGGTAGCAAAACGAGTGGTTTTTATTGAGAAGGTTTTAGGGAAGGAAGCAGAGATTAGAGCTCACTCATAGAGAAAGGTAAAAGTTGCAACGTCTTTTCTGTGAGAAAGAGGCTGTTTTAAAACGTAAAAGACCGACAAACAGATGCATGACCAAGATTTTTTAATATAGACGTGTGGAAACATCCTAAAATTATATTTCAGATTTCATCGAAGCACATTAAATAGATCTAGCGGGATCCCCTGGAACTTCCATGGTGTTTTCTCCATCAAACTGTATAATTTACTGTTAATACTATTCCGGTGGCTAGAAATATGCACATATTTTACTCGCTAACTTTTGCGTGACGGGACAAAAGTATACATATATATATATATATATATATTTATATTAACCGGTTGCCTGGGGCAAAAGCTGTGTTATCCGCGGTCGCCATCTCACCCCGGTCGCCCGCCTCCTCTTACTCGCGCCACTCTCTTACCGATCGCACCCCCTCCTCTCCCTCCCTTTACCCCTGCTCCCCCTCTCCGCGTTGACTGTGGCAAAAGTAAGTACTTACTCTGTCTTCCGCCCCCCCCTTCGATGTATATTCAACTCACCGTTAAAAATGTTTTTTAAATAAATTAATATCCGGCGATCGGACGGTCCCATCTTCTTAAAAAGGGGTGTCAGAGCGTGATACAGGAAGCTACCATATAGATACTATTTTAATTGTCAGACTTACCGACATGCATATCGATCAGCTGATCAGCAAACCGATGGACGAAGTCTCTTATAGAGATTCTTAGACGCATATGAAAATTAAATCCAGAATCATTAACAAAAAGAGAAGATAATATTTATTTATAGTGTAAGCTAGATAATAAAAATCAGTGTTCTTCGACTAGTCATGTCTGGATCTGATAATTTCTGGGTTTGGCCTCGTTTTGATCGCAATATGAAATCTTTCAGTTGTCGTTCTAAGACAAATTGACACATTTTGCTTTTCATCACTTTCAGGATTTTTATCATTTCGAAATGCCAACGGCGAATTTGGCAGTCAAATATGCAATTATCTTTCTGTGCGTCTCGTGTTGAAGGGAAATGGACAAAGAAATACAATGAGGAAAAGGGAAGAAAAATGAATTGATTAGCGTGAGAATAGATAGAGATGAGAGAATAGAAGAAGAAGAAGAAGAAGAAGAAGAAGAAGAAGAAGAAGAAGAAGAAGAAGAAGAGGAAGAAACAGAAAAGATAATGACGGAACGAAGATAGTAAGAAAATGCAAAGCTATGAGGATACAGGAGAAAGAATAGGCAATAAAAAAGAAAGAGAAAATAAAATAAATGAATGAATTAAAAAAAGGAAAAAGATAAGAGCAAAAAAGAAAAGAAAATAGCAGAAAAGCGAATATAAATATTAAAACAAATACTATCTGTCATCGGCGGCAAAATCTGATCGGCGCAGATTCGTTATAGTTACAGATTCGTTATAGTTACAGGTTCGTAGACAGCCCTCGGATTGCAGAGGCACAAGGCCAAGTTTTCCATACGGCAGTTGTTATTCTTAAATGGTAACCCATTTAAGTACTGACCAGGCTCAACGTCCCTTAACTTTTATTTTTCACTTTCATTTTACTTCAGTCGAAGTTCTCGGAAATCAAGGGCCCCTTCCTGGGGCTAATAATTGATCCCTATATGAGATACATAGATATTCAAATATTCCATTAAAGTTCTCCTTTACCTGTCAAACCTTGAGTTAGTAAAGAAGTTATGAACATTAATTTTTCTTCTCTCCAATTGACAAGTTAAAAATGTTATAGCATATATTTCTTGTGGTCTCTTGGTCTTACCGGATTCCAGGACAATAATTCATCTAGTCTGGTGGAGTATCCAGCTAAGTGTTATTAGTTTAGGTAACATTACTTGGAGAAGGTGCACCATTCTACGTATAAGCCAGTGTGGGTTAACCACACCGAGGGGATCTTATTTGGGCTTCGAATACTATGTTATTTTGAATATTTAATCAGGGTTTACTCGTAAGAGGTGGTGTCCTCATGTCAGGGTGTCCTCGCAAAACCCTGTACAGAAATACCTAGTAGGCATTCAAATTATCTCCTTCATGTTATTTACTTTTATTTTACTTCAGTCGAAGTTCTCAGAAATCAAGGGGTTCCTTCCGTGAGTAAGTAAAGAAGTTCAAAATATTAATATGTATCTCCAATTGACCCGTGAACTATGTCATAGTATATATTTCATGTGGTCTCTTGGTCTTACCGGATTCCAGGGCGAGAATTCATCTAGTCAGGTGGAGTATCCAGCTAGGGTTTGGTACTTGTGGTAACATCACTAGGATAAGGTGCACCATTCCTTGTATGAACCAGTGTATAGACGTGTTCAGGGGATCTTATTTTGGCTTTGAATACTATGTTATTTTGAATATTTGGTCAGAGTTTACTTGTAGGAGGAAGTATCCTCATGTCAGGTTATTCTGACAAACCCTTGTGCAGAGAGGCTGAAGACACTCAAGGATAGTGTCTAGTAGGTAATTCAAACTCCTCATGTTATGTTATGTGAACCGGTGTATCAGCGCAATTGTAGCCGTACCCGAAAGACCAATAAGAACAGCGAAAACCCGTAAAAGGATTAAGAGAAAAAGACAAACGAGTGAAATATATTCACAAAAATAAAGACAGTCAAAACGAATGAAAAGAGAAAGTAAAGGTTGATAAAAAAGAAAGAGTAACGGTATTCGAAATGAGATGAAAACAAAAAAGTTTATAAATTACAGAAAAGGACGCACGGAATGAAAACAAAAAGAAACTAATAGGAAGATGTGGGGTTTACGGTATGTGAACCATAGTCGGATGATTATATGACGAAATCGTACACATCTCCTGGACACGATTTGATTTAGGGGTATATTTTATAAACAAATAGCCAGTGCTTCTGCATTAGAGCAGCGAATAAAATGTCTTACTTTGATTTTAGAAGAGTGAATTGAAGGGGAGTGTACCAATAAAGAGGAACACTCACCATCAGGAAAAAGGATGAGGTGCTGCGCATGTCGTGTATGCAGATTAAAAAAGATGCAGGTGTTTACGGTGGTCTCTGATTTGCATATGTGGATTTCAGGTGATATAACTGGGAAGGTGACGGTGGTTAAGTGGATATCGACGCGGACTGAAGACCTTGGTGTTCCAAGTTCGAATCCAGTCGGTTCCACGGTACCACTTTCACTTAGGGATGTTGGCAACCTTCTCGTGTCTTTCCAGAAAGATTTTAACTAGAAAAACATCGGGAAAACTAATGCCAACACTAGAATCATCTGATTCACACGAAAGAAGAAGGTGATATAAATGAAGACGACAGCTGGGGAGAAGCGATTTGGATGGGGGAGAGAGAAAGGCAGAGAGAAAGTGGGTTGCATGAAATTTGGTTAGAAATTGAATTACAATAAAAAAAAATGTAATTCTTTTATTTTTCTGGCACAGTTTGTTAAAAGGGAGATAATGTATTTTTGTTACGTCACTAATTTGTGACGCAGAACGAGAACGAAGTGAAATTGTAGGAAAACACATTTAAAAGGGTATTTAAAACGATTATGTTCAATTTATTTACGGGAAACTCTAACACAGAGGTAAAAACAAGAGAACTTGTAATTAAAAACGCTATTAAAAAGAAAATCAATTAAACCATAGGTTTGTTATTAAACCAATGAGATCATTCAGGTAAGATTCTACCTGTCATTATTTAGGGTAAGGGTTAGGGTTAGGCTAAAATGTATGTACACTCTCCAAGGCTTCGAAATAAAGGCCTCATGACTGGATGCAAAACAAAAAAATGTAATCGCGATAGGAATGATTTCATCTTTTGGGTATATTTTTTAAACATAAAATATTTATTTTTACAATAAAAGGGATATTTAAATTTAGATGTAAAATTTGAATATTGGAATATTCGTAATCCACCTCCAAACTTATTTCTAGATGTTTTTGTAACGATATATCCATATAATCCTATTATTTAATATTGATTGTTTAGAATAGCTTCTTTTTATTCTATCAGTATACGTTTTTATTTAATTATAAGTATTGCTTATAAATGATTTATCTGTTTAGTTATCATAACTTCAATGTAATATGTGAACATAACGTAATATATACATGAACATTTAAATCCAAACTACATTGTTACATTATTTCGTATATTAAATAAGATCATAAATGAGTTTGGATTATTCAAAAAATGTAAATTGTGTGTCTAAATTCATGATAAACATAACAATTGGCGATATATTATTTCTCTACCAATTGCTATTACGATTTCATGTCGTAAGTTATGATAAAATATATTTTCACAGTACAGAAATTATTTTCTCTATTTTACATCAAACCTATTTTATTTTTTTACGGCGGGGGCGAGTTAATGGAAAAGTTGATTAAAAATTACTGTGACCATGTTCCTCACCGGGTTGCCGAGAATATATATTCATAAGTATCGGTTCATAAAAATAAAATCGTTAATTAAAAAACAAACTTCATTTATATATATATATATATATATATATATATATATATATATATTATATATATATATATATATATATATATATATATTAGAAAAACTGTAAGTGAACAAGGAAGATTAATATTTATTTGAGGTTGACGACAACGGGGAGATGGACAACAAAGGAGGAGGAATAAGGAGAGAAGGGGGGACTAAAGGTATATATGTATGTATATATATATAAATATATATATATATATATATATATACATATTTATTTTATTTTTATTTTTTGATGTGTTGATGTTTTTTATATTTATAATATAAAACTAAAAATAATACATTAATCACCTAAATAATAGTGTAATGGATTCGTCCAAACACTTTAAAATGCAGCAACATTTTTGTAATAACGGATAAATTTTATTAGACAGACGAACAGAAAAGAATTTTTTTTCTTTTTTAAATTTTTCTTTTTAAATAACTAATATAAGTTAGCAAAACATTTATATGGAACAAAACGTAGATTTAGTATAAGGAACGTTTATGTTTTTGTCTTTTAAGGGAAGTGGGGTCTGATCAACTCTGCTGGGAACCCATGAAATTAAATACTGTCTTGTTTTTAAATTCCCGAAAAAGTTTTTCATCGTAAACAACTGATGATCCCTTAAAATAGTGTTAGAAAAAAAACTAATATATATATATATATATATATATATATATATATATATATATATATATATATATATATATATATATATATATATACATATACTCCCTAAATATATATATATTTAAAAACATATGTTACAAAAATCACAATGACTCGCTCGTTAATTTAATTTAATGATTTAACTTTAAAAACAATCTTGGAGTAGCAACTATGAAAAATATCAGAAAATAAAAAAAGTGCTTTAAGTAATTTAGATGATAAAGATAGGATTTCACGCTGTTTTATTGCAAATATAAATCCTTTTAGACTGAAGTATTTTTTGTTCCAATCTAGTGTTGTTTTTTTTAGGGTGATGTGTTTTTGCCTCACACTAAACCTGCACTATATTATGTTATTGATTAAATTTCAAAATAAAGGGTGAAAACACTGGGAAAATCTTAAATCTGAAAGAAAAACGTGTTTTTAAAAGTTCAGAAAAATTACTTGTATATTTGTAAATAACATTCTTTTGAAAAACCAACGTTATTTTTCGTCGTCGTAAACTTTTACCTACAAATTAGTGACGTATTTACGTTAATAAAACATATGTAATTGAACAATTCTAGCACAAAATAATGTACGCTTTTTCAACTGCTAGTCTGGAAATGTTTTTCTTAACACGGAATATTCTGTAGATTATTTGGTCCTGATCTAACAGATTTTTTTTAAAAATCGAAGCAAATCGTCTCAACAGAAGAAAGGCTGAATTTCCGGTCCGTGTTTCTGTTCTCTTGAATAGCCTGCAAGAGGAGGTCGTAAGGTACTACTCCGGATGAAGCGCCTAATTTCCGTGACTGCTCGGCGGCAACGATCGGGCAGGTCGCGGAAGCACCAGAGAGCTGCTGAGACGAAAACGAGGCTGAAGCAAAACTGAAAGTCGTAAAATGGAAGAGTGGCAGACGACAATTATAAGACGAAGAGTACAAAAGAAAAAATACATATATTTGAAAAAAAAATGAAAGAAAAAATGAACAAACCATAGCTGAAGAACTATAAATAAACCTTTTTTAAATTTTTCATGTTTTTTGGGGGGTGGGGGAATACTTATTAAATAGTGTCCAGGCAAAATATAAACTACTAATTTTATAAATAAATAGTAGCGTTTTAATCCTGAAAAAAATCAGAAACGAACCTATTTAAGTGTAAGAGATTTAGGTGACTAAAAGCGTGGGTGTTCATAATCAAGTGTTACTTCATCGTTTAAAAATATTTGATAAATAGTTTATTATGAAAATATTGTTTTTATAACGTAGGCCATATAGAATATTCCCGAATAAATTGTTTTTTATTCTGCTTAAAAATAAATCGTTCTTGACTGAGACAATTTTCATTTTGTTTTAAGAATCGTATATTACACAAATAATAATGAGAATAGGTTTTGAATACTGTATTTTTGTAAATTGTCTCAAAATATGTTTTCATAAATAGAAGTAAAAATAAAAGAAATAAATGTTTATTGTGTGTTTGAAAATAATTGTTAACTTTTTATATCGAAAATATTATTCTAATTCTAACAACGTATTCAATACAGAATATACCCGCAGAAATTGATTTTTGAAGAAATTCTTGTTGAGTGAGAAAAGTTTTATTTTGTTTAAAAAGCGAAACTTTTTACACATAATATTGAAAATAGAGTTAATATACTTTATTTTTTACTAATAGTCTAATGTTTCTTTGTAAATAGAAATGAAATAAAAAGAACGTAACAGCGCTATAAGAATCAATGTTGTTATTAGTTGAGCCATTGACAAAATGCGTTATTTTGCAAACGATTATCTTGTACTAGAAATCAGATGTTTTCTTTGATACACATGTCTCCCTCGGCTATGTGTTGTTTACATGGTAAATGCAAATATATATTTGAATAAATTAAAACTGATCGTCCCTATTTCCCGTATGTATGAATGTATGCGGCTATCTGTCATTAAAGCATAACACAGAATGTTTACAGAAAGTACACGCAAATGACATTCGGAATGGTCGAATTATATTTCCTTAATCCGCGGAAAAGGGCAATCGTTATTTAAATTTAAAAGCTATTGCATTATGTAGACAATATAAGAGAAAATACAAACTGAAAGAAGTTAGGTGCTTAACCAAAAACTCCTTCTATTAAGAAAAGGTTCGATGATACTGGTGACGGTGAGAGTAGATAATTATATCGAGTAAAAATGGATGCCACCTAGTCTTCGGAATGTTTATTTGGGAGAGTCCGGTAACCCGGATAAAATATATAAAATATTGAAAGAAGACAAAATGAATGCATAATTTATGGGAAAACGTACGAAGAATAAGCCTAATTGGATAGGGGAACAGGTAAGCATGTGAAGGTTTTGGTTATTATCTTAATGCGAGGTGTCGACTTTACTTTATTATATAGATAACAGTTTTGGAACAATTATTTTACATATGTTTTAGAGTAAGAAGTAAAGGAGCCAGTCCTCCGTCATGCGAAAAACGCACAGAATACACCCACGGAACACTCAATAATGTAAATCAGAATTTTCTAGTGATGGAATATTGTTTCTGTGTGCAAAAACTAGCTAAATCTTTTTGTTTACTTATATTTAATAAAGCTAATCCGAAATGTCATCAGCGCCTTTAGCACCACGTCTTACAGAAAATCAAAGAAAAAAACAAAAAACCTCGTTCTAGAGAAACATCCACTGACAGCAAAAATCACTGGTGGATATGTTGGTAGCATAGTATGAGAAAACATATATATATATATATATATATATATATATATATGTAAAGTTACAGGCGCGGACTGTGGGCTCGGCGTACCGGGTTTAATATCGGCCGGATCTACTGTATCACATTAACTAATAACCTTGTAAGAGGTATGACTAAATTAATATAACCCCTATTGTTATGGATTAAATAGTAGAGTAGACTAAACAAGAGTGTCTGGTCGAATCTAGGAGAGGTCGAATCTTTGAAATTACGCCAATGTCTGCGTCTTATTCCGGAATCGCCTTGTCGCTGTACTACAACAATATTGGTTCAGTTAAAGTACGGTCGGAGATTGCGCAACTCTTGCTTTAGTACGGATTCCCTTCGTAAGAACCCTTGCATAGCGTATCCACGTTACCTCGAGACGGAAAAAAAGGTCTTTATCTATCTATATTAAGAAATATGTGTGGTTTCGGATAAGGGAGAACAATATTAAGCCGGTTGGAAGAGAGAGAGATAGAAAATAACGTGTAGATAATTGTTTCAAGCCAATACCATTGCAGATTGAGAGTTTCTTTGGTGAAATAACAACAACATTAAGACTCTTTGATCAGACAGGATATAATGGTAAAATGTCTTGAAACATTACTCTGCTTGTTCCATTCCAATCGAAGAAAGATGAAAGAGCTCACGCTTACCCAATTAGCCGTGAGCAAGATTAAAATGCGGTTGTCATGGTTACATCAGCAATAAATGCTATTTATTTATTGTGCAGGCTTCTGAAAATGCATTTTCGCTTCTGAAGAGAAACAACAAACTACGCACTTTCAAAAGCTGCTGCCAAACGCGTCCTCATTTGAGCACATTTATAATGACTATATATGATATGATTCCGTGTGAATTACACGCCATAATTATGTTTTCTTTCATGTGTGTCCTTTTTTTTACTGTTTATCGTTAACTTGTTAAATAATGTGTTCCTACCGTGACAATAGCGATATTCTGCGGAAGAGGACATAAAGACGCTGTTCTCTTCACATATTTTGTGTGTGTTCGATTCATACTTAGCGTAGTCAATGTTTTAACGCATGAATTAAATAAGACGTTTTAAAAAAATAGAAACAGTATTAACTACAGACTGTGACTTTCATAACGGCCAGAAAGTAAAGAATTGCGTAAACTAATACATTAATAAAAAAGAAAACAGACGTACAAACATATACACATTAGAGGGTTACTAGTGAGAATGTTCGGTCCGACGGTCAGGGCGTTCTGCTGAAATAATGACTCTCAATCAGTTATAGTTGGGAGAGTTTATGCGGGTGTGGGTAAAGTCCCATACAAACTACTCTTAAATATTAGGGTTGAAAATAAAACTAAATAAAATTAATTCTTAAAGCGAAATTTAAAATGTAAATTACTGATATAAATCTGTCTTTGCATCAGTGCGAATTATGGATTTGGAGCATGGGCTATCAAGTGATAAGGATCGTACAACACAAGAATAAAACTAATATTATATATACTAGCAAAATATGCTCCCTCGGGTCGCATATTTTTGCTAGGCTGCGCGTCAGAAATGACGCTAGTATGTAATTTGGGTAGAGCTTTTTATCACTACAATTAATTTAAATAATATATTGCACATGATAAATAACAACATTAATAAAAAGAAAAATTAAGTTTGCATTGTTATCGTCTGCTCGCTTTTCTTTCCACCCAATCGTTTTGCGCCAAATCCACGTAAGAATTTAAATTTAAATAAATAATAATAGTTTTAGTTTTTCAAAGAAAAAAGAGAAAAGTGTACCTAAAATAAAAGTAGCAATAAAAAAATACAGCGAATACGATTCTAAAAACAGTTATTTACTTGCCCAGAAAAAGGTGTCTCCCCCACCCCAAGTTATCGTCTGCTCGCTTTTCTTTACACTTAATCGTTTTGCGCCAAATCCACGTAAGAATTTACAAAATAATAAATAATAATAGTTTTAGTTTTTCAAAGAGAAAAAAGGAAAGTGTACCTAAAATAAAATTAACAATAAAAAATACAGAGAATACGATTCTAAAAACAGTTATTTAGATGGAAGAGTTACTGCTAAGGTTGGCAAATAAAAGAAAAAAAGAAAAAAGAACAAAGAAAAAATGATGAAAAGGAAATAGGAATTATAGTGTTGAGTATGAATTATGGTGTTGAAGTTAGAGCGGTTTAGGATCGGTGAGGTTTAGGACAATAATGTTAGTTTTCAATTTACAATAAGAGATATGGGTTAATGTAGTTATACGGTGTACTGGGGAGGATACGTTATGTTATTGGGGTGGTTATTTGTAAGGTTGGAGAAGTTAAGAATTATAGATTAACAAATTAACAAATTATAGAATTTAAAAAGTTGTCAGATGCTAGAAAGGGGGTTGTTGGCTGGGAGGAGGGGTGTCAGAAAGAGAAATGAAATTAATGTATTTAAATTTTCGTTTGTGCCTGCAATTTGAGATTAGCTCATTTTTACAGTTAATACTATTTAAGCTCTTAGATGCTGTAGCTATCATAAATGTGTACACAGTTGACAGAAAGTAGATTCTGGAGTGTAAGAATTAGACCTTTTTAATATAGTCCAATGTAGGGAGTAGGGAGTGTTTTTAATAGTAAAGCTTTTTATTAGATTAGCTAGAGAGGTGCTAGTGGCATTGTCATTATTGTGTTTGAAAGAGTAGATATGGTTTTAGATTCGGGTCTTAATGGGGAAGGCACTTGCCCCAATATAAGTATGTATTTTGTATGGGGTTGTTGTTATAGTATTTGTGTTATTTATAGTATCGGGAATGTTTTGTGTTTGTATGCTCAAGTTCTGGGCCAAACTTAAGTCGGGATTGTTAGTTGGAGAAGATAAGATACTTTGAAGGGTTAGATCAAATCTATTATTAGTTAGTGGGGATGTTCGTTAGTGTGAGAGGTGTTATTAAGGGTTTCATTTTATACAGAAAGTTGTAGATGGGGAGAGCTTTAAGGTGAGTGGAGAATTTGTATGTTGGTATTAGTTTGCATAATGGTGTTATGGTGGAATTGTTTAACAGTGCAGGCATATATAACGTTACTTTGTATGCAATCACCATTTAATGGGCATTCTCTATATGTCTGGCAGTTGCAGTTATTAGTGGGGGTATAGTAGGTACTGGTTGTTGGGCCGATTTAATTATTTTGTTGTTAGATGTGATGATTGTTTGTGCTATATTGGGCATTGTGGAGTAGGAAATGTTAATAGAGTTTTTATTTAAAATAGTGCTGTACTTATGACGTGCTTGAATGAGTTATCTAAAATTTTGAAAAATGCATTAGCTATATTTGTTTCCAAATTGCAGTTATATGGTGGGTTAAAACAAATACTATTCTTTCTTCTAATTTTTACATTTTTACTGGGATCTTGAGGGTTAGCTGGTTTGTCAATATTGATAGTTTTAGTGGGTCTATTTATATATGTCTTGGGTTTCTTGAGTAGTGTAGTATTAGCTCGCTGTTTATCCTGTATTGCCATTTTGTGCGTAATTACATTTAAAGGTTTGTTCTTCTGGATAAAGGGATTATTTTCATATTTAATTTCATCAGTGTATCCCGAATTAAGAAGTGCGTTATTATAGAAGCTGGAATTTTGTTCGAAGATGGATCTATTAGTAGATAAGCTTGAGATTCTATTGGAAACTTAAGCGAATATTGAATTAATGATGGATTTTGGGTGGTTAGATAGCTTATGTACGTATAAGGGGGTTAGATTTGGTTTGTGGTATGAGCTAAAAGATTCGGAGTTGAGGCCTAGTGTTAGGTCAAGGAAGTTAGATATTCTTTTCTCAGGTTCTATAGTTATGGTTAATCCGAAGTTTTAAAAAAATTGTGTAGGTTTTTAATGGTGTTGTTGTATTGTCTAAATCTCTCCCTAGAAACAAAAAGTGCATCGTCCCTGTAAAGCCCACCGTGTAAATATCTGAAGTCAAACTTCAATTCTCTCAATAAGTACAATCATACAAGGTCATTAACCTGGGCAGAATCCGAAGCTCCCATAGTGATATCAAAATTATTGGGAATATACTTCCTGGTCCAAAATTTGTTGTCAAATTCTAATAGGGATCTCCTGGCTAAAATTATTAGTTTGATCTCTAAGTCTGTGATATCTGAGTTATTCTTAGCGAAGATTAAAACTTTGTTTAGTAGGATAGGTGAAATGGACTGATAATAATTGTTAATGTCGAAGGTGATAAATTCATGTTAGAGTTAGATTTATCATTGAGGTTTAGAAACCAATTGGTAACCTCACCAGAAGATTGCCATAGGGTGTATGAAATTTGTTCTTTTAAGTTACGGATGATTCTATCTAAAAAATGTTTGCTTATAATGCCTAGGTCAGATTTGGATAGACAAATTTGTCTAATGGATGGGTTTTCGTGAAAATTTCTTTTGTGGTCTTTTAAGGTACATCTGGGTGTAGCTGGGGTAAAAATGTTTGTGTAATTAATGATATTTAAAGAAGTTAGTAGGGATTTAGCACCATTGTGTATGCTATTCAAAATGTTACTAGAAGTAGTTATATAGGATTTGTTCAGTTCTTTATAGATTAAACTTTTGTAGTCAGAGTAGTTCAATTTGTAAAAGTTGTTCGTTTCATCTAAAGGGACAATAATGTTAGGGTGTTTCTTGATCTTGTTTGTGAATTTATTGATTTTTTTGAGTTGGAATGTTTATTGTATTTTTTAAATTTGATATGTCTAATGAGGTTGAATAAATAATTTTCGAAATTGTTGAGGTGTTCATTTTGCTTAGGAAAAAAATATGTTTTTAGACCGTACCTGGATGCAGTTAGCCTTTCCAATCTTTTTAGTTCCCTGGAAGAGTTCATGGGGAGTGTAAATCCATTGTGTTTTGGAGGTGAAATATTATTAGTGTCATTTTTCTGGTGTTATATTTGGAGTTTAAGTTATGGTGGAAGGCTTTCCCTCTTACGTTGGTAATAAATTTTTTCACGGATTGTATGAGCTTGCAAATGTAAGCTTCATTAGAAGGGATGATAATGTGTTTTGCTGAAAGCGGTAGAAATTCCTTGTTAAACATTTCACAAAATAGGAGAAAAAGCTCAACTTTGTAGGAGCTTAAAGTAGAATCAAATATGAAACTAAACGTAAACTTCTAGTAGATAGAACCTATAGTGAAATGGTTTAAGCTCAATATACGAGATAGAGCAATTATAAAGATAGATCAAAGAAGAGTGATACACATGTACGAATGTCCATATATATATATATATATATATATATATATATATATATATATATATATAGTGTGTGTGTGTCCCAAAAGTCACTGACCCTGACTACCCAATTCCTGAAGTGAATCTTATACCTTTAAAATTAATATGTATTTAGAAATGTACACTCTATATGTATATATGTGTGTATATTTTTATCTCTTAATTCCCCCACCCCTTTCCAACGGTTTATTCTTGCTCTCATGATGTTAATTCTTTCCACAATTGATTTCAATTTTCAAGCCTTTATTCTAACCATATTCTGTTTTCAAAATTATCTCCCCTTGACTGTTCGTTTTTTCATAACGACCCACACATTTAAATTTAAAACAAGAATTAAATAAAGAAAGAAAAAGTTCATAAATCAAATCAAATAAAAAATAATAAAAGTATAATAATTAATATATAAATAAACAAATATTAATAAGATGATAACTCTAGCTGAATAATTATATAATTAAATTATGATAGTAATAATTAACATTTTCTGCGTACCTATTCTTTATTCTCTGTTGTATTTCTGTCAACAGTTGATTCCATCAATCCATCTCCGTTTTTCGACCATTCCGTCTTTAATTTTTGGTCTTTTGATAATGAAAGTTTTTCTTTCGAAAATTTAAGATTACATTATTCCGGAACGTTTAATTGCCTGACAGTAACCTTTTTACTGTTCTGGTGTTTAATCTGTTTTACGTGAAATATTAATAAATTGATTTGAGATTTAATTCTTGTTTTCTCTTCTCGTTTGTTTTTATTCACCTTTCCACCTTCCGATATCCTATATCACATTGCTCCAGCCTCGGATTACAAACCTACACTTATATATATATATATATATATATATATATATATATATATATATATATATATATATATATATATATATATATATGCAGCATCTTCTCCTGCAAGCAAGTAGTGTTGAATATAATATATATTTGATCCATAGTCATAAGACCCCTATTGAACAATATTCCCAAAGTTTCAATTTCTTCGATGACGCCCCCATAGACAGATAGATAGATAGATAGATATATAGATTAACACACATATATGCGAAATAGATAGATAAATTAAGAAAGACATATGCAAACTAGATCGATAGATAAATAGATTAACACCCACATATACGACTTAGTAAGATAGATAGATAAATAGATAGATAGATAGATAGATATATACATAGATACATATATAGATAGATTCATACACACATACGCAAACTAGATGGATAGATAGATAGACAGATAGATTAGCACACACATGCTAAATAGATAGATAGATAGATAGATAGATAGATAGATTAACACACGCATGTGCCAAATAGATATATAAACACACACACACATGTGCAAAATAGATAGATAGATAGATAGATAGATAAACACAGTCATATGCAAAACAGATAGATAGATAGATAGATTAACACACGCATGTGCCAAATAGATATATAAACACACACACATGTGCAAAATAGATAGATAGATAGATAGATAAATAGATAGATAGATAGATAGATTAACACAGTCATATGCAAAACAGATAGATAGATAGATTAACACACGCATGTGCCAAATAGATATATAAACACACACACACATGTGCAAAATAGATAGATACATAGATAGATAAACACAGTCATATGCAAAACAGATAGATAGATTAACACACGCATGTGCCAAATAGATATATAAACACACACACACACATGTGCAAAATAGATAGATAGATAGATAAATAGATAGATAGATAGATAGATAGATAGATTAACACAGTCATATGCAAAACAGATAGATAGATAGATAAACACACGCATGTGCCAAATAGATATATAAACACACACACACATGTGCAAAATAGATAGATAGATAGATAGATAGATAGATAAATAGATTGATAGATAAATAGATAGATAGATAGATTAACACAGTCATATGCAAAACAGATAGATAGATAGATTAACACACGCATGTGGCAAATAGATATATAAACACACACACACATGTGCAAAATATATAGATAGATAGATAGATAGATAGATAGATAGATAGATTAACACGGTCATATGCAAAACAGATAGATAGATAGCTATGAGCAGCCTTTGAATACTAATGTTTCTATTGATGGAGCAATCTATTTCTATTGACATTTCTTCTCTATTGAAATTTCCGAGAATATTCTTTTCAAAATGTCATTTCGTCTAATTCTGTTAATCTTGTAAAGTTTACAATCGAAGCCGCTCTTCAAATCAATTCTATTAACTTGCTTTTATCCAACGATGAGACAAATCAGCAGAAGACACGCATCGCTTCAATGTGACTCTTCGGCTTTTCCCTCCTCCTTCCTCGCCATTGCACATAATTGTTTTCATGAAATTTAAAACCGAAAAAAATAAAAGAAGAAAAAAAATGAATTTCTTAAGATGCGTTCATTGAATTTGCGCATTCACCGATGAAAACACGCTTTTCAAAAATAAGCGTGACAGACCGACGAGAATACTAACCTAGGCGTGACAGAACTACATACACTCTTAGAATTTGGTATAATCGGACTACTGTTCTCATCTTGGGTGTTTTTATCACAACGTTTCGGTCCGCAAGCGCCTGTCGCACAGTGTATATAGTACAAAGTATAATTCAATTCTAAGTGACAGTCATCTGAAGGTTGAAGGTTCAATCTTCATACGGGCGATACGAAGAATTGCGAATTACTGAAGACTTCCCAGAACGAGAGCATGCTACCCCCCGTGGATTTAATAAAGGGTTCCGTTCGAAATTCTGTCCAGATTCCCGAATTCGACAGAAAGATTCCCGAGTTCGACAAAGTACACCTGAAGAAGGTCGGAGGTTACATCGGCCGAAACGTTGTGATAAAACACCCAAGAATATACTAAATTCTACGAATTATCAACCGTCATCTAAAAAAATTCCGAGACATACATAAACTCTATTTCCAACTTCATCTTGAGACACAAACGAAACTGTTTCCTCAAACGTAATCGTAATGTAACAACAGAAACGCTATTTCAAACGTACGTGTTTCAAACCGACTAAATACTATTCCAAACTCAATTATTACAGATAAATGAAAAATGATATGTACAACCTAAGCGTACCAGATCAACGAATATATCACTTGAAACATAATAATGCCAGATTGACAATAATTGTATTTGAAACTAAAGCGTGATAGACAAACGAAAATGATATCACAAACCTAATCGTGACAGACCAGCGATAACGCTATTTGAAGATTAAGAGCTACAAACCGAGAAAATACTATTTAGCGATTAAGCGTGACAGACCGACGATAATGATATTTTAAATGTTTAGCTTAATAGACCGACCGATGAAACGGTTGACTTAGACGTATCTGAAATAAGATGCGTCCATTCAATTTGTGACGGAAATCATATTTCAAAATGAAGAAGACAAAGCGGCTCGTCAGGGTGCGTAGACGCGCGGGAAAATACAATTAAAAACTGAAAAGAAAATGGCGGCAAATGTGATTCCCTTGTGTATCCGCAATCGTTTTGAACAATAATCGAATTTTACTCTATTTCTGAATGGTTCTGTTTTTATAGAGTTAGGAGAGAAGCTCACATCAGGTATTAAATTATCCCATGACCCTCAGAGTATTATGCAAAGAGATAATTTTATGAAATGTCTGCAAATAGCAGAAATTACGCGGTGGTATTATACGTTGTTCACAAGACGTAGTATTTGTTTTGTTTTCGAAAAATGTGTATTGTTTTCTAAACTTTAATGGTGACAAACACACGGAAAAGACATTTTTTAAAAATTAATCAGGCACTTAGAGTAGATCAACGAAAAAAAAAGTAGCCACAATAAAATAAATATATATATATATATAAAATATTAAAGTGTTTTACGCCTACAGACGACGTCGTTTCGAGTTTCTACTCTCATCAGTGCAAGAGTGGTGGTTGTAAGCGGTCGTATAGGCGCGAACGCAATTCGTAAATTCAGCCTAGAATTACGAGCCAGACGCCCAGACCGACTCGGCCGCGAAAAATCACTCGGACAGTAATTGAAATTAATGTACACTTACCCAGAAAAATATGTCAAAATACCCTTTCTTATTCAAACTGGCGTCACCTCGCCTACAGACATAACGTGATTTTCTGACCAAAAGGTCCATTTCCATCGGACGATGAAAAAAAAGAAGAAAAGAAAAACAGTCTTTGAAAATGAGAAGTATATTCTCGAAAGTTAAGATTAAAATAAATGTTATTTATTTTACACCACCATTGTTATTGTTTTTCAAAAAAAAATATAATACTATTACGAAACAATGGTTTAAAAAAATATATCTAAATACCCTTTTATATATATATATATATATATATATATATATATATATATATATATATATATTGGGGGGTACTTTTCATAGTTGTGCCGCCCTTCGAGAAGGTGTATTTGTTACGATACACGCCTACATGTCTACTCATATCATTTTTCTCTATAAGTTTCGTAACCACAGTTTTAAATCTTCACGTATCAATTTACGGCCCTTCAGGCCTTTTTAAAACCACGAATCTGTTCACGGCATCTCAAGCCTTTTTCAATTACGGCCTCTGTTCATTTATACGTATCTTAAAGTCTCTAAAAAGTTCTCAAATAAATCTCAAGGTTTACCTTATCTTCTGTTCTCTTCTTTGGCCTGTGATTCGTCTAGTCTTCGCTGGCTGTGTCGTCTTGATCGAAGGAAGAGGTCTGTCTCAGACAGAATGAATACACGAGACACGAATTTTTGAAGGGATATTTCACACAAATTTCTTTATTCTCACACAAGCTTCTTATTTCTCTCTGGTTCGTTTGCTGTCAGGGGGATTCCGGCTTCGACTCTCTCATGCCCCGGCTATTTTCCGGTTCCTTTTGGGATATCTTCTGCCCTCCCAGAACGGGGCCTTACCAGTTTACCGGCTACATGCTCGCACCCGGTCTGAACGGTATCGCCTCTAAGCTCAGACTGATTCTAAAAAGCTAAGTTTTTGTTTTCCGTGGTGACGTAATCATCATTCCCACGCACGATATGGGGACAAAAACGACTCACTCTGATCTCTGACTCAAAGGTCACGTCAGGTGTCTAAATTTATTATGACTATTCTTGGATCAAACACTTCTCTGAACTCACTTCTGAGTCCAGAAACAAAACTTATTTTTCAATAACAAAATTAGCTATTTGATACTAGTTAACCTACTGTGCCTTGCATAATGGGGCCCTACGGTATTGTAAACTAATCTCGCTCATTATTACTGTTTCATTGGAGTGCATTTATCTTTTTTGCTGTTTTTTGCTGTTTTGGGACAATTTATTTTGGCTGTTTCGCCTAGTTGTGAAAATCGTGCGAGATATTCTTCTAAGACATTCTCTACGTTTACCTTTTCATCTTTTTATTTTTATTTTTTATTTTATTTTTTTCTTCCCTTCTTAAGTGACCTCAATTAAAGCAACACCACATTGTGTATTATCGGTTGTTGTAATTCTTATTCAAGGTATTTAATTTCCCTGATGGTCTGCCAAGCAAGTACCTGCTCGGTAGTGAAACACATGTAAGTAAAAAACTTTTTAATTTGAATTAATGATAAATAAATCATTTTTGAATGAAAAAATCTTTTGTGGTGTTGATTGGGCTCCTGAACGGAAGCTTTCAAAAAATCACATATAAATGCTCTGTACCCTGTAATTGAGTATCCTCGAGATTGTTTTTATTGGCTAATCCTGGTCTTCACTGAATAATCTTTTTTAAGTGAAAAATCCAAATCTCTCTCTCTCTCTCTTTTCTCTCTCTCTCTCTCTCTCTCTCTCTCTATATATATATATATATATATATATATATATATATATATACATATCTGAGAAAAGCGCATTAAAAAAGGGACATTAACTATAAAAAGGGACATTAACTATATATATATATATATATATATATATATATATATATATATATATATATATATATATATATATATATATATAGTAATCCAGGTAAAGTAAATGTTAACGGGATAGGAATCTGAAGAATTTCAAGCGGGCTTATAAAAAGTGGTCAATATCAAATACAACTTTATGTATATTATTGTTTTTATTCAAACACACATGTAGAAAATCTGCGACACGTCCATGTGGATGTTATCGATCTATAGCAGTATAAAGTTGAGATCCTATCACGCATAATTACAATTTGATACTTCTCTCAGATAGTATTTGGGAATAATGAAATGAGGGAAAAAGAAAGAGAATGGAAAGAATAAGAGAAATTTAAAATTTGGAAAATCTGACCACGTGACTTTCTAAATTTTAAATTTCATTATTCCCAAATATAATCTGAGGGAATGATCAAATTCTAATTATGCCTGGTGAGATCTCAACTTTTAACTGCTGTAGATCGATGACATCGACATAAAAGTGGCGCAGATTTTTTTCATGTCTGATTGAATAAAAACAATAACACATATATATTATTATATATATATATCATATATACTATATATAATATTTACTTAAAAGATATTATATATATATATACATAGCTGAGAAAAGCGCATTGAAAAAGGGACATTAACTATAAAAAGGGGCATCAACTATATATATATATATATATATATATATATATATATATATATATATATATATATATATATATATATATATGAGTATATGAAAGGATAAAAATAATCCGACGGTATGAAATTAAAAATGGAAAAGCGGAAGACCTTTTCGCTCAACGTTTCGCCCAAATTTCACGTGGGCTTTGTCAAGAGCGGACGAAGAATACAAAAATGACAAAAGACGAGAAAGTCTGTAAATGATGGGGAATATATATAGTGGTTGGGTTCATGTTGAGATGAAGGGTATGCAAATATGAAAAAAAACAACAAAAAAAACATAGAAATAAATATATATAGATGCACATAAATGTGATCGAAACATATATATAACACATATACATACATATATATCAAATATACATAGAAGTAGCATTGGAAAAGAAGAGGAGAAATTAAAGAGCAGACAGGGGTCCAAAGGATATTTAATTTAAAGCTCAGGGAATCATCCGGTGTCTAGAATTATCTTGTTTTCACTAATGATTGCTTTTGATTAGTTGGGGGAGATATTGTAGAAGCCCATTCTTTGTTTAATTTTATTTGTGGAAAGGGCTATGAGGGCAGATTCAATTATTCGACGTGTTGACTTGTTGTGTATTATCTTGATTAAAGCGGATTTCTCTAGACACCGGATGATTCCCTGAGCTTTAAATTAAATATCCTTTGGACCCCTTTCTGCTCTTTAATTTCTCCTTAATTAATTAATTCATTCATAAATTATTTTTGCGTGCATAAAAGAAAGACATGGCAGACCTTTCACTGGAAACATATAATTAAAATTAATTAATTTATGTTACCTTAAATAACGATGTATATAAATCGCTTATTTCATAAAATCTCTTTTTTAATGATTGACAGTGGGGGAATTCTAAGGAAGTCGACTCCAGTGGCACAGGGTGAATGCCATACAAGGTACAAGGGTTCAAGGATGACTTCTGAGTGTGAGAGAAGAGATTCTTTTTTATCTCTGAAATATAACTAAGCAAACTCAAAATGTTGATATTATTAAACATCCAATCGATGAACGCGATTGGAAATATAATACATTGAACAGAGATTCTAGCTTTTTGACATAGATATCTACCGAAGCAGAACTAAGTATGTTCCTTTTATTAAAACAGGTATTAAAAGAAATTAGATCTTACATTTTTGGCTGGCTATACTTTATAATAAAGACAGATTCTAGAATAACATATTTAATATTATGTATGATACCATATTAATGAGGGTGTAGCTTCACATTATATAAAGTATATTATAGCATTAAAAATATAGTATTAAACAAAACTTAATATTTTTTATTAACAAAAGGTATTAAAAGAAATTACATATTACATTTTGGGCTGGCTATACTTTATAAATGAGATGGATTCTAGAATAACATATTTAATATTATGTATAATACCATATTAATGAGGGTATAGCTTCACATTATATAAAGTATTTTATAGCATTAAAAATATAGTATTAAACAAAACTTAATATTTTTTATTAACAAAAGGTATTAAAAGAAATTACATATTACATTTTGGGCTGGCTATACTTTATAAATGAGATGGATTCTAGAATAACATATTTAATATTATGTATAATACCATCTTAATGAGGGTGTAGCTCCACATTATATAAAGTGTATTATAGCATTAAAAATATAGTATTAAACAAAACTTAATATTTTTTATTAACAAAAGGTATTAAAAGAAATTACATATTACATTTTGGGCTGGCTATACTTTATAAATGAGATGGATTCTAGAATAACATATTTAATATTATGTATAATACCATCTTAATGAGGGTGTAGCTCCACATTATATAAAGTGTATTATAGCATTAAAAATATAGTATTAAACAAAACTTAATATTTTTTATTAACAAAAGGTATTAAAAGAAATTACATATTACATTTTGGGCTGACTATACTTTATAAATGAGATGGATTCTAGAATAACATATTAAATTGTATGTATAATACTGTCTTAATGACAATATTGCTTCACGCTATTTTTAGTATATGATAACATTTTAAATTTAGTGTAATAATGTTAGGGCAATATTAGGACGTTAACGAAGAGATGCTTTAATGTCTGTTTTATTGTTGATTCCATCTAATGGAAAGTTGTTATTTTTTTACTCTGACGTGTGTGGTTCGCTTCGAAACAGGTTTCGTTGAACATAATTTTATCGCTAACGTCCGGCGGACAAAATAAGTGACAGCATTTTAATATTATATAAATATTGTTTTTATTTTAATTTCATATGCAGATACGCTCTCTATGTTTTCTCACATCCAGCTTTTCTTACATGTACTGCGTTACTGTCTTCATTATCTTCTAATTCGTTCGTATCTCTAGTGTGGAGTGATACTTCCTTATTTGTGAATTTCAGTGGTAAAACTGTAACCTAACTTTAACCCTTCGATATTTACATATGTCCAGTCTGCCACAATGCTAGTGAACATCGTACAGAATTACATATAGAATTTAGTATTACATGTATTAGTGAATGCTGTATAGAACAACGTATTAAGGTGTAAACGTTGGTACTTTGTAAATATCCTGTTTGAGATCAACCGTGACGACTTAAAAACCGAAAAATAACTAATTTCTTATGTATTCTTCAAAAGGTTCCGCGACTCCTTGTTGTAAGAGCACATGTAGTGGACAACATTGATGTTACAGAAAAGTATAATTTTTAAAATAACGTTTAAGCTTGATTAGTATCAACATCGACCAATTATGAGAAAGTGTTTTCCAGTCATCAACACCAATAAGATGCTTATGAGTTTGATGGCAGTCATTGACAACAAATATAAAAAACGAGACCGTCAAATTAAGTTTGCACGTATTAAAAACAAATGTTAGAGGCGTTATTCTACTTGCTTTAAATATTTTAGAAACACCTTGTAGAAGACGCAAAAAGATGGACAATAGCCAAATCTTTAAAATGTGCCATTACTTATTTATTAAGTGTCTGAAGGAAAGTTGGATGCCATCTTGAAAATCGCATCTTTATACCATTTAGATTGCCAACAACTTATGCAGCTGAGCTAATATTACATGAACCGTTGAGAAATCTCGGAATTATGAAGCATTTTATAAATATCGATTATTATCTTTGAAACCTTTGTATTTAGATATCATAACATTAAAACTTGGCTACTTAAAAAATATTTCTAGATCCCTCAATGGTCTAGTTATATTTTTAAAGTAGCTTATTTTATTTGAAACCTTTGTATTTAAATATCATAAAATTAAAACTTGGCTAATTCAAAAATATTACTATGGCCCGTCAAGGGTCTAGTTATATTTTTAAAGTGACCTACTGTCTTCGAAACCTTTGTATTTAAACATAATAATATTAAAACTTGCCTACTTAAAAAAAAATGGCTATACCCCCCAAGGGCCTAATTATGTTTTTAAAGTAGCTTATTGTCTTCGAAACCTCTGTATTTAAATATCATAAAATAAAAACTGGGCTACTTTAAAAATATTACTAGATCCGTTAAGGGACTAGTTATATTTTCAAAGTAGCTTATTGTCTTAGAAACCTCTTTATTAAAACATCATAACATAAAAACTTGGCTACTTTAAAAATATTACTATGGCTCGTCAAGGTTCTAGTTATATTTTTAAAGTAGCTTATTGTCTTCGAAACCTCTGTATTTAAATATCATAAAATTAGAACTTGGCTACTTTCAATATATTACTATGACCCGTCAAGGGTCTAGTTATATTTTTTAAGTTATATTTTTTAAGTAGCTTATTGTCTTCGAAACCTCTGTATTTAAACATCATCAAATTAAAACTTGGCTACTTTAAAAGTATTACTATGGCCCGTCAAGGGTCTAGTTATATTTTTTAAGTAGCTTATTGTCTTCGAAACTTCTGTATTTGAACATCATAAAATTAAAACTTGGCTACTTTAAATATATTACTATGACCCGTCAAGGGTCTAGTTATATTTTTAAAGTAGCTTTTTGTCTTCGAAACCGCTGTATTTAAATATGATAAAATTAAAACTTGGCTACTTTAAAAATATTACTATGGCCTGTCAAGGGTCTAGTTATATTTTAAAAGTAGCTTAATGTCTTCGAAACATCTTTATTTAAACATAATATTATTAAAACCTGGCTACTTTAAAATATTACTAGATCCCTCAATAGTCTAGTTATATTTTTAAAGTAGCTCATTGTCTTCGGAACCTCTGTATTTAAACATCATAAAATTAAAACTTGGCTACTTTAAAATATTACTAGATCCCCCAAGAGTCTAGATATGCATCTCGTAGATGGTCTGCTGTTGGTTATCCACATCTCTGTTTTAATAGATAACATCATGATTTAATGATGTCATCCTTTACGACGTCATCTGTACGTGACGCCAAGATTTAAGTCATAGTTCGCTTATGACGTCACCAATTTCGCGCAGAGATAAACTAATTGACAAACAAGATAACCGGAGTCAAAAGGTTTTGATAGCAAACGGACAATATATGTGAAAAATTCTAAAGAACAACACAGAAAAGACTAAATAAAGTATCACACTGTAAACATGCATAGTTAGAGGGCAATGCATGCCGACATCAAACGTGTGAAAAGAAAAAAATTTCCTCTATATTTAACAACTCAAAAAATGTGATGCCATTTTAGAAAAAGTGATCGCCTCTTTTAAAAAATGTTTTCAGATTATAAGACACTTTAGATTACACAAAAGTTATGTTTACTTAAGCTGATTAACCCGCTGGCCAGTCAGTTTTTATTCAATAGCTAGTAATTATCAAGTAGACCTACTGTGTAGCCTTTCCTACATTACAGGATATATATATAGTACATATAGATCTTAATTTCCCTAAATTACGTGACAGTTTCCGTGGGCCGAGTGGATATGGCTGACTCTGTGTACCGGGTTCGCGCCTCCCGACCGTCTGAAATTGTTACTTCCCTGCACTGATGAGAGCAATAAGCTTGAAACGCTAGCGTCTGTAGGTATAAATTATTTAATATTTATGATAAATATTATACTAAGCCCCTTTAAGAAATTAAAGTTGAGCACTCTCGGGGAAGTTAAAAATAGACTGTCAAAAAGCTCTAATGCAAAGTTCCGAATACGTTCGTCGAACACTCTCGACTAGTCTTCTATCTGTGCCCGCTTCTAGGTACATATAGATCTTAATTTCCCTAAATTACGTGACAGTTTCCGTGGGCCGAGTGGATATGGCTGACTCTGTGTACCGGGTTCGCGCCTCTCGACCGTCTGAAATTGTTACTTCCCTGCACTGATGAGAGCAATAAGCTTGAAATGCTAGCGTCTGTAGGTATACATAATTTAATATTTATTATAAATATTATATATATATATATATATATATATATATATATATATATATATATATATATATATATATATAATATTAATAATAATAATCCAGGTAAAACATCCACAGGGTAGTAATCCAAAGAATTTCAACCGGGCTTATAAAAAGTGTTCAATATCAAATATAGCTTTTATATATGATTATTTTTATTTAAAGAGACATGTACAAAATTTGCGACACTGGCATGTCGATGTTATCGATCAACAGCTATTATAAATAGGGGTGGGATGTAATGGGTAAAAATTTCAGATTCGATGCGAGTAGTATTTTTTGTGTTCATTTATACATAAATAACACTAAACAATCAAACATTTTGAAAATTTTGCAAAATTCAGAAGGTGCAGGCCACTAGTTTTTGGCTATTTTACATTCATGTAAACCCTTTCACAGCCTGAAAATTGTCCTAAATTAAAGTACTATATCAGATTTCACCATCTATATCCATTCGTAGCTTTTGAGGATGTTTTAGGACATGCAATGTCGCATGAAACCACTTCCTCACCGAAAAATTGTGGATGTTGAGTCCCGTGGAGTACTAACTGCTATTTTTGGCCTGCACCTTCTGAATTTTGCAAAATGTTCAAAATGTTTGATTGTTTAGTGTTATTTATGTATAAATGAACACACGAAAATACTACTCGCATGAATCTGAAATGTTCACCCATTACGTCCCACCCCTATTATAAACTGAGATCTCATCAGGTAGAGTTAGAATCCGATCTTAGCCGCAGGGTCCTATTTGGAAAGTGTCGCAGATTTTGTAGATGTGTGTGTAAATAAAAATAATCATATATATATATATACATATGTGTTTCTGGCTTACAGCCGTCATCAGTATGGCTAACTTAGACAGGGATCGAACCTTCGGTATTGATGTCTATAGTCCAGCGTTTTACCATTGGACCACGAGGTTCTGTCTAGAAATATGTACGATTTTTATCACCTTAATATTTTATGTATTTTTATGTAATCATTTTTATCGGTAATGCCGGCTGTGGGCCAGAAACACGTGTCCATGGAATATATTAATGTACGTATAAAATAAATTGTATATATATATATATATATATATATATATATATATATATATATATATATATATATATATATATATATATATATATATATATATATATATATATATATATATTAACGAAAAATACGTTCTATAAAGTTATGGGCGACTGATAATGCAATTTGCTGTATAAAATTTTTAATAAACATAACAGAATTAATAAAACATGAAGTTTAAATTTTGATTGAAAATGATTGAAATAATAATAATAATGAAAATAAGAAGAAAAAGAAGAAAAAGAATAAGAAGAATCCTGTTAAATCGTAGATTTTGCTATCTTAACGACCACAGGGTAAATACAAAGGAGTCAAAAAAACGAAGCAAATACACTGAACTCCCCAGAGAATTAAAAGGAAATATAACACCAATAATCGTAGGAGCACTAGGAACAGTACCGAAGAACCTGGAAAAAAGACTGGGAGAAATTGGGATCAAAGCGAAGGCGATTATCCCACAACGGACGGCAATGATAAAACAGCTGAAATCTTAAGGAAAATCCTTGAATGCGGAAACCTTTCCACATAAGCTACCAAGACTAACCAATCACATGCAAAGTGCAATAGGAACAAAACAAAATCGCATAAAGAGCATGACAGGACCCTAAGGGACAGAAGCTGCAAGAAATTTCATAAACTCACCCCCCTCCAAAAAAAAGTGATGGCACCAGCCGTGGCTGATACCACACAAAATAGTCGTGATGGGTCAAGTAGGATGGAAATACTAAGGAGAGATAGCACTAGCAAGACCTCCGATTGAAGACTGCGGAGAGCATTGGGGAATTGGGGAGGTTTATTGCCATCCAAATCTCAGAGAAGACCAATGGTTGTTGCTAATGCGAAATCGATGGTAAGCGTCTGTTGTTATAACGCAAATTCATTTGCAGTAGTTATGGAAAGAGGTGGAGAGCACTGGAAATCTGAAGAGACTTGTTGTCACTCAGACTCCAGGGAACACCACTGGTGATTATCAGTGAGCAATCACTAATGACGGCCTTTGTGAGAACTCATAGTGAGTAGACATCATCATCATCATCATCATCATCATCATCATCATCATCATCATCATCATCATAATAATAATAATGATGATGATGATGATAATAATAATAATGATGATGATGCTGATAATAATAATAATAATAATAATAATAATAATAATAATAATAATAATAATAATAATAATAATAATAATAATAATAATAATAATTTGGAAGGTCAAAAAATAATAGTTTCATTTGAATAAATAAAACTTTGCTAATATAGACTTTTTCTTTTTCCTTCAAAAGGTTTGCACCTGCAAATGGGTTAATATAAGATTCTATCGTTACTTATCTTAATTCTGGCGATACTCCCCCGATGAATTTCTACCGAAAGAAAACTTATGGAGACAATTTCTGAGACAATTTATGTTCCAATTCTGCAAAAGGCTTGCCTGTTAGGAACAGCGAAAGTGTTAAGGTACTGCTTGAATGTCTAAGGTCAGGGAAATTGATTTGATGCTTAAAAAAGAAAACCCCAACTAAAAACATCCAAAAGTTGAGACTACTATGAAATAATAATTATAATTATAATAATGGTTAGATAATAGTAAGATAATTTAAAATCTGAAGCAAGGAATGAATGAAACCGGAAGTCGGTGTAAATACCACAGTAAAACTTAAAATATTGTTGGGTCAATGAAATTTTTTGGTAATCCGATGCGAGCATGAAGTGATGAGAAAAATAAAAATAAGGAAAAATAAGGAAAAAGGAATAAGAGAAGTTGGTTAAAACATTTTCTTTATTTGTATAATTTGTGATTAGTGTCTTAATGTAAAACCTATTAGACGATATTATGAACGAAGATAACATAATCTTGTCGAGTGCTTTTGATATTATTTTTTGAGATTTGCCTAGATAAGGACGCTGCCAAACATTATGTGTTTGTCATCCCTCCTTGAGCATCTACCCTTTAACTATCTTCTCAATTCAACTGTTAAAAAAAATAAACTCTTAGTACAGTATCGATATCCAGATCAAATTCTGTTAAATATTTCATTTGACAACTCCCAAAAGTCCCTCCTAAATTTCTCCCTCCTACCACTTTTTCTGAATTCATCCAACCTCATCTTAAACTGATCCACGCTATTGCTGTTTTTAATCCGACCTAGCAAACAATTCCAAAACAATATTAATCTGTGAGCAAAAAAAATTAACTGGTTAACAGATCTAGTTTTCTAAAACTGCCTTGACAATAACCTTTCAGATCTAAAGGAAATACTAAAAAATTGCCCACCATAGCTAGAAATGCCATTTATTATCTTGAAAGTCTCAATCATATCACCTCTTATTCTTCTCTCCAGCAAAGTAGTCAATCCCAATTTGTCCAATCTCTCCCTGTAACTGCACTCCTTTACTTTACTTATTAGTTTTGTCACCTTTCTTTGTACGCATTCCAGTTTCAATATTACATTCCAATTTCCATGTCAAGTCGCTGGAGCCCAGGCCTGAGTTCAGTATTCGATATGAGGTCTTATTAGAGCTTTATATATCCTTAACACAACATTTGTCTCTCTCGAAATAATATTCCTAACCATCCACCCGATCATTCTATTTACCCTCGATATGATTATTTGCCCTAAATGTATTGTAAAAACCCACTCCCAAATCGCACTCTCCATTTACTTCTTTGATTTCTCTGTTGTTTAGTACATATTCAACTCCAACTTTCCTGGATCCTACATGTAGTACTTTACATTTGTCTAGGTTAAATCCCAATTTCCAAATGTTCTCCCACTATGATAATTTATTTAGATCCATCTGTGTTATTTCTTTTGGTTTATTTTGAAACAGGATAAATGAATGAAATAAATGGAAGTAGTTAACGTAGTTAACGATTTCAAATTTTGGGGTTGAATTTGATTAGGGATAAAAATTAACAAAAGAAGCTTTTTGAAAACATGTTTAGAAGTTAATATTCATCAAGTAAAAACAAGTGCTTTCAAATGGGTAGAAACAATTGTATGAATAGATATGTTTTTTAAGTAAATTCGGAAAAATTATTTAATTATTATATTACAAGCTCTAGTCTATATATTAATATTATTAAGCTATAAACCCAATTTGTGTGTGAATTTTAAATAATTTAAATAATATATATAGATATAAATATATATGTCTGTGTGCGTTGAAAATGGAATAGAGAGAGTGCGTGTTAAAAAGTATCATCGCATATGTTGTGGGTTGTATTCTTAAGTGCAAATAAGATAATTACACATTTTCGAATAAATCTTTGTATCCCGCATTCTGGGTGCCATATTTGATTATAGAAATCTGCCAGATGCCAAGACCAATTCTTCCCTCGCAGACAGCGCCAAATTCGTTTACACTTTTCTTAACGAAAACGGAAAATGATTCAATATGGCGTTATCCTAATATCGACTGAGTTCAATCGACGAGGCGCGAAGATTTGTTTTGCTTTCTTCTAGACTCTAACGTTCGATGTTATATGCATTTCCTTCAAGGTGTCGTCGAAGACACTAAATTCTGGAGTCTCTGACAACAGCTTGGAGGCAGTTCTTATGACGTCGAATGGTAAAAACTGATTTAATCAATACGCTGTGGGAAATGTCACCACTTTTATGCTACCCTCTTTGTAGGTATTGCCCGTTTCACATCGCTTTGATATTTATTTGATTTTTCATTTATTTTTGTAGATTATTTTATATAAGTAATTTCACACTTTCTCTTTGATCCGGTTTCCCATAATTCCCCTATTTTATTCCAGGTTCATTTTATTAGGTTGTTCAGAAAATAACGGCGGTGTTGTTTTCGATTTGCAACACTCGTCAAAAGATTAAGCAACTCCCATTTTACAAAACAGAATATACTATGGCAACTTACATAAAACAGATATTGATTTAAAGGTTTTCAAGATGTTCTGTGTCCATTTTCTCCGCAGGCTTCATGAAGAAATACCCAAGCAAATGTATAGATATGATTGTTTACGAACACGATCTAGGAAATGATAAATCTGAAATTGTAAAAGCCATAAAGCAAACAGTAAATTAAAGATCGGCTCTAATCAATGGTGAGCGTCTCACTAATATCGATTGTTCAGGCCGATAATGTCGTTTGGAAGACGGCAAACAGAGTTAGAGCAATAAAGAAAGATACTGAAACATATACCTTTAAGTGTATGACGCAAGTATAGTGATGTCGTAGTTATATAATTACAATCTATTTTTGCAGTTGCATGTTCCCACTCGCGGAGTGATTAGTACGTGGTTCGGTAAAAACACACTGGAGTGTTCTCACTCGCGTAGTGACACGTAGGGCGATAAGAACACTTTTCGCGTGAACGTCTATTTTGGCTTCCGCCCAAGCCAGTTTCCCGCGAAATATAAACAGTACGTTAATGTCCCATGACGTTTATACCTTTTCTTGCTTCTAGCAATTGCTTTGCTAAACGACAGGAAACTAACAAACTCAATTCAATCTGTATATTACATAAATGTCGGCTGAATCAACTTGTCTTATATTCCCGTTTTTATAACTCTTTTCTTGACCATGTTTTGTGTTGACGAAATTGTTGAATAAAATTAATTAAAATTGTAGACAAGAAAAGTCTCCTCTTAACTGAAAAATTGGTGACCCTTTTTATAAAATTTCGAACAAGTAAGATGGATACAAACGCAAGGACCCTACTACGAAATAACAATCTCCAACAAGTATATCCATCGACTCTACAGTTTGAACATGAATAACACGTAGTTATTAGGGTTTGACGGTACTCTTATAACACATTCCTGTCTTTGTGTAAACGTTAAAAAAAAACATGAAGGAAAAGTAATTGTCGGATAACGAGGAAAATCTACTGGAAATTACTACAAGGAAAACAATTAATTAAATATGGATCGGGTAGATATATTCCCAGGGTATAACTTAGGAGATAAAAGAAGCAGTGAATGGGGTTACGAATGCGTTGCGAACATATTTGAGAGAGACAAAACTCTTGAGAAATAAGAATGAGATATGGATTAGGAAAATAGAAAAGTTTTTGTATCTGAATAAAAACTGCAGAAAAGAAAAATGTGTGCTAACATTGATTTTGACTAGAGATCCGATTGGGGGACGTATTCAGAGAGCAATTAGTTTACACTCGCAATTGATCTGACAGGACTCAGAAAAGTTTGGAAAAATACTACGAAATACAAAGCAACATGACTACATTTACTGGAATTGACGAGGATCCTACAATATGTGTACAAGAAAATAGAAGCGTATAAGGAAAGGTGATAGAATTAAATAAAAATGACTATAATATCAATCAAAGAAAATAACTAATTTTAAATATTACGGGATTTAGTTTCAGTGGAGAAGTTTAGAGGTCAAAGGTGTCAGAGAGTGACATCCGGCGGAAGTTTAGGGGTCACGAGATTACCGTTGAAAGTTCTTTCACCCTCTTAGCTTGCGAGATTCCACCAAGGAGAAGTGTTTTGCGTGCCGTACGAAAAATTAGGAGAGCACGTATCGAACGACTAATTTAATGAAATCTCTCTCCCTTTTTATTTCGCTGTCTTCTCTGTCTGTCTGTCTGTCTGTTTGGCTGTCTGTCTTCTTTCTCTCTCTCTTTCTCTCTCTCTCTCTCTAGCTCTCTCTCTCTCTCTTTCACAAGCATGTGAAGTCTGTTTGTTTCTTGTTCTATCCTTTGAAACTACGTTTTCATTAAACTGAACATTGACGTCTGAGTGGTTTTGTATCAACAGACGAAAATCATCCTCAGCTCACAATGATGATGGCGGCGACGACGGCGATTAGAAGTTCAAAACGCGTGCGCAAAGGATATTATACACGCATTGGTAATAGTATATATATATATATATATATATATATAACATGTAGATAACTCATCGATTTCTTGATAGAGGGAATTCAGGATCAGGAGGTGATGTTAGCGTTACTAAAGACCGAACTGGACAACCTAGATGAATCTTATTACTTAAAACAAAAAGAATGTAGATCAAATGCTAGATATAAAGACGAGATATGTGTATTAGAATAAAACGCTGAATGTGTAAAATGGGGGGAAATTAAGCTAGACAATACACATCAAAATATACAAAGAACTGTTTAAGTTTGTCCGCAACTATCCAGACTAATGGACGAGGAATGGACGATCGTATGGGTTTCTCGACAATCATGAACTATTGGGCTATTTACTAGACTTATAGGGTATTAGTTTATATTGGAGCTGAAGTCTCAGTATTCAGTTGTAAGGTGTATAAGGTATTGAAACTGAAGCGCAAGTAAAAGGCAAAAATATTTTAAGAGAGATAAGGGGTCCTATCTGATGGGCAGGACAAAATACAAGTGTAACTGGGAAAATTCAGAACCTGGCATGATTGTGGTTTACACAAATATTATGACAAGTTGTGACTGCTTAAAACAGAAGCACGTGCATGTATTTCGATTTGCATGTTATTAATATTAAGTGAACACTAATAGAAGAGGCATGCGGTTCTGCTTTCCATGTGACCACAACAAGTCTAATGTTAACAAATTCCTGTTGAGTCGTCCTCTTAAATAATCAATGCCTGCCATCGTTACAAATCACCTGAGAAACGAATTAACCTAAAGAAGCATTTCGGCCTTGATAAACTGTGACCCATTAGTTCATAAATTACGGATCAAATTACGGATCAAATTACGGAGAATAGTAATAATAAAGCCGTGGCAAAATAATACATGCGAAGGAAGAACAATGTCAACAAAAACATTTGCAGATAAGTATACAGTTGAGATAAGAGCATCTGGTTTTGCAAGCAAAATCAGTGGCATGCCTGTAACCGTTATTACAGCAAATGATCGACTAATAATCCCGATAATCATTCTAAATGATAGTAATAAGATCAGTAAACTTAAGCGGTGTTGACCAATAGCCGATCTTAGTGGGACGAGTGCCAGAAAGAACATATGGACAAATTCGTTCAGAAAACCATACGCTTCAGTAATTCGTTCTGCTAACATCAGAAACAACACAATACAAGCAACAAAATTTCGTAGCAGCAAAAGCAAATTATCCGATAAGCTGAAAACTTCCTTTTCTTTTGTATTTCGTCATCACTCCTATTCGTAAAAAGCCTACGCTATAGATATATCAGGCGATAGGTCAATCTCAGGTAAAAACGTGTCAGTCATATCTATGTGATCTCATACATTTCGAAAAGCATGATACACTTACGGTGACTAAATGGTTAATGGCGCGGACTGAGAACCGAGTTGTGCCGGGTTCGAATCCAGTTCGTTCCACAGAAACACTTTCATCAAAACCCAAACCTGACGTTGGAAAGGAGGTTAATCAAATACACTTTACTTGAAAACCGTATGGCTGTAATTTAGTATGTAACCTGAGCAATACAGCAAGTGCATGTACTGCAGAGAAGAAAAGTTAAATACTTTTTGAATTGTGAGTGTTATAACAGTTTGGCTTGCAATTACGTATAAGTCAGAAATCAATCGAAGGTTAAGAGGTTATTGGAGGCGAACTATTCGAAGAGAAAGAGGGGTGGGGATTATAATGTTGTTGTTATTGTTGTTATTGTTGTTGTTGTTGTTGTTGATGATGATGATGATGATGATGATGATGATGATGATGATGATGATGATGATGATGATGATGATGATTAGAAGAAGAAGACGAAAGTTAGATGAAAACAAGACTACTTAGTGCAATCGAACCCGGTCTAAGCGGAACAAATTTGGCACGTATGATAAATTTGCCTCTTCACGTCAGAATCGATATCAATTTTATTGCTGCCGGTCCAAGAGAATTAATATTGATGTTCAATTAAATGGAAAATAGTTGCAAAGAAATATTGAGATATAGAGAGGTTGTTATTGGATTAGATATCCAATTTGATACATTGAACATTTTTTGAAGAGTGTGTATTGCAAAAATCAATTATAAATAAGAGGGTAAATCTTACACACACACACACACATATATATATATATATATAATATTATTATTATTATTATTATTATTATTATTATTATTATTATTATTATTATTATTATTATTATCTATATATTAATACGATAGCGTGTGTGTTCGTGTGTCACGCTTCCGGCAAAAGCTCTGCGCATGCGTGCCGTACTTGAATTTTGAAAAGCATTCAACTCGCCTAATTTTCGAAACATTTCAAGTATTTCCCTTTGGCGCAGCGGTTAGCGACGTTGTATTTTTTACTTCAGCCCGACTGGTTTATAGTTCGATCCCAACCAACCTCTCATATTTTTTTCTACATTTCTAGATTTTTTTCTACATTTCGAGGAGAAGGGGACCTTGGGTCACATCTTACTTGTGGGAGTAAGATAAAACTGGCCTTGTGCCTAACTCATGGAGAGGAGTAAATAAATATTCATGAATTGGAGCCAAATTTGATTTAATCGAAAACATTTACAAAGTAAGGTTTAGTCGTCGAAATATTACCTTCACTAGAAATATTGTATATAAAGAAGTTTTGTAAATTGTTTCATTTATTGTTAATTTTGTAAAAATAAATATACAATTCCAAATCTTATCATATTTTATTCAAACATGTATAGGTTAGGAACATGATAATTAGTATTGAAAACATCATTTCGTGTAATTTACACGGGTCCCGCTAGTTATTATTATTAATTGTATACGTATATGAAAGTACGCATTAAATAAATAAATATATATATATTAACGAAAAATACGTCCTATAAAGTTAAGGGCGACGAATAATGCAATTTTCTTCATCTTAATCACTTAGGAAGTGAAACAATCGAAATAATAGTAAGCAAAAACCATAACGAACGCTGCAATCACCAATAAAAAATAATTACATAAAACTATATAAGGAACAGAAAGATTAAAAAAAAGACTTTTATCTTAAAAATAGAACCTATTATAGAAAAATAGTTGATGCTCAATATACGAGATAGAGCAAGTTTAAGTATGAGAATAAAAGTTAAAAAGAAAAAAATTACATCTTCAATTGTTAAAGACAATGGATTTATTTTTCCTAAACCCATGGCTTTTCAAAGAATTGAATTTTATCATCTGAAGAAATCAGATAGATAAGCTGGTAAGAAGATTACCAGGGTAAACAAACGTTGGAAGAGAATAAAAAGTAAAAAAACAGAAAATAATGTTAAAAGTGGAAATATGTTCAGAGTGTGGAATGCAGAGTAAATGATGTGAGTGCATATGAGAAAAAAATGTTCACCGTAAAGGACGTTCTTGAAAAGAAAAAGAATTTTATTCTCATTCTTTAACTTGCCTATATATATATATATATATATATATATATATATATATATATATATATATATATATATATATATATATATATATATAATGAAGAAGGATGGGAAGGAATTAGAGAAGCAAAAGCCAAATCAAAATTCAATTCAATTGCTCAGAGCAAGGTATATTCCGCAAAAAGGCAATTTATTCAAGTTAAATTTTCCTTAAGCCAGGCTTTTCAAAGATCAAAATCTTATCATCAGAGGAAGTCGCTGGGATAGATAAGTTGGCAATGGCCAAGATTTAAAATTTGAAAAAAAGAAATAAAAGTTGTAGGGAAAGAAAACGCTGGGCAAAACTCTGCCCGAATGCAAGCAAATGTCCGATTGCTAAAAAGTCCGGTGTCGAAAAGTCCAGCGGAGAGAATAAAATGTAGATAGGTGGGTCATTAACGGCACAATAAATAATGAGAGAGGATTCAAAGTTAAAATCCAAGATGCCACAACTTTATATATATATATATATATATATATATATATATATATTTGTGTGTAAAATTGGTTAAAACAATGTAACAATCTACTGAAAATAAGGACAAACATAAGATGTCTCAGTTGAAAAATTCGACCATATTATATTTCTGAATTTTTTAGATGAGGAGTGATAATTTGCATAATTTTGGTTATTCGGAAGACAATGGATTTACTATTCCTAAAACCATGGATTTTCAAAGAATTGAATTATTATCATCAGCGGTATCAAATAGATGAGCTGGTAAGAGGATTACCAGGGTCAAAGTTTGAAAAAAATAAAAGGTAAAAAATATTAGATGAAAAATATTTAAAGTGGGAATATGTTGAGTGTTCAATGCAGAGTAAATGAATTGGGTGCATATGAAAAAAAGTTAACACCGTAAAGGGCGTTCTTGGGAAAAACAGCAGCAGGTTCAATGATAGTAAATTCAAAATTGAACCAATATATCATATGAACAGATAGATTGGCACGTGTACTTAGTGACACCCAAAAATACATAAATATGTGTACACGTATAAATAAATAGATAGATAGTAAAAAAGTAGAACGCTCTCAGACGTTAAGCCGCTGATAAAGTGTTAAAATTATCACAGTTTATTCGCTATTTAAAATTGCTCGTGTGGCTAAGGCGCAGGATTTGAGTTGCAAAATACTCGTGATCCGGGGTTTCGAATCGCATGACCGGTAGTGAATAGTCATATCTCTATGCCGATGAGTCCCGATTATTAAGAACGAAACGTATACGTACATAGATAATGGCAATAACAAAATGTATTATATATATATATATATATATATATATATATATATGTGTGTGTGTGTGTGTGTGTGTGTGTAAAAAGAGAGAGATTATGATTGACACACAGAAAAGTATCATATTTAAAGATATGCATGAAGAGATACATGATTTCTCAGATAAGTTCGAATTAGCCTTTTTCGTGCAAAATGGTTTTGTTCGAAGAGAAAGTGGATATCTGCATATACTGACTCTGTTGCGTATTAAATTTGAAAACTTTTAAATCTAAAGTTTTAAAAGTTTCAATCTCTTATATTTATAGTCATTGTTCACACTAATATAAATTATGAAATTATTCTCTTTTCTAATTGTAATTTTTTTTAACTTCCAGATTTGACAGTCAATGCCAACACCATTTTAAAATCATATAGTATTGGCCTGATTATATACTATTTTAGAATAAGGGATGTGACGTTTATCTAACCTATCCGTTCTGCAATAAAGTCGGAAATTGTGCAACTTGACACGGTGTTCAAAATAAATATAGTTGATGCGTACAAGACAAGATGGTGGATATACCAGCATTTGAATATTCTTCGATCGACAATTCAGAAT
Source organism: Sepiola atlantica (assembly GCA_963556195.1). Taxonomy (NCBI): domain Eukaryota; kingdom Metazoa; phylum Mollusca; class Cephalopoda; order Sepiida; family Sepiolidae; genus Sepiola; species Sepiola atlantica. The sequence continues at coordinate 100,498,450 of OY744529.1, forward strand.
AGTGTTAATAACTTCAACGAGACTCATTTTATTGATAATTTATTAAAGACTGCCATAAAATGGTTAATTTCTACGAGAATGGAAATGATAGTGCTAGATATGTTGCATAGAATTCTTTCTTCACAGACATCTTAAATGATGCAAAGGCAGCATGGTTGAATGCATTGACGACGACAGTCTTTAGATGAATCCACTCTAACCCGTGTCGTCCAAGGTTAATTCAATCGCTGAAGTATACTCACGTAGCAGACAGATAAGTTTGTGTAAGAATCTATCTTGAATGTCCTAGTAAATATTTAGACAAAAACGTGAGCAAATAAGAAGTATGAACTTCCTTGCCCTGGCCCTTCCCTTAGTTTCACATTAAAAAACAAGTATCCATATATATTTTAAGAGTTTGAATGCAAAACGCGATAAATCCAATTCGTTTAAATTGAGACCTTAAACTATAAAAACACGAATATATTAAATCTAGACTTCGAATGAAAACTGATTTTAATTAAAATCAAAAAGAAGTTATTTCGGTATCATATTATATAATATATACTTTTGGGATGTCGTCAAGTGTTGAACCGCAACACTTTTTGTAAGGACAGTTTCGTGATTTTTAAAATGGCGTTTATCGCGTTTTGCATTCAAACTCTTCATTTTCTTTTTTCGGGAAGGGTATTGACATTTTTCAGCAATCCTTCGTCTTCTTCGCTTAAAAGACAAAGAGTATTTTGTAACGAATGACATCTAATCCGTATCGTAGCAAGCTCTTATTTCTTCAAACTATTTCATCCACAGTAATATCTGTAGAAAAGCACACGTTAATCTTAAGCGTGTGCCGTTTAAACGTTTGTGTTTTTATCCCCGCACGAATTCGCAAGGCTAAATAATGGAGGAGATTAACATTCTACAATATCTTATAAATTATAACTACTTAGGTTTATGTATTTATTGAGCACTGTTAAAGTACATACTGAAAAGAAAAACATAAAATAGTATCTTATAGTATAAAGATAAATATGAAACTGTTATAACACACACACGTATATATATATATATATATATATACATATATATATATATATATATATATATATATATATATATATATATATGAAAAAGGTTCCATAGTTATTGTAATGTTTCCCACGATCTTGATGAGCCCATAACTTATATTATCATAAGGGACATGACACAAGCTCACGCCCCCTCCCTAATAATCTTATAACTCCAACCGCCACTATTTCCCACCAACATTTCTACTGTTAACTTAATTTCTAACTCCCACCATCTATGTGTAGCTCATAATGTATTATTTCCATGAGCCGCCATTAAAGATAAGCTTCTCCTTCTACCATTGTTTCAAATATTTTGTACTAGTATGTTATTTTTTTGCAGATAATCATCTTGAGGAAACTTGAAATAAAGACGAAACGTTGATGAATACATAAATAATATTTTATGGTTTTCCTTTTTTCATTTTTAATTATGTCGGAATACTATTTCCATTTTTTTTATCATTTGAAGTCAATTAGACGTCAAAAAAACAAACCAGTGCACTTCCGGAAGTGACGTCAAAAATTTAAATTCCGGGAATCCAGAATTAGGATTAACCAATAAATTCTCTAACATGAAGTATTGTAGATTGTTGTTAATCGTTTAAAATAGTTTCGCGTATTTAAAAAAATTAATAAATTAGTTTCATAACGTATTATATTTGTGTTATTAACTAAAATCTGTCCTACGTCAGAGTTAAGTTTTACATACTGTTAAATTTTGCCATAGTTTACAAGGCGCATCGTGAGGCGACGGGATATACTAGCGGTTGTAATACCAATCTAGCTATTAGCTTTAATATTATTATAGAAGATGCATGATCCCAAAGGGCATTTAAACTTATAAATAACATTGGTTCTTTCTACTGTTTTATGGGTTAGAGAGTTGATGTTTTTACTACAAGACTTTGGGTCTTAAATTTCTTATAGTAAATAATGAGTCTAATTTATTAATTATTCTCAAGTATCATGTATCGGCTTACCATATTTTATAGATTTTTCTTCTAATCCAAAGTTTAGTTGTATTTCATTACAAAGATATAGGTTAAAACAGTTTGCGTTGTGATGTTGGGTATTATTATTGGTAGTAAATATATACATGCTCTATCACAAATAATTGAGCACTTATATTGTTTATCCCATAACACTGCATTAAACTATATATGTATGATTTATTACTAATTTATGTGTATATACATGAAATGTAATGTAATATAATATATTACGTATATATATATATATATATATATATATATATATATATATATATATATATATATATATATATATATATATGTAAGTAAATTTCGTGTACAACAGAATGGTAGGATTAATTTTAGAGGAAGGATTATTATAATCAATGAAACAGACGAGTGGAAAAAAAAGGAAAATTGTTAAAATTACCATAAGGCCTTGTCGTCTGACCCTCTGAGAGGAAACGTCAGAATGGTAAATAAAAAACTAAAAGTCGAATGAGAAATGAGGGGAAAAAAAACTTATTTCAGTTGGAGGAAACAATATTCTTGAAGCGTTAGTCATTAACAACTATCGGCCTAGCCTGTGTAGACAAAAGATTTTGAAACATCAGTTGGAGATCTTTAATGATTCAAAGCCACCATAACGTTGAGAGATTAACCCTTTTTTTCCCCCTCATTTCTCATTCGACTTTTAGTTTTTAATTTACCATCCTGACGTTTCCTCTCAGAGGGTCAGACGACAAGGCCTTAAGGTAATATATATATATATATATATATATATACAGGGTGGGCCAAAATAAGGGTCCTATCTTTAAATTTGAATAACTTGAATTTGAATAACTTCCACAAAATAAAAGTTAAACTCACGAAACTTTATGTGTGTGTAGACTGATCCTTCCGAGATTTTTTGAAATAAACAAAACAAATTTTAGCCGAAAAACACTTCTTAAAACTTGTGTGTGTGTGTGTGTGTGTGTATTTAGTATTTGCTTGAACCTGAGTAGAGCTTAGTTGTAGTAGAAAAATGTATTCATGGCAATTAAGCTACGCTTTATATTTAATTCCGAAGGAAATCATCAGGCCAGTTCCCTGATGATAACCCCGGGAATGAAACATAGAAATGTCTGTGAAGCTTACTTGTCATAAATATATTGTCATAATATTGTTATATGTATTGTTATGGGATTCTGTTTTTAAAATCCTATAATGAGTCCATGAATAAATAGGAAAAACAAAAAACAAAAAAAGAAACTAGAATTTATATATATATATATATATATATATATATACATATATATATATATCTATTTATTATTTGGTACAGAAAATCAGTACAAAATCAGTACCATTGGTGTCAAGCTGAGAAGTTGTTTAACTCCCGGCTATCTTCAGCTTTGTTGTCATCTGGTAAAGAAAATGAATTGTCTTGTATCACTCACGTTTTGATACGTTATTTGCTTTGAAGGGTTAAATTAGAATCGTCTAAATATTATGTTAGGGAAAGATATGTAGGATTAAAAAGCTTAATAAATTCCCCAAAAAAGGAGGGTGGATAAGATATAAAAGTTAAGAATTTAAAAATTTAAAAATTTACAAATGTAAAACACACATATATATATATATATATATATATATATATATATATATATATAAGGAAAAAGATAAGAATAGGGATATAAATTATATATTTAAAGTATAACCTATCATGAAAAAATTGATGCTCAATATACGAGATAGAGCAATGATGTATGCAAGTTAAAGGATGATAATAAGAAGTTGTAAAACAAAAAATCTATCACAGCTTTATATATATATATATATATATATATATATATATATATATATAGAGAGAGAGAGAGAGAGAGAGAGAGAGAGAGAGAGAGGGGGGGGATGGTGAAAGAGGGGGTGAGGGTTGCAATATGTACAGGAGTTCTAGTTTGCTGTTGAATGTAAACTCAGTGCTTAGTTAGTTTTTATTCTGACTGTGGGTAATTTAAAAGCCGGACAGATATATACGAAATGGAAACTAATTGGGAAACGGACGCTTTATTAGTGTCAGAGAAGCCATGCGGAAGAAACGAAGTATTATACGAAAGTGGAACGAGCAGTTAACCGTAATGTAATAAGCAAGTTGATTAGGTAGATCTCAAATACCGTGGCTTCCGTAATAGTGTTCCAAGCCATAGAGACTCATCCGATGATTATCATTTAGAGAGTATGAACCGACTTTATCACCATAGAAGCCAATAGTTACCAAAATCTAGGACTAAAAGATTCAAAAAACAATATATCATGAAAATCGAAATTAATGAAATCGTGTTGAACGGAAAACTAAGAAAATATATGTCAAATGAAAAACTTTAATGAATAAATACAATTGATTATGTTCCGATATGAAAAATACAAATTAATGACAAAATGCTCTCTTTCTCTCTCTCTCTCTCTCTCTCTCTCTCTCTCTCTCTCTCTCTCTCTCTCTCTCTCTCTCTCTAAATATATATATATATATATATATATATATATATGGGAAATGAAAAAGGAAAAAAAAAACAAGAGATTTTTTTTGTTTATATATATTCATCAACGTTTCGTCTTTATTGTAAAACTTCCTCATAATGATAGTTTGAAGAAAAATGTCATGCAAGTGTATCGAAATTTTGGGTTGAAATAATGGAGTGATAAAGGAAAAGTAGTAGCCGTGGCTACTGTAACCGCTAGATGAGAGTCCAAGCTGCGAGAATTCAGTGGTGGCGAAGAATGAAATATATATATACTAGCGGAACCCGTCGCCCGGCGTTGCACGGGAGAAATTAGTACCTATTTCATGACGTCGAATAAAAAAAAAACGGCCTATAGTTCTTTCTCCACCACCACCCCCTATACCGTGTTGGCGAATGTTTTAAATTAAAAAAAAAAGAAAAACGTGACAGAGTTAAACGGGATCGAACGCTGATATCGTCGATCAGTAAACCACCCTTCTTACCCAAAGCGCCACGGATTCGACTTAAAAATACATGTGAAAATAGGCTAATAAAGCTATGCTGGTTTATTGACATGCGTGTTATGTTAACATTTACATTCTGCCGACCAAATGGAAACTTCAACAATGACACGGTGTAGGTCATTTTTTGATGAAGTAAATTCATTTGGCCAATTTTTCTATAATATGCGTGTTTAAGGTGTATGTTTTTGAAAATGTAAATGTATCCGCGTCTACCAGTATCTTAGTGCTTAATGAATTAAATAGGAAGTCGATTCGATCAAGAAATGTTATCCGCCATGTTGAATCATTAAATGTTGCAGGAACTGTGTTCGTTAATTTCATTCGCTTAATTCCGGAATGAATTTAAATGTAGAAGGTAGAATTAGATAGAACGTAATCTGATATTCGCGAATAATCATCGGAGTGTAAGGGAGCGGTTGTTAAATTTTTGCGTATTGCTTAATATTATGTAGTAAAATAATGCCAGACAAATACGAAATAAATGAGGGTGCTTTATGAAAATTATACTGTGTTTATTAGTTCCCGGTGTCGATGAGTGTAGTCACAGTACAGAATTGTTAGGGAGAAAAGTTTTTACTACCACCTATACGGAGTTGGTATTTCGGAGAGTCGTGGCGGCCGGGCCGAATGTAATATTCAGTGTTAGTTTGGAAAGAAGAATAAGAGATATACTAAAACACGCTCGAGTGAATAAGTGCAATGTAATTGTGATTTCAGTAGCCCGTGATGCATGTGGTTATTTTCCTATTCTCCGAGAAGGTACAGGGGAAAAAACGTCTCTACTTTATATATTAGAAGATATATATATATATATATAAATTCTAGTGATTGTCTCTTTGTTTGTCTATTTATTCATCAACACCTTTTAGGATTTTAGAGAAGCAATCAATACAATCAATAACAAAGTTCCACACGCTTAGCCTGATTAGTCCTTGCGAGGATGAAACATGAACGCTTCTATGTAGTTTAAATACTATAAGTATATTTACGTACTCTAATACAGGCAATTTATGAAAGTCACTAAAGAAAAATTGATCACTCTAGTCCAAGAGATGGATACAAAAAGGAACAGAAAGAGTGAGAAGTAATAGTCATTTGGGGGATGGGAAGGAGGACGGTAGAGTAGGAGACATTAGTCGGCGGTTACAGACATGTTGCCTATTGAATTTCTGGAGGCCTATTCTACACAATAGAGTTAAGAGTTCAATGAAAGTACATAAAATATGCGTAATTGAGAGTATGATGAAGTCATAGTACCATTGTGTGTTTTTGATTTCAATCTGTTTTGTATATACGAGGGGTGAAAGAAAATCACATCTGTGAGACAAACAAATAAAAAATGTACTTCTCATTCTGCCACAATTTTTATGCTTATGTACCAAGTTTGTAAGTTCGAATATAGTGTTTTCTTGTTTTGAATAAGCTGATGCATTTATAGAAAGTTGGGAAAATTCAGTATCGATGGTGGAGATCGCAATAATCCATAACTTGATTCCAATCTTCTCCAATCCACCGTACTCGTCAGATTTTCTACCGTCCGATTTTTATCTATTTTCAAACATCGCTGTACCATTATTTCACCCAGATGACCAGACTACGTAGGCAGTAGGCCAAGATTCAGAGTTCTTCAGTAATATGATAAAAAAACAACAGCATCAATCTAAAAAGTGTGAGAATTTAAGAGAGACAATTAAAAACTGTAACATTTGTATTGGTTCACATTGCCTTAAGGTTCAGTACTTTTCATTCACGATTTGTATATCAAATACAGGTTTCATAAATAAGATCTGGAGAAGAAAAAGAAGAAAAACAATCAAAGTAATGATAACAACAATAACATCGAAAATTTACATCTATGCTGATAATACCACTCTCTATTCTGGTGTTGATTCTCGCCCATCATCCTCGGATCAGTCGAAATATGCAGCTGATCAAGAAGTTGACCTGTGTTCAGTTGTGAATTAGGGTACAAAATAGCTTGTTTCATTAAATCCAGTAAAGAATCAGCTCGTGTCTTTCAATCGTAGGCGTGTCCCTTTTCTTTCTGAGATTATCATGGATGGTTCTGCTCTTGAAAAGAACCCGACTCTGGTCTTTCTTTCTAATCAACTCTTTCTTGGAGTTCATACATTAGATCTATTCCTCTTTCTGCTTCTCGTAAAGTCGGTTTTCTCTATCGCTCCAAACACTTTAAAACACCTGATGCTATTCTATGTCTCTACAAATCAACAATCAGTTCACGTATGGAGTACTGGTGTCATGTTCTGTCTGGTAAATCTCTGTCCCATTTGAGTGTTCTGTATAAAGTGCACACACGTATCTGTAATTTGATTTCCCAATCTCTTTCTTCTTCTCTTCATCCTCTCTCTCACATACGTGATGTTGCTAGTCTCAGTCTTTTCTATAAATACTAGAATGGCATGCGCTTTTCAGAATTATGGGATCTATTCCCCGCTTCTTTTGTTCCGGCTCGCTGTTTTGATACCTCATTGTAGTACAGCTTCATATTCCAGTAGCTTCATTCCCCGAATCGTAGGCTTGTGGAACTTTCTTCCAGCTGACTGTTTTCTTCCTACCTATAACCTTGGTATTTTCAAGATTAAAGACAATATCATCATCTGTTTTTGCGATAATCATATTTGTTCTTGTTAGCGTCTAACATCAAGTGGTGCCATGTCTTGTCTGAAGAGATTTCCATAAAAAAGCAATTCTAAAAAGAACAAGAATAACAAAAATGAACAGCTGATGTCGTGAATAAATCGAGAGCAGAAAAATTAATAAAGATAAAACCGTACGAAAATGAAAAAGTTAAAAAAAAAACCTGGAATCTGGCAATCAGCAGGTTAGGCTAATCAGATATTTTTTCGTTACTCACTCGCATGAGTCTGTAGTAGGAAGTGGACAGAGCGTTTCAAATAGAAATAAGAAATTTTACATCCATTTTGCTTTGATATGGTTTGGTAGTTTGGTAGTTTTGTTTTACGGCATATCAACCCTTTTTGGGTTATTTAATGCCGAATCTGGTCATTATAGTAAAAGTTTTATGCTTCAAGTTCTAAAAATAAAATAAAAAAGGGGAGGGAGAAAGGGAGAGGAGCTGTTGTTTTTGTTTTTGGTTTTGTAGAACATAATTAAGTTTTACAAAAAAAAAAAACAAAAAAAAAAACGTCAATGTAGGTGAATTTCGTCTCAGGGAGCCACAGGGCAGCCTGATCTGGTATCACCAGTTGCTTTGATATGTTTTGAAAATATAAGTATAATCAAAAAGAGTACTGCTAAAACGGTTTTAACAAAATTGCATGCATTGAAGAAAAGAGTAACGGTTTTACAGACTTCTGCAACACTTTCGCAAAATCCTTTTTATTGAAACTCAACATAATCATACTAAACAGATAGCTGAGGGGAAGTAAGATGTTCAAAATAATTCATGGTATTTGTAAATTCGGAAATTTTATGCCACGGAAAGAAAATGTCACTGTAGAAATATTTAAGATCCATGACTTCATATAAAATATTATACTCGATTAGCTAAACATAGGAATTACAGCATCACATTAAATTTCGAAGTGACTTACCGGATAATAGGTTCAAATAATCTCAATTATATATATATATATATATATATATATATATATATATATATATTTAGATTTTTCACTTATAAAATAGATCATTCAGTGAAGACCGGGGTTGTTCCAATAAAAACAAGCTCGATGATACTCGATTACAGAGTACAGAGCATTTATATGTGATTTTATGAAGGCTTACCAATACATTCCTTTCAGGACACCAATGATCACCATTAAAGATATTTTTTCTTACAAATATTATTTATTCAAATTAAATGTTTTTTCCTACACGTGTTTCACTACCAAGCAGTTACTTGCTTGACAGATCATCAGGGAAATTAAATGTCTGGAATACTGGTTTCAACTGCCGACAATACACAATGTGGCGTTGCAATAGTTGAGGTCACTTAAGAAGAGAAGACAAAATATATATATATATATATATATATATATATATATATATATATATTGTGCGTGTGTATTTAGGCAGCAGTTTTTCATTGATACAAATGTTGTTAAAAACAACAGGACTCTTCTGTCATGTCAACAATGTTCGTTTTTGCGTTCACGGCTTGCCGTAGTTTTTTAAAAACTTCCATTCTTTCACCCGCTTCCAGTCATTTTTTACCATTTTATACCATCAACCAACTGATGATAATTCTAGAAGGAGTCGAACACGTTCGTGTAACATACGGTTCATTTATTAATTCATTCGATGTCAACTTTAAAAAAATCATTCGACGAATTGAAAAAATAAAAATAGACTAACAAAACAGAAAAATTATGTTGTTTTTAACAACATTTGTATTAATATATATATATATATACATACAGGGTGGGCAAAAATAAGGGTCCTATTTTTAAAAATTCATAACTTTTTTATTTATTGATTTTTTTTTTTTTTTTTTTTTTTTAGAATAAGTAAAGGACCCCTTCCGAAGCAAGCATGAGCCGTATTAGCCCTAAGGAACGTACCCTCATTTAGAAAACATTATTTTTGCTTAAAAAACTCAAAACAGTGTAAAAAACAATACTTTAGTTTTTGTAAGTTTTAAGAAGTGTTTTTCGGCTAAAATTTGTTTTGTTTATTTCAAAAAATCTCGGAAGGGTCAGTCTACACACACATAAAGTTTGGTGAGTTTAACTTTTATTTTGTGGAAGTTATTCAAATTCAAGTTATTCAAATTTAAAGATAGGACCCTTATTTTGGCCCACCCTGTATATATATATATATATATATATATATATATATATATAGAGAGAGAGAGAGAGAGAGAGAGAGAGATATATATATACAAGACACTTAATTCCAATAACTTTTTACTCTTTGTTAATTTTTCTGATGATTTTGTAGTGTTGCAGAGACGATATTGAGATAAAAATGTTGTTTGGCACAAGACAAATGTAACGGACCGTAAAAATATATCTCACAGAAATGTTATGTTCTTTTGGAAATGTGAAAAATTAAAAATAATAAAATAAATCCATAGTTATTGGAATATAATATGAACTTACATATATATATATATATATATATATATATATATATATATATATATATATATATATATATATATATATATATAGAACAACAAAGAATCTGATTGGTTAACTAGCAAGCCATGTATATAAAAACACCTGACAAAATAACTCCATGCATTTAGCCTGACGATTCCCCCCGGGGATGAAACGCGGGAGCCTCTGTGTAGCTTGATTTCCATATATATTTTCATTGCTTACTACATATATATATATATATATATATATATATATATATATATATATATATATATATATATATATATATATATATATATATGGGAAATGAAAAGGGAAATAACCAAGAGATATTTTTTTATATACTCATCAACGTTTCGTCTTTACTGTAAGACTTCCTCAATATGATAATTTGAAGGAAAATGTCATGCAAGTACATCGAAATATTGGGTTGACATGATGGGTTGATAAGGAAAAGTAGTAGCCGTGGCTACTGTGAGCGCTGGAGGAGAGTCTAGGCTGCGAGAGTCAGTAGTGGTTAAGAATCGTCGCCACTACTAAAACCTCACTACTACATTACATTTTTCTTAAATTATCATTCTGAGGAAGTCTTACAATCAAGACGAAACGTTGATGAATATATGAAAAAAATATCTCTTGGTTTTGTTCCTTTTTCCTGTCCCTATTATGTCGGATTTCTCTTTACAAAGCAGGGTTTGATTGACTTGATATATATGGCTTCCAGGACTTTGAGGTGGAATAGAGAATGCGAACTACTTATGACAGAAAACCAGTCACTAGTGTACGCCGACGCACATTCGGCGCTATTTATAAGATGGTCAGCAATATCAGACCCGGATGTGTTGACTAAATCATTTAAATTATTTAGTCGACCCCGGCGTATGGCAGGATGTGTTGCTTTATTCTGGATTCAAACCTTTGCACTGTTGTTCCCACGTATACGGCATCGCACCGACATTTAAATTGATAAATAATGTTACTGATATGTTGGGGTGGGAGAAAGCCGGCTTAGTACATTCATTAATTTTTAAATTTTCCTCTCGTTTTTATACTTGTTCAATTTCATTCTACCCCCCCAAAATGTCCCAAACGTCTGCATTCCTCGCCGATATATATATATATATATATATATATATATGCATATATATATATATATATATATATATATATATGCATATATATATATACATATATATATATATATATATATATATATAAATTGTATGCATCTGAATATGTATAAATATGTGTATGTATCTAGATAGGTATGAGTGTATGCAAGTATCTGGATGTGTATACATCTATGTATGTGTGTGTACGTATATGTATATATATATATATATGCATAGTGAATGTGTATGTATGTATATGTATATATATATATATATATATGCATAGTGAATGTGTATGTATGTATATGTACATATATATATTTTTAAAATTATATTATTAAAAAAAATATCATATATATATATATATATATATATATATTAGCGGGGGCGTAGAAATACTTAGTATAGTACCTAGGCGCGCTGCTACCCTACTCGGCGAGATGGACCCGGAGATTTTAGTAGATCATCCATCTAGGAGACGGAAACTCCAATATAAAACCTGCCCTCTACATCGTCTCTCAGTTATCTTGCTTCGGCTTGTTGCTGAAACCAGACTTTGTAAAAAGAGAGCGTGCTCTGTGTGTCGTACAAACGCAAAGCATAGGCAAAAAAAATCGGTCATTACAATGGCCTTGTTCTGTAAAGCAGTGGCAATCATATATATATATAGTCTAAAGAAGCTTTGAGTCATTTTAAACAAAAGAGAAAAAAAGGAAAATGCAGTTTTAATTCCCAGAGAAACTAACTAAATCCAAGATATTGCAGACTTAACATTCGTAGGAAAATTTATAAATAAAAATAATGATAATAAGTAAATTGAATAAAAAGGGGGGTTAAGTATCTAACAGTGAAACAAAAACGGGAGACCTTAAGCGTCTAATATTAACACGGGGATCATCAGCTGTTTACAATGTAACTGTTTCGGAGATTTAAAAACAGGACAGTTATAATATTCATGGCTCTCCAATGGTAATTATCTAACTACCATTTCCCCAATAATCAAGTGTAGAAATAATTCAGCTTTAATTTCACTAATATATACATAAATAAATAATAATAATAATAATAATAATAATAATAATAATAATAATAATAATAATAATAATAAAATAATAATAATAATAATAATAATAATATATTACCCTTAAGACTACCGTGTAGTATGGTAATTTGTATATCAAATAACATTAATTATAATAATAATAATAATAATAATAATAATAATAATAATAATAATAATAATAATAATAATAATAATAATAATAATAATAATACAATCCAAACACTACACCCAAGAACCATTCTGCGATATGGTAGCAAGCAATAAAAGCATATAGGAATGAAAGTTGCATTAAAAAAAGCTTAAGTACCTTAGGTACCAAATAGGCAAGTAGATAAGATAGATAGAGAGAGAGAGAGAGAGAGACAGACAGACAGACAGACAGACAGACATACAAACAATTTTTTTAATTAATTTTTGTACATATAGAGATTTTTTTATTAATTAATTTATAAATTAACATGTCTCCATTTTGTGCACGCAAATAAAATTTATAAATTAATTGATTCAAAAATCTGTATATACAAAAATAATTGATGATACGTCCGATTAAAGGCGAATTAAAATGCAGTCCTCCGCATATTCGTAAAATAAAACCGCTCAAGGTAGCGACAAATAATAAAAACGCATCGGCAAACACCGGTCGACTATCGCCAGTAAAAACAATAACGAAAAATCAGCGTGTATATATATAATATTTATAAATAAATATTAAATTAGTAATACCTACATACGCTAGCGTTTCAAGCTTATTGCTCTCATCAGTGCAGGAACATAACAATTTCAGACGGTCGGGAGGTGCCACATCAACTTGGCCAACGGAAACTGTCACGTAATTAAGATAAATTAAGATACATATGTACCTAGAAGCAGACACAGATAGAAGACTAGTCAAGAGTGTTCGACGAACGTATTCAGAACTTTTTATTAGAACTTTTTGACAGTCTATTATATATATATAAATATTATATATATATATATATATATATATATATATATATATATATATATATATATATAGTAAGCAATGAAAATATATATGGCAATCAAGCAACACAGAGGTGTTTCATCCCCGGGGGAATCGTCAGGCTAAATGCATGGAGTTATTTTTGTCAGGTGTTTTTATATACATGGCTTGCTAGTTAACCAATCAGATTAATTGTTGTTCCCTCAGCCAATCGTTGGGCTTCTCTCGAACAAAGGCATTGTTGGTGACGCTCCTATTTTTGTTAACAATGGATTTTCCTATATCCTGTTTCCTTTGTTTTGTCAATACAGTGGGCGAATTTATTTTAACACGTGGTTTCTTGTATTTCTATTTTAGGTTTTAAATTTTAACTAATTCAGTTTTTTATTTATTTATTTATTTTTATTTATTTATTTTATTTATTATATATCATCCTAAGGTAAATTTATTTCTGTGTAAACAGCTGTTTGCTATTTCACTTCTAGAGTTTAATAGGTTTCGGGGATCTTTAAAACACGGGAGCCTCTGTGTAGCTTGATTGCCATATATATTTTCATTGCTTACTACCTAGCTCTACTTACGTATCGAGCACTGTTGAAGTAAATACTGAAAACTGACACATAAAAAAGTATATCTCCTTATAATAGTTTATGTGGATATATATATATATATATATATATATATATATATATATATATATATATATATATATATATATATTAAATGACTTCAACTTATTTGAATATTAATGTGCTAATGAAAAACCTACAGAAACTGGTTCAGCTGCTACCGTGTTTATATCGTTGAATAAGTTGTCCAATCAATGGTGATTCTTTCGCTATCTCTATTTCAGCTGCTCGCCCAGCGGCTGAGATCTCTATCGATAAGCGTGTCTTAAGATGGTAGATGTTTGTCTTGCAGTCACTCGAACAGCGGATAGATGATTAATTACTTTATGTCAGAAATATTGAAAAGACAAAAGGAGATGGGAACGCTAGATAAAGCTGTCGATGATCATCGGCTGAGTCCTTCATCTTGATTTACTTATATATCCAAACATTCCACCCTTTTCATCTATGTACACACTTTCTTTTTTTCTTCTTTTACTAAATCTTTTTCAACAGAAACATCATCATAGATTTCTTATTCTCGCGCGTCGCCGTTTTTTTTCTTCTTTTTTATAACGAGTCTTGTTTTCCTTCTTTCCAACCAACATTGTCCTCTTCTTCTTCCTCTTTTTATTTTTCTTCTTCCTCTTCTTCTCTTTCTTCTTTTATTCTGCTTCTTCTTTTTCTTCTTCGTCTTTTTTTCAATTTTTCTTCTTTTTTTCCTTCTTCTTTTTCTTCTTATTCTTCTTTTTCTTCTTCTGCTTCTTCTTCTAATTTTCTTTTATTCTGTTTCTTCTTTCTGCTTCTTCTTGTTCTTTTTTCTTCTTCTTCTTTTTCTTCTTACTCTTTTTCTTCTTCTTCTTCTTCTTCTTCTTTTATTCTGTTTCTTCTTTCTGCTTCTTTTTCTTCTTCTTCTTCGTCTTTTTTAAAATTGTTCTTCTTCTTTTTTTCCTTCTTCTTTTTCTTTTTTCTTCTTTTTCTTCTTCTGCTTCTTCTTCTATTTTTTCTTTTATTCTGTTTTTTCTTTCTGCTTCTTCTTTTTTAATTTTTATTTTTCTTCTTCTTTTTCTTCTTCTTCTTCTTTTTCTTCTTCTTCTTTCTGTTCTTCTTCTTCTTTCATTCTGTTTCTTCTACTCTTCTTTCTGCTTCTTCTTCTTCTTTTTTTTCTTCTTCTTTCTGCTTTATCTTCTTTTTTCTTCTTCTTCTTTTTCTTCTTCTTCTTTCTGCTTCTTCTTCTTCTTTCTACTTCTTCTTTTTCTTCTTTATTTCTTCTTCTACTTATTTGTCTTCTTCTACTATTCTTCTTCTTCTTCTTCTTCTTTTTCTTCTTCTTCTTCTTTCTGCTTCTTCTTCTTGTTTTCTACTTCTTCTTCTTTTTCTTCTTTTTCTTCTTCTTTGTTTTCTTCTTTTTCTTCTTCCTCTTTGCTCCCGTCTTTTTCTTATTATTCTCCATCTTCTTTCCCCCACGCTCCTTGCCCTCTTTTCTTTCTCATCCTCTTTATCTGTGTCGTTTTCTTTTCTCTTTCTCCTTCTTCTCCTTCGTCTTCTTCATATCATCATTTCTCTAACGCTTCTTATTCAACTTTTTTTTCGTCACCCTCTTTTTCTTATGATTCACATTATTCTTGTTTTTATTCTTCGTCTTCTCTCTTCCCCTTTCTCTCTTTTTCTATTCATGCGGCCTCCTCTATATCCAGCAATGTTGTTCTCATTTCTAAACTTACGGCTTAAGCTCATTTTTACTTATTCTCCTTTTTCTTCTCTTCATTCCTTTTCTTTCTCTTCCTCTTTCTGTTCTTCTTTCTCCTACGATTCATGTTTCTACTGTCTCTATCTCTTTTCCTATTTCCTGCTTCTTTTTCTTTGTTTTCCTCTTCCTCTGCTTTCCCAAACGAATCTTTTTTTTTTGTTGTTTTTCTTCTTCTCCTCCGTCTACTCATAATTCTTTCTTCCACGTTTCTTATTCCTTTTCCGTTCTGCAATTTTTCCTTTTCTTTTTCTTGTTCTTTCGTCTTCAATTTTCTCTACGCTTCGCTATAATTTTATC
Source organism: Sepiola atlantica (assembly GCA_963556195.1). NCBI lineage: Eukaryota > Metazoa > Mollusca > Cephalopoda > Sepiida > Sepiolidae > Sepiola > Sepiola atlantica. The sequence goes on from OY744529.1 coordinate 100,514,358, forward strand.
TAACATCTTTCATATCGATGAATGATATATCATTCGTTTTTGGCTCTACCCACTTTTTGCTATTATCATCCGAAAACATCAGTATTTAACCCGGAACTAAACGCCATCTTGGAAAATCCTTCCTTTACAGGAGTGAGATGGGGGATCAACTTCTCATAGGTTATCAAGCGGATACAGCCCTACATTAAACGTATAAAAACCTACAGTATGAATAATAAAGCGTCACGTTGCACTTTGGAAGCCATCATGGATATTATATTGGAGTTGATTTCTATTTAAGCTGGTAACATTTTCAAATATATGTATTGTATTTAGTTGTTTATTCGTTAATAAATCTATGCGTATAACTTCAGATAAAGTTTCATGTCAAATCCAAGAAATATACTAATTGGCCGATAGATGGAAACCTGACTGTTTCTTTTCTTTTTTAATATAGTTCACCCCAAACAAGGCAGACCGCCACTGTAGATGTAAGGGGCTACTGAGAAAAAGGGTAAGAGTTTTTTTTATTGTTTTTTTAGGGGGGGCAATCTAAATTGGGAGCTGTGCAGCGAGATGTCTGTTTACATTGGTTTTAAATTTCTGCATGTCAGTACCGTCAGGAAAACAGGGAGCAGTGAGGGAGTTCCAGGGTCCAGCAGCACGAGGAAAGAAGCTTTTGGAGAAGAAAGCTCTTCGGCATCTGGAGACCTCCACAGTGAATACATAGGATTTGGCAGATTGTCGGGTTGGTCTAGTGAATTTACGTTGTGGGGGCACGAGAGCAGCAAGTTCATCAGAGCACAGTCCATTGAAGTACTTGTAAAACAGGCACAAGGAAGTAACATTGCGGCGGTAGGATAGGGGCTGGAGCTTGGGGATAGTGAGGGACCTATTAAGTTGGAGACTCTTATTTGAACCTTATCTAAGAGGGAGAGACTAGTGAATAACGCACCAGCCGATATGTGGCAACAATACTCCATGCATGGGCGGATGGTGGCATTGTAGAGAGATGGGATAATATCAGGTGTGAGAAGTTTACTAGCACGGTAGAGGGAGCCCACTTTCTTAGTAGCAGTTCTGGCAATGTCTTCAATGTATTTGTTTCAATTCATGTTATCTGTGTAAGTTAGGCCGAGGAGTTTAGATGATAAACTCTCAAGTAGGGTGTTATTTCTCATGACAATCGGTGGTTGAATAGGTTGCTTGTAGTTATTGAAGGAAAGTAGCTTTGCCTTTACGGCTGAAATGTTACCATCCATTTTTACCCCAATCCATTACAGACTGGAGGCCATTTTCTAAGGATTCAGTGATTGCCTCAGATATGTGCGCGTCAGTTTTGCTCACATCACGAGAGTAGAGTGTGGTGTCGTCAGCAAATATTCCTATCTCAGTCTCAATTACATCAGGGAGGTCATTTATGAAAATCAGGAACAGTAGAGGTCCTAGGATGGCTCCTTGGGGTGCACCAGCATTTATGTCATGTTGTTTGGATGAACGGCAATCGAGGACAACCTAGATATTTCTTTTTTGTTAGGAAGGATTTAATTATATTAAATATTTGCCCAGTAATACCATATGAGTGCAGTTTTAGGAGAAGCCCTTCGTGGCAGACCTTTTCTAAAAACCTTGGATATAGCAAGCGCTACCGCCCTAGCTTCACCTGCCTTGTCCAGTGTATGATATATGCGTTTAGCGATGACCTTTAGGATATCTTCGGTAGATCCTGCTTGTCTAAATCCGTATTGATGATCAGAAATAAGTTTAGCATTCGCTAGGTGCCGGACTATAGCAAGATTGATTAATGATTCAAAGATTTTAGTAAAGATCGGGAGTAGACTTATTGGACGGTAGTTTAGAGGTTCAGTTCTATCTCGATAATTCTTGAATACTGGTGCCACAGAGGCAATTTTCCAACTATCAGGGGAACAAGATCCAGCAAGGCATATGTTGTATAGGTTGGAGAGGACAGGGGCCAGCTCAGCAGTGCATTTCTTTATTACTATTACTGGTATAAGATCAGGCCCACAGGCTTTGGACGTGTCAACGTTTTTTATGATGACTTTGACCTGTGATGGGATGATGACCAGGTTCTCATGTGTGGCTTCAATCCGCTATGGGAATTTGAGGAGGGGGTGGTTTGCCGAGTCCAAAGTACAGTTTAAGGCAAAACGCTTGGCCAGTAGTTCAGTCTTATCAGTTGCCGTTCAAACAACATCGTTGTGATTTGATAGCAGGGAAATTGTCGATTGTCCATTGTTCATCACACTATTGTAGATTTTCCAGATATACCGAGTACCTAGTTTCTGTGACTGAATGCGTATTTTTGGTTATCTCTGCATACCTTCTCTTTCATCTATCAAAACTTTGCAATCTTTTCTTGCCTCTACAAATTTCTGTCTGTTATGCCGGCCAAATTTTCGGAATGTCTTCTGCCTCTCAGCAATAGCAGCTGCACATTCTGAGGTGAACCATTGATGAGAGTGGGGATTGCTGAATAATTTTCGCATGGGGACATAAGCATCAATTCCTGCTTTGACCTATTCGGTTAGCTCATTTACACATTGATCAGCAGGAAGTGAGAAGGTTTCACCCCATATTGCGTCGCTGATGTGATCCCTGAGGGATTAAAAATCAGCCTGCTCATAGTTTCTCGTCGTTTTGAGCAACGTCTCTTCAGCTTTTGGACCTTTAAGGTGATAAGTATCATTACCGCAACGTGATCAGAGTTTTCGAGCGGGCTATGGGCATTCGCCACACAAACATCTGGTAGTGAGGTCAAGAACAGTTCTAGAAGTGAGGCTCGCTGGTCCGCACGATCAGGAAGGCGGGTCGGAAAAGTGACAGCCTGTGAGATAAATTAAAAGTAAAGTTCCCAGCTGCATCAGTAACGCTGGAAAATCCCAACTAGTCACGGTGATGTGCATTAAAATCCGCAAATACATGTATTTGGGCATTCGAGTCGAGTGAGAGGGCTCTATTAAAACTTTCAGAGACAGAGTCAATCAAGGTACAGTCCTGGATCGAAGGAGAACGGTATAAGAAGTATAAGTAACTAACGCTGTGATGTAGGATTAATCTAAAGCACATGTAGACTTGGTCATCTGATTCTAACCTATGTTCTCTAGTCAAGGGGAGGGTGTTCCGAACATAAATTCCTAGACCATGCATATGTTTGTCAGAGTCCTTACGGTACAGTGGAAGGTAATCAGTCATGTCAAAGTGGTGAGAGGGAATTGAGGAGTGAAGGTTCGTTTCACTTAGAGCTAGGATATCTGGGGAGTTACTACAACTATAGGTTCGAGTGAATCTAGAGTATATTTATTAAGAAGTAACCTAACTTTCGCAGAAGCTCTCAAATTGAGGCCTCATTACTATACTGTGATTGTATTTATACCCATAGATTGGATCCTAGTGAACCCGGAAGTAATAGCAACTAATTTGTGATTCAACACCGCATAGCTACAATATCGAGGCACAACAATCGGATCGAGTGTCATGTTATTCCAAGGAAATTATTAAATTTGAAGAAACTGTTCTAAAAAAGCATTTGCTTCCACGTTTGATGACTTTTATGTCATAATCTCGAACGACGTATACTATGTATAATACGAGGTTAAGTATGTCCACACCATCAACAATACTCGGCCGAGTTCTTCGTTGATTACTTTTATAATTCAAAGGAACTATTACTTACGCTTCTCCCATGACGCCCATGGGGTAAGAGTATTAACTCACGAACACTTTTATGCTTCGTATCTCTTGGCGACTGGCTTAAATTGTCACCTGACATTTTTTTTTAATAACGCTCCCTTGTGCTCTTTTTCGATCAAAAAAACATTTGGTATATCTGAGACACACCTAACCTACCGCCTATCGAATATACACCACACTAAACGCGTGTTAATAAATATTCGGTCACGTTATTTAGTTATGTATAATCCCTAGTTTTCCGTTAACTAATTTTGAGTTTTCTGTCTCGTCCACGTGTTACATAGTCCCTGCTTGGGTCGCGGCAGTTCTCGTTTGGTATACTCATCCCGGAACGGGCCGTGGCAGTTCTCGTTTAATCACTCGTCATTTTTCACACCATAAATCATATAATTTGCATACCTTAAAATTTCTCGCACCTTCAATCTTTCCTCGTCGCGTAGAGGGTTGCGTCGTCAAGTGGTTGAATTATTTCTTCTTTCTTTCTGTCGTGAACCACGCCGCTGCAACACAAAGCTTCATGACCGACTCAATCGACAAACAATCTTTAAAACTTTTAATTCTTTTTATTACAGGCGTTAGTTATCTATCGGCTTGGAGATATTCACCAACGTCGAGAGAGAGAGCGCAAATTACTGCTTTCGTAATTACTTATCAATTAAATCCTTAACAATTCATGGAGGGGGAAAAGAGATCTTTCGCCTGTATATTCTTAGGGAATTAATTCCCCTAATTATGTTGCAGACTACATCGTAAAAATCACGTCTGATAGGCTCGCCTCCAAAACTCAGACTCGCAAAAAATCTGCTTCCCACGCAAATGCCCGTGACGTCACAGAGCTTCTATGTGCAGGTGCATTCGTCACAGCCTGACTTATTTGAACCTCTAACTGAAAAGGTCTCATCAAAATGGTAGCCCGTCATGTTTGTGAGCTCCAACCGTGAGAAAAGCCCTATTCCGCACCCGACTGTACGGGTCCACCCGCACTAAATCGCGCAAGCTAAACCAAACGATTTCTAACAGATACGTCCACCTCAAGATGCGTCCGTTCCCACAGGGCCATTATCCAACACACATTGCGCTCAGTTTTTGAACCAAGTATCAAGACGTGGGAATTAAAATTTAATATTTAAATTGGAAGACATCAAAAAGAGCGACAAAACTAATAAAAAGAAGAAAAACATAAAGATCAGAGGGAAGAATTGGAAACATTAGGATTGAGCATTTTATTAGAAATAAATAAAAAGGGTTTTAACTAAAATCTTTAAAATAATAAACGGAATTTTTTATATGCTTCCTTGGTCTATGAATGTGTTAAGAAGGACGAGTCTAACGACTCCATCTTGCTAATGGAGTAATAGAACGAATTTGCTGGATCTAATTAAGAACAGAAACAGCAAAGGTCATTTTAAGATTTAATTGTATGAATTCTGAAATTGTAGCGAAATAATGAAGCGGAACTTTTGACGAACTATCGAATTAAATATCTAAATGAATTTGTTCTGTTTATCAATATTGCAATTGTATTCCTTGTGTTCGGTTTTGCTTTTTTTAAATAGCGATTTGACAAGATGACAAAAGATTCAGATGCGCAAAGATATATTAAAAATATATATAAAGTGTTCACTATCATCTTCAGCTTAATCGTCGTTCTCATCACTATCATCATCACTGTTTGTTTGTAAAAAGTGTTGACCGACTACTTCTACGTACGAAGATGAACTTTTGAACTTTGATCAATCAGACGATGACAACGAAAATATGTAACTTGAATAAAACAACCATATCATTAGCTCTCTACTCTCTCTTTCTCCATATATATATATATATATATATATATATATATATATATATATATATATATATATCTATATGCATATATATGTATATGTATATATATGTATATGTATGTATATATATATATGTATATATATGTATATGTGTATATATATATATATATATAAATATTTGTTATTGTTTGTTTATCTATGGACGTATACGTTTCGTCTCTTTCCAATCAAGACTCATCAGCATAGAAGTACGACTATTCACCACCGGTCACACGATTCGAAACCGTGGATTACAAGTATTTTTCAACCCCAATCCAACGTCGCTAACCGACAGGCCAGTTCTGAACAGCTTATAAACAATGATAATTTTAACACTTTTAAAGGCGGCGAAACGTACAGGCATTCAACTTCTATGAGTGAAGGAATGATGCATATAAAGCAAGTGACGTCACGCTGTGTTATTACTACCATATGTATATATATATATATATATATATATATATATATATATATATATATATATATATATATATATATACATTGAAATAGATGTGCATTGAATCCTCTAGGATATCAAAATCGTTAGACGGTGAACAATGAATAAACAATACATTTAAAAACGATAAGTATGTATCCACTAACAGCAACAACCCTGTTAGTTCCGCAGTTAGAGTGTCGTACTGCCACGTGCCACGATCCGTAGATAAGAATGCGCGAAATTCTAATCTCGGGGTTGATGCGTATGTATATATATATATATATATATATATATATATATATATATATATAGAGAGAGGGAGAGAGAGAGAGAGAGAGAGAAGGAGAGACAGATAGAAAGAGAGATAAAGGAGGGGAATGAGAGACTGTCTATTGGGGACCAGTCTGGTGGAGGAAATGATGGTTTCAACTTAAGTGTAAAACAAGATTCTTCAGTGAATCTGTGAATGACTATATATATATATATATATATATATATATATATGTGTGTGTGTGTGTGTGTGTAGTATGAATATCATAGTATAGAATCATCGCAAGCGAGCTACACAAAAGCGTTTGTGTTTCATTTTCGAATTAATCTACCAGGCTAAATGCATATATATATATATATCTGCATATATACAATACACAGACGTTTTTAGCAAACCAATGCAAAGCAGTCAAGCTTCACATAATCGCACTTTTGATATAAGTTCTATACTGTCAACTGTTACTCTAACTGCAGCCGATTTTGAGCTTGCAATTGATGAACTCTCTCCGTCAGCTGCTGCGGGTCCTGACGGCTTTCCTGCATTACTACTGAAAAACTGCAGGGCCCATTTGGTCCATGCTCTCGTATTTCTATGGACGAAAAGTCTTGAAGAAGAGGTCGTTCCAAGCAAACTAAAGAATTCTCTTATTACACCCATTCACAAAGGTGGAAGCAAGTCGGTGGCTGCCAATTATAGACCAATAGCTTTGACCTCCCACCTCATTAAACTTTTTGAGAAAGTCATACGGAAACACATAGTTAGACACATGAATGAAAATAACCTGTTCAATGACAGTCAGCATGGGATGAGATCTGGAAGATCTTGTTTAAGTCAACTCCTTGAGCAGTTTGACACCATTCTATCAATTCTTGATGATGGCGCTAATGCAGATGTTGTCTACTTAGATTTTGCCAAAGCTTTTGACAAAGTTGACCACAAAATAGTTCTGCAGAAAATATTTGATCTTGGCATTCGTGGAAGCATCTTCAAATGGATCGAATCCTTCCTGAGTAATCGCCTCCAAACAGTTATGGTTGATGGTGCAACCTCGAAGCCACAACCTGTCATTTCTGGAGTTCCCCAGGGAAGTGTATTGGGACCCATAATCTTCCTAATCCTTATTGGGGACATTGATGAAGATATCGCCATGTCAATAGTCAGGTCATTCGCCGATGATACAAGGGCCACAAAATCCGTTCGGTCTCCCGAGGATGCTGTGTTGTTTCAAAAGGATCTCGATCAGATCTACAAATGGACGGAGGACAATAACATGGAGCTAAATGACGTGAAATTTGAGCTTCTCCGCTATGGTAATAACGACCAGCTAAAAAGCGAGATATCATACCACACTCCGTCAGGAAAAATGATAAACATAAAGCAAGAAGTAAAGGACCTCGGTGTATCTATGTCTAGTGATTGTCTTTTTAGCAATCAAATAAACAAAGTTGTGGAAAAAGCCAAGAACCTCATTGCCTGGATCCTGAGGACATTTAAAACCAGAGAATATCGTGCAATGGTCACGCTGTATAAATCCTTGGTCATTCCAGTTTTGGAATACTGTTCTGTCTTGTGGAACCCAAGTAGCCCTAGGCTCATCCAAAAGCTTGAAGCCATTCAGTGGTCCTTTCTACGGAAAATTCAAGCTGATCGGAACTACTGGTCATGTCTGAAGAAGACAAAAATGTTCTCGCTGCAAAGACGACGTGAAAGGTACCGGATAATTTACATCTGGAAGATATTGGAAGGAAAGGTACCGAACATTAATGGCCACATTCAAGCCCGAGACAATGAACGCCGCGGGAGGCACTGTATTGTTCCCTCGCTAAAAACTGGTGGGAAAATACGAACCATTTTTGAAACGAGCTTACCTGTACAGGGGTCACAACTCTTCAATGCCATGCCTAGGTGTATTCGGGATATAAAAAATGCTGCTGTGGAACAATTTAAGCGCTCTCTTGATGCCTACCTCGCTAATATCCCGGACCAACCCCAAATTGTCGGATACACGGCGTGCAAGCAGGCCGACACCAATTCTATCGTGCACATGCAAGCACATGCTGGTGCGGTTCCTTTGTCTCACAGGATCCTCACATCAGCCAGGGCGAGTTGAACAACCAGCAAGCCTGAACACGCCTGTTCGAAGCACCAGACAAAAAAAAACAAAAAAAATATAAAGTCAGATGTTTTACTAGAACTTTTCATGCCAGTTTTCGCGTTTGACATAAGGTTTCAGGCGAACACGGTCGAAATTCTGTGATAACAAAAACCAAGATCATAGAACTGGTCCTGAAAGTTTGAATTAGTGATTCTGTTGGGGTGAATGTGAAATAATTAAAATAATGTTAAATTCCTCATTTAAAAAATGAAGACGAATTTAACATTATTTTAATTATTGCACATTCACCCCAACAGAATCACAGAAAGGTTTTTGGCAAAATTCAGTGAAATACAGTATCTGCAACGCTCCAGGCTACTCATCGCATCAAACTGTAGTATCTGTTCCGATGGATACTATACCCCATAAACTGGTATTGTCTTGGCCTTCGGGGCTTGATTTACGCCGGTCTATGGGTCGGTCATGTGCAGTTCTAGGATGTCCACCCTACCAGGCTTTGCCTCTCCTCTTTGGAGAGAAGTAAGTTTATTGTTTACTGCTTGAGGCGTCCCTATCGGGGAATGCCGACGGGGCTACCCAAGCAATTTTTAATGGCCAGAGTGCTCACTTTCTCGGGCGCTGGCTTTTCAAACCCCACTTTCCCGACCCGACCTTGGGTCACATCTTATCTTATGGGAGTAAGATAAAACTGGCCTTGTGCCTAACCTCTTGGAGAGGAGGTAAATAAATACTCATCGTATTTGCGAGTAGGTTCATTAATTCCATGCAATGTGTTTTGCAATCGAATCGAGTATTTCCTCATTTTTACTGAATGTACTCCAAAGTTCATTCCATGCATCCTTTTGTCTCGGACATAGTTTATGTTTACTTTTTCATTAATTTCTAACATTTTCTTTCTTAAGTTCAACAAGCGCCCTTGGGCAAGGTTTACTCCCGATGCTTCCACCACCAATTCGTGTTTCTCAGTCTTATTCTTGCTGCCTAGTCTATTTCCTTACCCTATCACCAACTCAAGCTCGCACGCACTACCACCAACCGTCCGGGTCCGAGAAAAAAACTGCACCCAATGTTGAGAACAGAATTTTGAAACTATACAAAGTGTGAAATCATCCCTTAGTTTCCATGATTCTCATGTTCACTGTTTCTACCCTATCCTTGGTCAAATAGAATCTATCATTTACTGACTATTTATAAAATACAAGGCCTGTCTATAACGTATCCGACATTACGCCAGAAAAATAATTCAAATACGTGACGGGGTTGGCACCCTAATCCCCTTCAACGTAGGCCTCTTATGCTTGTACACACTTAGCCCACCGATCCATCCACTGCCGGAAACACCTCTGGAAGTTTTTTCTTGGAATGGTGTTCATCTCCACCGTCGAGTCCCGCATTATCTCTTTTTTAGCACTTTCTCAACAACAGCTGCACCCCGAGCAGTTTGGGGCCTGCCAGAACGCTGGTCACTCTCCGCTGATGTGCGGATACATTTATGAATCGGTTGAACCACTCCTTTATTTGTGTTACATATCGCATCTTCTCCAAAACCCTGCTGAACCTAACGCGACAGCGAAGATGAACACCATTTAAAAAGTAGACTTTCAGATGTGTTTCCGGCAGTGGATGGATCGGTGAGCTGAGTTTATACAAGCACAAGGGGCCTACTTTGTAGAGGATTAGGGTCCCAAACCCGTCATGTATTTGAAATAAAACAGTGTTAACTAAAGAGGAAATTAAAATACACTACAAATTAAACATCATAACAATGGTCTAATATGACATGAAGAAATTATATATATTATCGGACGAATTCAGAGGGATTCCTAAAACTCAGAAAGCAAATTTATATTTGAAAAAAAAAAAAGAAAAAAGACCACCGCATAAAACAGACAACAAAATAACAGGCAGATTAATTTGCTTTGTTACTGCTGCTAAAAAGTTACAAAACTAGCCGATAAAATTTGGTAGCCGTTTTTTAGAGTTTTCCGCATCAATATACCTGAAAAGCTTGGCAGAATATTCAAGTGAAACTGAAGCGCGATAGATCGACTAAAACCGATGGACAAGGTCTCCCATCAAGAGATATTGTCGCACGCTTTGAATTAGTGTATGAAAATTACTTTTACAAAAAATTGTCAGTTATATTTGATTAACACGATTAATCAAATCGGAATCGACTCCATACTGACTTATTTATAGACACAAATGAAAGACGAATTTACTGTTTCTCTTGAACAAAATGGTTGAGTTAAAAATAACACGCAATTGGTTAATAAATCATAAATGGTTCCTTCGAGAATTGGACATTGTCACTAATAAATAATGCAAAATTCTTCGGAAATAACGTATAAATTATTATTGAAATGATGTAGAAACATATATTTTGAAACATGCGTCTCTGCGATGATGCGTTTGTGTAGCGGGGGTGGGGTTGGTTGATGACAATAATGAATGAGTCTGGTACGGGGAGAAATGAACAGTCTTATCTGGAACTTTGCCACTTAAACCAACACGGATCAAGGAAATTTAGGTAGGATTTCTCCACTACGACACAGAGTGATGAATGTCACTCTGGTGTATTATTTACCTCCTCTTCAGGGGAGATTAGACACAAAGCGCAGGTGACGTTTTGAAAAGCCACCGCACTAGGTTAAGTGCATTCGGGCCTACAAAAAATGCCTGAACAGCCCTGTTGGCATTCCCCGATAGGAGCACTCCAAGCAATTAGCAATAAGCTTACCACTTCTCAGAGAGAAGGTATATCGTGAGAGGGTGGACCTACTGGTGATGAGCAGATTCATACCTCAGCCCGATAGAAACAAGGCACTGTCGGCGTGAATATCAAGGACCTATCCCCGATGTGTACGAAACATCACTTAGTCAAGTTGTAAATAAGTAAGAGAAAATAATATTTCAAATATAAATGTAGAATGCTAAGAGATCTAGTAAGCATAGAACTCGAAAAATTGACTATCAAATAAGAAAAAATAACAATGAAATAAAAGGTCAACGAATCTTTGATTATTCATGCGTTACTAAACTTAGCCTCGTAAGATGTAGGCATAACAAAGATCAGTAAGAAGTCACAGATATTAGCTGATTCTTACGATAAAAGTCCAAAGCAGAAATCCCTTAACAGACAAAATCTGAAAGTAAGAAATTACGATAGTAAAAAATGGTAATCTTCTTAATTGTTACATGTAGCGATGGTTGTACATTCAACCAACAGATGTATGTCACTCAGAACCGATTGTTAATAAATCCGAATAAGCAGTCGCCATTGGTCCACGTGTAAAAGTCTAGTAAGAATCTTAGGCGCTTTACAGTTAATCGTGTCTCGGTGTGTATTATTATTATTATTATTATGAAGAGTAGGAGGAGGGGTGGAGTATTTTATTATTATTATTATTATTATTATTATTTACTCACTAGGAGTTATCACACTGGTCATCGTCAGTGATCACCCACTGCCAACAACGGATATTTACATCCAATTTAGAAAAGATGGAATGTTGAAATTCCATCGAAATTCCGACCTTGACAAGGTCATAAACGATGCGGGGTTTAATTTGGGTCAAATCACGAGTGTGGATGTTTGGATGTACAGAACCAAACAACCAAACAAAATAAACATAATGACAAACTCGACCGAAAAAATAGCTTTCTTGGCGCAGGTGAAACGTGGTCGCCAAAGTCGAAGTAATCTTCCCTGTAGTCAGTCTTTGGTGGCCATTCATCGTCACAAACACAACACCTGAATGAGTGCATGCAAGTAGTGAATACATTTAGGAAGTTATACAACGGCACTTCCGGTCGGAAATGTAAAGAGACTGATTTAGATTAGTTTTATGAGCAGGCCAACATCTGAAAAAGAGATATGTTAGGGAAATATAAATAATCAATACGCATGTCATGTTTTACTCGTTAGGTGATTGATCTGCTACCTCTAAGATTTTTAAATGAATTGTTCCAAATTCTAATTAAGTCATTCTGTAGATTAAAACAATACAATTTTAATAAATTCATTTCAAAATTGACACTGTGTTTATTGATTTGAAGAGTATTCAGCTGACAATTATTTTTACGGTAAGAAAACAATATATTTATTATTTTAAAATATTGTCATATATATATATATATATATATATATATATATATATATATATATATATATATATATATATATAATTCTAAATAAATACATTTAAAAAAATGACATTTGTTTTATTGATTTAAAGAATATTTAACTGACAATTTCAAATTTAACTATTTTGAAATGAATTGTTTCCAAATCGAATTGTTTCACCCTAACAGAATAACTAACAGTATAATTCTAAGTAAATACATTTAAAAATGGCATTCGTTTTATTGATTTAAAGAATATTTAACTGACAATTTCAAATTTAACTATTTTGAAATGAATTGTTTTCAAATCGAATTATTTCACCCTAACAGAATAACTAACAGTATAATTCTAAATAAATACATTTAAAAAATGGCATTCGTTTTGTTGATTTAAAGAATATTTAACTGAGAATTTTGGTTTACGGTAAGAATTTAGAAAATCTTTATTTCTGTAAAAAGAAATAAAATGTTACATTTTTAAATAAAGAAAGTAAATAAAAAGCATATTCGTTTCATTTACACGAAGAATATTTTGCAAACAATGCCAATTATGTTTACGGAAGAAAGAGTCATTTTTTTATTTCATAGTATTGACACTGACAGACATTTTATTATTTTTAATAAAATACATTATACAGATTGATATAGAAAGCACCATGGAATTTCTACTTTGTCCTCCTAGTTAATAAATAATGAACACAGATAGAAGAGGATTAGAGTTGGTCAGATGATAGCACCTAACACCTGTCTTTACAAAATGGCGGGTATGAACAACAAAATGGGGAGAAATTAGTAAGACGAAACAGTTAAGTCATGATATTCATTTGGAGAAGATCCTTCAGTGACCACAATTGACTATATTGTAGAAATATTAAGTAATGTGATTTAATTCAGGACCTGATGGCTGATGGCACAATTCTCGAAGATCTCCTTTATGGAGGTTTAAAAGAAGGAGAAAGAGACCGTGGTCGCCTTTTTCTAAGATACAATGATGTCTGTAAGAAAGACATGAAGGCCCTTGACATGGATCCGTAATCTTCCGAAAGCCTTGCCTCTGACAGGGTGAATGGGGAAAAAACTTCAAACGACAGCTATACATCGGGGAAGTAAAATGGAAGACAAAAGCCGCTGAAAAGCGTGCAAGGAGGAAAGAAAGGGCAAAAGTAAGCGAGCTTCCTCATCCACCTTCCTTCTTAATCTGTGACAACTATGGCAGAGACTGCAAGGTCCGCATAGGTTTTCTCAGATATAGATAGAAGATGCCTAGGTAAAGTCAGTTTGCCCCTTGGGGCATTGGCATCACAAACAAGACAATAAATACTGTAACTAGCCGGCAGAATCTGCAAGTGTCATTCATGGTCGCACACGACCGACGAACGCCTACTACTACTACTACTACTACTGCTACTACTACTACTACTACTACTACTATTACTACTACTACTACTACTGCTACTACTACTACTATTACTACTACTACTACTACTACTACTACTACTACTATTACTACTACTACTGTTAAGAATAAAAGAAATTAAAATTGGGCTGGCTTCACGGCAATTACAGGGCGATGTCTAAATCAGCTTAAGTTGAAGATTCTTTGCAGACAGATTCCCCACTGCCAACGAAGTCTACAACCCTGAGTAAACTTGCTACTCAAAAAACTAACGAAGCTGTAGAAATATCAGTGGGATTTTTATTGTGTCTGGGAAGGGTGTTATTTAATTAAAATGATATCGACGTTATATAAACCAACATATATTTTATACGTTAAACGTGTTTACATTGTTTTTTGTTTTAAGACTATGTATAATGACTCACTCGAGAAAGTAATTGTCCAAAGACTTGCCGGTTTTATGATCAAAGAACATAACATGGCTGCTAGTCGTGTGAATATCCAAGCAGACCCTAAACCGGGCCACGAATCAGAAAGCAGTTCGCGGCGGTGTAAAACTTGGCCCTAATGATTTGCTGTAGATAGGTCCAGAACGTTACCAAATGTTTCAGGAACCTTGATGCAAGAAACATTCCAGTCATTGTGCTTAAGAAGCTCTTACGAGAACTCGCTCTTATTCTAAAAAAATATACAATCATTGCTTAAAGGAGAAATTTTTTCCATCTATTTGAAAACATCGGTGGTATGCACTGTTTTTAACAATACTGGGTGTCAGTCCTTGCATCCCAGTAAGCGTCAGAATCAAGCAGTTTGTAATATGTGATAAACCTAGAAATTACCAACCACCTCAGCAAAAACAATGTAATTCGTGACAAGTAATACAGATATCGTGCTGTAAGGCCAATTGCTGAGGGACTAACTGTAATATCGCATAGAATTAGCAAATCTCAGGTTTTACTATTTATGTACGACAGATTAATGCACGACAAGGCAAGACCACTGACTGATTCTCTATTCAAGATATCTCTGATTCCTATCATACGCCCAAAGTATCTTACATATTTCTTGCGGTATTATTTAAAATAAAAATTAAACGGATTTAGTCACACCTTTCATCAGAGAGCTTATTTTAGGAAAGTATCTTTTTAGGCCCGTATTTGAAAAGATATTTGCCAAAATTAAACTCTCAATTTTTGAATACTCGCTCTTAAGCCTGACAAACATTGTTTTTTTACTTCTTACAAAAATGTCCGGAATAAATCTCAAATAAATACAAATGTCTGTTTTCGTTACAATTTTATTTTTTTAAACACAATAATAAATCTGCATAACGTAAAAGTAGAACCGTAATTAGAAAACGTTTGGGCAGGTCTCGGAAGCGCCCGAGAGTCTACGAGACGAAAACTGCCAAACGATAAATTGAAGACTGGCAGACGATAAATTCAAATGAAGAAAATCAAAGTAAAATACATATAAAAAATGAAAGAACGAATAAACCATAGCGAAACAACTACTATTGATTAGATTTGTGTGTTATTTTTGTCAAAGAAACCATTGTAAATCAAATGTTTTTTAAATAAAATGTTTTTTGTGCACCGAAAAATTTCAAAAGATATTTTTTTAATATAAAAACAGCAAAATCTCGCTTTTTATCCAATTTCTTGTTTGTTAGTTTTTTAAATTTATTTTTTCGTTTTTTGTACCTTTTTAACAATTTCTGGGTTAGGGTTAGGGTTTAGGCTAAATGTTTAGAGTTAGAGTTTAGGGTTAAGGTTTAGGGTTAGGAGATTCAACGCGCTGACACAGATCGTAGAAATTCATTTTTTTACGCGTTGCGAATAGTAGAAATATATTTCTTCCAAAAGTTATCATCTGTCTGCTGCAACCTGATTGGCTAATAGTTTCGTCAACTCTAGAGCGCTTCCGAGACCTGCCCAAACGTTAACGACGCGAAGTCATTGAAACGCAGTGCGTTCTCTATAGAAATACCGAAAATCTTTGTAAAAAGTAAACAAACATCTTTGTTTTAGACATGGAATAGTAAAAAAAGAAATACTAGTCTAACTTTAAGAAACAAAAAGAAATTTATTTTTTCGTACGCCCGTTTTATTTCTTAAATAGTAAATGACAACATCAACAAATTACCCCCCTAAAAAGCAGTTTTAGAACAGTAACGCTCTTTATTTGTGTGTATTTGTGTTATTCTGTAATTTGATTATTGTGTTAAAAAATCAAATTGTAAAGGGAAAAATTATTTTGTTATATTTACAATTTAGTCCGAACATTTTTTGTAAGAAGTAAACAAATCATTTTCTATTCATGATTCAGGGGGGAAAAATCGAGAGTTTTATTTTAGCAAATATCTTTTAAGGTATGCACCTCCAAAAATAAACTCAATATCTAATATAATATTTACGGTTGAAAAGTTGCTCGAACGACGGGCCGAGATTGCTTGGATAGAAAATCAGCAGCAGCGAGAGATCGTGCCATAATCTGGCATACATGAATAGTAATCTGATATATTTATTCAATATTAATAAAAAAAAACAAATGTATTATCATGTTTTAATTATTTATCGTTTGTTTTTTATTTGTTTGTTTCCATAATTTATGATTAAAATTCATTGTCCCTTTGGTTAGGATAAAAATACGGACATCATCAACCTACAAATGCCATCTTACTTCTTTTTCTCCCACTTATGCCCCACTTCCACTCCCACTTAGAGATCAATATGTTCGTGTTGGGTCTTAAACAACAGTGGCGGTCTATTCGTTAGAAAGGGTTGAGAGGGTCTTACTACCTTGTGTTTCATTGTCCCACTCGCCACTACAACTGCATTTGGATACGGATGAGAAAGTATATCTTTCTAATAAAATACATGTTTAAGGAAGGTAAGAATGTTACTGAAACTATAGTAATTTGACAAGAGTGTGGAGTCTTTAGATGTTAGATCTTGGATAGCATATGGTCAAAATATGCTAAAAAATGGATTGTTTTGAATAAATTGTAAGATTTGTCTTAGGCATCTGTCCCTTCCTTCGATTTTGACAACTATAACTGATAATGTGGGGCAATAGCCTAGGGTATTATCTTTTGTCGTATTCTTTGTTTGAGATTGAAGTAGTGTAATGGATACCAGTACAGACTGTGTGATCCTCATATTGTGTTCAACAGTGCCCATTCATTCACGCACTTGAAATTCCTGCTCTTGTTCACTTAAGAGGAAGACCTTTTTTACTATTTTTAATACAACCCTGTTAGTGTGTAACAGTATCGTTTGCATTCATTCAAACGCAAGAAGCCCTTTCCCTTTTTTATTATTTTTACTCGTTTATTAGCAATTCATTTATTTAATCCTTCATATTATTTTTGTTCTCATTCACATCAAGAATTTGACGACGCCATTTTTATTTTTCTTAATCGCATTATTTTTCCCTTCCTTATTTTCTCCTTAACATTTCTCTGTCATTTTATTTTATTGAATTCTCTTAATTTAAGATCACTCGACTGTTTTCGTCATTTAAAATTTAGTTGTAAAACACGGCCTAATTGAACAAACACTGACGCCATGTTGAATTAGAATTACTCAACGCCAGATTGGCCGTCAGGTAAAATACCCAGCGGCCACTTAACAAACAACTTTAGTCAAGAATTAAAACATTTGAACAAATTGCTTCATAGAATAAAAAAGTTATTTCTCGCTGAATTAATTTCTTTCTTTCTTTTTCCTGATTACATTGATTCAATAGGATGGAAATAAATGGGTATCTTTCCGCTGCATACGGGCAAACGTTTTGAGTTTTAGTTTGTTTTTGGTTTATATGTGTTTATATTTGCCTGATTTTTGGTGCAAGTGGGTTGTTTTAAAGAAGAGGTGATTTATTTTGGGTATTTTTTTATTTTGTAACTGTATGATATTTTTTTTGTTTTATTTTCTATTTGATTTTAGTATATTTTTTAGTTGTTTGTTGTTTTGCTTTTCGTTTTTTTTCTTTGACTGTTGTTTTTTCTGTTTTTTGTTTTTTTTCGTATTTTATCATTTTATGCGTTTCTTTTTTGTTTATTATTTTTTTCTTTTCATATATTTTTAATACATTTCGTGTTTTTGTATTTTTCTTTTCTGTTTTTTGTTTTTTTTCGTATTTTATCATTTTATGCGTTTCTTTTTTGTTTATTATTTTTTTCTTTTTATATATTTTTAATACATTTCGTGTTTTTGTATTTTTCTTTTCTGTTTTTTTGTCTTTTGTTTCAGCATGACTTTTTTGTTTTCTGTAGGTATGACTTGTGCTAGTCGCTGTTCGAGAATAATTCAAAGATGGCTCGGAAATGGTTTGTATATGAGAGATAATCTTCGTACTCGGAATGATTTAGTCGTCGAGTAATTAAGAAGATATATTGGTATAAAAGTGTATAGTATTATTAAGTTCAAATAAAATCGGATCCCACTGTCTTGGAAACACACACATGAAAGAGAGAGAGACAGACAGACAGACAGAACGACTGTAAAAGAGAAAGATACACACACACACACACATATATATATATATATATATATATATATATATATATATATATATATATATATATATATGTGATAATTTTATTTACACAGACATGTACAAAATCTGCGACACTGGCATGTCGATGTTATCGATCAACAGTTACTATAAACTGAGATCTCATCAGGCAGAGTTAGAATCCGATCTTAACCTCAGATCATATTTGGAGAGAATGAAGTGGAGGGATAGAGAAAGAGAAGAAGAAGGAATGAAATTTAACATTTCAAAAATTAAAGCCGTTATATATATATATATATATATATATATATATATATATATATATATATACAAAGATATATATAGAGAGAATACACGACAAGCAGACAGACAGACAGACAGAATGAAAGAGTGAACGAGAAATATATATATATATATATATATATATATATATATATATATATATATATATATAAACAGAGAGAGAGAGAGAATGAAAGAGGGAAAGAGAAATATATATATATATATATATATATATATATATATATATATATAGAGAGAGAGAGAGAGAGAGAGAGAGAGAGAGAGAGAGAGAGTATAAAGGTATACTCAAAAAAGAATGAAAGGGAAATACCAGCAGAGTGCTCAATTAAATTACATTAAGAGCGTAATATTTTTTTATTTTTAAATACAAATTTTATTCAGACATGGACCAGTGGTTTCTGACAAGAAAAAGGGTTTAATTCCCGATTCCGTCTTCGTCAGCATAGTCTGAAATAGTAAATGATGGAATTTCTTCAAAAAACATTTATAACCGTCATAAAACGCTATGCACAAAGAATTTGAAATGAAGGGCCGATGAGACGCTTAAATCAGAAAAATAGCCGTTAAGTAAAGGATTCTATATTTAGAAGTGAGAAAGAAAGAAAGGGAATAAAGAGAAGAAAGAAAGAAAAAAGGGAAAATAAAATTTTTAAAAAATTAAATTTATAATAATAAAAAAAATTAATTAAGAGAAAAATAATAAAATATTATTTATATATAGAAAACGGTTAAAGGTACGTAACTCTAATTAATTAAGTTATCTAAAAAAGGGGGAGGTAACTATTTATTATTATATTATAAAAAATATATATGTGTATATATTTCATGATGGTTTCAATTAATAAATATAAAATTAAAATTAAAATATAAAATTAATATAAAAATATAAATATATATAAAAATATAAATATAAATAAATATATAAATAAAATAAAATATATAAATAAAAAATCAATATATAAATAAAAATAAAGAATGAAAAATCAATGTATAATTAAAATATAAATATGTAAATAAAAAATATCAATATATAAATAAAAAAATCATCAATATATAAATAAAAATTTGATATATAAATAAAAATCAATATATAAATAAAAGAATCAATATATAAATAAAAAATCAATACATAAATAAAAAATAAAAAATCAATATATAAATAAAAAAAAATTATTTATATATTTTATTTTATTTATATATTTATTTATATTTATATTTTTATAAAAATATTTTATATAAATAAAATAAAATATAAAAATAAAAAATCAATATATAAATAAAAAATCAAAAATAAAAAATCAATATATAATTAAAATATCAATATGTAAATAAAAAATATCAATATATAAATAAAAAATCATCAATATATAAATAAAAATTTGATATATAAATAAAAATCAATATATAAATAAAAAATCAGTATATAAATAAAAAATCAATATATAAATAAAAAATAAAAAATCAATATATAAATAAATAAATAAATATTTATATATTTTATTTTATTTATATATTTATTTATATTTATATTTTTATATATATTTATATTTTTATTTTAATTTTATATTTCTATTTTAATTTGATATTTATTAATTGAAACCATCGTGAAATATATACACATATATATTTTTATAATATAATAATAAATAGTTACCTCCCCCTTTTTTAGATAAGTTAATTAATTAGAGTTACGTACCTTTAACCGTTTTCTATATATAAATAATATTTTATTTTTTTCTCTTAATTAATTTTTTTATTATTATAAATTTAATTTTATTTTAATTTTATTTTCCCTTCTTTCTTTCTTTCTTCTCTTTCTTTCTTTTTTTTTTCTTTCTTTCTCACTTCTAAATATAGAATCTCTTACTTAACGGCTATTTTTCTGATTTAAGCGTCTCATCGGCTCTTCATTTCAAATTCTTTGTGCATCGCGTTTTATAACGGTTATAAATGTTTTTTGAAGAAATTCCATTATTTACTATTTTAGACTATGCTGACGAAGACGGATTCGGGAATTAAACCCTTTTCTTGTCAGAAACCACTGGTCCATGTCTGAATAAAATCTGTATTTAAAAAAATATATATATATATATGTATATATATATACGGAGAGAGAGAGAGAGAGAGAGAGAGAGAGAGAGAAACATACAAACAGACAGATAGAAAGAGAGAAAGAGAAATATGTATATATATATATATATATATATATATATATATATATATATATATACGCAGAGAGAGACAGACAGACAGACTGATAGAGAGAAAGGGAAATATATATATATATATATATATATATATATATATATAGAGAGAGAGAGAGAGAGAGAGAGAGAGAGGGGGGAGAGAGAGACAGACAGACTTGTTGGTTTCCATGAAGAGGGTCTCCTATCTGGTCCAAATAGACCAGATATCCACTTTCGTTATGTTGACGACACATTTTGTCTGTTCAACAATGAAACGGAAGCGGACGTTTATTTACGTCCCTTTACAATATTACTCCAGCTCTTAAATTCACTATTGATAAGGAAGCCAATTCTTGACTGGCATTCTTTAATGTATTGGTTAATAAAGCTTCCTCTGGTTTCTTGACATCAGTATATCGGAAACCTACCTTTACTGGTCTTTACACTCGTTGGGACTCATTTTGTCCCACAAAACAAAAGTTTAATCTTATTAAGACCCTTACCCATAGGGCCTTAAAGATTTGTTCGAAGACTAAGCTGGATGAAGAAATTAAATTTATCACTAAGACCTCTGTAACAATGGCTATCCTTTAGTGGCATTGTACAATCCACCATTAAAACAAAAATATCAATTTTTGAAAAAAAGCAAATCAGCTTCTGTAGACAGATGCCCTTATTTACCTTCGCCAACCATGGCTTGGTAACATTAGTGATAGATTCGCCAAACAAATTTCTTTGTCTGTACAACAATGTTATTTTGCTGCGAATACACGAGTTGTTTTTTCCTCTCGACCGATCTTGACTTCTATTCGAAAAGATGTCCTTCCCCCACATCATAATAATTCTATTATTTATTTATTTAAATATAGTTGCAGTATGCACTACGTTGGGATGACGTCACAAAGATTAGACATCCGGGTCAAACAACACGTTCCCACAAAAATTCGCAATGCAAATTATTCACCAACTGACGTTTTGAATAATGCTTATGGTTCGTCAATAGGTGAACATCTCATAAAAAAAACCGCACCTGTGCCTCTAAATTCAGTGTCGACTCATTCTCCATTTTTAGTAAGTAGCACTCTCCCTATCATCTCAAGATCCTAGAAACAATCTATATTAAGTCCTTGAGACCTTCTCTTTGCAAGCAAAGAGAACATCTCCTCGGGCTTAATGTTGTCACTATTTGATTAAACTTTTTTCTTTTTTTTTACCCCTTTCCCTGGCTATAATTCTCATAGCATCTTTTTTATATTTTTTTATACGATACCTCGATATTTGGCTCTGTTGAGCGAGGTACGAAACCGGTCAGCTGCCCTTTCATCTTTTTAATTTCTTAATTCATTATGAGTAATAAATATTGTCTCTTCAATGCCATTTTAAAGTTTTGTACGACAAAGTAAATATTTATATATATATATATATATATATATATATATATATATATATATATATATATATATAGAGAGAGAGAGAGAGAGAGAGAGAGAGAGAGAGACAGAGAGATTTATATGTAGATTTAGTATAAGGAACGTTTATGTTTTGTCTTTTAAGGGAAGTGGGGTCTGATCAACTCTGCTGGGAAGCCATGAAATTAAATACTGTCTTGTTTTTAAATTCCCGAAACAGTTTTTCATGGTAAACAACTGATGATCCCTTAAAATAGTGTTAGAAATAAACTAATATAATAACTGTAAAAAATAAATTGACTTACATGAGTGATTTTCCACTGGAAGACTTGGGACTATAAGTTTGTTTGTTTTTTTTTGTTTTTTGTAATATAGTTTTAATGGTTGAGAAACTTCCGAGACTATATATATATATATATATATATATATATATAGAGAGAGAGAGAGAGAGAGAGAGAGAGAGGGAGAGAGAAAGAGAGAGAGAGAGAGTAATAGACCTACTAGCGGCTTCATTTTCACCACCTTACTGTCTCGCAACTAACACTTGTAACTACTAATTTGTAACTAATTACCTAATATAAAAAAATAAGCTCACGTTCGTTGAATCTTGTCACATTCGGAAATTCCAAATCCATTAGTCACTTTCCCAGTTCTTCCAATCGTGACAGTGGAATTATGATAATTGTTCTTCACACCTAATCTTGACGCCGCTCACCTCACCCAGTCGAAACCAGACAGGTATATTCATCATCTAAAGACATTAAAAAGAGGCGACCTATTGAAGGGCATTTGACCTATAAATAAGGTTAAGAATATATTCTTGGCGAATAATTAATTTCTGTTTGTTATTCCTTTTAATTCTTCACCATGTAATTTCTTTAATGTGTATACGTTGCTGCTATGCTGTTTGTTTTCTGTATCTCGTTGTTTGGTGCTTCTCGATTCCTTTGATAAAGTATAGTTGTGACATTGTCGAGAATATTCCGTATATGTCCAAGACTTTGATCTTCTGTGATTATACCTATAAAGTAAGCCAGAAAAAATGCATTGGCTAATCATAGCAACTAGACACTATCCCCGAGTGTCTTCGGTCTCTCTATATAACGGTTTGTCAGGAAAACCTGTCATGAGAATAATTTACCCTACAAGTAAACCCTTACCAAATATTCAAAATAACATAGTATTTAAATCCCAAAGATAATCTCCTAGGTTTGGCTATACATCAGCTCGGTGCACATCAGAATGGTGCACCTTCTCCTAGTTAGGTTATCTCAAGTAACCGCACTTAGCTGGATACTTCACCAAACCAGATGAATTCTTGTCCTGGGATCCGGAAAGACTAAGAGTTAACAAGAAAAATATACTATAACATAATTAACTGGTCAATTTAGGAGAGGAAATTTCTTAGTTCTTAGTTCTTTACTAACTCAACGTTTGAGAAATAAAGGAGAATTTTAATCGAATATTCGAATATCTATGTATCTCATATAGAGAACAAGTATTAGCCCCGGGGAATGGCTCATTGAATTCTGAGAACCTCGACTGAAGTAAAATAAAACAAAAGAGAGAGAAAGAGGGATAGAGAGACAGAAAGAGAGACAGGGTGAGAGTGAAAAACATAGGTTAAGCTACTGACTGTCCCATCTTCCCCGGCTAACATTTATAAACCCTACATTGTGCACCTTCTTCTGGCTTTCTCTTAAGCATTCAGTCACACGACGCGACTTCGCTCGCCGGTACTTGTAGTAGCGAGTACCCATCGCAGCGATTTCACTCGCCGGTACTTGTAGTAGCTAGTACCCATCGCAGCGATTTCACTCGCCGGTACTTGTAGTAGCTAGTACCCATCGCAGCGATTTCACTCGCCGCTACTTGTAGTAGCTAGTACCCATCGCAGCGATTTCACTCGCCGGTACTTGTAGTAGCGAGTACCCATCGCAGCGATTTCACTCGCCGGTACTTGTAGTAGCGAGTACCCATCGCAGCGATTTCACTCGCCGGTACTTGTAGTAGCTAGTACCAATCGCAGCGATTTCACTCGCCACTACTTGTAGTAGCTAGTACCCATCGCAGCGATGTCACTCGCCGGTACTTGTAGTAGCGAGTACCCATCGCAGCGATTTCACTCGCCGGTACTTGTAGTAGCGAGTACCCATCGCAGCGATTTCACTCGCCGGTACTTGTAGTAGTGAGTACCCATCGCAGCGATTTCACTCGCCGGTACTTGTAGTTAGCGAGTACCCATCGCAGCGATTTCACTCGCCGCTACTTGTAGTAACGAGTCGACTACCCATCTAGCAGTTCCGTGTCTTTGTTTACAGCACAGAAATTTCGCGGGCCAGGCACCAGATTTTTTTCAAACCAAACAAGCTTTGGTTTATAAACATCGTCAGTTCCTGCTGCACTTTTCATAGATTTCTTGGCTTTATTAATTTCATTCCTATATACATCCTTCGAATTCTTTATTTTCGTTTTCAAGTTATATTTGCATTGAATCTCAAAACCAGCCTCAATTTGTTCATTCATTAAACATTTAAAATTGTACTACCTCGCAGTTTTCGTCATATACTGAATATTTTTTGTACCCCACAAACCTTCGTAGTTTCTGTAAATATCGAGAAACTTACTGATTTCATTAGCTGACCACTTCAAACTGTGTTGTTCTGTCATTGCAACAAACTGCATATGAAGTGAATATTGATTCGTAGCAGCCGCTATTAAGTCTTCAAAAGTCATAAAATATCGCGATACCAGGTAACGTGATTATGAAATCACGCGCTACTTGCTACTAAAGTTGAACATGTTCAACTTTAGTTGCGGCGAGTAAACTACTCGCAAGTTGGATGTGCTACTTGCGACCAAACGGTCACACGATGCGACGTGTAGCGGCGAACGAAGTCGCCTCGTGTGACCGGGTCTTTACCGCTTGACTACTTTGTTACACGGTTGACGCTTTAGATAAAACAATTATCAGCCCAACCACCTTTTGATCCATGAAGACCTTTGATTATGCAATTTTACAGACTATAACTTTTCACAGTTTAACTTGCGGCAATCACCGCCAATGCTGGTTGTCTAGTATCCAATTTCATTTGAACGTTCGATGCAAGTCGCATCTATGATGGGACGGTCGGGTACGTATTTTTATTGTTTTATTACTTTTTTTTCTATGCTGCCTCCGACAACGTTGTGAAGGGTGTTCGCCCCATCTAACTCAATCTTCTCGAAATCAATTTTTCTAGCCCATTCTAGCTGTTTCCCTTTTAATTTTTCTTCTGTTGCCAACCTTACTTGCCAATCCTAACTGCTCCTTAAACTCTGTCTACTCTTATGCCGTCCAGAGCATAACATGGGATGCATCTGATGATGACATTTCAATTAGAGTACGTAGGGGAGTATGGTAGTTATTATGACTCACTGTCAGGCTCAGCTATGGCCTGAATGGAATCTGGTGTTTTTAGTCTATTAGTGTCGCCACATATTTCTGTCATTCCCTGAAGATTGACAGACGAACTGCCGAACTATAATTTTTGCTTATCTGCCAAGAAACACGTGTAGGATGAAAAATAAATTAATATGGAAAATTGATGGGTGTTTTTTTATGTATGTAAGATGAAAATAGAAATTTATTTACGAAACGTACAAAGCAAACCATTATTTAAAGAAATTAAAAACCAGGTGTATAGACTTTTATCAAAATTACTTAATTCGGCAGTAAATCATTCAAAACAAAGTTTATAAACAGAAATAATCAAGCGAAACTAAAAAATTTCCTTAATTTTCTCATTTTAGGCGAGGGATGGGGTCACAATAATTAACTGGCAGTTGTACTAATATTTCAAAGTGCACAACAAGTAGTATGAACCTTGACCTTTTGGATCAAAGTGTAATATATGTTTTGCTACTAAACTTCATCTGTCCTGTTCTCAATCAATGAAGGATAAATCCTTTTAAACTGAGGCAATTTTTATTTTTATTCTTTTGGGGAGCTGTATGATCCCCACATAAAAACAGATGTTGTGTCTCTTTTTAATTTTGTGAGGAGAAAAGTAAATGGATACATGTAATATGGAAACTCTGATTTAGTGCTGACACAATACCGGCCTCCTCCGAAGCAGCAAGTTTACAAGGAATATCAAATTCACAAGCTGTCCCAGCATGTATATCCCGCTCATGCGAAGAGGAAATACAGCGCCTATCATTCCCAAATGGCTATACCCATTAATATGTCCCACTGAACGATTTCCTTAGCTTTGGACGTCGATAGGGAAAAAAACCATATATCTTTTAAGTAGCTGTTGGTTGTTTTTATTCTCTTAAGTTACGAGTACGATTAAATGTAGAATAGATTAAAATATTTCTATTAATAATACAAATGATTTGATAAAAGTTTTTGTAAATATTTTTGATTCAACTTTATAACAAGACTTATCTTTATTTGTGTCATCATCTTGGTGTTGCCTGAATAATTTATGCCTACATGATTTCGAAGACATGATGAATCGATTCGTATGTCCTTTTCAATACGCCGTATGAGACCAAACTCTTTTGGATGTTGGCTGGAGTATATGAAGCTGCTATTGCTCAAACCAAATAGCGCAATAGTTATAGAAAAGGTTTTATATATAGGCTGTTAAAGGATATAGACAGATACACGATGCTAACGTGCACGTGGTTTGATAACATCAGTCTCTCTCTCACAGCCGTCTGGGAAAAAAGATGATAATAAAAAGACCATGAAACCAACAGGTCGGTATTTTTTTTGTGTGTGAAATTGAGCATTATAAATAAGAAAATTTCTAATGGTACAAAGGTTTTTTTAAGGAAAGGAATATAGACGTTTGTGACATTTATTGTTGGGTGTAATGGAATTGAAAACTGGTACGAGAGAGAAAAAAATAATCATTATATAATTCTACTAAGTCGAATTTCGTCTACATTCATCTGAGTAAATACGTGGAAATAATTAATGAACTGCGATTAAAAACTTACAATAGTGAAATGAAGACAAGTGACAGTTTGGGTAAAAAAAAAATTGGGGGGTCACAAGTGGATCACATTAAGTCCTGGAAGCCACTCCCATTGATTACAAAGGTAGGGTTTTAATGACTTAATATATATGGTTTCCGGGACTTTAAGCTAGAATAGCGAATGTGATCTACTTATGACAGATAGACTGTCACTAGTGTAAGCCGACGCTATTTATAAGATGGTGAGCAATGAATTATTTAGTCGGCCTTGGCGTATTGCAGGGGCGATGTGTTTTTATTCTGGATTAATAGATTTGCACTGTTCTTCCCACGTATACGGCATCGCACCGACATTTAAATTGATAAATAATATTACTGATATGTGAGGTGGGAGAACGTCCTTGTACACGGACTTTAACAAAGGTCGAGCAGAAAAACGATACTAGGGTTCGAAGCCTGATAACAACGACGCACAGCCACATAAATGTGTTTTTTAAAATTATTTATTAGTATTATAAATCAATATTTAAAATACTCTACGTTTTTTGGAGTCTTCAATTCCATCTACGGGAGGTGACAGTGGTTAAGTAGATATCGACACGGACTGAATACCTGGGTGTTCCAAGTTCGAATCCAGTCGGTTCCATAATACCACTTTCACTTAGACATGATGCCAACCTTCTCGTGGTCCTTCCCGTATGTACCCGATGTCTTTCCAGAAATATTTCTAACTAGAAAAACATCGGGGAAACTAATGCCAACATCAAAATAATCTGATTCACACGAACGAAGAAAAAGAATTCCATCTACGAAGAAGAGCGCAAAATTATAGCGACCACGTGGAAGGTACAAATAAATCCACTAACATATTAACAGAATGGGCACATCCAACAGACTGTCAGAATAAAATCGAAATCAAATGATTGATTTTGAAGTATCGTTTATGTTTACTTTTGTGAACGCTAAGTGTCGATAAGATTGTGTTTAGTTGGAAGTTTCCCAGAGTAGGCAGTTGGAATGCTTCAAATTAAGACTTACATAATACCCCGGCTCCAAAAGCTGTAGTCAATGTGTAAACCAGCAAAACAAACGCTTTACGCACGAGGATACGAAATAAAACCACTAGTCGTATCACGGAAAAAAGGTATATAGAATTACGTTTTGTTTCAAAGATCGACCAGGAATGTTGATGATTGATTTTTGGAATGCACGAGGATCATCTCTAGATTGAAGAGTGAACAGTTCTTAATATCTGCTTTTGGCTAAGAGAATCTCGACCAATGCCAGGCCATGATTGCATGTCGGTCCTCCAAAATAAACAATGCAAGTTTGACATGCAAGTCTACCAGCAAGTGGCCCAAAATCTGTTCTGCTCTTCTACATGCGTGAGAAAGATAACGTTTCACTATAAAGATTCAGAGGGCAGTCATAATAATCAAGGGAGGCGCGAGAGCGCTCTATCCCTTAATAGACTTCAAAAACGGCCTATGCAAGAAATCTCATTTCTTTGATCAATCATAACTCAAAAACCAATAAACCAAATTAGTTAAATTTTGCACAAAATGTTTTTTGATAGGTTCTATAAGTGTGTAGAATTTCAGCATCATTAGTCAAGCCAATCCAGAGATCCAGAAAGGTCAGGCATGATTTTGTGTTATCCGTGTGTACGTACGTATGTGCCACCCTGTATCTCATCAACTATTTGATGGATTCAGCTGATTTTTGGCAGAGATAGAGGTTCTAGGGTCTAGTTGATGGAATTTTAATTTCAGTTTACCATATACCTTACCTTTCCAGAAAATTCCAAAAAACCTTGAAAATGACCATTGTATTGAAGCATAGCCTTTACAAAAGTAGTGACATTCCATGATAAATGCCAGTATACTGAAATCATATGCCCATAATAGGGTTAAGATTAAAATTCATATACACTAAATGTACAATAGCAAGGAAATTCCCAATTTTTTACACTTTTATTGTCATTAAGGGTATGCGAGCACAACAGGGCTATGTATTTTACTGGTAGGAATTTTTCTTCAGCGCACCTCACACATTTCATCCACTCATGCATAGATATTTATACTGTAGTGATGTGATAATGAAATGATTTGGTTGATATGTAGTCATACCCTTAATTAATGACAATAAAAGTGTAAAATGTATATCTTAACCCTATTAAGGGCATATGATTTCAGTATACTGGCATTTCTCATAGAATGTCACTACTTTTGTAAAGGCTATGCCTCAATACAATGCCTTCTCATAACTGATATAGTTGGTAGTTTGACTAATCAACGTATATGGTAAACTAGAATAAAAATTCCGTCAACTAGACACTAGAACCTCTATCTTTGCCAAAAATCAGCTGAATCCATCAAATGGTCGATAAGATATAGAATAAAGTGTATGAATATTGGTCATTTTTAAGGATTTTGGTATTTTCTGGAAAACTAAGGTATATGGTAAACTGAAATTAAAATGCCATCAATTAGAACCTAGAAACCTTATCTCTGCCAAAAATCAGCTGAATCCATCAAATAGTTGATCAGATACGGGGTGGCACATACGTACGTACGTACACACAGATAACATGATTTCATTATTTAACTTTCTGGATCTCTGGGTTGCCATGACTAATGATGCTGAAATTCTACACACTTATAGAACCTATCGAATAAAAATGTTGTGCAAAGTTTTAACTAATTTGGTTTATTGGTTCTTGAGTTATGATTGATCAAAGAAATGAAATTTCCAGCATAGGCGATTCGTGTTGTGTATTAAGGGATAGAGCGCTCTCGCGCCTCCCTTGATATATATATATATATATATATATATATATATATATATTACTTTCTATGCTGATGAGATATATATATATATATATATATATATATCTTTATCTATATCTCTCTTTCTCTCTCTCTCTTTCTATCTATCCCCCTTTCTCTATATCTCTCTTTTTTTCTCTCTCTCTCTTTCTCTATATCTCTCTTTCTCTCTCTCTTTCTCTATATCTCTCTTTCTCTCTATCTCTCTTTCTCTCTATCTTTCTCTATATCTCTCTTCTTCTGTCTATCTCTCTTTCTCTATATCTCTCTTTCTCTATATCTCTATATCCCTATATCTCTTTTCTAAAACCATGACATTACCCACACACCAAAATCACAGAGCCTCCCCCTCCCCTTCTCTTTCCCCCACTTCTTCACTCACAGCCATCCACATTATTTCCGTTCACCCCCCACCCCTCCACTTTTTCACTCAGAACCATCTTCATTAATTTCATTCCATGTTACTGACTTCACTAAGCCTGGACCTCGGGCCTGCGCACCCAGTAGTGGTTACTACTTTTTCGCATCAACCCATCATGTCAACCCAATATTTTCACGTACTTGCATGATATTTTTCTTAAAATTATCATCCTGAGGAAGTCTTACAAATAAATACGAAACGTTGATGAATATATGAAAAAACATCCTTTTTGGTTTTTCCTTTTTCATTTCCCATATATATATATATATATAGCATAAAATTCAGGCATACGCCTAAAAGCACAGAGGATGCCGAATATAAGAATGTAAATAAAAATAAAAGTCAAGACAAATTTTTCTTCTTTTTTTTTCATTTTATATTTCAAGTATTTGAAATTTAAAATGAAAAAAAAATTGTCTTGATTTTTATTTATATTTTTATTCTTATATTCTGCATCTTGTGCTGTTAGGCGTATGCTTCAATTTTATACTAAATTTCTTAAAAGATGCTTTAGAAGAATATGAACTCACCAATTTTTTTAATATACATATATATATATATATATATATATATATATATATATGATAATTTTATTTACACAGACATATACAAAAACTGCGACACTGGCATGTCGATGTTATCGATCAACAGTTACTATAAACTGAGATCTCATCAGGGAGAGTTAGAATCCGATCTTAACCTAAGATCATATTTGGAGAGAACCTCTCCAAATATGATCTGAGGTTAAGATCAGATTCTAACTCTTCCTGATGAGATCTCAGTTTATAGTAACTGTTGATCGATAACATCGACATGCCAGTGTCGCAGATTTTGTATATGTCTGTGTAAATAAAATTATCATATATAAAACTCTATTTTGATATTGAGCACTTTTTATAAACCCGGTTTAAATTCTCTGGATTACCACCCTGTGGATATTTTTCACCTGGATTATTACCATTATTATATATATATATAGAATAAATATGTAGAATTAATATGAAACTAAAAGTAAGCTTTTAGTAAATAGAACCTATAGTGAAATGGTTTAAGCTCAATATACAAGATAGAGCAAGATATATCTATCTTTATATATATATATATATATATATATATATATATATATTAATATTTACTGCATCTATCATTTAAATGTTTATACCGTGCTCTGTGCCGTGAAGACAACTCGTCGCCACTGGATGAGTTCGCACTTGGCTCCTCCAATAAATATTCTACTATAGCAGAACTATTGGTCTGGGAGAGCCTGAATGTATGCAATTTGAAATTGCGAATATTGCTAGGAACGTGCTTAGGAATGCTTACCTAAATTAAGCCGACTATGTGAGGCGTAGCACTCAGTGAATAAAGGTGATAATTACTCAACACGTCATTTGTATGTAATTTCAAATTGCATACATCTAGGCAATCCCGGTCCTGCCATAGGGGATCATTTATGTCGTGGACCCGTTTAGGGGTACCAACAATGAAATAAAAGAACAATAGGTTTAGAGATAATAATAATGAATTTATTGAACAGAGAAATTATACACAAGTCAGTGTTGGCAGTGCTAGTGCCTAAATGTGCCTCCCAATGTTCTCCCGGCAACAGCCGGTATTTATGGTAGCCGGTTGCTACCATTTAGTTATTATTAAAAGGTAGGTAGGTTCACCCACAACACCCCCTTCCGAAACTCATTCCCCCGGAATCTCAAGGTATATCTTTTTCCTAGGATTCACCTCGAAACTCCCGGTTAATTTACGTTTTCTTGATGAACGTCTGTTTCGGAGGCATTTTTGGTGTTGGCAGCTCAAATGCGTCGTATAGATCTTCCATGATGGTCTCACTCTGATCCGATGGGCCTTCCCCTGGGTCGTCCGACATGCGACGACGCATTTGGTTAATGCGTTTTTTACAGGTGCCTCTAGGACCCTCTACAATGTACACCATCCGCCCCAATCTTTTTTGTACCTTTCCCACTTCCCACACGGTTTTGTTTCCATTGTGTTCCTGGAAGAACACCTTCTCTCCATCCTCGTAACTCTTCTTTGGTGCCGTAATGTTGGTCGGTTTCACCTGTTTTGGTAAAAGTTTGTCGAATACCGACTTTATTTTTCTTCCAAACATTACTTCCGCCGGTGGTACTTGGGCTGGTGTGTTCTCGTTGGGTGTAATTATAAACACTTGAAGGAACTGCTGGAGTGCCTTTTCTCTCGGCGTGCCCGTCGATTTTTTCAACGCTCTCTTCAAGGTATCAACAAATGTTTCTGCCTGTCCGTTTGACCTCGGATGGTAAGTCGGAGTGGTGATATGTTTATTTGAAAGTCTTCACAAAATTCTTTGAACTCTCGTGAAGTAAATTGTGTACCGTTGTCCGATACAACAATGTCCACCACTCCGAATCGGGCAAACAGTTCATGCAACGCGCATATCGTGACATCAGTTGTTGGGTTTTTACATCTAACAACTTCTGGCCATTTTGAGTAGCTGTCGACTATAATTAAATAGTAGAAGCCTTCCAATGGCCCCGCAAAATCTATGTGAATCCGGGACCATGGTTGCTCTGCCTTTGGCCATGGACAGTACTGAATAGGTGGTTCTTTCGCTGCCGACGCGTAGCCCGAACAGGCCTTCACCATCGTCTCTATGTCCCTGTCCATTTTTTTCCAATACACATAAGATCTCATTAGGCTCTTCATGCGTGTCGCTCCGGGATGCCCCCTATGGAAATCCTTCAGGATTTTTTTTTAGCGTAGCTGGGATTACTACTCGCTCCCGGTATAATAATGTGTCGCAACAGACTGAAAAAGCTTCTGCCGTTTGCTCATCGTCTGTTTGTAATTTATTTTTAATTTCGATGATAAAATTATCTTCTCTTGCCTCTTTTTGTATATCGTCAAGTGTGACTGGCAGCTATTTTATTGTGTTACACAGTACTTTACTATAATCATATTCAGACTGAAGGGATGCTATAACTGTATCCTCGAGCGGTTCCGTGTACTTTGGGATAAGCCGCGATAAACCATCTGCGTGTCCTAGTCTTTTTGACGGTAAAAATTCCATCTCAAAGTCATAATTTAACAGAATTATACCCCATCTCTGTAGGCGGTTAGCTGTGTAAGTTGGCAAGCCATTTTTTGATCCAAAGATGGTGATAAGTGGCTTATGGTCTGTTTGTAGGATACAATGACGGCCGTGTAGATACCTGTGAAATTTGGCCATTGCGAACACAATACCCAACGCTTCTTTTTCAATCTGAGAGTAATTTTTCTCTGCAGGAAGTAAAGTTCTTGAAGCGTGCGCGATGGGTTTCATCGAGACATCCGGCATTTTATGCAAAATGCACGCCCCAATGCCGTAGGAGCTGGCGTCACTTGCAACAATAGTTTTTAGCTCTGGATTAAAATGAGTAAGAAATAATTCTGAAGTTAACTTCGTTTTTAGGTTGTCAAATGCAGATTGAAAGTCGGCGGACCATTCCCATTTACTATCTTTCTTAAGTAACTCATTTAAGGGGGCTCGCAATTTGTGCATACTGGGAATGAATGTTCGTAATAGTTTGCGAGACCCAGAAAGCTTTGTAGTTGGGTAACATTGTTCGGTTCGGGCATATTCTTGATGGCTATAGATCTTTCTGGGTCGGAACGTCTTCCACTCTTATCAATGACATGTCCAAAGTATTTGATCTCTTCTAGAAAAAATTCACACTTTGACTCCTTGAGTGTAAAACCAAAATCGCTTATTCTTTCGAATATTTTATTTACGTGCTCCCGGTGCTCCCCGACGTTCGTACTTTTCATTAAGATATCGTCAAGGTAGCCGATCGAAAAATAGAGCCCGCTCAACATCGTGTTGATTACCTTTAATTCCAAAAGGGAGACGATTGAACTTTAGTAGTCCCCTGTGTGTCGAAATACAGAGAAGCTTAGAGCTATCTTCCTCTACAGGTATTTGCAGATAGGCTTCACTCAAGTCAATTTTTTAGAACAGTTTTCCACCGTTTAATTTTGTGAAAACCTCTTCTGGAGTCGGCAGAGAATAGTGATAATCTTTCAGCGCATCGTTCAAACCGGTTGAGAAATCGGCACACACTATGATCTCTCCAGATGTTTTCTTCACGTAGACGGTTGGGGCCGCCCATTCCGAGTAGTCAACTGGTGTTAAAATACCTTTCTCTACCAACCGGTCTATTTCTGCATTAATTTTTTCAAGAGAGGCAAATGGAACACTTCGTTTTCTCTTAAAAATGGGATTCTTATTTTCAATTAGTACAAAACTCGCCTTCATTTTAGTACAGCGTCCTAATTCATTAGAAAACACCTTGGGAAATGACTCTTTCAAATCCTTCTTCAATGTTTCTGCTTCAGCAGAAAAGTTCTCTATTCGTTGACAATAGGCGCTTATCGGCGAATCCCAGAGCTGGAAGTGCTGAATCCAATCTGAACCGAACAAATTTCCTGTATCTTTCATTACGAACATACGTAATTTTAATGTCTTATTTTTTAGTGTCAAAGTTTATTTTCTCTCCGGTTACCGATCGAGCCACTTTATATGTGCGTAGCATAGTCGGTCTGCCGATCTTTTTCCAGGTATTAATATAAATAATTGATAGGTCAGACCCTGAATCAAGCTGTAGTTTAACATCTTGATTGTTCATTTTTACCGTAACATACTTTCGTATGTTTAGGTTGCCACCATTAATTCTAGTTGATTTATGTAACTTTTTTTCTAGTGTTACTTCTGCAATGTGAGGCTTTGTGTCCCATTTTATGGCATTTGTCACAATTTTTTGTTTAAAAGGACACTTCTGGTACCAATGTAGGTCCCCGTAACCCCAACAAGGGTGGTTTGGCAATTTTTCATCGGACCTTTGAGGCAAATCCTTCCTGAATTTTTTCTTTCGAAGAGTATGATTATTTTCAAAAACGACGAACATTTTTAATATTAGAATTTGCTGCTTCCTTTATTTCTTTAGCTTCGTTTTTCTCGGAAATATGTCGTTGACAGCTTTCGGCCAGTTGTTGCAATGTTAAATTTGGCTCGGTTTCAAGTTTGTTTATTGCACGTCTTCTTAACTCTGCGTCGTTTTGCGAGACGAGCCCGTGAACAAATATTAATACTTTGAAATTGTCCGCTGTCAAGGATGATAACTTAAAGTCGTCCCAATGTTTATTGATGATCGAAGCAAACGTTGAGTAATCCTGGCTTTCTTTTCGCGTTAGGTTCATACATTTCCACCGTTTGTGAAATAAACTTGTTTTGGGGCAATATAGTTCCATTAACATTTTAATGGTTTCATTGAAAGATAGTTCGCCCGTTTTCTTCGGCAGAATATAATCGACAAATGTATATGCTCTGCCGTACCTAGTCTCCGAAGAATTAAACGAACCTTTTTCTTTTCCGACCATGTGCTACAATCAATGTTGAAAAAATCCTGATATCGACGGTACCATGATTCGAAGTTTAGGTCCTCTTCAGGCACATAGTTGAAGGTTTCTATAGCTGACCATATTGCATTTTAGTTGAACACGTCGCTGTCGTAATTCGTCGTATTTATCATTGCTTGTGTCAGCTGTTCACATTTTCTCTCTGAGTGAGTCTGTTTCTCTAATTGTAATTTTTTATCCCAATCAATTGTTCGTCTAAAGATTTTCTATCTTCTCGCTTTTGTGCTAAATTCTTTTCCTCAAAATACTTCAACAAACTTATTTGCTGCGACTGAAATTCCTTCTGTAGAGACTGAAGTTTTTCATCGTTTGCCTTCTGTTGAGCCAGATGTTTTTCATCGTTTGCCTTCTGTTGTTCTGATTGAAATTTAATCATCTCAAATATCTGTTTCGAGAAATCATCCATGATTCAAGAAATACTTTCTTGAAAAAGAATTAGTCACAAATAGTCCTTCACTATTTTTTTCTTTTCAAATGCTTACTGTTTAATAACAAACTCAACCCCTTCTCATCACTGCGTCATTTGGGTCTCGAATTCGACCGGTACTTGCTAATCTCTTTTTTTTCTTTTTCAAAGTTACTTGAAAAAAAAAACGATTTTATTAATCCGGCTTATTGGGTAATTAATTTAACAAATTATTTGTATTTTTGTTCGCATCTGGAACTTTTTTTTTCAATAAGTCCGTTTGCCTTTCAGTGTAGGCTGAAAATGCAAAATAGCAAGTAATGGCTATATTAAAAATTGACTAGTTATTCAAGAAAGAAACTTGGTTTTACTTGCCAGATTTTTTTTCCGACTGTACGATTTTACAGTGACAAGTCTGTTCGAAAAATACGTTTGACTATATCAGACACGAAAAAAGGTTTTTGTAGTATCGAGTTTTTTTTTCCAAACCTTTCAGTTTTATAAGCACATGGTATTCCAATTTCATTTGTTGCACGAGGTAAAATCCCATATTGAAATACGAAGAACACAAATAGTAAAATCTGTCTTACTTTTTTTCTTCCAGTAATTGTTTAAACTGGTTATTTCTTGTAAGGCAGACTCGTCCCAAAATTGAATGTATTCGATGTTTCCAATATCTTCCCGAAAATTGTAAAGCACAAGGTTTTTTGGGTTTTTTTTTCAAACGGGCAGATTTTTTTTTGAAGGTTGACTGTGTTGTAGACACTGGTGTATCACTCACAGGTTGCAAGGTCCAAGGTGTTTCCAACGAAGTTCTTTTACGAATCACTCGCCGCCAGTTGTTGTGGACCCGTTTAGGGGTACCAACAATGAAATAAAAGAACAGGTTTAGAGATAATAATAATAATGAATTGTATTGAACAGAGAAATTATACACAAGTCAGTATTGGCAGTGCTAGTGCCTAAATGTGCCTCAATATTTATTTGCGTAAACTTGTACACAAAATGTGGCACAAGACCACAAAAGGGGTGGGGAAAGGATCGGTCATCTCTAACTTAAAAAACTCAACTTAGCTAGTTTCAATCATGACCATCATTTACCATAATACCGCATTCATACTATACATCCATCGCTACTCACCATAAGAATTCATACCATGAAATCCTACTTAAAACCCATATAAGAAATATGCAACGGGGGGGGGGACTAAAAATTAAAAATATGATATATACAATGCAAAAGAAATAAAGATTAGTAAAAGCCCCGTTATTGAAATGTGGCAGAGATTTGCCGGTCGAAATCGAAAACTCGAAAAAAGATGGTTGATGCAGGCCCCAACGTTTTATTCTGACCACCTCCTTCGAAAATATCGAAGGGTGACCTGCATCTCCGGCAAATCTGGCACTCAGTCACCTAATTGGAGAGGGAAGGGAAGTGGGGCAGAAAATAAAAAGGGGAGTGGGATGAGGACAAAATAAAAGGGGGCATGTAATGGAATCAATCATACACTAGCTAAATTGTTGAACTAAAACATCAACAGAAAATTAAACAGAAACTAACTTAAAATAAGTCTAAATCTAACTTAAAATTAAAGCATAGTTCGTTTTCTGAACCTAATATTCTCTGCCTAAGGCACGTCCAGATACCACTCTAATCTAGCGCCAGCCACTCTACACAGTCGTGCTCCAGTCACCCATCTTTCACCAAAATCTGCCGAAGAGAGTTTCACCCTCTCGGCCCTAATGCGAGCCTTCAGGTAATATTTGAAAATCGCAATAAGGTCGAGAGAAGTGAAGGTCTCAGCTCCGTAGACTGTCTTGCACCTAGTCTTTCAAATCGTAACTCTCATAATCGCTAGTAAGCTCAAAAACGTAAACCGTGTTTTGCCTATCGGTTGTCGGAGCCCAGTTGCTGCATACATTAATGGGTTCCAGGTCAAAAGACGATACGTTAAGAATACGAACCATGTAGCCTGCAACAAGCTTAATCAGCGGCACGACGATGCGGCAAAAAACGAAGACGTGACTTATGGTCTAGTCCTCATCGCCGCATCTGACACAAGTCTGAGAATTACTCTAGCGTGCTGAATGAAGCCTCTTACCTACCCAGAGTGCATTCCTAATCGTCAGCCAGGTCAGTGATGCCTCGTCATTGTCAAGGCACCTTGACCCAGGCGCCCAAGGCCAGATTGAGCGGAGCTTCTCCCTCGTCAAAGCGAGCCCCTCAGGCCTATCATTTCGGACAGTCCCCCTCACCATTACCCGATATAATGCCTTTCGAGACAACAGCAGGGTGTCAGAGAGGCTTTCTGTCACCCTTGAAAGGAACTTCAACGCATGTCTACATTCGCGATAGATGGAGCACTCGTTTCGGGGTAACCTGTGTGCCTCCCCCTCATCCAAGTGCACACTTCTCAAAGCCGGAAAGGCTTCCTTGGTGTCTTCCTTCCAAAAGACACCGTTATCCTCAGATTGTGTACTCATTCGGTCTAGATAAAGCAGCCTAAGAATGTGGCATCGAATTTCGATGCTAGGCATACCCAGACCGCCCTCAGAAGGATGAAGGTAACAAATCTCGCGACGGACGATAGGGGCCTTACCAAGCCACAAACACTTGAACAGAGCCCGCTGCATCTCCAGCAGTGTATCCGACGGTAGTGGGAGCACTGAAAGACGATATAGGATGATCAGATAAATGTGAGAAGTACACACCTCCGCTCTCCCCTTTAACGAAAGATTTCTGCGGGACCACAGACCAGCTGCTGCCCTAATCGCTTTCAGGACTTCCGACCAATTTTTCTCCAGCTGGAGATCAGGACCAAAGCAGACGCCGAGTAGCTTGCAAGGCCCATCTGTCCAGCCAAAAGGTCCCTGCAAGGAAACACCCTTCCAAGCACCAATGCGCAAGCCAATAGACTTATCGCAGTTGATTTTGGCCCCTGTCACCGATTCATACATTCTGATTTCTCTGTCGACGACACTAATCTCGGCATTGCTTGTTACAAGCACAGTCATGTCGTCGGCATAGGCGGAGTACTTCAACATGGTGCAAGAACCTGCCAAAGTAATTCCACCCAGGACCGGATTCACCCTTAGCCTGTTAAGGAAAGGTTCCAAAACAAGCACATAAAGCATCGGTAAAATAGGGCACCCCTGACGAAGAGATCTGGACAATCTGAAGGCACCAGACCTCATGCCATTCACTTCAACTCTAACACCGGGGTTCGCATACAAGAGGCGAATCCAGGAGCGGAATTGCGAGCCAAAACCGGCCGCAGACAAAACAGCCTCCAAGTACCGATGGTCCACCCTATCGAATGCTTTGAGCTGATCTAAATTGATCAGCGCGGCTTCAGTGTCGACTTTATCTATGATCAAGTGTATCGAGTGCAAGTTATCCTGAATGGTCCGGCCCTTCACAGAACAAGTCTGTTCGGGGCTAATTAGACCAGGCAAAACCAGTTGCAGACGATTGGCTAAGATCTTGGCCAAAATCTTTAACTCCGCATTAAGCATCGTTAAGGGCCGAAAATTATCTAACCCATCCCCACCAGTTTTGATTTTGCGTAACAATTTCACCAAACCCATGGTCAAGTACTGGGGAATAGACCCGTTCTTAAACCACGAGTTAAACAAAACTGTCAGCAAGGGTACAAAAATGTGCGACATCCTCAAATACACCTCGTAGGGCAAACCATCAATCCCCGGAGACCTGAAGGCCGACCCGCCCTAAGGCTTCCTCTGTTATGCAACCTTCGCACCTAGCCGCTACGGTCGCCTCAAGACGAGAAAAGTCGGCTAAATAGGGGTCGAATTGTGCTAAAGACAAACCGGGTTTTCGAGTAAAAAGATCCTGGAAATGAGAACGAAAAGCCTCCAGAATACCTTCGTTTGTGGTCACGAGTCTCCCATCCGGCAATGAGACACGAGCGATATGTCGATCAAATGCATGCCGATGCTCCTCTGCACGCAGTTCAGCAGCCATGTTTGTCGCCTCGTTAGGCACTCTTTTTAACCTAGCCCTAATCACTAAAGCCTGGTGTTCTTTGATAGCCAAAGAAGCCAGCTTGGCCTTAATTATAGTAACACTAGAGCTATCCCCACCTCCACCGCCCGATCTAATCTAGACTCTAGTACCACTTTAACTACCCTAGTTGATTGAGTCGTCTGCTAAAATCGGCAGTAAAGGACCTAATAACCTTCTAAAAATGAATCCACTTCCTATTCCCAATTACAGCCCCCGTCAATTCCCGCTGTAAGGTTAGTAATAGCTGTTCCTGGTAGCCCTTCACATCGAACAACGAAGTGTTGAGCTTCCAGTACCCAGCTAAACTAGGCTTAGGTCTATCTAAGTTTACCCGGACCCGAACAAGTCTATGGTCTGAGTAAACTATATTATGAAAACTTGGACATTCAACTAATCCTACATCGACTCTCCTACTTAAGAACCGATCGATATAACTCGAAAGTTGTACCGAATCGGAGCCGCGCCTATTTGTCCAAGTCCATACCCTATCACGGGGCCATTCATTCCGGTACTTATCGATAAGATCGAACTTATCGAGGAAGTCCCGAAATAACATAGCATCCCGATCGGTGTTAGTACCCCTAGGTCGATTACGATCTAAATCGAGATCCAGGACCGCGTTCCAGTCTCCCGCTAGAATGACCGTCCGAGAAGTAGAATTCAAGAACTGCTCGATTCGCCGAAAGAAAGAACCGAGCTCAGAATGGCTATTGGGCGCATAAACCCCGATGAGCCGAAATGCCTTTCTCCTTTATGGTAATATCATGAACGCAAAGTCTCCCTTCCGGATCCATGAAGCTAGGGGTCACACGACGCATCTAAAGACTTGCTTACCAGCCAGGAAACCCCCTAGCAGAAGAATTAAAGTACGCTGAATAAGCGTGAAAACCCTTAGTCAGCGCACCCAAATAGTCCCCAGAAATCAAGTGGGTTTCCTGAACACAACATATATCCACTCCGAGGCGCTGAAGGTCTGTAGCGACTCAAAATTTACGAGCGTCGGCCCTCAGGCCCCGGACATTCAAACTCGCTAGAAAGAGAGCCATGAGGGTGCCTTAGAGTTGGGTTCCAGAAACGAACATAGCAGTGGTCAGGATGCCGACGGCTCTCCCAAAAGATTGATTGCCCATCTGATCATTAATTTGACCATCATGGGAGATGCCGCCAACATCCAAAGGATAGGTTAGTTTCGCTATCCTATACAGGGCGGGGTGTAACCTTATGGGAACCCTCCCAAAACAATCTTTCCTCAAAACGACTAGACCTTCATCTTTGAAGATGGCCATTGGAACGGTGAAATTGAAAGTGTTGTTCGCCTCTTCCAGTATCTGCCATAGAGCCTTCGCTTCTGGTTTCTTCCTTACCACTGTAAGGACTCTAGGGGCGTTGAGGAAATTAGCAGGGTCTTCAATGGTTATACCACCGACTTCATTGAATTTAAGGAGCTCATTTATATTGGAGAGGTGGTAATGCTTTACTGTTTCTATTTGAGTGCATGTCACTTTGCAGATATCCTCCCCAGAAAGGAATGCGTTTTTTTTAGTTTTCCTTTCCACAGAAGGGCTTCTCTGCCTCTTCTGTGTAATAGATGGAGGGGGAGGCATGTCATCCATTGGGGAGGGGGAAGGGGAGCTAGGCCCCATAGGAGATGCTGGAAAAGGCGAAGGGGAGAGTTTTTTGTGGGTGAAGCAGGTGGGGTATTTTGGGGGGTATTTAATGGGGAGACAAAGGGAGAAGGTTTAGGAAAAGTGATTTTTATAGACGATTTAATCGGACTTAGAGGAATAAGCTTGTACTGTTTGTCTAAAATTGGGCCAGTGATTGGGGGGGGGCATTAATTTGGGAGAATTAGAATTTTTAGAAACTATTGGTTTTGTGAGCGGCTGGGGACTTGGATTGGGGGTAGAGATTTTATCTGAAGTGGCTGAATTTTTTCCTTCTGTTTTCTCTTTTTTTCTTACTTTCTTATCTAATTTAGATTTAAGCTCTTTTGCCTTAATGTAACTGTCTTTTCCCGGGTCGTTTTTAAGCATTTCTTTTTCTCTCATTTCATCGAGAGATACCCGACCCGGGTTTTTATTTCTCCGGAATAATAATCCAACCCTTCGTCTTTTTCTGCAGAAGGTAGAGCAGGGAATTCGTCTTCGGAGTCATCAGATGTAGATGTAATACGTAAACCAATTGTAGCTGCCGGATCGAGGTGGGGGCCAGCCTTGGATGGTCTGTTAATCGGGGGCGTCCTTTTCTGAGTGGATTTTTTCTGTGGGCAATCAAAAGTTAAATGACCTAGTTGCTCACAACACCAACAAACAGGTCTTCGTCCGGCCAATATAATAGGTAGTTTTTCCTCCC
Source organism: Sepiola atlantica (assembly GCA_963556195.1). NCBI lineage: Eukaryota > Metazoa > Mollusca > Cephalopoda > Sepiida > Sepiolidae > Sepiola > Sepiola atlantica. The sequence goes on from OY744529.1 coordinate 100,557,092, forward strand.
CGACTTGTAAATAGTAGGGGATGCTGTCATAAGCTCTCTTGTCGATAAGTATTTCGAAGTTCCATGTACCTGGAAATTCGTCAAAATTGACGTCTGTGATTTCGCCAAATCTTAGACAAAAGGCACCAATTTGTTCGCCTTTTACATAAAAAGGCACATTGAAGATAGAAATTGAAGAACGTCTTCTACCCATGTCCTGCGTGATAATTTGATTAAGTGAGAGATTAGAACAAATTTCTTCGTTAGGAAACAAAGCATTCCAAGTGTTAAATCCCTTACACTTGATTAACCTTTGCGGTTTGAATCCTGCAGTTGCCAATAACTTGCATATTAATTCAGGAGAGGCCCTGATGGATTTTTTAAATTTTTTTTTCGACAACAAACATGGTTACTGTTCTTTTTTTAATTACTGCAATCATTGGTAAATCCACGGTAATTCCTTGTTCAGTAACCATGTGTTCGTATTTTTTTGCTTCTTCCACGAAATCATTGACATTTATAGACATTTTTGGAGGTTTGCACCATTCCGAATTTTCAGTCGTTTTGAACGCTATCTAGTTAATAACTAGAGACACCAAAAAAAAAAAAAAAAAGTTGACAGAGAAGAAAAAAAACGTGGCAGAAAAAAAAACGTCGTAAAAGGGAAAACAGTTCAACAATAACAGTCAACGTGAAAACAATAAAAACGATAACAATAATCAACAACAGCAGGCAAAAACAGATTTAAGAAAAATACTAACTTGACGCAATAAACTCACTCAACACGTAGAGCCTAAATGTGCCTCCCGATGTTCTCCCGGCTAAAGCTGGTATTTATGGTAGCCGGTTGCTACCATTTAGTTATCATTAAAGGGTAGGTAGGTTCACCCACAACAATTTATTAGAGCATTATTCCTATGCCGATTAAACTTACGGGGCGTTTTCTGTACTGCAAAATGCACGGTCTATATATATCACCTATATATATATATATATATATATATATATATATATTAGAGGTGAAAGATGAGAATAAAGAATTTTACAGCTTTACATTATCACGATAGATTATTATTATTAAACGATAATTCAGTTATCGTTATTTAATTGAACATTTAAATATTATATATATATATATATATATATATATATATATATATATATATATATATATGTATATATATATTTATTGTAACTCCATAAAATCCTCTCTGCAAAGTCCACTAACGTTTTGCTAATTGCGTTTAATACACCACTCACATCGTAAATTTTAAACAGTGCCACTTTTTTCCGATTGGATCATCTGGGCCATTTAATGGATTTCGCCTTTCCACAATTCAAACGGACTTTTACAAATTTAGATGGCAATTATTTTTCCTGGATTTTACATTAGTTCGAACCTGCTTCTTCGAACTCTCAACAGTTTACTTTTTCGTAAATTTTCGACATTTTCCTTTTACATTGTACATTTTTTTATATCATCTTTATATCTTTTCAAATTGGTAATTTCCCTTTGTCAACTTATCTATTTGCACTTCTCTGGCGAAAAGATATCATTTTTTGAAAAGCCATGGCTTAAGAAAAATATAATAAAATTTATTTTATTTTAAACCTCTTGTTTTGAACAACTGATGACGTAATATATATTGTATTTTATACTTTTTTATTCTCATCCTTTACCTTTACCTTTATATATATATATATATATATATATATATATATATTAAACGAAATGAATATATATTTCTATTTACGTATATCCAACCTACTTTTTAATTTTTCATTCGCCACACAACAAAGATCTCCGCATCAAGATTTCAGCTGTATCAGCCGACTACAAGACATCAACGCGATTATCAAACGCTCGAGTTCTTTAGTAAATTTAGCAATTTGAATTCAATTTTGACGCTTGCAATCGAACACAGACCAATTTAATCTTATTTCTCTTGTTAAATTTTCGTGTTCAGCTCGTTGCATTCAGGAAAAGAAATAATTTAATTTCAATTTTATTTCATTACAGAGTTTGAACAGATGTAATGGAATATAGTCTTTTGAATCAAAGACTTGAAAATATCTGTAAAAAAAAAAGAAAACCAAACTAATAAGTTTACATCCAAATTAAATCGTGGTTTTTATTTTAAGTTGAAGAGAAACTTTTTATTATTTCGTTTAGTGTACTCTCCTCCCTTTTCTTTCTTTTCTAAACCCTAAGCTTAAGCCTACCCCTAACTCTATTCCTCTCTTCTCCCTTTTCTTTCTTTTCTTAACCCCAACCCTAACCCTTACACCCTCCTATTCCACTCTTCTCTCTGTCCCTTCTTTTCTTAAACCTAACCCTAACCCTTACCCTCACACTATTCCACTCTTCTACCTTTTCTTTCTTTTCTTAACCCCAACCCTTATCCTAACCCTATTCCACATTTATCCCTTTTCTTTCTTTTCTTAACCCTAACCCTATTCCACCCGTCTCCCTTTTATTTATTTTCTTAACCCTAACCCTATTCCACCTGTCTCACTTTTCTTTCTTTTCTTAACCCTAACCCTATTCCACTATTCTCCCTTTTCGGACTGAAGCCACACTTGAGAACCTGATCATCACCCAGTCTCAAGTAAGAGACATCATAAAAAACCTTGACACCTCCAAAGCATGTCGGCCTGATCTTATACTTGTACTAGTAATAAAGAAATGCGCTGCTGAGCTGACCCCTGTCCTCTCTAAACTATACAACAAATGGCTTACTGAATATTGCCTCTGTGCTATCAGTCTTCAAGAATTCTGGAGATAGAACTGATCCTTTTATCTACCGTCCAATCAGTCTACTCCCGATCTTTGCTAAAATCTTTGAATCATTAATCAATCTAGCGATAGTCAGGCACCTAGTTAATGCTAAACTTATTTCTGATCATCAATACGGATTTAGCCAAGAACGATCTACTGCAGATATCCTAACGGTCAACTCTGAACGCATATACCATACACTGGACAAGGCAGGTGAAGCAAGGGCGGTAGCGCTCGATATATCCAAGGCCTTTGACAAGATCTGGCATGAAGGGGTTCTCATAAAACTGCACTCATATGGTATTACTGGACAAACATTTAATATAATTAAACCCTTTCTAACAACACGAAAGATCCATGTTGTACTCGATGGCCGTTCTTCTAAGCAACATGGCATAAATGCTGGTGTACCCCAGAGATCTATTCTTGGACCACTATTGTTCCTGATTTTCATAAATGACCTCCCTGATGCCATTGCGACTGAGATAGGAATTTTTGCAGATAACATGAATTGGAATTAATTCATTGAAAACATTGCTAGGGCTGCTGCAAAGAAGGTGGGCTCCCTCTACCGTGCCAGTAAACCTCTTACACCTGACATTATCCTATATCTCTACAAAGCCACCATCTACCCATGCATGAAGTATTGTTGCCACATCTGGGCTGGTGCATAATCTGCTAGTCTCTCCCTCTTAGACAAGGTCCAAAAAAGAGTTGCAAACTTGATAGGTCCTTCACTATCCACCAAGCTCCAGTCCCTGTCCCATCGCCGCAATGTTGCTTCCTTGTGCCTGTTTTACAAGTACTTCAATGTTGTGTGCTCTGATGAGCTTGCTGTTCTGGTGCCCCCACAATGTAAATTCACTAGACCAACCCGACAATATGCCAAATCCAATTCATACACTGTGGAGGTCCCCAGATGCCGGAGAGATTTCTACTCCAAAAGCTTATTTGCTCGTGCTGCTGGACTCTGGAACTCCCTCACTGCTCCCTGCTTTCCTGATGTTACTGACATGCAGAAATGTAAAACTAATGTAAACAAACATCTCGCTGCGCAGCTCTAAAATTAGGTTGACCTCCCTCAAAACATTGACCCCTTTTTTACTCAGTAGCCCCTTACGTCTACAGTGGCGGCCTGCTTTGTTTGGAGGTGAAGTACGTTAAAAAAAAAAAACCCTAACCCTAACCCTAACTCGAACCCTATTTCACTCCTCTCCTTTTTTCTCCTTTTCGTAACCCTAACCCTAACACTATTTCACTCTTCTCCCTTTTCGTTCTTTTTTTACCCTAACCCTTACCCTAAAACTTACCCTATTCTATTCTTCTCCCTTTTCTTTCTTTTCTTAATCCTCACACTAACTGTTACCCTATTCCACCATTCTCTTTTTTCTTTCTTTTCTTAACCCTAACCCTAACTCTAACCCTAACCCTATTCCACTCGTCTCCCTTTATTTATTTTCCTTACCCTAACCCTAACCCTATTCTACTATTCTCCTTTCTCTTTCTTTTCTTAACCCTAGCCCTAACGTTAACCCTATTTTACTCTTCTTCTTTTCTTTTTTTTAACCCTAACCCTATTCCACTCTTCTCCTATTTCTATCTTAGCTTAACCCTAACCCTGTTCCTCCTTTCTCACTTTTCTTTCTTTTCATCTCTACTTTCATTCATTTCGTTTTCTCCTCTCTTTAACTTCACCCTGTTTTTCTTCTATTCAACTTCCTCCTTCTTCCTCATGTTTCTATTCCCTACCGTTTCCCTTATTCTTCCTTATCAGTGTGCTCTGTCTACCGCCTCTATCCTTTATTTCTTTTTCTTCTTTTGTCTTTCCCGTATTTCTTTTCTACCTACTTTTTTTATCTCCTCGTCCCCCTTACCCTTTCTCTCTTTTAAGTGTGTTATTTTCATTCCATTCTCTTCAACTTCCATTCGCTTTCTCGCTTGAAGAATTGAAATCCTTACGATTATCAGTATAGTAAAACATATAAACAAATGAATAAATATTAATTTCGAAAAGGTATAACTTCTTAGTAGCGGCTTCATAAGCTCTGGTGCAAAACAGTTACATGCATGCGTGCAATTCACGAATGATGAAGGGGGGTCATTTCTGTTTGCTTTGGACGGCTTTCACTTGCTGTTGTCGAATCAGCTGTAATAATCCGATTGCACTCAAATTTCCACACGTACCGTTTCAATGTTATTAGTTTTTTAAAATGTTATGTTTTTTGTTATTTGTGACGTCATCTTCACTTCAGCCGTACACTTGTTTGGTGATGTGTTCTTCCATTTATTTTATTTTGTAATGAAAAAATTTAAAATTTAATAACCAGTTTGTGTTCGTTCGCAGCGTCATAAACCTATGGAGAGAATTTGGGAAGCTGAAAGCGATCACAGAGTAACAGACGTATTTTTTAATCATTTTACGATGATCAATGTGGTTTTATTAAAATGAAAATCGAAATACATTTACTAAAGTTGAAAAACGATCGTCTAAAAAACTGTTTATAATGTAAACATCTATCTCTCTATAATTATACAAGTGTCTATATTTAACCACCAATATAAGTATAAGTGTATTTTGTTTGCATGTTTTAAAGGATTTTAAATGTGGAGTGTGAATTTTATCGTAATGTAAAAAATAAACAAAGTAAAGGGAGAAAACCCCGGAATAGACGAATCGCTTGTGAGAAATGTAAGAAAAATAACAGCAATGGTAAGAGACATAAACGCAGAATAGAAAAAATATTGCGTTTGGGGCGGCCATCTTGATAAATTTTGAAGGCGGTGTAATCCGAAAAAAGAATCTATTAGAAAACATATCACCGGTGTAATGTGTGTAAAGCGTAGTATGTGTGAATGTTAAGGTAATTCAGATACGCTATCATCTCTAATTTACTATAGGAAAGACAAATATTTCAGGGGAGAAAATATATATGAATTAAAAATGACTATATTGATACCTTTATGTGATTTTTGGTTTTAGCGCTTTTCCCGTCATTTTTGTGAGGGAAATTTTCACTTTAACTTATATATAAGAAGATATATCGTGGAATAATTAAAGAACAAATATTGAATTATTAATCATTATCAGGAATAAATCAGGCTATTATAGATATTTTGATAATGAATTTGAAGGTCTTAACATTAAGTAACTCCTTTAGTTTTTATAAAAACATAAATTTTCTATTACATTTCCAAATATAAATAATACAGGGTGGGCCAAAATAAGGGTCCTATCTTTAAATTTGAATAACTTGAATTTGAATAACTTCCACAAAATAAAAGTTAAACTCACCAAACTTTATGTGTGTGTAGACTGACCCTTGCGAGATTTTTTGAAATAAACAAAACAAATTTTAGCCGAAAAACACTTCTTAAAACTTACAAAAACTAAAGTATTTTTTTTACACTGTTTTGAGTTTTTTAAGCAAAAATAATGTTTTCTAAATGAAGGTACGTTCCTTAGGGCTAATACGGCTCATGCTTGCTTCGGAAGGGGTCCTTTACTTATTCTAAAAAAATTTTTTTTTTAAATCAATAAATAAAAAAGTTATGAATTTTTTAAAATAGGACCCTTATTTTTGCCCACCCTATACATTTTACTAGTTATTGTGTCAATCTATAGTGTAACCCCATGTAAGTGCATATCGAGATTGGTAATAACTAACTTTTCTGAGAGTAAACTAAACTATTAACCAATAAGCATTTGCTTGTATACAATTTGTTTTCATAAAAATAAGAAAACAAAACAAAACAATCTCTCAAAACAATTGATGCGGTGTTTATGTATACAAGGATATAATTGACAAAAAATGTAAAAAAAAAAAATTGAAAATTTTTTTTATAAATATAATATTTGCTTAACAAATCAAACAAAATCATCATTAAAACTTTCCGATGCACCAACAAAAATCATTTTATTTAAAAACATTTGATGAACAATGGGTCCGTTGACAAACATGAGCAAAAATAAACGTCTAATTAATAACAGTTGTTTAGCTATGGTTTGTTCGTTCTTTATTTTTATATATGTATTTTAGTTTGGTTTTTGCCGTTCGAATTTATCGTCTGTCAGTCTTCAATTTAGTGTTTAGCTGTTTTCGCCTCGTCAGCTCTCGGGCGCTTCCGTAACCTGCATGAACATTGACGACGCGAAGTCACGGTAACATGATGCGTCAGCTATAAAAGTATCGTTTTCTGTGACGATACCTTAATGCTGTTTTGCTTATTTAATTTTAACAGTAAATTCTTGTTCTCGTAATTTATTTCTAATTTTGTCCTGCAAACATTAATTGCATCTTGCTAAACAACTACTGCGTGTCTGGGCCATAGCTTAAATTGTTCTCTTTCAATGACTGATCATAATTTAGTGACCAATACCAGTCCAGGATTTTTAAAACGTATCTATATATTAATACGATATGGTGTGTGTTCGTGTGTCACGCTTACATCAAACGCTTTGCGCATGCGTGCCGCACCTAGATTTGGAAAAGCATTCAATCACCTAATTTTCATAATATTTCAAGTATTTCCCTTCGGCGCAACGCTTAGCGACGTAGGATTTTGAGGTCGGTTTTTTACGTCGGTCCGACTGGTTTATAGTTCGATCCCAACCAACCTCTAAGATATTTCTTTTCTATATCGAATGATGGGGAAGGAAAGTAGGAGACGACAGGGAAGACACGTATTAATACGATAGCGTGTGTGTTATTTTGTGTGCCACGCTTACATCAAACGCAATGAATTTTCGAATCTGTGTATGCTACTCATGAAATTTTAAAATAAATATACAAGACAAATCTTATATTTTATTCAAACATGTATACCTATACATGTTTGAATAAAATATAAGATTTGTGTTGTATATTTATAGGAACAAGATAATTAGTATTGAAAACATCATTTCGTGTAATTTACACGAGTTCCGCTAGTTTTTATTATTGTAATATCTATAATTTTAAAACGTTTACTTATTGATATAATCCCGCTTTTACAATATGGTTGCCTTGTAAACCACATTATCTATTTTATAATTTCGTCCATTGATTAGTTGTGTTAGACTTGTAAATATAATTATATATAGTATCATTTGAATTTATATTTTATCTATATGTTGTAGGTCTTACTTTTACTGTAAATGTTATTAGTACAATGATAGCTGCATTTTATATTTTATCTATATGTTGTAGGTCTAAATCTTACTGTAAATGTTATTAGTACAATGATAACTGCATTTTATATTTTATCTATATGTTGTAGGTCTAAATCTTACTGTAAATGTTATTAGTACAATGATAACTGCATTTTATATTTTATCTATATGTTGTAGGTCTAAATCTTACTGTAAATGGTATTAGTACAATGATTACTGCATTTTTTATTTCATCTATATGTTGTAGGTCTTAATTTTACTGTAAATGTTATTAGTACAATGATAACGGCATTTTATATTTCATCTATATGTTGTAGGTCTAAATCTTACTGTAAATGTTATTAATACAATGATAACTGCATTTTATATTTTATCTATATGTTGTAGGTCTTAATCTAACTGTAAATGTTATTAGTACAAGAGTAAATGCTTTTTAGTGTATTTCTGTTTAGGCGTTAATGTAAAAGTATGTTAATGTTGAAATGCTAATATAATAATTTCGATGAAAACATTACCTGTGTTTAGATTAGAGGATAGACTGAATTTCTGACTGTACTAAGTAATTTTACTTTGTTTACTGGTGTAATGTTTTGTTTTATATACAATGCATTTGTGAAAATCTACTTTTTGTAGTGCTTCATCGTAGACACTTATCCATATTACAATTTCTATACTATATGATAATTTGTTTATTCTAGTATTAATATGTTTTTGATTTGTTTTAGTATATAGGTGGGGCTTGTTGGCGTGGCGTCAATCTATAATGCTTTATGATATCTCTATATATAAATTAGTAACTACGTGTTTATATGTGTACGCCTGATCTGTGTGTCTTATGTTCAACCCAACCGCTGGACAAAACTGCTTGAAAATTGGCATATATTTGGTGTTCACATATTAGGCTTCTAATATATGGCGGTTTTGTTTGTTAGTACTAAATTCCTATATTTTTGTACTTTCTACTACGAGTTTTCTGAATTCTGATCGTGGGCAACTAACTAACAACCACTCCTGCCCCCGATTAGGATTCAGAAAACTCTTAGTAGAAAATACAAAAATCTTAGAACTTATTACTAACAAACAAACACTCCATATATTAGAATTCCTATACCTAAAAACAAAAAAGCCCTAATAAATAGAATTAACTTCAATATCAGTAATAATATTCTAAAATGTTTATAGCTCCAATATAGTTTCATACTTAGTACATAATTCCCGCCAAAAACCGTATATAAATACTACACAGTGTCTAGACTTGATTAACCTCATTCCCCCGAAGATGGGCCAAGATGGGTCCGAAAGTACTTGAGAGACAAATGCAAATTATGGCTAAGTCATCAGCCAATTCCCCTCCGAAACTAAGATCCTAATTCGCACTATTGAAAGGATATCTAGACATGAGTTGTCTCTTATATTCAACAATATATATATATATATATATATATATATATATATATATATATATATATATATATATATATATGTGTGTGTGGGGGGGGAGGGGGTGCGTGTGTTTGTGTGTGTGTATAGAGAGAGAACTTGAATGCCTACTAGACAGCAGACTCGACTGTCTTCGGTCTCTCTGTACAATGGTTTGTCAGGACAGCCTGAAATGAGGATACTTCCCCCTACAAGTGAACCCTTAAGAACAGTGGAGATATACACTTTGATATCAACCCAAAGAAATACTGAACAGTCTTTCGAATAAAAACTTAGTTTGCATGCATTTCCCGTGGTCGTCGTGGTGGATTCATGGAGACTCCACATGCCAATCGTGTTTGTTTTTTGCACCAGCTTTTTTTCTTTTAGTTGATCACTGGAATCAGCACTGATTACCACGAAAGCGGTAGAATATCCATAACATAAATTTACTTAATTTACGAATCGAGTTGTGCGATGGTTTTATAACGTTTTAGGGTGTTCGATTCCCTTGCCCATGTCAAAGAAGCCATAAAGCACGATATCATATATTTATTTTGAGACCAACGATCCATCACACCAACTCCTTAACTGTCAGACTGTTTAAGAGGAACGGTCTCTTAACACGTGATCACGTTCGACTAATCACAGATTTATATATATTGTCCTCCACTATGAAATGTTTTACATACGTAAATAGGGAATGCTCTATCAATATTCAATTTCAACGACTTTTTATATTCAATAAAACAGTTCAGAATGTTATGTATTATATATGAGGTTTACATCAAACCTCGATTATAATTGAGTAGAAGATATAAAGTCAATATTTTATTGCATAACCTGCGCGGATATTCGCAGTCGTATCATAGCTGATTCAGTGGTTATCGTTGTGGAAATAATTTCGTTTCCGAGTTTCCAGTCTATTATCTTTATTCTGAGATACGATACTCACCGGTCGATAATCGTATTAAAATCGATTTTGTCCTGCTGAGTTCCTATAATGTGTCAGAACTTATTCTCAGATAAATATTCTGTGGTTCATTACGAGATTCAATAACGCTTTTATTGAATTGTGGCTTTGTAAATAGTACTTCGCGTTATTCTCAACGGGTTTCATGACTAAGCTGCACATGAAAACAGTAAAAAGGTCGATAGTTAACTTGTGGTAAAAGAACGGGTAATATTTAACCTAGGCGAATACGTTTAGTGTTCTGTGTATTGTATGTCGAAATGTAAATGTGTAATAAAGAATGAATCAATTTCATAAATGTTACATTTTACCTTTTCATCGTCAGTCACAAGTAACCGAACCTTTTGATTGAATGTAACAAGATTACCGACTGTTATGTAAAATTTTGCTAAAAACAGTAGTTTTCCACACAAGGCTATAGTAAGCATATGCGTAGAGTAATGGAAAATTTAATTAGAAGTTTACAGACTAGAGTTGTAATTACGGCACATGTTATTACGTCATAGGAGGAAGTACGTCGCAGAAAAGTAAGGTATATTCTGCTTTCTTTTGGGTTTACGATGTCAAAGTGATCAGACATCTTTTTCGAGGTAAGGATTAAGGTTAGGGTTAGGGTAGACAATGACAGGTTAGGGTTAGTGTTAGGGTGGAAAATTACACTTTAGAGTAAGGGTTATGGTTAGGGTTAGGATGGAAAATGACAGGTTAGGGTTAGTGTTAGGGTGGAAAATTACACGTTAGGGTAAGGGTTATGGTTAGGGTGGAAAATTACAAGTAAGGGTTAAGGGTTAGGGTTAGGGTTAGGGTTAGATAGAAAATTACAGGTTAGGGTTAAGGTTAGGGTGGAAAATTATAGGTTACGGTTAGAATTAGGGTTAGAATTAGGGTCGTAAATTACAGGTCAGGGTTAGGGTGGAAAATTACAGATTACGGTTAGGGTTAGAGTTAGGGTTAGGGTAAGGGTTAGGGTGGAAAATTACATCTAGGGTTAGAGTTAGAGTTAGGGTTAGAGTTTTTGTGAGGGTTAGTTTTAGGGTGGAAAATGACAGGTTAGGGTTAGGGTAGAAAATGACGGGTTAGGGTTGGGGTTAGGGTTAGGGTTAGGGTGAACATTACAGGTTAGGGTTAGGGTTGGTGTTTTGGTTAGGGTTAAGGTTGAAAATTATAGCTTATCTAGATGTGCGTCGCAGTAAATTGCTGCGTAAAATAAACTACCCCCTTATTTGTGTTTTTTTATTTATTTATCTTGATGATATCGATCTCTGAGTGGTCCGCGTCCGGACTTCCTATTAAACATGTATGTAGTAGTGTGGACCCTTGCTCGGATAAAGTGTCGACGATTGTTGTGTCTTATAGATCTGCCAGGAACTTTGCTAGGAATTGCATCTTGATACACGTTGAAAATATGACTAAAAGTCTGAATGACGACTCAAAGAGATAAAACGTGTTTTACGTAACACAATATACAAATGGTAAGACATGTATTTTTGTGAGGAAATCGTTCATTTGAATAGTAGAATTCTCGTAAATAGAATGTTCGAAAAAAGAAGATAAGCAACGTAAGTTATAAGTGTATATGTGTACACGTTTAATTTTTGTGTTAACATGCACCCCTTGACCCGGCTTGTTAGAGAACAACTGCTCGGTCGATGATGGCGTGTGCATTCGTGTCAGGGTTTCCATAACATGCCAAGCAGCTTCTTAGAGCCTCGTCCAGGGTGGGCACAAGGATTATAAAGCGGGTTCTGACCCAGGCTAGGGTCATCATGACGGAAAACGAAGGGTTCCAGGTATCAGTCGCAGTATCTGCTGAACTACCGGGTTTGGGCGGAGAATCTCAGCCGTGCAGTGGAACAATCATTAGGCCCAAACCATATAACGTAGAATTGTACGCTAGGCAGCCCAGATGGGTCAGGTACAATAGAGTGCGACGGTTAAGTCTCGAACGACGATGCTTTCCATGCGATGGAAATATTGATCTTTTATCAGAGTTTTAAAGAAACGCCCAACGAGAGAAAACGTCATCACCAACCTTTTTCACCGAGAAGGTGAAAACCGGAAATTGCCTGCTCTGAAAGTGTTTGTAGACGGACGAGAGTACACAGATATGGTTGATTTCCAATGCTCACAGACATTCATGACCATGCCTGTGTGTACTTTCTCGAAGAAGAAAGAGTTGAGAATATTGAACGTTGGCGGGTAGACCATGAAGAGCAGTATGTATGGCAAGATCAAGCTGGGCGCCCAGCATCTTTCACCATACGCTCTCTACATATATATCAGATTGGTTGTATATGCTGTTATGTATTGTTCGACTCCCCCTACAGCGACACATTAAATGTATTTCCTCACTATTATTATTCGCTGTTCCGCAATAACAATGACGCAGAAAAGCGACGAGTTAATAGAAAACAACGAAAGGAAGTTTTAACATTTTCTTTAAGTCAAGTATTCTCATCACAGCAGATTTCTGCCGCTTCTATCACACAGCTTATAGCGCCTCTCGTTTCAATTTACGGAGCAATTCAAGTTCAAGAATTCAAGAGTCAACAAAATATAAATGATCATATGTAATTCTGATTTGTATATTATATACATCACAAACAAACAAAATTAACTTTTCATAAGTTTATATACAGTGTATAAGTGTATATAGATAGAGAAAAAGAGAAAGAGAAAGAGAAAGAGAGAGTCTAAATAATTTATATTAAATCAATTTATACAATTGTTATCATTATTATTATTATCATTATCATTATTATTATTATTATTATTATGATCATTATTATTATTATTATCATTATTATCATGATCATTATTATTATTATTATTATTATTATTATCATTATTATCATAATCATTATTGAATTCAAGAGTCAACAAAAAATGAATGATTGCATTTAATTCGTTGCACAAACTGATTTGTATATTTTCTATATCACAAACAAACAAAATTAACTTTTCATAAGTTTATATATATATATATATATATATATATATATATATATATATATATATATATATATATATATATATATGCAGAGAGAGTCTAAATAATTCATATCAAACCAATTTATACCATTATTTTGATTATTGTTGTTATTATTATTTTGATTATTATTATTATTATTATTATTATTATTATTATTATTATTATTATTATTATTATCATTTTGATTATTATTATCATTATTATTATTATTATTATTATTATCATTTTGATTATCATTATTGTTATTATTATTATCATTTTGATTATTATTATTATTATTATCATTATCATTTTGATGATTAGTATTATCATTATTATTATCATTTTGATTATTATTATTATTATCATTATCATTTTGATTATCATTATTATTATTATTATGATCATTTTAATTATTATTATTATTATAATTATTATTATTAGCATTTTGATTATTATTATTATTAGCATTTTGTATTATTATTATTATTATTATTATCATTTTGTATTATTATTATCATTATTATTATTTGTATTTTTATTTTAGAATTTTACTTTTGGTGTTTACTTCCTTATTGTTTTTTCTATTTTTTCTTATCATGCTTATTAATATATTTTTATATGTGTTTCTATATACTAACTATGTTTTTTTAAGGATGAATAATGTTGATGTTTTGTTCGACTTCTAATTGTGATGTTATGGAATCAATACTGAAGTACGAACATGTTGGAATCAAATAAAATTATTTCGTCTCAGAAACGATTGTACGCCAAAGATCTTGTGATGTTGAATTCCTGGAACTGATATAAATAACATGTTATATATATGAATTATTTCTATTTACTGTAATTGCTCTGCTATAGCTGAAGTTCAAACATTGAGCCTATTTTATACATAGCGTCTTTTGAGTATATAAGGTTATGATTTTGACTAAACCACCCCTATCTTTTAGGTTGTGTTAATAATTATCTATTCATAATCTCTTTTAGTCCATGCATTTGACTAAGTAAACCATATATATATATATATATATATATATATAAATATATATATATATATATATATATATATATATATATATATATATATATATATATACATATATATATATGTTGTGTATTTAGGCAGCATTTATGCAAACATTGTTAAAAATAATAGAATTATGTGTGTTTATACATGTTTTTATTTTTTTCAATTTGTCTTATAGTCTTTTTTGTATTAAAATAATAAACGTTCCATAGGTTTCACAAGTTTCACGAACGTTTTCAATTCTTCGTCAAATCATCCCCAGGTATCAAAAGTAAATGGACAAAAAAGATGGGGAAAGAAGAGAATTTTTAAAAAGCGGTAGAAAAACGCGCAGAGAACGTATATATATATATATATATATATATATATATATATATATATATATATATATATATATATATATATATTCTTCTCATTTTACTTCAGTTGAAGTTCTCAGATATTAAGAGGCCCCTTCCAACCACTGATCTTTATATAAGATACATGGATATTCGAATATTCTATTAAAGTTCTCGTTTATCTCTCAAACGTTGAGTTCGTAAAGACGTGAAGAACATGATTTCTTTTCTGCCTGGTCAAACAGTTAACTATGGTATAGTATATATGTATTCTGCTCTTTTGCTATTACCAGATTGCAGGCAATAAATCATCTGGTCTGGTGGAGTTTCCAGCTAGCTGCTGTTACTTGTAGTATATATATATATATATATATATATATATATATATGTGCGTGTGTGTGTGTGTGTGTGTGTGTATGTGTGTGTGTCTATTTTGTTCTTATCTTTCTGTTTTTGCTGGAGATGAGGCATCCTTCCGGATGCCAGACATTCACCGGTTATTTCAGACACTCCGGATCGTTTTAAGATTCTAACCGTCCCTTTAAGTGCAGTTGTTTGCATTTCTCTTGCACTCGGTTCACCGGGTATACGCACCAGATAGCTCTTGAAATTCTTCTTCATTAGTCCTGTTGCTCCTATAATTACTGGTATGATGGAGATTTTCCTAAGATTCCAGTTTCTTTTCATGTCGGACATAAGACCTTGGTATTTCGTGTGTTCGTGTGTGTGTTAAAGTCATGTTCAAATATATAAACTTAGTTGTATAATATAGAGACAACAAATCTATTAAAAATAAATATAAAAAGATAAAAGAAAAAAGATCAAAAACACAGAAAGAAAATAAGGTTTCTGGATTTTGTTACTAGTTTTGTTTTCTGTGATTTTGATCATTCTATAATTCTATTGTTAACTTTACCTGTAACGTGTTGATAAACAATGTTTGTGAAGATAATGATTTATGTTTTAAATTTCTGAAACATATGTACACAATAATATTTGATGACGTTGGAGCATTCATACAAAATGTCGATTCTGTCATAAAGTCTGTATTCTACTTAGTTATTATTATTATTATCGTTATATATATATATATATATATATATATATATATATATATATATATATATATATATATACAGGGTGATTCATAAGTCACTTAGCTATTTAAAATGATTACCATATGAAGCACACACATACTATGAACTTTTGATAATTGTTATCTTACTCTCTAATTACTGCCATTTGTTATTATAAATTTGTCCGTTTATATATTTCTTTCTATATATATTTATTTTTATTTATTTAAATTTGTGTAAATCATCATATGTGGGTTTTTTTCAGGCAGTATGTCATTTACAATTGAAGAGCGAATTTTTATTGTTATTCAGATGGCCAAATTTGATGAATCTCCCACACTTGTTGAAAGGCAATGACGACCTCAAATCAAAAACCACTGCCGAGTTTTTTAAAATTAATCAATCAAATATGCTACAAAGAGTCGTAAATTCCTTGCAAAAAAGAATGGAGCTATACATGCAGGATGAAGGTTGAAATGTTTAAAATTCGCTGTAATTTTAAACTCCCATAAATTAATTTGTTGAATATCGTCCTAACGAGTATGTAACTATTTAATATATATATATATATATATATATATATATATATATATATATGATTATATTCACTATTTTTCAACTTAGATATGCACATGTTGATACACACACTTAAAACTTAATTAAATACAAATGGTCATTGAATACAAATCACAACTATATGTGTATTACATATAATATAACTATTTGACCAATTTTGTAAGTATTGTATTTTATAGTTCAGTTTATGGACTTAATATGCAGTCACTTCTCTCATACTTGTAAAACTATTTCATTATAAAAGCAAGTATCACATTTTATAGATAACAATCAGGCCCACTATTTAAATATCAGTTTCATGGACCTCTTCAGAATACATGACTGTTTGGTAAGTAGCACTGAGTACATACTAAATGCTTTTGTAGTGCTTTTTAACAACAGAAGACTGTCTGATGTGTCCCATCCTTTCTGAATGCAAACACTTACCTAATTCTGTATCATTGAATAGACTCCAGTAAACCATTAATTTTGTCTATTGCAACATGGACCACTTGATCCGGCTGAAAAATAGAAAAATAAAGTGTAAGTGGAGAAGTAATATTTATAGAGAAATGAACCAGTATTTGTTATATATAATATATATATATATATATATATATATATATATATATATATATATATATATATATATATATATATATATATATATATATTAATGTATCATTCTGACGTTTCCTCTTAGAGGGTTATACTTTTCTTAAGGAAAATTTTAGCAATTTTCTTTTTTTTTCCCACCCGCTTCATTGATTAAAAAAATGTGAGACATCGGCCTGGGTTCTAAGTAGTTGGATGACTCCACCTCTTGTTGAGAAGATTAGGCTCATTCCACAGTCTGCCTCCGCCACGGTTTGCTTAATCTATGTTTATTAACGAGACTTAGTTGTATGTAACGAGGTGGCTCAGTGGAAGAGTACTCGCTTCGCATGCAAGTGAGTCGGGTTTCGAATCTTGAGTTCGGATATGTTCTACTGATGAGCCCAAAGAAGGGCGAAACTCGAGTCTAGAACTTCCGGTGAGTGTCGTTCATGGGTTGTGGGTTGCGGCATTGTCTGATTGTGGAGATAATTATATATATCATCTCACATTCAAAACTTATATATATATATATATATATATCAAAAAATCAAATATATATATATATATATATATATATATATATATATATAGCATAATATAAAATGAAGTAGTAAAATAAGGTGCGAATCAAATTTTATTAGAATTCAAAGTACCTTAAAGTTCTTAATTCATAGGTTTTCAAATAAAATTCTTCTCCTCAGAGGACCATTACCGCAATGACATTACTGCAGATAATAAAATTAAACTTTTAAAATATATATAAAAATACATAAAAGTATTAAAACATCAAATATATCAGCCCAATACATATTTTTTGTTAAAGCTATACAGTTCATCCAACATATTCAGGAAAGACATCCAAGATGTTGATTGAACATATATATATATATATATATATGTGTGTGTGTGTGTGTGTGTGTGTGTGTGTGTGTGTGTGTGTGTGTATTTGTGTGTCTATTGTTTGGGTTCTATGTCATGATCAATTGAGATAGTTTCGTCTTTACATCATTGATTACACATATAAACTGACTACAATTGCTGACAGTATGTCGTATACGAATTTCCAGTCGAGTATCTTTAATTAGATAGTCGATACTTAACGACCAGAAAATCGATGCAGAATTACTTAATTCTCACAACATAGAATATCGAACTTCTTGCTTGATAGAATATCGCGTGGCACATAAAGATAACATTCAATAATGATTTAATAGCTTCTACTTTCTTCACGCTGATTGAGAAAGATTAAATCTTATTTATTTAACGTATTTAAGCTTCGATGAGAATCGCAATAAAAAGACGATGCGATAAAAAAGATACAGCATTTCATTTCAAGATTCAAAAAAGAAAAAGATGAAATTTACAATATTCCTGAATTTAACAATAACGAAAATTGTAGATATTTAAAGATCTCATCTAAAAGCCCCCAACACTGGCCATGCAATTCGTTCTTTATATCATAGAAACGAATATATATATATATATATATATATATATTATCTTATTTTATACGTACATAAATGTAATCCATGGACACGTGTTTCTGGCTCACAGCCGTCATCAGCATGGCTAACTTAGACAGAGATCGAACCTTCGATATTGATGCCTATAGTCCAGCGTTCTACCACTGGACCAAGACGCTCTGTCTAGAAATATGGACGATTTTTATCACCTAAATATTTAATGTATTTTTATGTAATTATTTTTATTGGTGATTGTAGCGTTCGTTGTTATTTTGCTTACTATTATTTCGATTGTCTTACTTTCCTAAGTGATTAAGATGCAGAAAATATCATTATATATATATATATATATATATTATATATATAATTCTCTCTCTCTCTATATATATATATATTATGTGTAGTCAAAGTGTTATGGCTTAAGCTCAATAGATATAAATGTATAATTGCAGAGCATTTATGAATAGATAATAGAAAAGCATATTCCAGCAAGTATATCTTAATTTTTAAGTAAAGATATTCATGTTTTACAGCCGTTTCTTTATTTATCCAGAAAATCAAAGTTTTCAAGCATATATTGAAAAATTAACAAAAGAACTAACTTTAGGGTGTATCTCATTGGATCTGGCCTTATTTCTGACGTATCATTGTTCTAGAAAATTCAAGGTATTCTTGAAAATCTTGATACATATACGCATTATTTCTCTCTCTCTCTCTCTCTCTCTCTCTTTCTCTCTCTCTTTCTCTTTACATATATGTATATATTTTTGTGCTACAATTAAACCAAAGACAAAATCTAAATACAACATTTCAAAGTTATTTATTTCACTTATTCTTTCTTACTCTTTGTCTTAGACCAATGGGAATTTCGTTAACTTATAGTGGTGGTCACTATTTTTTTTATTTGAAGATGCCCATCATCAACCAATTAATTAAAAATAATACATATAAAAATATATTAAAAAAAAAGAAATAATTAATTATTTCTTGAATTATTTTTTGATGATGGACAGTTTGAAAGGAAAAAGCGAAAAAGGACTTTTATCCTTTTTGAACTTTTACATGCAAAAGAATATAAGTATAATGAATTATGTTTAGTCTGAGAAAAATTATATATATATATATATATATATATATATATATATATATATGCATTTAAAAAGGATGCACGGAAATCTCTCAAAGGCCCTTTCGACTATCATCTCGTCAGCAGAAAATCGATAGTTTTTTTAATCAATAATATCGTCGAAAGAAAGAGCAAACGGGGAATTGAATGTGCTAAAATTAACGATGGAGCGATTAAAAGTAGTGAATTTAATGATTTCGTTAAAAAACGATTAAAAGGCGGTACGTTATGGGGGGGAAGAAGGAAGGGAGTTCAAAGTTCCCCAAAGAGATTTAGCGATCTGACAAATTCCTTCTGCCGGCACAAGGAAGGTTTGCGAATAGCGATAGAGACAGATTCCAATATTTGTTATAGCTACTGGCACAACTTGGGTGTTCAACCAAATGCTGGCCAATAGAAGAGTCCAAAGAATTAGAGGAGGGTTACCCATCTCTGACGTATTTTTGATTGAACGTGCTGGTTTATGCGGGACTGTAAAGATGCCCACTACTTATGTTAGATATGTGGATGACACTTTTGCGATGTTTTCTTCGCAGAGTGAAGTACTGGCATTCTTTCATAAGTTAAATTCTATTCATGAGGCTCTAAAGTTTACGATGGAAAGTGAGAAGGATAATCGTCTTCCCTTCTTGGATGTTCTTGTTGAACGTTCAAGGGGTGGCTTTCTCACTTCTATCTACAGGAAGCCTACTTTTACTGGCCTGTGTGCAAACTGGTCTTTTTTGTGCCTAAGTCTAGAAAGGTAGGCTTAATTTACACTTTGGTGCATAGATCCCTCGTGATTTGTTTTCCAAGTAGATTAGAGTGTGAACTTAGTAGGATCAGGGATATATTAATTGATAATGGTTATCCTGAGGACTTTATCAATGATTGCATTAATAAAAAGGTTGCTGACTTTAAATGCCCCCCAAATATTTGAGCCTGTAAAATACCTCATTTATTTGAAATTACCTGGGATAGGGGGAAATAGTATTAAACTAGGTAAAGAGATTGTTGATAGCATTAGTAATTGTTTCTACTCTGTTTCCTTACGATTAGTTTATGCTACTAGACCTGTTTTTCCTTCCTTTCGCAAGGATAGTGTTCCCTATACAAATTATAGTAATATTGTATACCAATTTAAATGCCAATTCGATGCTGGCTATATAGGACGCACTTCCTTGCATTTGCAGACCCGCATAAACCAGCACGTTCCATCAAAAATACGTCAGAGATAGGTAGGATCCTTGTGTTACCTTTCCTCTAATTCTTTGGACTTTGCTATTGGCAAACATTTGGTTGAAAACCCAAGTTGTGCCAGTAGCTATAAAATAGACCGTTTTGATGTCTTGCATAGAGCAGATTCCAATAACCATTTGAAAATAGTGGAGTCTGTCTCTATCGCTATTCGAAAACCTTCCTTGTGCCAGCAGAAGGAATTTGTCAGATCGCTAAATCTCTTTGGGGAATTTTGAACTCCCTCCCTTCTTTTTTCCCGCTAACGTAGTGCCTTTTAATCGTTTTTTTAACGAAATCATTAAATTCACTTCTTTTAATCGCTCCATCGTTAATTTTGGCACATTCAATTCCCCGTTTGCTCTTTATTTCGACGATATTATTGATTAAAAAACTATCGATTTTCTCCTGACGAGATGATAGTTGAAAGGGCCTTTGAGAGATTTCCGCGCATCCTTTTTAAATGCATTTATAAGTTTTGTATCTCAAAACATTTATTTTCATATATATATATATATATATATATATATATATATATATATATATATATATATATTTCATAAGAGAGAGACTAGAGGTAACCATATCATTTTGGGGTTCCAATAATAATATTATTTATTTTATTTTGACTTTATTCAGAAATTCATAAACTGTCACATGTATTTTAGATCATTCTTTTATTTGCACTAGAAATATGTCGCTTTACTGCTATTATATATATATATATATATATATATATATATATATATATATATATATATATATATATATATATATATATATATTCCGTTCTCTACAAGGCTAAAAATCATATCAAACGAATTGGCTTTAATAAACTTCATTTGTTCACAGGAGCTATACACGGTTCAATTTTACAGGCAAAAATGAATCCACTTATTTGGTAAAAGTTTTCATTTAGTATGTAAAATTGAAACATTGTTAGATTGTATAGCTTCTATGATAAAAACAAGCGGTAGTAAATATATCCAATATCCAAATGTATTAGTTTCTTCGCGTAGGGATGTTAAAAGATATTCTTGAAAACTGAAGATTTCTAAATATGTCTTTTACCAGTTTAGGTCATTAGCATTTTGCATTGCTAAATCCAGAAACGCGAAGTAGTGGAAATTGCGGGTCAGATTCAATTTTTTTCATAACTAGAAAACGAATTGTTTTCTTAGTTGGACAAACACTTAATTAAAATTAACACACAAGATGATATCGTATATTTATATTTATAAAACGACCTTGTGCGTCACAGTATATATATATATATATATATATATATATATATATATATATATATATATATATAGAGAGAGAGAGAGAGAGAGAGAAAGGGGGAGAGAGACAGACAGACATAGAAAGAGCGAGAGAAAGAGAGAGAGAGAGAGAGTGAAAAATTTCAAATGTTCTCACTAGGGAAATAGGTTAAATTGACACAGGCTCAAAGTTGTCCTTATTCTTATCTATAAGTTCGAATATCTTTCGTGTCTTGCTTTCTTCTTTGCAGATTTCCTATAATTAAACCCCGTAAATAATTATAAGCTATCATTTCAATCTTTTATTTGCCTACGTAGGTTCGTGTGTCCACTAAAATGCTGAAGAATTAGAATATTTAATATCGTATTTTTTACTTTTTCATAGCGACCACGTGTTTGTATTTCTTTTCAACAGACATGATCGCTATTTTATATATTCTGATATAATGAGGATCAGAATAATGATGCAAAGTAATAGTTCAGAAAAAAGAAGATCCATACACACACACACACACACACATATATATATATATATATATATATATATATATATATATATATATATATATATTATCACTGATGACAGACTAAAGAAAGATACATTAAACATGATGAATAAATTGGTCAAAACCACAGACGTCTTTAGTACAAGAAAAACTACGTTAATTTCCCCAATACAATCGAAATACATATGTTGGCAGGGTAAAGAAATAGATAGAGGTATGCAATGAATGACTTACTTAGTCGTTGATATTTTAAAACCTTTATTATGTAACCAGAGCGAAAAAGGTATCTAAAAATAACGGGTTATTTTGTGAGTCCCGTCTGGAATCGGAGAGGAGGTACTCTTAAGCGAATGTGACGCTAAAAGTCCTCTGATTGAAAATGGCGTCATATTTATGAAAACAATGTTTACCCAGGCGAACACATCACCCGGCCTTGAGGCTAAGCTGAGATAGTGATGGAATGCGTTTTTTTTATTCATATGTGAGGGGAATTTTAGATGGGTCTTGGCTTTCGAATATAGACTGCATTCTCTCAATTATCAACATTCGCCAGGGAAGATAATTGGATATGCTTCAAAGCGGAATACTTCCTTCTATTTTAAGTTAAGTATGTGTATATATTTATATATTTCTCTCTTTAAAATTTACTCCTAACAGATTATTGTCGATTTTGGAACAGAGCTGTCATGCGTGAGGTTCAGTAATGTGGGCTATATTCTGTTAAATTTAGTTATATGCAAATTAAACAAAGCGACGGTAAATACAATTCGTGGAATTCCAGGTACCTCTGATTATTTTTTTTCATTTTAATTTTATATATTAATTAATATATATTTTCTAAATTTCAGTTTTTTTTAGTATTTATGGAGCATATTATGTGCACAACATTCCATTTTAAAATTCAAATATTTCATATTTTCATGAAATTAGATCCACAATGATTCGAAACAAATTAAGCAGGATTTCCTGCGTTACACTTTTCTCTAAAGACCCCGTAAGTTGAATCCTCAAATTTGAGACATTTTATAGAATAAAAATCATGTAATGGATTTTTATAAAAATTGGAATGAGGATTCTAGAAATAAGGTTTATTAGTATATTGTTTGTAATCTTGATAAGGGGGACATAGTGTGGCACAAAACGTTTCTTATCATGGACGTTTACATATATTTTACATATATATATATATATATATATATATATATATATATATATATATATATATATGTGTGTTTATTTTAATATATATATATATATATATATGTTTATTTTAATATATATATATATATATATATATGTGTGTGTTTATTTTAAACCCCAAACACCGATGAAGACTGAAGGATCAGTCGAAAATTTTGTTCTCCATACCATCAACAAGAAAAAACTATTTTTCTTTACAGAACAACTTATATTCCTACACGTCACAAAATAAATAAATAGAAAAATAAATAATAAAAAGTTATAACACAATATAAACTTTTTTTCATTTTATTTTTTTATATACATACTTATATATATATATAGGGATATACTGATGAGCAAAGATTAGATCCGCCAATACACAATCATAAAAAACAAAAACAAAAGACAAAAAACAGGATTGTATACTGGCGGATATAATCTTTGCTCATCAGTATGAGGAGAAGCCGAAGAGGTTCTGAAACAATTGTCGGATACTCAAACTATGTTTATTTTAATATGAAAAGCTCTAATATATATTTAGCACTTTTGAAAAGTATTGGTTTTGTTCATTTTGTTAATATTTGAACTTAATTAATTAATTTATTAATATATATATATATATATATATATATATATATTACTACTAAACAGAAAAAAGTAATGACAACCAGGCCATTTTTAGTGTTAGAGCAATAACCTATGTATTTCCAGAGTTTTTCTATAATAACCATTCGGCACTTTACTATTTCAAAGATTTGCAAAGTCCTTAACTATGATCCTGATTATACGCAGTGCCATTAATAATGATTGTAGTTTCCTTGTATGGCTTCCTGCGGATGTAAGCCTTTAAATCTATTTGAAAATAACCCGCGGTAAAAAAAAGACATTAAGTTAATAAGATTAGTATTCAAATATATCTTACTGAAACACGTGTTATTTTATTTGACGTGTTTATTTTGCGACGTTGATATGCGAATTAATCAATTCTAAATTGGTTTTTTGAAAGGATCATCGATCGATGGATATCGAATCTTCAAGTAAAGATTGTATATTGGAAAAGCATCGACGATATTATTTCAATAACGATAATCGTTACATTGTTCTGATGAATTATTCTTAAACTAATTTCCGTTGAGTGCGTATTTTTTTAATCGATTTGAAATAAAATCGGCTGATTCTTTCTATAATAGAAACCTTATCTCCAACCTATTCTTTCAATGGTATTATTTGTCCATAAGTTTCTGCAGTGTAGAGGTATACGGCATACTCAAGTTGACACACAGGTTCCCGTTCGATCACCAAAGTTAAGCGACGTCGATCCTGGGAACACCAATTGCTGTATGTCCTCTCTGTTTATCTCAGAATTGCTTCCAGTAGTCATGCATTTGTCGTTGTCACTGAAATCACAGCAGTGCTGATATAGGAGAGGTGCGGTTGAGGATTGCGCACCCTTGCTTCACAATCACACGCGCAGATACCCTTACATAAGATAACCATTGTCTCTAAACACTGAACAGAGGCCATGAAAAGCTAGTACTTTTCAAATTTGACAAGCTACATCATACCTGGTAGTTGTACGGCATTGTTCTCACTCGCCTCTTAAATCTCAAAGTGTCATGCCCCAGGAAACTGCTTCAGCTAGCGGTCTAAACCATGTGATGGGGTGGGTGTGTTTACACGGCTCCTCTGGGCGTATGAATCTTCTTGACACAGGTCACCAGCCATGGCAGTAGAGTTCCAAGAATTACTTCAATGACAATGTGAAACCCAGCCATTGCATTTTGGTCCCACTACCTTGTGGGTATTTCGAGGAGGAGAAAAACCAGAAACTAAATCAGGAGTGGAGCCCCTAAGGAGGTTGGATATAACAATGACTTCTTTTCGGTAGCTGACTTAACACCAGGCGCTACGGGTTGTCTCAAACGGGGAGAAAAAAACATCGCATTCCCACTGATCAGATACCGCCCGCCTAAAGATGGGCAGCCCCACCCAGAAGGATGCTAACCCTCCACAGCCTGCTTCAATGGATGCTTGGAGCTTAAAGAATAGACCAACAAACAGATTGAAAACCGTGCATCAAACAAAGAAAAACAAAAAGAAAATCTTGCGATTAAAAAGCTGGAATGTCAGGACAATATGCCCTGACCTCTGATGATTTACAACAGGTAGATGACTCTACCAAACAACTATCATCGATCAGGAGCTCACAAGGCTGAACATTGACGTAGCTGTACTGCAGGAAACAAGATTTGCATCAAGCGGCAGCCTCAAAGAACAGAATTACACGTTTTTCTGACATGGCAAAGTATCTGAAGTACCTAGACTGCATGGCATTGGATTTGCAGTGATGATGTTTCTACTCACCGATGTAGAAACGCAATTAAGTGGCACAGCCCGAATCTTGTCTCTCCGCCTGTCAGCCGCATCAGGCTCAGTGAACATCCTGAGTGTTGACGCTCCCACACTATGCCCTGCAGCCGGGATTAAGGACCAATTCTTTGAGGATCTTGAAATTACGATCAAAGACATTCCTGTTACAGAAAAATTGCATTTGCACGGTGACTTTAATGCACGAGTGGGGTTCGACCATTATCTTGGCCAAAGTGCATTGAGCATTTTAGTGTTAGAAGGCTGTACGAAAACAGACAGAGTCTCCTTGAGTGGTGTTCATACCACAACTTCTACATAACCAACAAATTCCTCACAACCAAACCACATCATCGAGTATCCTAGCGACACCCAAAATCTCATCACTGGAACCAGCTTCACGCTGTCATCACACGGAAACCCTCATTGAACTGCGTTCTCACTACACGTTGCTACCACAGTGCTGACTGCGACACCGACCACGCCAGGGTTGACATTAAAGTCCGTCTTCAGTCAAAGTGGGTCAATCGAACCAAGCAGAAAGCCCCTCGCATTAAAACGAGCAGGAGGCAATACCAGACCTAGGCGAGTTATTCACTAACACCATCGAGGACGCCATTAAAGTTTGCCCTGCTAGTAATTCTGAAGTGAGGTGTGTTCACATTCGTGATGCAATCTACAACTCCGCAGTGACCATTTTTGGCAGGAGAAAAAGGAGAGCCATCAATTAATTCCAAGAGGAAGCCTTCTAAGAAGACAGTCGCTGCACTCAAGAAGGCTACAAACGACGATCAACTGATCGCTCGGCCCTGTGCCAATAATTACTGCTTAAACATATGTGAAATTGTCCAGGTCTCTACTGACTGTGGTGACATTCGTGGCATGTACGATGGTTTGAAGAAGGCCCTTGGGCAAAGCATAAACAAGATCGTAACTCTGAGATAAACTGCCGGTGATATAATATTAGTCCGAAGAAGGCAGATGGAGAGGTGGGCTGAGCATTACCAGGAACTTTACTCGGTAGAAAACATTGTCACGGGCGCAGCCGCCGAAAGCGGCACCAGCCTATCTGTTGAAGTAGAGCGAGACGTTGAAACTCCGTGGTAGAACCTAACAAGCCTATCAACTTCCTAACCTGTGGCAAAACTCAAGGAAGAGATGGCATCCCACCTAAAATCATCAAGGTTGAAAAGAAGACAGCCCTGTTCTACCATTGCTGCTTCAGCAATACTGCGATAAAGAAGCAGTGCCCCAGAAGATGCGTGACGCAAGCATCATCATCTTTCTATACAATAATAAAGGTGACCGCAGCGACGTCAACGATTACCGTGGAATATCCCTCCTTAGTTTCGTTGGGAGGGTATTTGCCCATGTTTTCCTCAACAGACTGCGGTATTTTTCAGAGCGTGTAAACCCCGATACACCGTGTGGGTTTAGGGCAGGTAGATACACCATCGACATGATATGCTTTATAGGGCAGCTCCTGGAAAAATTCCACGGACAGAGACAACAGCGTTACATCATCTTAATGGACCTAACAAAGGATTTTGACCTCAACAGGAATGGAACTTTTCACTCTGCTACAGGAGATTGGATGTCATCTAGCCTTATGGGAATTGTCATATCTTTTCATGGGAGCATGCAGAGAACTGTACAATACGATGGCTCTTCCTCGGACCCTTTGCCAATCAAGAGCGGGGTGAAGCAGGGGTGCGTAATCTCTTCGAGATTCTTCGGCAGTTTCATCTCTCTGCTGTAGTCTTACGTCTTCAACAAGCCGGAGGATTGAGTATACTCCCGTTACCAGAAGCAGTAGCACTCTCTTCGACCTTACCCGCCTTCAACGTGCGGAAGGTACTTATACGTGAGATGCTCTTTACTGATGATGCAGCACTGACAGCATACACGAAAGAAGCATTGCGGTAACTTATCGACTGTTTCGCACACGCATGCAGAGAGTTTAGCATGACCGTCAGCCGACAAAACTAACATTCATGTCCAAGATGTAAGCAGAATCCCAAACACAACCATGCTCTTGAGGCTGTTAAGAGCTTCATATAGGTTGGCTCCACTATCTCAAGCAATCTCATCCTGGAAGCAGAACTCCACAAACGTATCAGCAAGGCGGAAACAACGTGACTCGCTTGACGAAGAGATTCTAGAACAACAAGATGCTGACAAGCAATACGAAAATTAAGGTTTACCGGGCGTGTGTGCCCAGCACGCTGATCTACAGCAGTGAATCATCGACCCTTTACTCCCACCAAGAGAACGGACTCAACACCTTCTACCTACGCAAATTCAGGAGAATCATGTTAATTATCTGGCAGAATCACGTCTCAAATAAGAGCGTCGTTTATAATGTTTTCTCTGCTCACTCAACAACAACTCCGGTTGCCTTGCCATGCCAGGCGAATGCGCGATGGAAGGATCCTAAAAAGTATCCTCTATGGCGAGCTTGTAACTGACTCTAGATTACTAAGAAGACCTGTCCTACGCTAAAATCGTGTCTGCAACGGGGCGTGAGAGCAGGGGGCTTCCAGAAAACAGATTACGGGTCTAGGAGGAAAACTGCAGCCGCTGGGGGAAAGCTGTAAAATCATGCTCCAAAAGAAATAAAGAGAGAGGCCAGCAGTGAAGGGAGAAGATAAAACCCAGACGACAGAACTCTACAACAAACCTCTCGTAACTATTAACTACCTACGTCTGTGGCAACTGCATCAGAGACTACCGACCAATTTTGCACCGGACTAATCTAAGGTGCAGAACTGGATTTTCATCTGAGACGGACGGCTGCCAACACATTTAGTGTTTATGATATATGACTCATGTTCAAAAAAAGGATAAATAATTTAACACAAAAAA
This sequence comes from Sepiola atlantica, assembly GCA_963556195.1. Classification (NCBI taxonomy): domain Eukaryota; kingdom Metazoa; phylum Mollusca; class Cephalopoda; order Sepiida; family Sepiolidae; genus Sepiola; species Sepiola atlantica. The sequence continues at coordinate 100,585,944 of OY744529.1, forward strand.
ACAATTAATATCAAGTAGATAAAGAATAATAGAAGGGGAATTGTCACTTGGTTTTAGCCATCATTTTCGCTTAGTGGAAATTTCTATTTCAAAGTTTGATTTTTTTTAACATAATTCACCCCAACCAAGGCAGACCGCCACTGTAGACATAAGGGGATACTGAGAAAAAGGGTGAAGTTTGGGAGGAGGTTCAACCTAAATTGGGTGCTGCGCAGCGAGATGTCTGTTTACATTAGTTTTAAATTTCTGCATGTCAGTACCGTCAGGAAACCAGGGAGCAGGGAAGGAGTTCCAGAGTCCAGCAGCACGAGGAAAAAAGCTTTTGGAGTGAACAGCTCTTTGGCATCTGGGGATCTCCACAGTGAATAGATGGGATTTGGTAGATTGTCGGGTTGATCTAGTGAATTTACCTTAAATGGCAATAAAAAACATTTTAAAGCGCATTATTCGGGTTCATGATGATGTTTAATATCGGTTAGAAAATAACAATAATTGTCGAGCGTGAGATTCGAACCTTGAAAGATGGCATAAAATATCGGAACTGAAGAAGAACACTTTATATACTCGACTACAGATCAAACGAAAATATTTTGTCTTTTTAGCCTAATTACAATGTTTATGAGCTCGACGTGACGATACAAAAATAACAATCTGTATTATCTCTCCGCATGTCTAAAATAAAGAAACATAAATAAAGCTTGCATTTTTAATTTAAGAACGGATGCTAAATACGTACGAGGATTTAACTAAAAACTATATTGAATTATTTTTAAAAACTGATTTATTTACTTTTTTGTGTCTTGTCTGGTCGACTAATAAAAGAAAACATCAAACATAAAAGCGAATCTCAAAAAATGACGAAACATTTGTTTCTAATGTTATTTTGTACGTACATTAAATTTAGAATAATGAGATTTAAACAGGCTCAAGAACATCTGGCATTCATAAGGACATCGGATCGAAGGTGGCTATTCGAAATATATTATATACTAGCGGTACCCGTCGCCCGGCGTTGCACGGGAGAAAGTACTATCTATTGCATAAAAAAGAAACCGCCTATTGTTCTCCCCCCCCCTCTACCTCTATTCGAAATATATAATTATATAGAGAGAGATATGATGTTTGACTATTGCTGGAAAATAGAACGAAATTGCCCATAAATAGAACACTCCCTCAAACAGTTATAACCGTCATCTTTTTTTTAATTAATTATATTTTTTTTTATTTTTAGTAAAAATAACCTTTTCTGTGAACAAAAAGAATGACTCGCTGGCTGACATAAGTTTGCAATCAGGCCACTAACCATTAGTGGCCAAGCTCTGCGTACTCTTAAGCGAAATCGTGTTAACGTATATTGTTACACAACCGAATATATTTCTTGTATACAATGTGAAAAAGCAGTTAATCATAATACAATAACCAGATGGTTCAAAAACCATCGCTCGCGTTGGAAGAACCTTTGCGGTCATAAAAGAGGAGATAAGCCTGAAATCGTGGACCCGAGAATTGATTCCAGCGGATAGAATACGAAAGGTACAAGGTGAACAGTTAAGTGGGGTCTGTTACCTTAACGAAGGTTGATTGACTTTAGGTATGTAACCTCTATTTTAAAATAGTTATTTTCACAGCAGTATGTTTCGGATGCATTGGAATATTTAACGCCTGACATCTGATACTTTGAAAAGAGTCCGTGGAGAGGTATGAACCCACTAATCGACTGGCGTCTTATTTCCATGAGATTTAAAGCATAAACAGCAAAAAGCAAATGATATCAATTCTAAAGCATTTTTGGTACTCTTATAGATGACGCACCATGTTTTCCTGACTTCGCATCGTCAACGATCGGTCAGGTCTCGGAATCATCCGAGAGTCGACGAAACTATTAACCAAGCAGCCGATAACTTTTCTAAGAAATTAATCGCGTTCAGTACAAAAAAAAATGAATTTCTATAATTTATGTCAGCTCGTTAAATTCCCCGAAAGACTAATTGAGTTTTTTGAAAAGAAATGTAAAAAATAGTAAAAAAAAAAACAAAAAAAACATTTGCATAACAAATGTAAAAAAAATCATCTTTTGAAACTTTCCGGTGGACAAACAAAAAACATTTCATTTAAAAACATTTGATGACCAATGGGTCCTTTGACAAAAAAAAAATCAAACAAAAATAAACACCTAATTAATATCAGTTGTGGTACTATGGTTCGTTAGTTCTGTAATTTTATATGTGTATTTTAGTTTGGTTTTCTTCGTCGTAATTTATCGGCTGTCAGACTTCAATTAAGTATTCGCCTCAGAGGCTTCCGTAACCTGACGCGAAGTCACAGAAACATGGTTCATCTATAAGAGACAGGTGTGGGTTTTGATGAAAGCGTTTCTATGGAATGACCTGGATTCGAACCGGTACACCCAGGTCTTCAGTCCGCGTCGTGCTATCGATTCCAACGCATTGTAATAAATATATTTCGGTCTTTCTAAAATCAACTTATGGAAACTCTACAGAATTGAAACGTTTTCTTAACATTCAGATGTGTAATCTCTATTCTTGCACACGTTTTTTTAAAACAATTTGATTGATAGCTTTCAATAATCTTCTGCACTAGCTTCTTGCGATTGTTAAATTTTCAAAGAGGGTCTCATCATTATGGATCCGGCCTGGGACCGGTATTATAGCTAGTTTTGGCATGATTGGGACGGGCTTTCGTCTTTTTCTTGTTTATGGGGTATCACATACTTGGCCGAACAGTCAACGTCAGTTTTAAACATGGAGACAATTGTATACACAAATATAATTTGTATTATATTAAATACTAGCGGAACTCGTCGCCCGGCGTTGCACGGGAGAAAGTACTACCTATTGCCTAAAAAAGAAACGGCCTATTGTTTCCCTCCCCCCCTCTACCGTGTTGGTCAATGTTTTAAATCAAAAAAATAAAAATAAAAAGTGGTAGAGTAGAATTGGATCGAACGCTGAAACTGACGATCATGTAACTCCCTTCTGAACAACTGGCCCACGGTTTCGAGAAAAAATCGATTATGAAAATAGGCGAATTAAGCTAAGCTTGTTTATTGGCAGCTTCTGCCGACAAATATAAAGTTAAAAAATGACGCGGTTTAGGTCATTTATTTCGGCAAGTGTTCTATAATATGCGTGTTAAAGGTGTATGATTTTGAAAATGTAAATGTATCGGGGTCTACCAGTATCTTGGTGCTTATTGAAATTAAATAGCAAGTCGATTCGATCAAGAAATTGTAGCCGCCATGTTGAATGCTTAAATGTTGCAGGAACTGTGTTCGTTAATTTCATTCGCTGAAATCCGTAATGAATGTTAATATAGAAATCATGGGTAGAATTAGAAATAACGTAATCTGATATTCGCGGAATATCATCGGAGTGAACGGGAGCGGTCATTAAGTATTTGCGTGTTGCTTTATATTATGTAATAAATTAATACCAGGCAAATAATAAATAAGGACGGACTGTTTTGTGAAAAGTAAACTGTGTTTATTAGTTCCCGGTGTCGATGAGTAGAGTGACAGTACATAATTGTTAGGGAGGAAAGTTTTTGCTACCACTTATATAGAGTTGACGGGCCAAATGTAATATTTTAGTGTTAGCTGGAAAAATAATAAGAAATTTACTAAAACACGCTCGAGTAAATAAGTGTGATATAGAGGTGAGTTTAGTAGTCTGTGATGCATGTGGTTATTTTCCTATACTCTGAAGAGGGAAAAGGAAAAAATCGTCTCTACTTTATATATTAGAAAGAATAACAATCTGCCCTAACTCCGACGGCGGTAGAGTGAATTGGATGGGGAGAGATAGAAAGAGAGAGCGAGAGAGAAATGCAACTCGTGGGAGGCACCTCTTCACCTTTGTAATACCCCGGGACACAACTGTCGCAGAAACAATTAGATAATCATGTATACGGATCATTGGTTCTCTCTATCTCATTCTTGTATTTAAAAGATAATAGTTCCGCCACCGGCATATTCGAAAGTTGGAAAACGTTTTATTTTTATACACATTTCATTAGCAGTTATATTGGATAATGGCCGTGCTGTCTTTTAACTAAGTCTAATTTTGGCACCAGAACAAGCCATACTGTAACACACGTTTCAGTATATGTTATTTATTAAGAATCGGATATTTAATTTTCATAGATTATGAGAACAATCGCACATTCAAAATTTCACAATGGTAACAGCGTATTTTCTACGGCGAATAAGGACCTTTATTTGAAAGTTAGTATTTTGCCAGATATATGTTTGTGGATGTTGTTTATTTTAATTGGAATAAAACAGCCATTATTAAAAGTAACGAGTGTACTAGTTTTTTTTAATAATTGCTATATTTGGTATGCAGATGTTTTAGATAATAAGTTAGATGACGATGACGATCTTGCTGCTGCTGCTGCTGCTGCTGCTGCTGCTGATGATGATGATGATGATGATGATGATGATGATGATGATGATGATGATGATGATGATGATGATGATGATGATGATGGTAGTGGTGGTGGAGGTGATGGCGGTGGTAGTAGATACGATGAGGAAGAGATGGAAGTGGAGAAAGAGAGTAGCGAGCAACACTGATAATTAAAATCGATTCATTCCATACGGAAAGATTTTCATAACTTGCAAATGTGTTTGCCTGTTAATTCGATCTATATTCTTCCTCCTGCAAATATTGAATGAATACAATCGATTATTTTATTTTTCCACTTTCGATTTGTGAGTGCATTTCGGTTACAGAGACAAAACTGATCGGGGTGGGTAAGATGATTTCTACTTATCATTTGCTGCCTCGCACGTCATTCATTAGCTTATACATAAACTCACGATATTGGCAGTAACACAGACGACACGCACGCAAATATCTATAAGTACATACATATACACATAGATGAACACATTTAAATTTAAACACACATACAGCATTTGAATTACCTACTTGAAAGTCTGAATAAGCAACGGGAGAGTTTGAATTATTTACGGGAGAGTTTGAATTAATTCCTAGACCAAATCCGAGGGGGTCTTCGGTGTCTCTGTACAAAGGTTTTTAAGGACAACCTGACATGAGGATAATTCCCCTTACAAGTAAACCCTGACCAAATATTCAAATTATACATAGTATTCAAAGTCCAAATAAGATCCCCTGGACACGGCTATACACTGGCTCATAAGAGGAATGGGACACTTTCTCCAAATAATGTTACCTCAAGTAGCAGCAATAAGCTGGATACTCCACCAGACTAGATGAATTCTTCTCCTGGACTCCGGTAAGACCAAAAGACCATAAGAAAGACATACGATAACATAGTTTACTGGTCAATTGCTGAGATAAAAAATAATGTTGTTTACTTCTTTACTAACTCAACGTTGTAGAGATAAAGGAAAACTTTAATAGAATATTCGAATATCTATGTATCTTATATAGAGATCAAGTATTAGACCTATGAAGAAGCCCCTTGACGTTTGAGAACTTTTACTGAAGTTAAATTAAACAAATAAAGAATATATATATATATATATATATATATATAGACACACATTTACACACATATAAATATATATATATATATATATATATATATATATATATATATATATATATATATATATATATACATAATATTATTTATGAATGAATATTAATGATTCATTACCTACAGACATCGATGTTTCATGCTTACCCAATCTGCAGTGTAGAGAGTTAGTTCCCGACGATTGGCGGGCGCGAACTCCGATCACAAATCGCCACTGATTCGCAGTAAGGGTAGTATTAGCACAGCATTACGTCGCTAGCTTTTAATGCATCGTTCCTTTCATTAAGTAGCACGCTCTCTTGACGTCAAAGCCGCCGAATAAAGTGTTAACATTATCGCTGTTTATTTAGATATTCAGCGGTGGCCGAGTGGTTCTAGGTGTCGCGATTTAAGTTGTAAAATACTCGGAACCCGGGGGTTCGAATCGCGCGACAAGTAGTGAATAGTCATATCTCTATGCTGATGAGTCCCGATTGTAAAGGACGAAACGTATACATACATAGATGATAACAAAACAAATATATATATATATATATATATGTATATATATATATATATATATATATATATACCAGTCCCAAAACAGGTATGAGAAAGATATATAGCATAAGCTTTTAATTTTAATGTGTTTTCTTTCTTTGAATATATGATACGGTTTAAGTGGCATCAAATTAAATGGTGAAGTGTTTTAAAGATAATGTGACCACTTTACTTATCCAGTAGCTTAGAATAAATATTCCAAAATACATGATAAGTTCAATAATTTAAGATTTTACCAAGCACATGCATATTTTTGAAACTCACGCACGCGCACCGATCCTTTTAAAAATGTATTGATCAATATAACTCAAAATTTCATGTAGGACAATTATTTTTATTATTAAATATTTAGTATTAAACATATTTTTAAATGTTTTCGTGGGCGAGTGCGAGTTTGGATGGGTGCACGCCTTAAATGGTAAAGTTTACAAACACTTACTGTTCCCATGTTACTCACCGTATTTCCTAGAATATATTTTCGATAAAAGCATGATGATCGGTTAATAAACAAAATAAAAATTAAATTAAATTAAATAAAAAATGTATATATATATATATATATATATATATATATATATATATATATATATATATATATGCACCCCTGAAATTTAACATATACAAAAAATCATGTTACTAAATTATTCACTGTGTTCCTTAGAATATATATTCAAAATTCGTAATAATCCGTTTATTAGTTTAAGAGATCACTCTGTACATAATATATATATATATATATATATATATATATATATATCTATATATATATATATTCATATATATATGTGATATATATATATATATATATACATATAATATATATATATATACATTTATCTATATATATTTAATATCTCTCTCTCTATATATATACATATATATATACACACACATACATATATATATATATATTTATATATATATATATATATATATATATATATATATATATATATATATATATAAATGAAGGAAGAGAGATAAAGATGTACGAATGACAAATATATTTGAACTTCGATTGTTCCATGCAAGGTGTACTTGCATTGAACAATCGAAGTTAAAAGAGATTTGTCATTCGTAAATCTTTATCTCTCTTCCTTCATTTATCTTTATAATTGCTCTATCTCGTATATTGAGCTTAAACCATTTTACGATAGGTTCTATCCTCTAAAAGTATATATTTAGTTAATATATATATATATATATATATATATATATATATATACTTAACTTTACATGTAGAGATATATTTTTATCTACTAACACTTGTAACGTTTTCACTACAACCCAGTGTCGTGTAGTTAGAACTAGCAAAAATCGAAACCGGAACCCCAGGTAATCACTCTGCTTATTTCGGAATCACCAGTTTTAGGAATAAATAGATAATTAACTGTTAATTTTCTTTTGGTTCTTTTCTAAGGTTCATGAGAAACTCAAAGTTATAGGTTCCAAATTTGAAAACTTTATTTGAATTCTCGACAACATTATTGCGGTATTTAGTACCGAAATCACAAGTGCCCGGAACATTTTGAACGCCCTTCTATGTCTATAGTTTACTGTCTCCGTCAGTTTTACCCAATGAGTTGTCATTATTTGTTCTCCCAGGTGAACAACCGGAAGTTTGAATTATAAAGCTTCAAATAACAAGTTTCCGAATATTTTCTTTTTGTGTTTTTTTTTTCATCGGAATCCTGAGATAACGCCTGTTCAGTCTCTAAGTTAATCTGGAAAAGTGAGTGAGGATTTGTCTCGCATATCGCCCGTACCCATCACAGTAACATAGCATCTAATGTCTATAGACAGCAGTCCGTGTGTGCGTGCAGAATGTTGTAACATTTCAATACCATCAGTATGTTATTTCTACTACCGTAAACAACAGAAATGCACATAAGTACAAAACGGGTAGACACATAATCAATATTTCATCATATTGACTTTTGAGTCGAATCGATATATCATAAAAATTCAATGCTGATTCTTTTAAAGGGAAAATAAATATACTAGAAACTACAGGCACTTTTTAGGGTGCAAATCTTTAATATGTCTCGTGGAAGACATATTTTTGTGTGTGTTTTATCATAGTTTGATTTCTGAATCACATATGTTTCATGAATTTATTTATATACTAGCGGGAACCTGTGGAAATTCCACGGTGAGTTTTACATCAATCTGTTGATGATAATATTCTTTTTTAAATAATAAATGTATGTTACGGTCAGTACAATTTACAAAAAAAATGACTCTTTCTTTTTCAATAAAATTAATTGTCATTGTCAGATGAATATTCTTTAAATAAATTAATCGAATATGTATATTCTTTATTATTTATTTCAAATTGTAGCAATTGATTTTTAAGCAGTAAATATTCCCTCTTTTACCGTAAAAATAAGTTTCAGTTGCATATTCTACAAATCAACAAATGTAATGTATCTCTTTTTGAAATGTATTGATTTCAAAGGGTGATGTTTTTAGTCGACGGAATGTCATAATTTGATTTTGCGAAAAAAATAATTTCCAAATGGATAAGGTTGGAATTGTTTACCTTAGCGACATCAGATTAACCACCAATCACTTTTTCTGATCGGACGGTCTGATTAATTTAATGTGTGTGAAAATTGATAACGTACGTACAAACATGAAATACCTTAGCGTGTTTTATGGTGAACACAGTATACGATACAAAAAGGTCGTAATAATTTTACAGATGCGCTCAGTTAAAAATTTAAATAATAATCTGATTGAGAAAAAAAAACTTATATGAATTAATTATGTATTTTAGTAGAACTAACAGGTTTACTCGTGCACGTACCCAAGGGGGAAAAAAACAACAGCTGTCCCGGTTTCCATTATCGATTGTAGATAATGATTTAGCGTTATCGCAACTGACGCTTACCATTGATCTCTCGTTGGCAACGACTATTGGTCTTCTCTGGGATTTGGAGGAGATTGAGCCTTCTATGGTCACAGTACCCTCTGATCACTTACAGTGGAATTCGGTTAGTACTTTCCCTCCTCGATCTTGCCATCCTTCTTGACCATTCACGACTATTTTGTGATGTATAAGACGAGTCTTGTGCCACCATACTGTGTGTGCGTTTGTTTTGTTTTTAAGAGGGGGAGACGTTTATTGCAGTTTCACTTCCCTTAGCTTAATGTGGTGATGTTCTTTCAAAAGTTTTTGATTATTTAATTTTGATTTATTATTTATTTTTATTTATTTTTCTTGTTGTTGTTGTTGTTGTTCTTCTTCTTCTTATCTTATTATTATTATTATTATTATTATTATTATTATTATTATTATTATTATTATTATTATTATTTGTACTCACTAGGAGTTATCACAGATAATCGTCAGTGATTGCTCACCGACAACAACCAGTGGTATTTCCTGGAGTCTGAGTGACAACAAGCCTCCCCAGATTTCCAGTATTCTTCACCTCTTTTCGATAACCATCGCAAATCACCTTGCGGTATCGCAACAGCCTCTTACCATTGATTTCTCGCTGGTAAGGACCATTGGTCTTCTCTGGGATTTGGGTGGCAATAACTCCACAAGGTCCCAGCATTCTTCGCCCTTTTCCAGTGGAGGTCTGGTTTGTGCTCGGCCTATTTATCCTCCTCGACCCTCTGCAAATATTTTGTCTGGTTTCAGCATAGGCCAGCATAGGCCAGAACCATTTTCTTTTGGGAGGGGGCGAGAATGGGGAAAAGCTTATAGTGTTTCTTGTAATTTCTGTTGCTTGGTTCATTTTGTGCGGTGTTAGCTGAAGCCGGTGAAGTTTACTAGGGGGGGATTATGAAGTGATGTTTCTTGCAATTATTATTATTATTATTATTATTATTATTATTATTATTATTATTATTATTATTATTGTTATTGTTATTATTATTATTATTATAATTATTATTTACTTATAGTTTTTACACAAGACGATATCAATTATGATTCCAATTTCTTCTTGTCTTTATGATTATGACTATAACTATTGTTATTATCAACACACTAGGAGTTCTCACACATATCATCATCATTGATTACACCCTGATTATAGCCAGTGGTGTTCCCACGAGTCTGAGTGACAATAAGTCTCCGTAGATTTCCAGTATTCTTCACCTCTTTCGATAACTATTGCAAATGACATTGCGTTATCGCAACCGCCGCTTACCTTTGAATTATCGCCGGCAGTGGCCATTGGTATTCTCTTGGATTTGGGTGCCAATAAAGCTCCCCAAAGTCGCAGTACTCTCTGCACTTTTCCAATGGGGGTCTGGTTAGCCCTAACCCTCCTCAGTCTTTCTTTCCTCCTCCTTAACCCTTCACGAATATTCTGTGTCGTATCAGTTGAAGCTATTGCAATAACTATTTTAAAGAGGGGGGAGGTGCGATTACAGTTCATGACATTTCTTGCAGTTTCAGTTGCCATTATTATTATTATTATTATTATTATTATTTACTCACAAGGAGTTCTCACACAAATCATCAGTGATTGCTTACGGACAACCAGTAGTATTCCCTGGAGTCTGAGTGACAACAAGTCTCCGCAGATTTCTAGTATTCTCCACCTCTTTTCGATAGCCACCGCAAATAAACTTGCAGTATCGACTGTTCGTTTACCATTGATTTCTCGCTGGTAAGGACCATTGGTCTTCTCTGAGATTAGGGTGGCAATAAGCCTCCCTAACGTCCCACCAGTCCCTGCACTTCCAGTGGAGGTCTGGTTTGTGCTGGGTCTCCTCGATCTCATCCTCCTTGACCCTATGTAAATATTTTTTTTTTATTCTCAAATTTTTTTTTGGGGGGGGGGGGCGGGGAGCTGATGGTGTTTCTTGGTATTTTTGTTCATTGGTTCATTTTTGTGTCATGTCAGTTGAGGCCGGTGTAATTTATTAGCCTTATAAAGTGATGTTTCTTGCATTTTCTGTTTCTTCGTTTGTGATATGCTGTATCTTCTGTGGTTTTGTTTTCTTCCTGTAGTAGATTCCGTGTGACCTTTCGTAGCTTATGCGGGTTGGTTTCCGCATTCAATGATTTTTATTAAGATTGTAGCTGCTTTGATCATTGCCGTCCTTTGTATAGTTCCAATTTCTCCCAGTCTTTTTTCCCAGTTTGGGGGTGTTGTTGTTGTTGTTGTTCTTCTTCTTCTTCTTCTTCTTCTTCTTCTTCTTATTATTATTATTATTATTATTATTATTATTATTATTATTATTATTATTATTATTATTATTATTATTATTATTTCTGCCCACTAAGAGTTATTACAAAAATCATCGTCAGTGATTGCTCACCGACAACAACCAGTGGTGTTCTCTGGACTCTTAGTGACAACAAGCCTCCACAGATTTCTAGTATTCTCCACCTTCTTCTGATTATTATTATTATGATGATTATTATTATTATTATTATGATTATTATTATTACATCAGACTGAATTTTAATGATAGGCATACAAACCTACAAAGATAAATATTTATTTCTCATCATAAATCCTTTCTTGTCAGTGTACTTAATCGAACGCTTCTTTATAGATCGAAGTTTAGACAGTGAAATATCATTTCAGAATTCAGCTAATGTATGTCCGTATTGACATATTGATTTTCCTTCGGCTTATTAATAGCGCCATTTTACTATAATACATATATATTTATATATATATATATATATATATATGTATATATATATGTATATGTATATACACGTACATATATATAGTAAGCATTATATATACGTATATATATATTATATATATACACGTACATATATATATAGTAAACATTATATATATGTATATATATTATGTATATATATATATATATATATATATTATACATCATGTATAGTATAAGATATACTTATGCCAATTGTGCTACACAGAGGCGTTTGTGTTTATTCCATCATAGAAAATAATCATGTTAACGGTCAATGTGATTAAACGGAAGCTCAAACGTTCCCGTGAGCTTACTGACAACATCTTATAATCTTTACTAATGGAGTGAGCAGTGTTAAAGTAAACAGGGAGAAAATTAATATATATATAGCATATTATCTTATCTAAATATACATAAAACAGAAATACAATATATATTATATGTGGGAGTACAAAATATTCTTATTGCAAGTAAGCTACACAGAACAATCTGTTTTATTCATGCTGAATGCATTTGGCTTATTTGATTATTTTACTGTAGCAATCGATTTTTCGCAAATATAATAAAATTCATTATACAACTAAATAAGTATATGTAATTATATAAATGGATTTACATATCTGATGAGAGCAGAACAGCGCTTGAAACGCGTTATATAAAATTATAAAATGATACCATAACAAAATAATAAATAAATGTAGAGAAATACTTTTTACAAATGTTGGTAGCCTTACTCCTTTACATGTATGCTTTTCCCCTCTCATATTTTCTCTCTCTCATATATATATATATATATATATATATATATATATATATATATATATATTATGCAAGCTTATATATATATATATATTATGCAAGCTTCATCGAAGACTACGAAACTATCTCTTTTCACGATCGTTCGTGTCAATCTCTCGACGCGGCGAGAAATTCTGCCGATCTCGGGTGTTAACGTGTGGCGTATGGCACCTAGCGTTGTGTCGTGGGTCATTCCTCTTGTTAGGTGTCATACTCCACCGGCTAACACCCGAGAACCGCAGAATTGCCTGCCGCGTCGAGAGATTGACACGAAAGATCGATAAAAGAGAGAGAACTCCGTGGTCTTAAGTGAAGCTTGCATAACAAATGACTTGCTGCCGAACTATATCTATCTATCTATCTATCTATCTATCTATCTATCTATCTATATATATATATATATATATATATATATATATATATATATATATATATATATATATATATATATATATATATATATATATATATATATATATATATATATAGACTTGAGAGTAGTTGCAATTAAGGGATAACTCAACAATTCCAATACTTCGAAATTGGTAACTGAACTCTGGATGGCAATTTTATTTTATACACAGGAGAGTTAGGGAGAGACGGCTATACTAGTGTATGGCATTGGACAGTAGGATGAGCAAAAAAATAGGCTGGGTTTGGAAAGTTGAATTCCAGGGCGGAGTGAAATTGTTAGTGTGAATATCTTGCCAAAGGATTCTGGTACATTTCTATTTTGATGTATATATATATATATATATATATATATATATATATATATATATATATATATATATATATATATATATATATATATATATATATATATATATATATATATAAAAGTATTAATTATATATATATTACCATCGGACGATGAAGAAAATAAAAAAGAAAAACTATTTTGACAAGGAGAATTGCATTTCTCGAAAAATCAGATTCAAATAAATTTTATTTATTTTAACACTACACATTGTTATTGTTTTTTTCAAAAAAAAAATAACACTATTACGAAACAATGGTTTAAAAAATGTCTAAATACCCTTTCTAATATATATATATATATATATATATATATATATATATATATATATATATATTTAGTATAATGGTCCGAATGGTTTCGGTAAGAATCCAAATAAGAGAGCTCGATGTACAATTAAGCAGAGCAAGTATAAATTTGATGATGAGATGAATTAGATGCACATTTCGGTTGTATACATAATAGTCTATTTCGACCTTATCTTGGTCTCCTCAGATGTACCTTCAACCACGATTCAGACATGTCTGAATCGTAGTTGAAGGTACATCTGAGGAGACCAAAATAAGATTGAAATAGACTATTATGTATACAACAGAAATGTGCATCTAATTCATCTCATCTTCAAATTTATATATATATATATATATATATATATATATATATATATATATATATATATACATATCTTCATATATATATATATATATATATATATATATATATATATATATATATTGATATACATTTAAAATTAGTATATTTACAAAAATTAGTATATATTAGTATAATAATATAAGTATTTTTATTAAAGCAGGGGAATAATTTTCAATAATAATTTTTTTTTAATTTATATTTAGAATATAACGTAATATTTCAGAAAAAGTACCGTAATTTCGGTTACAGACAGATAATAAAAAGTTGGTCTAAAATAATATAGATAAAAAAAAGTTGGTCTATCAGTGTAATATTTGTATCCGAAGAATGCTGACTTAAAGCGGTTATGTTATTTACGGTTACTCTTACAGAATATTTTAGAAAGAGTTGACGTAGCTTCGCTTACAAACAGACATCAAACCTGTCGTTAACAAGATGCAAAGGGTGAAGGAACCGATTTTCTACTAGAAGACAATCGCAATCGCAACAATGAGAAATAGAAGATGTATTCTAGCTGATGTTCTATTCGCCTGCGAATCATGAGTTTTAATGCCGGCTTCGTCTATAAAGCGTTTCTAGATCTGAAATCTTTAAAGAGAGCTCGTCCAACCGGTACGCATTATGCCGCTTTCTGGAGACTTTGACTGGAGGCTGGAAAACAAATTTTTTTTTTCAGTCTGTGCTTTTAATCTACTTATATATGAGAAGAGAAAAGGGGATATCAATAGAAAAGCAGATGAGACAAATCAAACGAGGGAAAGCAAGGAATAATAACTTATAAAAGAGTATCGAAGTAGTCAGAAAGATATACATATATATATATAAATAAAATATTTGTTATTGTTTATTATCTATGTACGTATACGTTTCGTCCCTTTTCAATCGAGACTCATCAGCATAGAGATATGACTATTCACTACAAGTATTTTTCAACTTAAATCCAACGTCGTTAACCGCGCGGCCAATATTTGAATAACCGATAAACAATGATAATTTAACACATTTAAAAGCGGCTTGATGTCCAGGCATTCTACTTCTATTAAGGAAGGAATGATGCATTATAAAGCAATTTACCACAGCAGATACCCACATATGCTAATTAGTTGAAACTACAAAAGTCTACATCTCTGAAGAGAAGAACCTTCTACGCTGATGGATGGAGAGTTACGACTACAAAGCATCGCATTCTCTTCTCAGCCGATAGGTGTCTCTCTTCATTATAACACTAGTCGGAGTCAGTGTCCTTAATGATGGTGGTTTAAACAGAACTGACACTGAGAAGATTGATAAATACTATAAAGGTTATGTACGACATGAATAGAAACTGCAATCTTAGGAAGATCTCCATCATTCCAGTATAATCCATAGAATTAGGCCGGGTCATGAAAAATAATTTTAAAAAACAACTTGGTGAATATACTCGCTGAACCACGACAGATACAAACAGTTGCGCTTAAAGGGACCGTTAGAATCCTAAAAAGTATCTCTATTGGAGTCTCTGACATAGCGGGTGAATGTCTGGCATTCCCCCTGAAAACAAAACAATAAACAATTGCAAAACAAAGTTATCCTCAAAGCTTTACATATTTCATTAATCCTACATTCTTTAACTCTCTTTTAAAAATGTACATACATATACACGCATATTGGGGCGTATTACTCACTAATTTTAATGCGCAATATATATATATATATACATATATATATACATATATATATATATACATGTATATATATATATATATATATATATATATATATAGAGAGAGAGAGAGAGAGAGAGAGAGAGAGAGAGAGTAAGAGAGAGAGAGACACTTCTCACAGCCTGGACACGGCTACTACTTTCATTTATCTCTCCATCATGTCTACCCAAAATTTCGATGTACTTGCATTAAATTTTTCCTTCAAATGATCATCCTGAGGAAGTCTTACAATAAAGACGAAACGTTGATGACTATATAAAACACATATCTCTTGTTGTTTTCTTTTTTTATTTCCCATTACGTCGGATTACTCTCATCCTTTCTTTTTTATTATATATATATATATATATATAATGACTGTAAGCTTCATTAGACTATATATATATATATATATATATATATATATATATATATATATATATATATAAATAATGTTAAGACTAGCGAACATTCTTGGAAGCAAACTAATATAGTGACTGCCAAAAGTAAATTGACTTACAAAAAAGTGATTTTCCACCGAACGACTTGGAACTAAAATGTTTTTTTTATTTTTTTTATATATCTAGTTTTAATGGTTGAGAAACTTCCGAGACTATATATATATATATATATATATATATATATATATATATATATATATATATATATATACGTATATATAAATGCATATGCGCCCATGTTAAATTACATATACATGAACAGATATATACACTAGTATAAATATGATCTTATTTTCAAGCTTACAGAACCAGTCAATTACTTAGCCAAAAGAAACCCAAAATTTTACATTTACGTTATTTTTTATTTTAGCAATGATTCTATCTAGTATGGTGTTTTCAGTGAATGCCTGTTTATTATCTTAAGAGTAAATCCAGGACCTCAGGGAGTTAAGATTCCAGTGTATTTATACATTTTTATTTGGATAAAAGGAACTTTTGGTATTGATTTTATCAATTGTACTTATTGGTATGTGCATATGCATGTATATACACCCGCACATGTTCATACACGTATATGTACGAAAGACATGTACGTATATAACACAATATTTAACTAATGCGTGTGTATGTGACATTTACGCCCTTTATTTACTTATCTATGTTTCTTTTATTGCTTGTCATAAAATGTGTGTGATACAAATATGTTGAACTTTCATTTGTCAGTCAAATGGATACTATTCCGCTTCTCTATTGTCCAGTTTTTATGCGCGATGACCGACTTTCGACTTAGTTTTGTTACATGAACATTGATTTATTCGCAGCCATTCCGATATATGAATCAGCTCAGAAGATTATACTCATAACAGTGGATGTTGCTACATATTTTACGACATTGATGTAGTTGTGCAGTGATGCTTAGAGCTGTCAACCTACTGTTAAGAATGTTGGCCACTGGGGAAATTGTCCTCAGCTCTTCATTTTGCTGTTTGTCTGCCGGACTTATTTCAAGTATGGCTTTATCTGGTTTCCTGATGTCTTATTTCAAGTTTTATCTTGTTTCCTGATGTCTTATAACAATATAATCTACTGTAATTACGGATAAATAATCTTAAGAAATGTCATATAAGTGCATGTGTTTGGGGCATTTTATTGAGAAAATTGTTTTGGAATGTAGAAATCTGCAAAATTTATGTTTTAATTTAGATTAAATACAATACGGCATTGCACTACTGGGCAAAATATATACAACAAACAGTCCACGCAATATAGTCCAATTTAAGTTTAAGTGATGTTAAAACGTAACTTTTGGAAAACATTCTGTTGGTTTTCAGGAAGTACTAAAGAAGAAAATATCTTCAAATAACTTTGTTTAATGATAGCTGTTCATACTAAGATAAAATAGACACAATTTTTTATAATATAACGAGCACTTTCTCTGTCTGTCTGTCTGTCTGTCTGTCCGTCCTGGGGAAATTTTGTAAACAGAAGAGAGAGGGGAGGGGGGGGGGCTCGAGTAATTAACATTTAATTAATTAAGCTTTTCGAGTCAGCGTTCATAATATTTGTATATATTTAGAATTAGGAAACTATTACTAATCAATTAAATTTACATTAGATAACATTAAATAACATTATTAGATTAGAGAAGAACGAAATTTCAAGACGAGGCTGCGATTAGAAGTGTAAACGTGGAAAGAATCTTACTTTAATTAATATATTTCAACAGCCGTATATAACGTTAGTACATCTATACCATGTGCATAAGAAATCTCACTACTCAAAGTCTATAAGTAATTCTATCATTTCCAATACCTTTAATAGAACCTGAAAACTATGATAAAAAATGCTTGCAAACAAAATGCTACGTATCACAATAACGATTTACAGAATGTATTGACATTAAATCAGTTTCGGAGTAAAGGCAGATATCAAAAACTAATATATTGCGCATACTATTGTCATATATAATGGAGTAGGTATAGCAATAAATAGAATTGTAATAATCAAACCAATAAAATGGTCGTCATAATAAGCATAGAAATTTGAACCGACAAAATAATTTCTGTAACAAAACGTAATTAAATTAAATTAAATAATTATTGTAACAAAACGTAATTAAATTAAACCTGTTAGCATTAATATTGATGTTAAAAATACTACGACTTATAATAATAGTAATAACAATAAGTAATGTGGATTAAACAATTCGAATTATGAAGGTTACTATAGAAATAATAAAATTAGAAATGTTGATAGGAAAACGTGAATGCACATTGGATAAACCGGAACACGAATTAACTATAACCTTGTGACGCATAAAATAACCTTTGTAACGAATAACTTAGAAACTAAACCTGCCCAATTAAATATATTTCGGAACTTAAGCAAAAGCATATCCCATACAACTAGTCGACCATTAAAGGCCAAACTCTTATCTTTAGCGGAATAAATGATGTAAATTATTCGTTATTATGAAAGAAGGTTGTAATTTTCTGAACAATAAGTCTGAAATGTTTTCTAATTGCAAGCACAAACGAGACTGAAATACAACCAATATACGGTATTCTTATAAAATAGAGCCATCAGCATTAATGATTACTCTTAATTTAGTCAAACTGTATCATAATCATGAAACTAATTTTTATAACCTCGTAATTTAGGTTATAATAAATAATAACTAGTAAAGAAATAGATTAACTATCAAGAGAAACGTTTAACAGATTTATTAAAACTGAACACAGAATGAATTAATGAATTAATTTTCCGCTGGGTG
Source organism: Sepiola atlantica (assembly GCA_963556195.1). Taxonomy (NCBI): domain Eukaryota; kingdom Metazoa; phylum Mollusca; class Cephalopoda; order Sepiida; family Sepiolidae; genus Sepiola; species Sepiola atlantica. The sequence goes on from OY744529.1 coordinate 100,604,805, forward strand.
CGATTGACATATTAACAGTCTGATCCGTGGTCTGTGTTTACGTTCTCTCCGGGCAGAGGACATTTTTTCCAAGGGCGATAACTCTTAACTCCCGAGATGGTTCAAGGGAGGTAATTCGTTTTCGTTAGATGTCCTAACACTAATATTATTAAAAGATATAAAACCATCACACTATTACAAAATAAACAAGAAAATATATAGGTACTATTACGTTAATCATAGCTTATACATTTGAATTAATATTACCATAAATAAACCATGATGCTGATGGCAATAACATTTTGTGTTTAATAATTTTCAGAATGATTTAGAATTAAAAAAAACACAAAGTTACAAAATCAGGAAATAACAAATTAATCAACTTAGCCTTACACTATCGATGACTACTGATGAGTCCAACCTATGATTCTTGAATAGGATTCATTCAAAACCTTATTAAACATTAAATTTAAAGTACTATAGGAAAACATGTTGATATTTGGCACAATTATCTTATTATATTTAATCATGACTTTTAATGATAAGCCGTGATATAAGTCGTTTAGACACTAGGCGGGTTGAGTCATTTACATAATACATTACTTTTAACCTTCAATTAAATTCATATTTACAAATATACACTTATAACTGCTATTATCAAGTTTACATATGTATTTACAATATTTTCCGATAGTTTAATAGTATAATGTCGTCACATCAAATCCTTCAGCAGCAGTTGTATAAATCGTTTCAAGGAGAGAGAATCGTTCATTTGGAACTTGATTCTAAAAAGTACCCACGTATTTCATGGTAACGGTTATATGTTGCCACTATTTTATTTTCAAAAACTAAATATTTATTTATAAAGGTCTAATTTGAGTAGATGTTCAATTTCTACTCTTAGTCAGTCTAAAGCAAGTAATTATGGTTTTATCATTATTCCAGATAATTTAAAGTTTAAGAATACAATTAGAACTATGTTTTATTTTGTTTATTTTACATGTTCGACTAAATTGAACTATATAAGAGGATGTTTCGTATACTTTCAAGTTTATTTAGTCCGATTACTTAAAAGCATTAGTTAACAATGGAATTTTATAATGGTTAATATATCACGGCTTATCATTAAAAGTCATGATTAAATATAATAAGATAATTGTGCCAAATATCAACATGTTTTCCTATAGTACTTTAAATTTAATGTTTAATAAGGTTTTGAATGAATCCTATTCAAGAATCATAGGTTGGACTCATCAGTAGTCATCGATAGTGTAAGGCTAAGTTGATTAATTTGTTATTTCCTGATTTTGTAACTTTGTGTTTTTTTTAATTCTAAATCATTCTGAAAATTATTAAACACAAAATGTTATTGCCATCAGCATCATGGTTTATTTATGGTAATATTAATTCAAATGTATAAGCTATGATTAACGTAATAGTACCTATATATTTTCTTGTTTATTTTGTAATAGTGTGATGGTTTTATATCTTTTAATAATATTAGTGTTAGGACATCTAACGAAAACGAATTACCTCCCTTGAACCATCTCGGGAGTTAAGAGTTATCGCCCTTGGAAAAAATGTCCTCTGCCCGGAGAGAACGTAAACACAGACCACGGATCAGACTGTTAATATGTCAATCGCACCCAGCGGAAAATTAATTCATTAATTCATTCTGTGTTCAGTTTTAATAAATCTGTTAAACGTTTCTCTTGATAGTTAATCTATTTCTTTACTAGTTATTATTTATTATAACCTAAATTACGAGGTTATAAAAATTAGTTTCATGATTATGATACAGTTTGACTAAATTAAGAGTAATCATTAATGCTGATGGCTCTATTTAATAAGAATACCGTATATTGGTTGTATTTCAGTCTCGTTTGTGCTTGCAATTAGAAAACATTTCAGACTTATTGTTCAGAAAATTACAACCTTCTTTCATAATAACGAATAATTTACATCATTTATTCCGCTAAAGATAAGAGTTTGGCCTTTAATGGTCGACTAGTTGTATGGGATATGCTTTTGCTTAAGTTCCGAAATATATTTAATTGGGCAGGTTTAGTTTCTAAGTTATTCGTTACAAAGGTTATTTTATGCGTCACAAGGTTATAGTTAATTCGTGTTCCGGTTTATCCAATGTGCATTCACGTTTTCCTATCAACATTTCTAATTTTATTATTTCTATAGTAACCTTCATAATTCGAATTGTTTAATCCACATTACTTATTGTTATTACTATTATTATAAGTCGTAGTATTTTTAACATCAATATTAATGCTAACAGGTTTAATTTAATTACGTTTTGTTACAATAATTATTTAATTTAATTTAATTACGTTTTGTTACAGAAATTATTTTGTCGGTTCAAATTTCTATGCTTATTATGACGATCCTTTTATTGGTTTGATTATTACAATTCTATTTATTGCTATACCTACTCCATTATATATGACAATAGTATGCGCAATATATTAGTTTTTGATATCTGCCTTTACTCCGAAACTGATTTAATGTCAATACATTCTGTAAATCGTTATTGTGATACGTAGCATTTTGTTTGCAAGCATTTTTTATCATAGTTTTCAGGTTCTATTAAAGGTATTGGAAATGATAGAATTACTTATAGACTTTGAGTAGTGAGATTTCTTATGCACATGGTATAGATGTATTTAGGCTTAAGTAAATACGAGATTGCTGTTTAAATTTTACGTAAATCTAGGAATGTCATTAATTTTTGTTGGTACCAATACTTATGTTAAATGCAAATGTAGCCCCTTTGATGCTCTTATCGTATACTCTTTTGGACGTTCTTATGATAAAGAGAGTATCATTTGTATAAAGAAGTCTCATCAACAAGGGATTAAACATATATATTTTTTCAAAAGAAATATACTCACCAGATCAGTGACCTGGTAGACTCTGTTGATCCCATTTAAATATTGAAATGGTTGAGTATATTGTCTCTGTTGGAGTGCTTGCCATCAAATTGAATTTTAGATTTTCTTGCTAACGGAATGAATTCAATTTAAGTGATGTTATATAAGTAACTTTCCTAGTAATAAGGAGGGGCTTATTTGATGAGCAAGATAGAATGGTTGTACGCGTCTATGTCTAATGCTAGGAATCTTATATTGATCTTATTTTCAAGCTTACAGAACCAGTCAATTACTTAGCCAAAATAAACCCAAAGTTGAACAGTTACGCTATTTTTAATTTTAGCAATGATTCTATCTAGTATGGTGTTTTCAGTGAATGCCTGTTTATTATCTTAAGGGTAAATCCAGGAACTCAGGGAGTTAAGATTCCAGTGTATTTATACATTTTTATTTGAATAAAAGGAACTTTTGGTATTGATTTTATCAATTGTACTTATTGGTTTGTTTTGTAATGTTACTCAAACTACTTATATATATATAATTTCATAAAGTGTATATAGTTTATTAATCATTCGAGAATTTTTTTGATTCATCTGCAGAGACGTAAGTTTTTATACTATTTATATGTGTTTATTTTTCTTTTATATTTCTTGAATTTATTATTGGTTGAATTGATTAGATCATTCTCAAATTTTCACGGTGAGAGTTATGTTAGGGGTTTAAGAATTTTAGGCTGTAATAGTGTGCCGCTTCTCTTCCAATGTTCTTTCCATTAGAAGTTTAGTTTTCCTACAACATCCCTTTTCCTTTAACTTTTTATCTTCTTCATTCGATCTATAATTCTGTCGTAGTAAAAGTTCTCCATGTGTTTTCTTATATTATTGACAAATTGAAGTTTGTATATTTTCTTTGTTGTTATAAGAATATTCTTGAATGGTAGTGTAAGAAATCCTGTATTTTTTGTATATATGTAAATACATAGTATATCTCTCTCTATATTTTATATGTATATATGAATTATATGATATAAATTATATTACATCATATATATATATATATATATATATATATATATATATATATATGTATATATATATATGTGTGTATACATGTATGTAAAGTAAGTTGAGATAAAAACAATTCAGTACATTATTTATATCAGTTCTGAGAATTCAAACACAACAAGTATTTGGCGTACGATCGTTTCCAAGATAATTTGGAAAAATGGTTTTCAAATTTCAATATATATATATATATATATATATATATATATATATATATATATATATATATATATATATAATAAAAGTTTTAAAAAGGTTGAAGGCAATGCGAAGTTCCGGATCGCTGGAAGTTGTGAAGAACAAAAACAAAACAAAACCGAAATAAGTCGGATATAGATCGAAAAGGTTAGTTTATTTTTCTAGACGAACTTACAAGACAGCAAAAGTGTAAGTTTGTAATAGTCCGGATGATAAGGGATCAATTTTATATTTCGAGAGATTTTTTTTCCTCTCCTTGTCAAAAATAAATAAAAGAAAAATCTCGGATTGCGAGAAAATGCCAGGAGCGCTGGGAGGTTAAACCGGTTTTGTTTTGTTTTTGTTCTTCACAACTTCCAGCGATCCGGAACTTCGCATTGCCTTCAACCTTTTTAAAACTTGTATTATTACTCCTAGCAAACTACCGATTTCTACTATATATATATATAATATGTATATTATATATATATATAATAATCCCATTTAATGAAATGGAATATTCCGTGTCTTTTGTATAATTTTAATATTGAAGCATTTAACCAAGAAAATATTTAAATGTAGGTGTCGCTGTCGTGATTTAATGAAGGAAATAGTAAATGTAGTAAACGCAACATCGGCTGTAACAGAGGAGTATATGAATTAACCCTAACCCTAACCCTAACCCTAACAGAGGAGTATATGAATTAACCCTAACCCTAACCCTAACCCTAACAGAGGAGTATATGAATTAACCCTAACCCTAACCCTAACCCTAACAGAGGAGTATATGAATTAACCCTAACCCTAACCCTAACCCTAACAGAGGAGTATATGAATTAACCCTAACCCTAACCCTAACCCTAACAGAGGAGTATATGAATTAACCCTAACCCTAACCCTAACCCTAACAGAGGAGTATATGAATTAACCCTAACCCTAACCCTAACCCTAACAGAGGAGTATATGAATTAACCCTAACCCTAACCCTAACCCTAACAGAGGAGTATATGAATTAACCCTAACCCTAACCCTAACCCTAACAGAGGAGTATATGAATTAACCCTAACCCTAACCCTAACCCTAACAGAGGAGTATATGAATTAACCCTAACCCTAACCCTAACCCTAACAGAGGAGTATATGAATTAACCCTAACCCTAACCCTAACCCTAACAGAGGAGTATATGAATTAACCCTAACCCTAACCCTAACCCTAACAGAGGAGTATATGAATTAACCCTAACCCTAACCCTAACCCTAACAGAGGAGTATATGAATTAACCCTAACCCTAACCCTAACCCTAACAGAGGAGTATATTAATTAACCCTAACCCTAACCCTAACCCTAACAGAGGAGTATATGAATTAACCCTAACCCTAACCCTAACCCTAACAGAGGAGTATATGAATTAACCCTAACCCTAACCCTAACCCTAACAGAGGAGTATATGAATTAACCCTAACCCTAACCCTAACCCTAACAGAGGAGTATATTAATTAACCCTAACCCTAACCCTAACCCTAACAGAGGAGTATATGAATTAACCCTAACCCTAACCCTAACCCTAACAGAGGAGTATATGAATTAACCCTAACCCTAACCCTAACCCTAACAGAGGAGTATATGAATTAACCCTAACCCTAACCCTAACCCTAACAGAGGAGTATATTAATTAACCCTAACCCTAACCCTAACCCTAACAGAGGAGTATATGAATTAACCCTAACCCTAACCCTAACCCTAACAGAGGAGTATATGAATTAACCCTAACCCTAACCCTAACCCTAACAGAGGAGTATATGAATTAACCCTAACCCTAACCCTAACCCTAACAGAGGAGTATATTAATTAACCCTAACCCTAACCCTAACCCTAACAGAGGAGTATATGAATTAACCCTAACCCTAACCCTAACCCTAACAGAGGAGTATATGAATTAACCCTAACCCTAACCCTAACCCTAACAGAGGAGTATATGAATTAACCCTAACCCTAACCCTAACCCTAACAGAGGAGTATATTAATTAACCCTAACCCTAACCCTAACCCTAACAGAGGAGTATATGAATTAACCCTAACCCTAACCCTAACCCTAACAGAGGAGTATATGAATTAACCCTAACCCTAACCCTAACCCTAACAGAGGAGTATATGAATTAACCCTAACCCTAACCCTAACCCTAACAGAGGAGTATATTAATTAACCCTAACCCTAACCCTAACCCTAACAGAGGAGTATATGAATTAACCCTAACCCTAACCCTAACCCTAACAGAGGAGTATATGAATTAACCCTAACCCTAACCCTAACCCTAACAGAGGAGTATATGAATTAACCCTAACCCTAACCCTAACCCTAACAGAGGAGTATATTAATTAACCCTAACCCTAACCCTAACCCTAACAGAGGAGTATATGAATTAACCCTAACCCTAACCCTAACCCTAACAGAGGAGTATATGAATTAACCCTAACCCTAACCCTAACCCTAACAGAGGAGTATATGAATTAACCCTAACCCTAACCCTAACCCTAACAGAGGAGTATATTAATTAACCCTAACCCTAACCCTAACCCTAACAGAGGAGTATATGAATTAACCCTAACCCTAACCCTAACCCTAACAGAGGAGTATATTAATTAACCCTAACCCTAACCCTAACCCTAACAGAGGAGTATATTAATTAACCCTAACCCTAACCCTAACCCTAACAGAGGAGTATATGAATTAACCCTAACCCTAACCCTAACCCTAACAGAGGAGTATATGAATTAACCCTAACCCTAACCCTAACCCTAACAGAGGAGTATATTAATTAACCCTAACCCTAACCCTAACCCTAACAGAGGAGTATATGAATTAACCCTAACCCTAACCCTAACCCTAACAGAGGAGTATATTAATTAACCCTAACCCTAACCCTAACCCTAACAGAGGAGTATATTAATTAACCCTAACCCTAACCCTAACCCTAACAGAGGAGTATATGAATTAACCCTAACCCTAACCCTAACCCTAACAGAGGAGTATATGAATTAACCCTAACCCTAACCCTAACCCTAACAGAGGAGTATATTAATTAACCCTAACCCTAACCCTAACCCTAACAGAGGAGTATATGAATTAACCCTAACCCTAACCCTAACCCTAACAGAGGAGTATATGAATTAACCCTAACCCTAACCCTAACCCTAACAGAGGAGTATATTAATTAACCCTAACCCTAACCCTAACCCTAACAGAGGAGTATATGAATTAACCCTAACCCTAACCCTAACCCTAACAGAGGAGTATATGAATTAACCCTAACCCTAACCCTAACCCTAACAGAGGAGTATATTAATTAACCCTAACCCTAACCCTAACCCTAACAGAGGAGTATATGAATTAACCCTAACCCTAACCCTAACCCTAACAGAGGAGTATATTAATTAACCCTAACCCTAACCCTAACCCTAACAGAGGAGTATATGAATTAACCCTAACCCTAACCCTAACCCTAACAGAGGAGTATATTAATTAACCCTAACCCTAACCCTAACCCTAACAGAGGAGTATATGAATTAACCCTAACCCTAACCCTAACCCTAACAGAGGAGTATATGAATTAACCCTAACCCTAACCCTAACCCTAACAGATGAGTATATTAATTAACCCTAACCCTAACAGATGAGTATATTAATTAACTCTAACCCTAACCCTAACAGAGGAGTATATTAATTAACCCTTACCCTAACCCTAACCCTAACCCTAACAGAGGAGTATATTAATGAACCCTAACCCTAACCCTAACCCTAACAGAGGAGTATATTAATTAACCCTAACCCTAACCCTATAACCCTAACATAGGAGTATATTAATTAACCCTAACCCTAACCCTATAACCCTAACAGAGGAGTATATTAATTAACCCTAACCCTAACCCTAACCCTAACAGAGGAGTATATTAATGAACCCTAACTCTAACCCTAACCCTAACAGAGGAGTATATTAATTAACCCTAACTCTAACCCTAACCCTAACAGAGGAGTATATTAATTAACCCTTACCCTAACCCTAACAGAGGAGTATATTAATTAACCCTAACCCCTAACTCACTTCTTTTAAAATCGTTTCAACTAATAAATGCTCACAACAAAATTGTTTGCAAATTTCGGGAATTTCGCGTATTAAATTAAACATTGTTCATCAGTGAAATATTACCAGATTATATAGAACTAGAAGAATATCCATCCAACTAATTCCCAGAACAGTGTTTAAGCAATTTCATGTTTTTTTACGAATATTAAAATTTAAATATAATCATACTAAACCGTATGTCTAGATCATTATTCCAATGTTGATGAAAAGGCAGTACATAATTTTGAGACTATAAAATTTCTTAAATGTAAGCCTTAACCTTCAGAATAAATTCAATTTAAAAGAATCTTGCTTCATTGGTGTCTGGTAACCATGGATCAAATTCTGTTCAAATCTTGAAATATTTGAAGTTTGAATTAAGATCTTCTACTGTCTTCTAAACTCCATTTTAAACACACCAAAGAAACGTGCATTTGGGGAATATTTATTAAGTCATGTATAATACCTAATGTTAAGATTTTTTAAATCGGCGGTATCATAATTTTCACCCACTTTTCACGCCCTTTGCATGAAACTAAATCAAACTAAATATAGCCCACATTCTGACACTTTAAACTATAATAATCTGCCATTATTACCACATGTTCTTATTTTCTCTGAAAAACAGTTGAGAAAGCGATGAGATTATCACGAAAATTCCAGATTCAAAATAAGATTGTTCACCTCTGAACGAACTAAATTAGGGTCATTGAAACAGAAATCCATTCGAGTCCGTTATGTAAATGTTTAGAAGTCATCATATTCTATGAAAATGAGGGGAAGTCAAACTAAGGAAATGAATGCAGTTTAAGATTAATTAAAAGTTAATCGTTTGGTTGTTTTGTTATGTCTTAAATACATGTTGGTCCTTTATCCAGTCATTCCGATGAAAGTTTGTTAGTTTCAAATTCTCAATATACAGGGTGATTCATAAGTCACTTAGCTATTTAAAATGATTACCATATGAAGCACAAACGTACTATGAACTTTTGATAATTGTTATCTTACTCTCTAATTACTACTATTTGTTATTTTAAATGTGTTCGTTTATATGTTTGTTTCCATATATATTTATTTTTATTTATTTAAATTAATGTAAATCATCATATGTGCTTTTTTCAGGCAGTATGTCAGTTACAATTGAAGAGCGAATTTTTATTGTTATTCATATGGCCAAATTTGAATCTCCCATACTTGTTGAAAGGCAATGACGACCTCAAATCAAAAACCACTGCCGAGTTTGTTAAAATTAATCAATCAAATATGCTACAAAGAGTCGTAAATTCCTTGCAAAAAAGAATGGAGCTATGCATGCAGAACGAAGGTAAAAACTTTGAAAGTTTGATGTAATTGTAAACTCCCATAAATGAATTTGTTGAATAAACTTACATTTTTGGATCACCGTATTTTTTAACTTTAGAATGTCAAAGATGAATAGCTAAGTGACCTATGAATCACCCTGTATTTAAATATGTGTAGAGTAATTTGATTTGTCGGCATGTATTTTGTATAGACACAGTCTATAAACGATAGATTATATTTACCCTGAATATACGACGTTGACTGGTATTATACCTATGGGCCAGAGTAATGCAGCGTTTACTTAACACGCATCTAAGCTTCTAAATTGATGCCTCATCACCGGATGTAGATTTTTGTCATATCCGGACAGATTATGTTTCGTCCAGACATGATACATTTAGGGTTCTACCACTCTGGGTAAGAGCACTCCTGGGAGTAGTACAAACTGAAGAGGGGCGAAACTCTCCCCAAATCTCCAACATGTTGGTCTCACCAATGGATGCAATTGCACGTTATACCAAGAACATATTCTAGATACTCGACAAGTGATATTTAACAAGTACTACAACTCCAGTTTAGACTGGTCTCGGAAGTTACGAAAACAGATCATTAATACACATAGCATGTACCATTTGTGAGAATGATCTTTTCCTGGTACTTGGGTGAGGAAACGGTAAATTTTTATCTCAAAGAATTGAAATATTCAGATTTTCATTGTAAAATTAGATTAAAAACTAAACTAAATGTTTAGAATAGTTAAACTCTTCACATTTAATCGAAGAATATCCAATCGAAGAATACTGTGCATCTGCTCCTTCTTGTTTTGAAAATACTTCTTTTTTATTTTTACTCTAAAAAATTCCACGATCACTAAACTTCACAAACTGAAGCGTATGTATTTGTTATATCTCAGTTTCGCTGTATTTCCACGATATCCTTTTTAAAATGTGAATCGTATAAATGCCAGTATAGGTTGTGAGTGTGATATTAATACATTTTCAGACATATTAATACATTTTCAGACATATTAATACATTTTCAGACACTGATGAAGCATTTAAATATCTGTTACGTGGTTTATTATGTTGTTTATGATAGAGCTGATGTAAGAGCAAAGAATCAGGCGTGGATAGAGTAAATAAAGGGCATTTCTACCATTATTAACTAGCATAGAGTTTTGAAGCGAAACATGGCAAGTGAAGGTTGAATATATGTGCTTTATTGAGATAAATAATTTACGAATGATACAATATATGTGTTTTATTGAGATAAATAATTTACGAATGATACAATATATGTGTTTTATTGAGATAAATAATTTACGAATGATACAATATATGTGTTTTATTGAGATAAATAATTTACGAATGATACAATACATGTGTAATGTGAATCTTAAAAGTAAGCTCAGATCTGATGACCTCAGAGGAAGAGAAAATCTGCACAGTATACGGATATGTGTGCAAAACAGAATATTTTGTTGATTTAGTAACAATAAAGAATAGATTAGACGGCGTGGGTTAGTAGATGTAGTTGAAGTATCAGGGTCAGTTACCAAGAAAGAGCTATGAAAAAAAAACGGGATTTCCGTTGAGGTTATATCAGTATCAGACAGACTGACACAGCCAGGAATAAGTTGGGTCGGAAGTCAATTACTAAAATCTGTCCAATATATGCCATCATGTAAAATAGACGTTAAACCGAATATGATGATGTTGATTTGTCAACATTCATACAACTATCAAACCGGTAAAAAAACACTCTACGTAATAATATAAAAACTGAATGACAATATAGATCACTGTCATATGAACAACATTGCAAATCATCAAAAGTTCCACCAATAACTCAAAATGGACAAATATATAAGAGCCATTAAAATAAACGATTACCAAAACGCCCTTTTTCTCGCACACGTTAGATTTCAACGACACTTGTAATTTTACTCAGCTCACATTAATAAAGACTAATACGCAATAAAGAATTTCCAACACACTGAATCCACTATCATTTGCTAGTTTAACAACATTATTAAACAACGAATATGTTTCTACAACAGTATACACACTTTAGCATTATTAAACTATGATGTTTAATCAAAAGTGTCGATGAAATGTAAAATATTCTAAGTTTCTAGGAAAAAGTAGGATTTCGCTACTTTTTTTCATCGAGACATGTGAAAGTCGAATGCAAATTATTTCAAAATATCGCGCGCCTTGTTAAACATGGTGTCTTTGAAACATTTAATCAGTTCATCTTGATTGGCATTTGGGATTGACGTCAACCTATTCGCGTTGCATCCGTTAGTCTCATTTTTATCAGTAATTAATGGAGAGTGGATGAACACGAAAAACAGGAAAACAAAATTGAAATTAAAAAAGAAAACATTTTAAATCTTAGCGTGATGTACAAAACCATTCACCCCTTGATTGATTAATGTCATAGGAATTAACTCTGACAGAAAGGAATAAATTCAGAAATAAACATCAAGAAAAGAAATAGAAATTAATTTTGACAGTTCTAATTATTTCCATACAACATCATTTTTTTCACCCGGATCTAAAGATGAAATACGTTATTAGAACATAAAAACAGAAATGTCAAACTTTAAATCAAGAAACGTTCTGAAGCCTCAAAGTAAAAAATGAAAGACATGTAATTCAGAATTTTTGTAATGACTGTCTGTCTGTCTGTCTGTCTGTCTGTCTTAGATTTTTGCGGACATACGATAGTTTCTACCCTTTTAGGTGCGTCACTGAATCCCGATGAGACGATATCTTAGTCGATCGACACGTACGTAAGTCTGTCACGCTTAAGTTGAAAATAGTATTTCCATCGTTAAAATTAAATTTACGTTTTGTTATATTCATATTATGATATTTTATCATATTTATGATTTCGTTAGTCTGTTATCTTTAAGTGTTAACCTTTTTGTTGGTCTGTCAGCCTCACGTTTCAAATAGTCAGTCATGTTTCGTAAGTCAGTCATGTTTAAAATCAAGGCGATTTATCAAGCACAGACTGATTCCTACCTTCTTACAAGACAAAGACTTTATAAGCAAATTCACACTAGCATTACACAAGTCATACACGAACATACAATATACTATCGTTCAGTAGAGAACTCCCTTGCTGCCGTGAAGACGTCTCTGGGAGGGCTCTTTTCGTCCTGGCCTCGCGCCTGAAGATTCTACAATAACGATACACATTCTACTTTAATGAAGGTGTTTATCCCGTCGTTTGCATTGACGAGTCTTTGGCGTAATTAAGTATCTTCAGAGAAGTAATTATCTGGGATGGGTCCCATCGGCTGAATATTGAACGCTTTTATAAAAGGAGCGAAGTAACATATTTTATAAAAAGAAATAGACCATTTATTTTAACATTACAAAAAGAACATATAAAATTCGAAAAGTCAGTGGAATTTGTTTCGTGCACATGTGTCCCGTCTGAAAATAAAACAACTGAGTTCTTACTCGCGGTGAAAAAAAATGAGAGTAACAGGCTGTACTCCCACAGGTGAGAGAATTAAGAATACATATCAAAAAAATATAAAGAGAGAGAGAGAGAGAGAAAGAGAGACTACAGTCACTGACTTTCACAATTTATAAGTCCCAGGTGACACGTTCATTGTGTTAAGACTTTTAGGCCTTTGAGCTATCGATTCCGTAACCACCTATTAAACTCAGCTAAGATCAGATCTGATGGACGACACACATTTCTACTGACTGCTGTATTTACTTTTCGACGCGACAACACTAGTTTCGATTTTACTCGTCTCTCCGCGAGTACAAAGACAGTCAGGTACAAGGCTTTCAGTGTAGGGAATCCTATCTCCTGTAATAGGGTAACTATCTTTATCACAGAGGTACATATAGACACACATGTGAAATAGGTGTGGGTATGTAATCTGTGTGTAAGTGTATGTAGGTACGCTCACACATATATACGAACATATATATGTGTAAGCCTTTGATAGGGTCAGGCACAGATGGTTGCTTCACAAACGTGTTTGCTATGGAATATCTGACAATGTTCTCGAAACAATTTAATACTTTACTCTTAGAGCTCTAGAAAAGTAGCTGTTGATATGCAGAAGTATGAAGCACATAGTTCCAATACAGTGTGACTCAGGAATCCTCCTGAGCCCAACCTTCTTATCTATATTAACGATTTTTCTAGTCACGTTCTGAGATCACTTGTCGACCTCTACGCAGACGATCCAACTGTCTATGGCCGCACATCGAAAAACACATGTGATAAAGCTCTCGCTGATTCCCTCTCTTCTGATGTGGAGCACGTGGCGCAATAGTGATAAAACTGGCTTGTTACCTTCAACACTTCTAAAACCAAGCTTCTCTCTTTCATTCATGAACGCGTTGATTCTTGTTTTCCCCCCTATTTGAAATTAATAGCTCTCTCCCGGAGGAAGCGCTTTACTTTAATAAGCTACTCGGCCTGACCTTTACTCCAGTCTTTAAAGTAAAATGTATACATTACGTCTGTTGCTAGAACCACTGGATAAACGATTGGCTCATTCTACCGCTCCAGAAAGTACCAGACTAATGATGCACTCATCTACCTATATAAGAGTTAGCTACGTCCTAAGATAGAGTACTGCTGTCCAATCTAGGAAGGGATTGTTCAGAGATCTCTTTCTTGATTTGACACACTACAGAATTGACTTCGCAATTTAGTGTGGAATGAACTCTTCTGTTCTCTATAACCTGTCCTTTTTTTTCACAGAAAAAATATTACTAGTATGTCTCTACTCTATCGTAATCTCGTATTAAGGTATCTATTTCAAGAATGTGTCTTCTAGCACAACTGCAAAGAACTTCTCTTTCTTCCTCCATGTCTTGACATCAAACGGAATTTCCATGAACAGTTTCTCTCCAAGAAGTTCCCTTTCTGTGGAGAACATTAAAACATGACTGCTTCAATGGAGGCTACAACCAATGTCAAAAGATACTTGTCATAAATCATTCTTATAAGTAATCAACTCTTTTCATTCAATTCATTTGACTGACTTTTACTATAACCTTTAAGATGAAAGTCTTGCATTCTATCTGTTGGAAAAACGGTTGGCTTATTCTACTGCTCCAGAAAGTACCAGACTATATAAGAGTAAGATATGTCCCAAGATGGAGTATAGCTGCCACATCTGGGGAGATGCCGCGCCGACTACTTCCCATTGATTTGACAAAATTCAGAATCGAATTACAAATCTAGTAGGGGGTAATCCCTTTCTGTTCTTTGCAGCTCCTTTCTCACAGAAGAGACGCGTTGCTAGTGTCTTTCCAGGCTCTATCGTTATGTCCATGAAAGTGGCTCGACTGAGCTCTCATTTATGGTCCATCCGTGTAAGACATCCACGGACAAAAACTCGTCTTCTACAATAAGGACAAAAAATGTCCTGCCTACCTTAGTGTGCACACCGCCAAGCAAAATGTTCACGAACAGAGCGTGTTCGAAAGGGTGTTCCGCTTGTGGAACCCATTGCCGCGGGACTGCTTCTCCGCAGAGTACAACTTGGTCGTCTACAAAACCAATGTCAACAGATTCTTATCTAGATCGGTCTCCACATATATTGTGACTTTATTCCAACATTCATTTCATCTCATGAACACTTTTCATCGCCTTGATAAGTGGTGACTCTTTTGAGTAAAAAAAAGTCTGTGCAGGAGGCGTAAGTATGCACATAGGTATAAAGATGTGTACATATGGGAGGCAATACGTATAGACGTTGTAGATTGCTATATACACATGCATGCAGGGTATATTCCAATGCAACACAACAATACACAATGGGCATGTGCAAATTAGAAATGTACCTATAGTGTACCCACGCACACAGACCAGAAGAGATACACTGACGAAAACACACATACACACAATCAAACACATATGAGAACACAGACACACACACACACACACATATATATATATATATATATATATATATATATATATATGTGATTTTATGAAGGCTTACCAAAGCATTCCTTTCAAGACACCAATGATCACCATTAAAGATATTTTTTCTTACAAATACTATTTATTCAAATTAAATGTTTTTTCCTACACGTGTTTCACTACCAAGCAGTTACTTGCTTGGCAGATCATCAGGGAAATTAAATGTCTGGAATACTGGTTTCAACTGCCGACAAAACACAATGTGGCGTTGTAATAGTTGAGGTCACTTAAGAAGAGAAGAGGAAAAAAAATAATAAAAATAAAAATAAAAGTCAAACTTAAAAAGCAAGGAAGAACAACGATAAGAAAAGAAAGTCCTAGGAAAGTCTTAGAAAAGTAGCTTGTGCATTATTTCTTCCACCAAGCCAACAAGCAAGTAATCGGTCCCAAATACATTCAATAAAACCACAAAACCGGAACAATGTGCGATAATACACTTTCACGTTAGCCGGTACAATGATGAATAAATCCCCCCCCCCACAAGAAAACAAAAGTACTAAATCATTCAAGATACCGCTCACAAGTTACCATTCCAATCCAATGATAGTATGGGAATTCTAAATCCAACTTCTCACAAAGAAACGTCAACACAAATGTTCGTCCGAGTTCAAAGAGTCTTATTTCAATTGTTGATTTATTACCCTTCGAAATAAACACACGACGAGTTGAATGTCAATCCCGCAGAAAACTCCCTTCCATCAAGAAAAAATCTTAATATAGAAACTATTTATTCAAAATACTGTTTCTAAAAATATTTATTATTAAACCTATTCCTTATAGAAATTAATCATCTAGTGTCTGGGACGTCATTTTACATTTTGGGAAAATATCCTTCATTTAATTAACTGCCGAATTATTATCGTTTTGTTGTTTAACGAAGCGAAAAAAAGCCTATCCCGCAGAATTTGTTTTTAAAAAAATTATTCATATATCAAAAATAAACTGTTATTATAAAAAGGCCTTCTACAAAAATCCAGTTATTATTTTAAATCATTTAAAATATTTCCTTAACGGCTGTGTCTGTTTGTAACTCTCTGTGGAGAATATTATTCTATATTCCATAAATAAATGTTACAACGGAATATCGTTATCAGAAATCTATTTTCTATTTTGAAAAAAAAAAAAAACTTTTTTTTTTTTTTTTTTTTTTTTAATGGACCGGTTTATTTTTTTGTCAACTTTACGGGAAAATATCACTCTTACTCGTTAAATGACAGGAGACTTTATTATTACTAATTTAAAATCCCGTACAAAATACTTTTTTTATAAAATTCAATTGTTTCTATTTTTAGAAATTAAGTCCGTGTCGGCATGCATGTTTTTAAAATTATTTTTTCCTTAATTACTTTTCCCCATTCCTGCCACCAATGGTGATCATTGGTGTCTTGAAAGGAATGCTTTGGTAAGCCTTCATAAAATCACATATAAATGCTCTGTACTCTGTAATCGAGTATCATCGAGCTTGTTTTTTATTGGAACAACCCCGGTCTTCACTGAATGATCTATTTTATAAGTGAAAAATCTAAATCTATATATATATATATATATATATATATATATATATATATATATATATATATATATATATATATATATATACACCGGTAGTGAATAGTCATACTTCTACGCTGAAGAGTCTCGATTGAAAAGAGACGAAACGTATACGTCCGTAGATGATAAACAACAACAAATAGTTTTCATATTTATCGCTCCTTGATAATTAGTAGAGCACTTTAGTAGTAGTGCAAATACAGCGTGGCGTCATTTGCTTTATAATGCATCATTCCTTAATATAAGTAGAATGCCTATGTCGTCATCGCCGCTTTAAATGTGTTTAAACTACCACAGTTTATCAGCTGTTCAAATATTGGCCGCGAGGTTTAAGACGTTGGATTGGAGTTGAAAAATACTTATAATGCAGGGTTTCGAACCTTATGACCGGTATTGAATAGTGATACTTCTACGCTGAAGAGTCTCGATTGAAAAGAGACGAAACGTATACGTCCGTAGATAATAAACAATAACAAATATTTTTCATATATATATATATATATATATATATATATATATATATATATATGTGTGTGTGTGTGTGTCTATTTATTTATTATGGTACAGAAAAATTAGTACGACATTCGTACCGTCGGTTTCAAGCACAGAACGACTTAGCCATCCGGCTCTCTTTAGCTTATGTTTACATCTATTTCGGAAATGTGAAGTCACATGTCACTCTCGTTTAGACGCGGTAATTGCACATCGCTATGAATTTCTGTATTTCTAATCACAATCCCACAATGCAAAGCTAGAGAATATTATTCCATGTGGAGCTCTCCATTTACCAGATGTGATACACGAAGTTCCATGTGAATAAAGCTCTATGTTATGTATGTGTGTTTAAATTTAGTGTAAGGAATGTTTAATAAAGTTGGTAAAAGGGGGGGAGTCAAAAGTAACAGTAACTGGAGAAGATTTAAAGAGATATATAAAAAAGAAAAATGTTAAATGAAAAATAAAAATAAAAAATATTTTTATATAAATCCCTAGAACCAATGTTTATAAGTAGCGTCTATTTGGCCTTACTGTTTTTGTGTCTTCTAAAGAAAAAGAAGGAGAGAAAATGGGTTTAAAGATTATACTTGTGAAGACAACATTAAATTCAAGTTTAAATCCTGGATTAAAGCATGTATATATATATATATATATATATATATATATATATATATATGTATATATATATATATATATATATATATATATATATATATATATATATATATGAAGATACAATACACTATATATCATAAAATGAAATGCCGTGGAGACAGGATGTATGAAAAAGACAAAAGGAAAAACAATTGAATACATGATTAAATCATCAAAACTAGAAATTATTCGGTTTCGATCAGATCAACGGTTGACTTTTGTAAAGACATTCGTTGATTTGAATGAAACCGGGAAATCTCTCGTTCTGATAATTTCTTCTCTGTATTTGATTGTTTTTACCTTTCGTCTTATTCATACATACACTCTTTCTCTCTCTCTCTCTCTCTCTCTATATATATATATATATATATATATATATATATATATATATCACGACCACAAAAAAGAACATAGAGCTAAAGTGAATGACACACATGCACACACACACGCATACAAACACACACACACACAAACACACACACACATGACAGATGACAAATATGCAATAATTCAAAGACTAAACACATTATTAATCCTATCCGCTAATCACGGACACACACTTACAGCTTACGAAGAGCATATTAACTGAACATAAACATGTGCACGCTTCACTAAACCCCAGTGCCATGCTCGCAAAATGTACTGAGGATTCTCATTTCATTTTTTCTAAAGGTCTGAATAAGCTGGTTCTCTCAAGAGGTCGCAGCTGAAACATGTATGCACATATAAAACCAATAATGTTTGCATTAATAAAAATGCATACTAAAATCAGCTTTACTTGTTATTGAGCACTTTTTTATAAACACTGGAGTTTCATTGGATTAACATCTAGGAAACAAAAATAATACATGTACTATATATATATATATATATATATATATATATATATATATATATATATATATTATATGCGTGTGTGTGTCTTTCTCTAAAGCAATAATTACTTTGAGAAATATCACGTTGCGTTTTTTTTACTTTTACAATCTTAACACGCAGAAAACAGTTTTTATTTCTTGCATCGATACAAACATATAAAATAGCCGCTATGAATTTCTGTATTTTTAATCACAATCCCACAATGCAAAGCTACAGCATATGATTCCATGTGGGGCTCTCTATTTACCAGATGTGATACACGAAGTTCCATGTGAATAAAGCTCTAATTTTGCCTCTAGAAGATGTTAAACAGTTCCTCTCGATCGTTGTCTGGAATGATAAATTGAAAATATTTGATAATATCATCGTTATTTATTAGAAATGTCAAAATAGATCGTGTATATAGGATCTCAAAGATTGAATAAAACATTCAGTATAGTCTTCTTAACATTTTTATTCCTGCTTTCGTTCGATCATTGATTTCGTTTCCTCTCCCAGTCCGTCTGTCTGTCTCCCGTTCTAACCCACTGTCTATTGACGAACTCTGTAAAAGTCAGTTTTTTTTCTTGAGAACTTTTACTTGAGACGTGTTTTTTTCGTTAGCAATATCACAAATTGTATCGCATTTTCTGTTCTACGATTGATCGGGCACTCAAAAAGGGGAAGCGTAAATTCAAACGACAATATGCAGAGTGGACTTTATTTCAAGAATATACATTTATCAGATATGGTATGAGCATATCATTTTTATACTAATTAGATTCGGACAATAATTTAAGTACGTTTCGTTTGATTTTAAATGCGCCTTTGTTTTTATTAGTCTGTTACGACGCTGCTTAGCTGCTTCCCCGCGAGGGCATAGTGAGACATAGTGTCAGTTTCTAATGTAGAGAAAATCCATCCCCCTAAAAAAAAGTCGCGCTCTTGATTAGTACAAAAATAAACATTACCTCGGTCTAGAAGTATTTCCGTCACCGAATGAGGACAGAACACATGAAGCTTATTATTAGAAGAGAAACTACACTTTGAAATGTTACTTTCTAAAAAGATTGAACAATAAATTGTAACAAATGCCGCACAAATCCTCCAAAAGTGTGGGAGAGTAGAAGTGTCGGTGTTTAAAATATCCTCAATGTGTTGGAAATGTAATGTATGTATATATATATATATATATATATATATATATATATATATATATATATATATATATATATATATGCACTTTATTTAACGTCATCAATTTCTTAACGGTTTAAACAGTCAAACTTTAAATCTCTCGTACGTGTAGAACGCCATCACGCTCTCATGTACATTTCAACTTTACAGACGCGTTTTCAAATATAAACTACTTGCCGTTATAATTCAAAAATGAACACAACAGTAAAGACACTAAAACTAATACCGCCTGAAGATTATTTGACGATTCAAATCGAAAGTACTTGTAAAAAAGAAAAAAGAATGGAACAAGAAAGCCATGGATCATATTTATATCAATTTGACCGACACATCAGATGGACAATTCGGAAAATTGAAAAAATATAAAAAAGTCGCATCAAACAAAACCACTCCGTGTTATTTAATAATGTTTGCCTAAATGAAAATATGCTGCCTAAATACACAGAAAATATATATATATATATATATATATATATATATATATATAGAGAGAGAGAGAGAGAGATAGAGAGAGAGAGAGAGAGAGAGAATTATTAAAAGGAAAACACTATACACACATTAAGGTTGTATACATTATAAATTATTTCAACCCTTTAATTAGGTCTCCGCAGACGTATAAACAACCATGTCAAAAAAAAACAAATAATAAGAGAAATTGATCATCCTCTTAAAAAGATAAATTCACTTTGTTGATTGGTCGATGCAAAATAGGGGTAAATGTTAAAATAATCGAGGAGGGGTGACAGAAGTAAAAGATTAATTTGACTCTTCTATTTTTTTACATATGCATAAATAAAAAAATATATATAAGAGAATTCGTTTTTGTTATTGAAAAAAAGAAATTATCTCAGTTAAAATTTCGAATGTGAGCTTTATAGGTAAAAATATAGGATGAAAGATTCGAGCGTTCACGATTCATTATTTACGATTAAAAATTAAAAGACGAAAATGCAGGACGAAGATTTCGGTTTAGATTAACAATTATCAAAAACTTAATTGGTTATAACGTCAAGATTCGAGATGATCTACAATACGGGATTAAAGTTTGGCGACATTTAAAAAACGATTTGTTTACAAATTGGTGTTTTACTAATTTGGTAAACATTCGAGCGTTCACGATTCATTATTTACGATTAAAAATTATAAGACGAAAATGCAGGACGAAGATTTCGATTTAGATTAGAAATTATCAAAAACTTAATTGGTTATAACGTCAAGATTCGAGATGATCTACAATACGGAATTAAAGTTTGGCGACATTTAAACACGATTTATTTACAAAATGGTGTTTTACTAAATTGGTAAAAAAAAAAAACTTACTAATTTACTAACATTTATTTTTACAGTTATAACTCTTATTGTAACTATACTTTAAAAGAATTGTTATTTACAAAGAACTTGATAACGTGCTATTGATTTTAAACCTGTGCCTGTGTCTACATTTAGCCATCAGTTCATCTCGTCTATTTAAAATGTTATTGTCTTCATATTTTAATATTCTAATTTTTTCCTCAAGGCACAAATTGCATCTATGTCTGAATCCTCTCAGAGTGTTGAAATAACATAGTATGGACCACGAAAAAGTTGCCGAATCCTTAGAAAATTACCTCCAGTTTATAGTTGAATGGGGACATAATTTAATGTGACTCAGTCAACGCTCCTTTCCTTTAACAATTAACCTCTTCAATTATCAATTGCTATGGGAAATGGCAACCTATCCGAGAGTTAAACGTTACAAACTCTTCAGCTTAACATTCTCAGGTAACATTAATTGGAACAAATGCATAGAAGATAGTGCTAAGACTGCTGCAAAGAAAGTGGGCTCTCTCTACCGTGCTAGAAAACTCCTCACACCTGCAATCATTCTATATCTCTATACTCTCTATTCTCTTATATATTAATCGCTCTCTCTTCGATAGGGTCCAAAATACAGTTTGCAATTTAATAGGTCCCTCCCTGTCCACCAAACTCAAGCCCCTATCTTATCGTCGCAATGTTGCATCTCTGTTCTGGTTTTACAAGTACTACAATGGAATGTGCGCTGACAGACCTGATGCTCTGGTGGCTCCTTGACGTAAATACACTAGACCAACCCGGAAATTAGCAAAATCCCACCCCTTCACTATAGAGGTCCCCCAATGCTGAAGGACTTTTTACTCAAATAGCTTCTTCCCTCGAACGGTTAGTCTTTGGAATTCTATCCCTGCTCCTTGTTTCCCTAACTGTACTATCATGCAAAAATGTAAATGTAATGTGAAGAAACAACTTTTCACTTAGGACGCCCCCACTGTAAATCTGGCTCTTTATTCACAGTCGTCCTTTACGTCTCAGTGACAACATGCGTTGTTTAAGGTGAATAAAAGTTTTTTTTTTTTAATAAATAAAAACGCAAATTGGTTATACCAGCATCGGCGTGGCTTTTAGTTCGTCTAGCTTTCAACAGTAAAGTTGAATTTTTTAGATGAATCTGAGCGTCAACATCATAACTTCTGATGGAGTTCTAATCTAATTCTTAATGTAAAAGTGAAAGTTAAAAAAAAGAAAACGCGCACATGCGAAAACAAAAAATCAAAAGTCCGACTCTAGAATTGTAATTAACAATTGTCCAAAATCCGGGTAACCTGACACAGAATGCCAGACGGAATACTTAGCTTAGCGACACCAGTTTATTTTCAATTATTTGGATATTTCATCGTTGGGGATCGGACGATCTCATTATTGAAATGGGTGTTGAAGCTTTTAACTTGCGTACAAACGTGAATAAGCGCACAATTAAACATGTAGTTTGGCGTCAAACTATTGTCTTTTAGATTGGCTTCATTTGCAGGACAGCATGCTTAAGGCTATTTTCGTCTATTGTCTGGCATGCTAAAAAGTGCAATTAACTGCTAAAAATTTGTTAAATATTTAAACAAAAGCTATTAATATTTGTGTATCATCATCTTAATGAAGTCTCTCTCCCGCTTCTTTTCTCAATTATTTCCCTCTCAATTTACTTTTTTATTGATATCTAATTCAGCAATCTCACCGCGCTGACGTTTTGCCCATACATATTAATACGCTATAATACAGTTTTTGATCAATTCTTTATCGTGCCTACGCCACACACGGATATCATTAAAATGGCGACGTTCACTTGAAAAAAAATATGTTGGCAGATTTAAAATCAATTATTTATTACTTCACGTGTACATAACAATAGACATACATGCACACACACACACACACACACACACACACACATATATATATATATATATATATATATATATATATATATATATATATATATATATATATAGTACATGTATTGTATTAGTTTCTGTAAATGTAAATCCGTAGAAACTCAAGTGTTTATAAAAAGTGCTCAATACCAAATATAGCTGTTTATAAGTATAAATTTTTATTTATACAAACATTATTCTTGGTCTGATGAGGTTGACTTTCTGGGAAAAGTGCAACCGAAACATGTATGCACATATGTAACCAATAATGTTTGTATAAATAAAAATTTATACTTATATATATATATATATGTGTGGGGGGTGTATAATATAAATGTTTATAACGGCTTACGTGCATACAATTACGTTTCAGCAACTTTGATCACTGCCAGGGTCGAAAGATAATAATGTAGATTATAATTTAGATCATTATCTTTCGGCCCTGACACAGCACAGTATAGTTGAACCCTAATTGCATTCATGTAGGCCGTTCTAAATATATTTATAATCGATATTTATAAAGTTCTACCTAGTATTGAGCACTTTTAAAAAATATTGTTGTTTATAGACATATTAAAACTTGTTTTATTACACACGCATATATAAGGTTTGTTTTACCTACGAGACACAATCTGCGAGTGTCTTCGATCTCTCTGTACAAGGGGTTGTCAGGCCAACCTGACATAGGGATAGTTAACCCTACAAGTAAACCCTGACCAAATATACAATATAACATAGAATTCGGAGCACAAAAAAGATCTTCTCTACATGGTTATACACTGCCCCATACGAGGAATGGTGCACCTTCTCCAAGTAATGTTACCTCAGATAACAACATTTAGCTGAATACTCCACCAGACTAGATGAATTCTTGTCCTGGGATCGGGTAAACCCTAGAGACCACAAAAAAGATCCACTATAACCTATTTATGTAATCAGTTGGAGAGAAAAAAATTAATGTTCTTTATTTATTTACTAACTTGAGAGGTACAGAACTGTAATGGAATATTCGAATATCTATGTATCTGATGTAGAGCTCAAGTATTTGCCCAGGAAATAGTCTTTTGATTTCTGAGAATTCGACTGAGGTAAAATGAAACAACAATTTTCAAAGTTTATCATTTCAACGACGTTTCAAACTGTAGTAACACTTATGTAGAGCGCTTCACTACAGATAAGACATTCTTTTAAGTGTCTTCGATAACATAAGAAGATCATCGATCTTCGGCTACGCCGTAAGACTTCGATCATGAAAAAGGTAATAAACGAAAAGGAAATAAAACGAAAATATTGCCTGTACTACCATGAATAGGGTGTTATGAAAAATGATTGAATAAATATTTCATTTATTTTACAAAATCTCGCGTCAAGTTGTCCAGTTTCTCAATTTTCAAAGTTTATCATTTCAACGATGTTTCAACTGTAGTAACACTTATCTCAATATATATATATATATATATATATATATATATATATATATATATATATATATATATATATATATATGTGTGTAGAAGGATGAAAAGGAATTAGAAGAGCAAAAGTCAAATCGTATTTCTATTCAGTTGCTCAGAGCAATGCATATTCCGCAAAAAGGCAATTTATTCAAGTTGATTTTTTTCTTAAGCCAGGCTTTTCAAAGATCAAAATCTTATCATCAGAGGAAATTGCTGTGATAGATAAGTTGGCAAAGGCCAAGATTTAAAATTTGAAAAAGTAAAATATAAATTGTAGGGAAAAAACACAAGGCAAAACTCTGCCCGAATGCAAACAAATGTCCGATTGCAAAAGTGTCCGGTGTCAAAAAGTCCAGCGGAGAAAGTGAAATGTAGATAGGTAGGGCGTTAAAAGGAACGAGAAGTGACACGAGAGGATTCAAAGTGAAATTCCAAAAAAACACATCTTCAGGTGCGGCGAAGATAGGTAGAATCCAGAGGGTAAAAGGTGCAATGAAAGGTACGTTCGTGGATGCAACAAGGCTCAGTAAAAAACTGAGCCTTGTTGCATCCACTGGACTTTTTGACACCGGATTTTTTTGCAATCGGACATTTGCTTGAGTTCGGGCAAAGTTTTTCCTTGTTTTTTTTCCCTACAATTTTTATTTTACTTTTTCAAATTTTAAATCTTGGCCTTTGCCAACTTATCTATCCCAACGACTTCCTGTGATGATAAGATTTTGATCTTTGAAAAGCCTGGCTTAAGAAAAAATTTAACTTCAATAAATTGCCTTTTTGCGGAATATACCTTGCTCTGAGCAACTGAATAGAAATACGATTTGACTTTTGCTTTTCTAATTCCTTTTCATCCTTCTACATATCTATCTGCTCTATCCTGGATATTGATCTGTATACTTTTCACAATAGGTTTTACCTTTCCTAAAAGTTCGCTTTTAGTTCACCACTTTATATATATATATATATATATATATATATATATATATATATATATATATATATATATATATATATAAGTCAGTTCATATTATATTCCAATAACCATAATTGACAATCATCGAGCTAAATCTTTTAAGGAAATTGCAAAGTAAAAGGGCACTGATAGTCTATGCTAATACATATATTGTCATTATTATATATATATATATATATATATATATATATATATATATATATATATATGTGTGTATATATAATGTGTGTAAATATATGTTGTAAATATACGTATTTACATGATACGATATTTTAAAGATTGACGTTTTGAATTGTTTACTTTTAAGTACGTACACATTCCATACTCAATGCATACACAAGCTACCAAAACTTTCCTAAATATAAACATATTTAATGTAAATAATTCTCGCACTCAACAACACAGTGGAGATGATTTTCGTTACACTTATAGTACTAACATATTTGTATGTACTATTGTCATTTGCTTAAGTAGATAGGTATACGACTGGAGTGATTGACTCACAATAAGAAGCACCGACGTATGAAGTAGTCCCTACTTTCTACAGAATCTACGCGATTTCATTTTTCTGCTAACCTCAATAAAGAGCGAGTACGCCATATTGAAAATACGTATTTTGTTGGTTTCCCCACATCGCAATACGGTAAATCTACCAAGTCACATGCCGCCTTTTATAACGCTATCCTCTTTCTAGTGTAGTTTCAATTATTATTCAACACAACGAAAATAAAAGGTATTTTGGTACTTGTTTACATTAGGACCCGCGCTAATCTACTTCGGTGTCGGTGCTTTCCGGTGGTTTACGTTAAACGCCGGAAAGGCCCGAAGCGAGACGAATAATCAGACGACGGCTATAGATTCAAACTGAATGAAACGCTGAACTTGCAAACTGATAGAAACACGATTGGCTGTTGAAACTAATGAAGATACGATAATCCTAACCATAACCCTGCCCTAACCCTAATTCCTAACCCTGCCCTAACCCTAATTCCCAACCCTCCCCTAATCCTAATTCCTAACCCTGCCCTAACCCTAATTCCCGACCCTCCCCTAACCCTAATTCCTAACCCTGCCCTAACCCTAACAAAATCAACAAAAATAATCTTTAAAAAAAAGTGTTTTTTTTAAATTTCGTAAAAAAATGTAAAACAACTTTATTAACTTTTATTATCACTGTTATTTAATTGTTATGTTATGTTTAAAAACAAAACAAAAACGTAAAAAATAACTTTAGATTTAAACACTTATTTGAATCTTCGTTAAAAAAATAAATATTTTTTTCATACAATTTTTTTTTGCTTTTTTTGTCGCGCTTGTAAATCCAGCCTCGTTTGTGTGTTCTTATGACGCAGGTAAGTCAACGGATTATTCATTCGGCACTGTCCGGCGTTTAACGTAAACATCCGGAGAGCACCGATGCCGAGGGACTTTTAGCGCTGGTCCTACTGTAAAAAAGTACCGATATTTTTTCTACATAAATTGTCGTCTATTAATTGGAAAATAGTTAAGAACTTTCCATTACAGTTTCCGTAATTATAACCCTAACCCAAACCCTAACCCTAACCCTAATCCTAACCCGATATCATTCATCCCTCACCCTGTATATACTCAACCAGTATGTGACGTTTGTTCCTTTCGAAAAAGTTCTGAATACTTTGTGCATTTATGTCTTACTTGCAAAAAAGCAAAATACTATAGTATACAATGCGTTTTGTATTTGAGCAGGCATACAACATCGTTATTTCTGTGCTAGAATAAAAGCCATCGTAAATAATTAGTTCGTTGTTGGGTTTTACTCCATTTCAATCATTATATGCTTATTCTTGTTACTCCTATCAGGATTGAAAGCCTTGTACACGAATTATTTTTATATTAATTAATTTTTTGTGTGTATAATTTGTGAATGCATATTCTATAAACGATAACTTATATTTCACAATTAATAGAACTTTAGATCAAAATTGAACTGAGGGTTAATATCAACCATGGTTTCATCGCAACTAGTAATAGTTATGCGTGTAGTTTAATAAATACAGCGGTATTGGGTTACTTCTGGGCCTTCAAAAATATGAATTGTTTTGACATATAAAGCTCAATGACTCAAAACAGCTTCATTGAAGAGATGCGAATTTGTCACTAATAATTAGAATCCAACAGAAATAATAGAAAACAAAGATATTGGTGTCAGTCATGAATTTTTATTTGTTTTGTGTTTTGTGTGTTTGGTTTTTTTTTGCTTTAAAATTAAAAATAGATTTACACAACTGAAAATGACAACGAGAGTCTAAATCGATTTGCGCACGCATCGACAAATAGAGTATCGGTGGTGTCGACTTGTGTATAACGGTAAAAAGCGGGAAATATATGCACCGGAATCCAGAGTAAATCTGGTAGCGAGTGAAATAATTACAAATAGAATTACGAAATGTCTCAAAGCAAAAATAAAAAAAACGTAAGATGGCTTCTCAGATAAGAGTGAAACAAAAATTCAGCAGAACGAGTTTGGGGTAAATGAGTACACAAACACCTCATCGCACTTTCCTCACAGAGTCCATGACACCCAGAAAACGAGACATGTGAAATTATGTTTTAAGACCCACGGGTCAACTGCGGAAAGACGTCAGAATTGACACCGGCACGTACAAGACTAAACATCAACTTCAAGTATTAGAATTTAGCGTAATCGTCACTGTTGAGAAAATGCTGTCCGTCCCTTAGCTAATGCTGGGGGAATGTTTGTTGTTGATGGATATAACAATATCTTGAGGTATTATTATGTGCTATCGCTTAAAAACAATTTCTCCAGATGCTAAAAATATATTGTTATGGTGCCGTACCTACCTACAAAGAACTAATGGACTCGTCCACCTTATAAATACGGCAAGCACGTGACACTTGTTCTCTTCTTCCCAGGCAAACCAGCAATGGCGGTTGAGAGCAACATCTCCTTGTATCTCTTTCTTTCTATTATATAATATATACCTTTGTTCATTTAAACCATGTGTTCCTGTGTCATTTATTCAGCTTTACCCAGGTCCACAACATATATAGACCCATATCGTGCACCTAGCCATTAATTTAAAATGTTCAATTTTGTTTGTGAGATTCACTGTGCTAATTAGTGCTATAATTAATTATAGGTTCTTCAAGTCCAGACATGAATCCGTTAGAATATCCCAGTTTAGACAAATAAAAGCAGAAAACGAGGAGACCTCGCATCTGAATCTACCTTATAAAAGTTGCTTTTAATGTACGGTAGACAAAACTATGAAAAAGGTTTATCATAAAGAGTCAGATAACGTCGTGCCAAGACAACGATCTATATATAAATATGGCATCCGTTTATTGGCAAACTAGAATATATAGACAGAGAAACCCACGCAGGTGTATATATATATAGAAATATGACTTAATAGACAGTGTATTCTATACAATCTTTATTCTCATCTTTTACTTTTTTATATAATTGCTCTATCTTGTATATTGAGCATTAAGTTCTACATTAAAGGTATACATTATATCTTCATTTTCCTGTTCTTGTCATATATATATATATATATATATATATATATATATATATATATATATATATATATATAAAGAGGTGTACTAAAAGCGAACTTTTAGGAGAAGTAAAACCTATTGTGAAGAGTATACAGCTCAATATCCAGGATAGAGCAGGTAGATACGAAGAAGAATGGAAAGGAATTAGAGAAGCAAAAGCCAAATCAAAATTCAATTCAATTGCTCAGAGCAAGGTATATTCCGCAAAAAGGCAATTTATTCAAGTTAAATTTTCCTTAAGCTTAAGGAAAATGTAACTTGAATAAATTGCCTTTTTGCGGAATATACCTTGCTCTGAGCAATTGAATTGAATTTTGATTTGGCTTTTGCTTCTCTAATTCCTTTCCATTCTTCTTCATATATATATATATATATATATATATATATATATATATATATATATATATATATATACTAGCTCTATATGCCAACACCTAAAAAAACATAATTGCACCCCCTCCCAATATAGAAACATCCTTGTTAACAATACCAACATAATACACCACGATACCAATATAAAAAAATTAAAAATACTCGAAGCCCTCTACATAAAAACTAAACATCCCACAATTAATAATGTCAATTATGAAACTAGTCGCAACATTTTAAAGTGTCTAGCCTAATTATTAACATTACCAAATTCTTAGCCATTAGGTAGTTATGCGTTTGAATTGTATGCACTTTCTTTAACGTCATCAATTTCTTAACGGTTTAAACAGTCAAACGTTTAAATCTCTCATATGTGTAGAACGCCATCACGCTCTCATGTACATTTCAACTTTACAGACGCTTTTTCAAGTTATAATCTACTCGCCGTTATAATTCAAAAATGAGCACAACAGTAAAGTCATAATTTGTAAAGACACTTAAACTAATACCGCCTGAAGATGATTTGCTGATTCAAATCGAAAGTACTTGCAAAAAAGAAAAAAGAATGGAACAAGAAACCCATGGATCATATTTACATCAATTTGACCGAAACATTAGATGGACAATTCGGAAAATTGAAAAAATAAAAAAGTCGCATCAAACAAAACCACTCCGTGTTATTTAATAATGTTTGCCTAAATGAAAATATGCTCCCTAAATACACACACAATATATATATATATATATATATTGGCCGGTCATAATTCAGGAAGGGGGCATTTTGTATTCAGCACCGTCCTCGCCCGGAAAATGTACACGGAGTAACTGTCGTACCTCTACACCGTCTGCTTGCCCAAAGGCGGTCTTTTCGAATCAGTCAACATGGGAGCCGGACGTTTGTTCCGCTTGTGATAGACGTTGGCTCTGGGGCAAGTAGCTTGGCAAAAATAGAGTTTTACGGTGAAAAGATGTTATAGTTCAGCGTTGGCCACGTGCGCGCAAATAAATACATATTCATTAGTATAATTCGTGTCCGAGATCTTTGCTCCAGTTTGCTTGCTGTTACAATATATATATATATATATATATATATATATATATATATATATATATATATATATATATATATATATATATATATATATAAACAATTCGTATTTTCACTGTCATCACTGTTAGGTTCGCTTGATGAGGCTACAACTATGAAAAAACTGTCTGCGCATATGTAGCAAACATGATGCTTTAATAAAACGTATACTATATATATATATATATATATATATATAAATATATAACAAATAAACTTTGCTGCAGTTTCACGGTATCACCGGTCATCAGAAATGTGTCACTAGTATCAAGGAAGATGATTAAACCGCGAGAAAAAAGTTATTTATCCCTATTTAATGATCTATTTAATTATTTTTTTCTTGTAGTTCATTTATTTAATGATATTTTCTTAATTGTATTTACAGTATTTTTTAATTATTCGATCACTAATAGACCAAGGAAACGAGTTTACACTAAAGGCACGGTTCGTAGAAGAAGCTGAACAGACATAAGTCCCGTAGCATTCGACTGGCCTTGAAACAACAATTTCACTCGTTTTGGAAAAATAAACAAAAAATAAGAAGTAAAATTTCAAAAGGTCCAAAATTCAAAAGTTATTATAATTGGCAGCACGTTGTCCGAAGAGGTAAGTAAGGAAGTAAAGGACTCTGTGATCGATTAGCAAGCTGTGAGCTTGGAAGAATTCGTTAGGAGACGAACGAAAACATAGAGTCTCTCAGTCAATCCGAGGCTACGTCGGAACTTTATACTATTAATAAAAAATAATGCCGATTGTCACGTGGTAATTGCGTCACATGATCACCAATTACGGTAATTATAAAGGTTCGTAATGACAAACTTTTAATTAGCGTTACTTGGCCTTTTGGCTAAGATCAAAGTGTAGTATCTGTTCCGATGGATACTGCACCCCATACTGGTATTGTCTGGATCTTCGGGTCTGGATTTACGCCGGTCAATGGGTCTGTCCTGTGCAGTTCTGGGAAGTGGCGATCCCAGGCTTTGCCTCCCCTCTTTGGGGAGGATTGAGTTTAGTGCTTAATGTCTGAGGCACTCTGCCCTGGCAATTTTTTAAAAAGCCCCTAGCACTCCTCCTCTGGAGTGCATTCCCACTTTCCGACCTTGTGTCACATTCTAGATAAATAGGGCGTGCTAATGAACCGAACGTTACAAAGCAAGTGTATCCTCCTTTTCTAGTTGACCAAATTATACTACAAAAGCGAGATAATTGATGAAAGTAATAATATTCATATGACACTCGTTCTTATTTACTTAGCTCCCCGTGAGGGCAGAGTTCAACACAAGGCTGTTCATCCACGTGCGTAAAATCCAGATCTCCAAAAAGGGGCACCTCGGATTGGAACAAAATTTGTAATTTCTCTTTCACTGACCGAGGATAGAAAAGATTACGTGTAACATTGGAACCGATACTACACTTTTCTCCTAGTTACCATAACAGTCGAGGTTTGCCTGGGATAAATTCTTACAACCTAGAGTTTGCTGAACCATTATACCATTCTTTGCCAAGACGAGGTATAGTGAAATCCGTATTAGCAGGGTCGGGAAGAATGTAGCTGTCAATACCAAGTGACTAGTCTATATAAAATATTATGCGGGGCGAATTTAAATTTAGAGTCGGAGAGTTGATAGCAGTTTTGACAGTCATCCCGAATCGAGCGAATTCGCTTTTCTTAAAACCGGAAAGAAAAGTCGTTTCGCGTCGATCGTTCACTGAGTTTAGAAGCTGCACGTTAAAGAAACCCCCAAGGATTATCCAGAAACAAAGAAACTACTCCTTCAACCTACGAAAAACGCCAAGGTTCCAGTTTGAATGAGAATACATATTATCGTAGACACAAAGCAAGAGCTTTGTTGTGTTTTTTATATTGTTCGGACCGTCTGTTTGATTTTACCATTTTTTTACATTCTTTATATGCCTTTCATTCAGCTGTTGATGAATCTCTCGGACAACGTTGATACATGCTTCTTGATTACAACAAATCACAGCGTAGCGGAGGGTACTTAGCGGCTGACGAAGACGTTTCGTTCCACGTTGCGTAGCCTCTTGCGAAGATTAGATCACATCGACTTCGCTTCCTCGAGAATGGCCTAAATGTTCGGAGACGCCACATCAACTGAAGCCGATGTTACCAGCCCGGAATGACAGAAAAGTGTACGGACGCGAACACGACGGTATCTGGTTGCTGATAGAGAGGGCGGGTCACAGCCATACTTAAGATCACAATAACAATAGCGTTGTATCCCACGTTTAGATTATAAATAACTCTTTTGTTGGACTTAATTTGTTAACATGTAAATAGCATTTCCATTGCTAAACGCGCAAGGTGAATGGACACATATTATTTAAAATGCGTATCTATAAAATTATTTGTCCGTTGTCGGTCGGAATCTCACGTTTAAGATTGAAATACTATTATCTTATCATTATGCCACGCTTAAGTCTAAAATGGCATTTTCCTAGGTCGATGGGTGTGGCATCGCTAAACGCGTAAATTGAATAGACGCATCTCATCTTAGACGCCTCGAAGCTTATTTATTAGAAACTGTGACATTTGGTCGATTTATCACACTTAATTGTTAAAGTGTATTTCCGTAAGTCAATACTCAAGAAAAGAGGCTCCGCCGATCTGTCAGTCCCTATATATTTGCTTCCCCACGAGGGTAGAATTAGACACAAGATTAGTTTTTATGCAAGTAAAAAAACAGTTCCTCCCCCCCCAAAAAAAACAAGCTATCTGAATTCGGACAAAAATTGTAATGGCTTCAGTCGATCTTGATTTCGCATTCACTGTCTAAAGACAGAAAAGTGGAAGTGTAGTATCTGTTCAGGTATACTTAGCGAAAATGCGAGGCTGTTGTTCTGTTTCTCCTTAGTTCATTTCAACGCGTCAAGATTTAATGGGCATCTTCTTGTGTTTAATTGTTTCACTTCTGGTCCGCTAACAATTATGCCATTAGCCGAAACTAGATTTAGCAAATACTCTTTCTTTTATAAAAGTCTTCCTTGATGAAAATAAATGGATGAATCTTATATTTCTGAATTTTTGAGATGAGGATTGATAATTTGCCTAATTTGGATTATTCGGACTACATTTCTCATCTTGAGTGTTACCATCACAACGTTTCGGCCGTTGTAACCTCCTGCCTTCTTCGGGTGTATCTCTTCGAAAACCCCGTGGTGCAGTGGATATAGTACTAAGTTACATTCAGTTCCAAGTGATTGTCATCTGAAGATTGAAGGTTCGGTGCGGGCGATACGAAGAATTGCGAATTACTGAAGACGTCTCCCAGTCATGGCTTGACAGAACAAGAGCATGATACCTCCGTGGATTAAATAAAGGGGTACGTTTAAATTTCTGTCTAAATTCTCGAGTTCGACAGAAATATTCTCTAGTTCAAAGAGATACACTTGAAGAAGGCCGGAAGTTACAGCGGCCGAAACGGTGTGATGATAACACTGAAGATGAGAAATGTAGTCCGAATAATTAAAATTATGGATTAATCTTATATTGTAGCTTAATGTTTTCTTTAAATGAAAGGTTTAATGAAAAACAATGTATAATTCCATGAAAAATGCCAGTATACTGAAATCATATGCCCTTAATAGGGTTAAGGTGAAAATTCATATACACTAAATGTACAAAAGCAAGGAAATTCCCAAATTGTTACACTTTTATTGTCATTAATTAAGGGTATGACTAAATATCAACCAAACCATTTCATTATCACATCACTACAGTATAAATCTCTATGCATGAGTGGATAAAGTGGGTGAGGTTCGCTGAAGAAACATTCCAACCAGTAAAATACATAGCCCTGTTGTGCTCGCATACCCTTAATGACAATAAAAGTGTAAAAATTTGGCGATTTCCTTGCTTTTGTACATTTAGTGTATATGAATTTTCATCTTAACCCTATTATGGGCATATGATTTCAGTATACTGGCATTTATCATGGAATGCCACTACTTTTGTAAATGCTATGCCTCAATACAATGGTCATTTTAAAGGTTTTTTGGAATTTTCTGGAAAAATGTATATGGTAAACTGAAATTAAAATGCCATCAACTAGACGCTAGAACCTCTATCTCTGCTAAAAATCAGCTGAATCCATCAAATAGTTGATGAGATACAGGGTGGCTCATACGTACGTACGTACACACGGATAACATGATTTCATGATTGAACTTGCTGGATCTCTGGGTTTCCTTGACTAATGATGCTGAAATTCTACACACTTATAGAACCTATCAAATAAAAATGTTGTGCAAAGTTTTAACTAATTTGGTTTATTGTTTTTTTAGTTATGATTGATCAAAGAAATGAGATTGCCAGCATAGGCCATTCTTGAGGTCATTTAAGGGATAGAGCGCCTTCCCTTGATTCCTGAATAATTTTGTCATTCGGTACTCATTCATTGTTTATTTGTTGCATCGCTTTAAAAAGTGAACATTCATTAGGGCTTTTCAGATCGATCACATTTGTCGATGCAGCAGGGATTATACGCTTTGATGTTTATTGTTTCAGAAATGCAGAATATGTTTTAAACGTCATCGTCATCAAACAAGCGATTAATCCCTTTATTTGCATAATAATATCAATGGTTAAATGCATGTCACTAACATATTTCGCGCGTCATTGCCTTTTTAGTGGCCATATTGTTTAATGTTATTTTTGTTGTAATGTTATTTCTAACTTTTCTTTCCATGAAAAAGATGTATACATGATTATATTTGAATTATTTTCGATCGAATACTACGAGTGTCCAATAAAATTACCACTAGCTGAGATGATTCATGATTTAAAATAAAGGCGAAGAGAATTCTATAAAAAACGCCTATAATTGTTTTATATGTTTGAAATTTAATGTTGAAAAATTCAAAATTTGACACATTTTAAAACCTAATACTAACAACGTTTACTAAATGTTTGTGTCCGATTTGGAAATAAATTAATGCGATTAGTGTTATATTTATAGCATTGTAATTTGAATCACATTATCTATTCTTCGATAGTAAAATAGAATAGGCAATGTAAACTAGCTGTTGCAGTAAATAATACCGATCCGGCATTCCATTAGTTCTGTCCGGATTATAATTCTCTGAAATTTAATGGAAAATGGGAATGTCAAATAGAATGAATAATGTTTAAATCTCCATAGTTATTAGACAACAATTAAGTAAGATTCCATGAATTTCAATTCATACTTAAGCCTTAAATTTGAGATATTTCCTAAAATAAAAATCATGTAAGAGAGTTTGATCAGAATCAAAGATTCTAGACATAAGGTGTACGATTGGTATATCGTGATTTCAATCTTCTTCGGGGGACGTAAAAGTGGTGCAAAACTATTCTGGCCTGAAATTAATGTTACCAATACCGAGACAAATATTCTTCTCTTTCTCACACACACACACACAAACATATATTGAATAGTTCTACCAAAATATTTCGATTGTTAAGATACAATCATCATCAATTGGTAGCAGAAATTTAATTTAAAACAGAAAAGTTTTAAAATTTATACAAAGAACGCAATTTGGGGGAAAAAATAGTCACGTGTTATAAACAGTAGAAAGGAAAAAAGAAAGAAAGAAAGAAAGAAAGAAAGAAATGTCATTTTAAATTTAATGTGATTTTAAATTACTACTAATTTATTAAGTTACGGCGTTTCCGATCGGCGTTTATATACCAACTGCTGATTTTGTTCTTCCTTTCTTTTTCTTTTTCTTTTGCTTTTTTAACATTTCTTTCTTTCTTTCTCCCTTTCTACTGTTTATTACACGTGACTATTTTCCCCCCAAATTGTGTTCTTTGTATAAATTTGAAAACTTTTCTGTTTTTAATTGAAGTTCTGCTACCGATTTATGATGATTGTATTTTAACAATCGAAATATTTTGGTAGAACTATTCAATATGTCTTTTTGAGTTTATCTTATTTTTGCTAGTTGTTGATTTGCTCATCCTTTATTCCATTTTTATTTTTACATTTTGTCTGAAACATTGTTTCTTTTATTCCTCATATATATATATATATATATATATATATATATATATATATATATATATATATATATATCGACCCATGTAACTTTATGAAATTTCATTTCACAGTAAAAATTAAAAATATATCTTTTGAAAGACCCAAAAAAAGTAGTATCTAAGTTGCATTCGAAGCAAATAATGCTGTATTTTAAAAAGCTAACGGCGGACAAAGCGACTCAACATATCCACTCAGTTTAAGAAGAATGTCTGAATGACAGAGCGTACACAATTGAAAAAAGGGAATTCACCAATCAAAATGAAGAACTATTTGGACGTCCAGTTTAGTTTAATGAAGAGCTCTATCTGACGTCAGTTAAAGAAACCCCTCCAGTATCATGTGAAGAAATAACAATGAAGCTTTTTTTTTCAAACCATACAACTGATCATCGAAGTCTTAAACTTAGAAAGTTTCTTTTGCGTGGAAAATGGGTGCCGCATAGATTTGGGTGAAAGCAACCGTAAATCGCGAGTCAAGATTTGTAGACATTCCTCCTGCCCAGTAACGCATCTTTGATCTCAGCGAGGTAGTTACCCCCATCGTTTAATGTTTTATTTCGATAAATGACTTTTTAATTACTGATTTTTCCCATGATTTCTTAATGCTTCTAAGCTCATTTAAAAATGGCTGACGCTATTACTGTTCTTGGGCGGAACTTGTATGTTTCAAAGATATATATAATTCTCTCAACACAAAACAATTGGTTAATAGACCTAGTTTTTTTTTCTGTCTTCAAAATTACTTTCTATAGCGAGAAGAAATATTAAAAACTCGACTATAGTCAGAAATATTATTAATTATTTTAAAAGTTTCGATTTTTATTTATTCTAGTAGTGAACATTAAGTTCAGTCTTTATATACTTGCCACTTAGAATATACAAATAAACACCTGTTAAATATTTACTCCGATAGTTCCGAAAAATGACTTCTTACGTATTTAATCGTACCATTATTTATGAGTACTACTAAACAAATTCTATATGTTCGGCGCTTACACCCTTCTTAGTCTAAAGTAGCAATTTGTGTCAAAGATGCATGACTCTATTAACACTAGAAGATATTCGTTAATAAATAGAAGATCCACCACATATTGTGGAAATTTTTTATTTTATTTATCTTCCTCCCACAAGGTAAGATGTGACACAAGGTAGGGAAAGTGGGATTTGAAAAACCAGCGCCCGAGAATTTGAGCACTCCGGCCATTAAAAATTGCCTGGGCAGCCCAGTTGGCATTCTCCGGTAGGGGCGCCTCAGGCGATTAGCAATAACTAACCTCTTCTCAAACGGTGAGAAGGCAAAGCCTGGGTGGGTGGATCTCCTAGAACTGCACAGGACAGACCGATAGACCGGCGGAAATCAAGACCCGAAGACCAAGACAACACCGGTCTATGGGGTGTAGTATCGATCGGAACAGACACCACCCCTGCTCCAATAAACAGCTTCCGTGTGTATTATATTAACTCTTTAACTACGTCTTGCAATCAATCAAACATGTTTATATTTTCTTACAAAGGATACAGATGTATTTTGAAATGCCGAACAGTAAAAAACGTGGCAGAAGGCAAGGAGATACAGAAATGTAGTTAGTCAAAAAAATAAAATATATATTCGAATATATTAACGTAAACTTTTAGCAGTTGGTGATTGCTAATGATAACAAGGAGGCACACGGAACGTTCTTTTTTCATCTCATTACCATTTATGTCAGCTGCAGAGGCTTCCTATGTATTAATGTCAATTGAGCAAGCCTTCATATCTACCTGAAAGCAAGATATGAAGGCTTGCTCAATTGACATTACTACATGGGAAGCCTCTGCAGCTGACAGACCTGCCTGGAAAAAAAGATACGCCAGGGAATGATCATCAGTGAGAAGACCCTCCACGATGAAAACGCTGCGAAGAGAGCTAGGAGAAGAGCAAACCTACAGGCAGACCATCAAGCCGAGGTGACACATTGCGCAACAGCTTTCGTATGTCAATGCTGTAGTCGACCATGCAAATCAAGAATTGGTCTCTACAGTCACACAAAAAGATGCACACAAACAACATCCCAATTCGGCGCTGATCCATAGTCGTTGCGACTGTAGGATGCCAATACATATTATACACTATTTATAAACGGATAAATACAGAAGAAATTCCCAGTAACGTATGACTCAATCAACCAGCACGTTTCTTTGTTAAATTTAATGAATACATCATTATCTCTTAAACATTCGTGTGTATTTACGTTATAAGCATTCACACCATTTGTTTGCTTACATTATCCGAGCATATCATAGATAATGAGTCAGGAATTAATTGTGTCATTTATATAAAACTTAAAGATCGTACCGATTAGAATATTGAAAAATCCTTTTAAAATCAAAAAAAATATTTTAAAAGTCGACAATTGTATGAACTACTATAAATTAGTTTGCAAATTTCAATTATTATTATTTCTAATAAGGAAGTTAATGTTTATTTTTCAAATACCTTTCCGTATATATAGTACTTATTTACGTGCCTGCCTACGAGTGCAGATTTAGACACAAGGTTGATTTTAGACTGGGGGAAATCCAGCGCTCATAAAAGAGATACTCTTGATTGAGACAAAAATTTAAAAAAATTGCTTTTTTCTAGTAGGA
Organism: Sepiola atlantica; assembly: GCA_963556195.1. Taxonomy (NCBI): domain Eukaryota; kingdom Metazoa; phylum Mollusca; class Cephalopoda; order Sepiida; family Sepiolidae; genus Sepiola; species Sepiola atlantica. The sequence continues at coordinate 100,644,400 of OY744529.1, forward strand.
TTTTTCTTTCACTAGTAAAAGAAAAATAAGATGAAGTGTTGTATCAGAACAACCAAAAGCCAACGGAAGTGCAGTCTTTTACTTTTTATATCAGTCCCTATCATTTGTATGAATTCCAATTTCAATATTACATTCCAATTTTGAAAGTTTATGGAATAAGTAGGATCTTTGTCAGGATTTTCAAATGTCAACTTCTGACTTAAATGGTATTAAACAGGTAAACGTTTGGCTAAAACAGCTGTCTATTTTTTGATACGCAAATGAAGCAATATTGATAATCAGGTATTTGCAGACGTTAAGACAAAAACACAAAAAAATATTGATCGACGAAGCAATAAAAAAGTATTCGCTTCCTTCCATAAAAACTCTCAAGATTTTTTTATCGATTCCTGCAATTAATCTTTGTCGACCAAAACGAAAGAATACGTTTCGGAAAAAGAATGAGGAAAGATAAAATAAAATAAAACAAACTAGGACATTTGTGAGAGAAGAATGAAGTTGTTCTTGAAGAAAATACTAAAGAGACGACAACATATAAGAAAAATACTGAGAGATGGAAATAAATGAAAGATGAATTAATGGGTAAAGAAAAGCGAAATTGCAGAACGATTAGAGATTACATGAAATAAATCATTGGGAAGAATTATAGATTGGAGCTCAGTCGAGCACTAGCCATAAAAATAATGAAGAAAAACTAGCAACGTCTCTGCTGTGAGATAGGAACTGTAGAGAATAGATAAATTCATCGTCCTCTATATTTCGAAGTCCATTTTAGACTCTAACAAGGCAAAAAAAGAGTGTTGTAAGCAGAAAGTACCCAAAATGAGGTTGCGGTTCTCTATATGACTCCTATACAGGTAGAGTGTTGCATCAGGCATAAAGTACGTTCTGGAGCGGTCCAACTATCCAAAAATATTTAAGCAACAGATTTGATGTAAGTATGCCATTTTAAGTCTTAGATGAAAGTTTGTCCTATAAGTTTATCATAAGGGGTGTTATCAGTGAGATAGCCATTCATTTCAACAGAGGCAAAACGAAGATCTGATCGTTGCCGGTGAAATGAGAGAAGCTTGCTTTCAGAGATGTTAAAAGTAACAAGCCTTTGTCCTCATTGCACCACGTGTTCCAAGTTGGAAGAGAGTAAAACAATAAGTACTCGATCACCAATACTACTATCTGCATATGATGGCACCAAATGATCTAAGAAAACGATTTAAAAGATCATTGATCATCATTGGTTGGCCCAATTGAAGACATTGCCAAGGCTGCCGCATGAAGGTTGGCTCCCTCTACTGTGCTAGTAAACTCCTCACACCTGACATTATCCTATATCTCTACACAGCCACCATCCTCCCATGCATGGAGTATTGTTGCCACATCTGGGCTGGTGCATCATTTACTAGTCTCTCCCCCCTTGACAATGTCCTAAAAAGAGTCGCCAACCTAATAGGTCCCTCACTGTCAACCAAGCTCCAGTCCCTGTCCCATCGCCGCAATGTAACATCCTTATGTATGTTTTACAAGTACTTCAATGGATTATGCTCCGATGAATTGGCTACCCTGGTGCCCCTCGACGTAAATTCACTAAGACTAACTCGACAATCAACTAAATATCATTCATTCACTGCTGAGGTCCCCAGATGTCGGAGAGCCTTCTACTCTAATAGCTTCTTTCCTCGTGCTGCTGGACTCTGGAACTCCCTCCCTGCCCCCTGTTTCCTCGACAGTACTGACACGCAGAAAGTTAAAACTAATGTAAACAGACATCTCGCTGCGTAGATCCCAATTTAGGCTGCCCCTCCAACCTTCTCCCCTTTTCTTTTTTCTCAGTAGCCCCTTACATCTACAGTGGTGGCCTGCCTTGTTTGGGGTGAACCATGTTAAAAAAATATATATGTATGTATGTATGTATGTATCCTTATGCCACGCCGGCGTTGATACTATATGCACTTATGCTCATTTTTAGAGCAATCAGGTAGAAAGGTGTTGATAGTTGAGAATATATTTCCAGTTATTTTTCTTCCATCATAGTTCACCCCAAACAAGGCTAGACGCCACTGTAGACGTAAGGGGCTACTGAGAATTAGGGAGTAAGTTTTTTAGGGTAATCCTAAGTTGTGAGCTGTGCAGCGAGATGCCTCTTTACATTAGTTTTAACTTTCTGCATGTCAGTAGAGTCGGGGAAACAGGGAGCAGGGAGAGACTTCCAACGGCCGGCTGCACACGGAAAGAAACTATTAGAATAGCAGGCTTTCCGGCATTTGGGGACCTCACACAGTGAATGGATGGGACTTAGCTGATTGTCGTGTTCGTCTAGTGTATTTACGTCGAGGGGGCACTAGAACAGCCAGTTCATCGGAGCACAATCTATTGAAGTACTTGCAAAACAGTAACAATGATGGAACATTGCGGCGATGGGACAGTGACTGGAGTTTGGAGGGACCTATTAATTGGCGACTCTTTTGGGGACTTTGTCTAAGAGGGAGAGACTAGTGGATGATGCATCAGCCTAGATGTGGCAACAATACTCCATGCATAGGCGGATGGTGGCTTTGTAGAGATATAAGATAATGTCAGGTGTTAGAAGTTTACTAGCTCGGTAAAGAGACCCTACCTTCTTTGCAGCAGCCTTGGCAATGTCTTCAATGTATGTGTCCCAATTCATGTTACTTGTGAATGTTAGGCCGATGAGTTTGAACGTTGGACTCTCAGGGAGAGTGTGGTTTGCCATGGCAATCGGTGGTTGAATAGGTTTCTTGTAGTTATTGAAGGAAAGTGGATTTGTCTTTGTGGCATTCAATGTAACCATCAATTTATTACCCCATTCAACTACAGATTGGAATTAATTTTCTAAGGATTCCGCCATTGCCTCGGATATGTGTTCGTCCGTTTTGCCCACGTGACGACAGTAGAGCGTGGTGTCGTCAGCAAATATATTCTATCGTGCAAGATTGTGAAGCAAAACATTATGCCAGACCCTATCAAAAGCCATGTGATATGTCAAGTGTTATCGTCCGAAAACGAAGCCTCATCGATAGACTCCTCACAAATCGTATCCGATATTACAGCCAGCACGTCAGCTGTTTATCTCGCAAGACTAAATCCTAATTGCTTGTCACTAAATAGATTGCTTTGGACAGTGGGGTTGATAACTTCTTGATGGATTAACCATTCAAACAATTTACTCCTGACGCACAGGAGACTGAGCAGTCTGTATTGAGATGGAGAAGACCAATATTCAATATGTGTTTATACTGGACACCGACAACCTTTTCTAAGGAGATTAAAAGTATTTTTTATTTAAGCAATGACTGAAACGCGTTATAAGGATATGAGCAAGTTCCGGTAGTAGATTCTTTAGCACAATGACTGGCGTGTTGTAAGGATTAATTGTATAACTGGCATCAAGATTCTTGGTAAGTTTGGTAACATTCAGGACAGATATATGGATGTAGCTTCTTGTATTTTCAGTAATTGAGGGAATTCTGGGAGTTTACTCAAATGGGTAATGTGATGCAAATACAAAAAATTCGTAATGAAGCTAGAGAAATATTACTGAGGAACATCTCCGGTTTTCATCTTGGATGTTTTTTATCACAACGTTTCGGCCGATGTAACCTTCACAAGGACCCGTGGCGCAGTGGATCTAGTACTAAGTATAATTTAGTTTTAAGTGACAGTCATTTGAAGGTTCAATCCTCAGTATGGGCGATACGAAGAATTTCGAATTACTGAAGATGTTATCCCAGTAATGGCTGATGGAACAAGAGCATGCTAACCCCGTGGATTTAATAAAGGGTTCCGTTCGAAATTCCGTCCAGATTCCCGAGTTCGTCAGAAAGATTCCTGAGTTCGACAAAGTACACCTGAAGAAGGTCGGAGATTACATCGTTCAAAACGTTGTGATGATAACACCCAAGATGAGAACAGTAGTCCGAATATACCGAATTGTACGAATTATCAAACCCTCATCTAAAAAATTCTGAAACATCTACGATTTTACTTAAAAATATGTTTATGAATACACACACATATACATATATATATACACACACATATATATATATATATTATTTGTCGCTCCTTGAAAGTAGAGCACTGTAATTGGTAGTATTAACACAGCATGACGTCACTTGCTTATAATGCATCATTCCTTCCCTTAATAGAAGTAGAATGCCTCGACGTCAAATCCGCCGTTAAAGTGTTAAAATTATCATAGTTTATTCGCTGTTTACAATTAGCCCAGCGATTAGCGACGTCGGACTGGAGTTGAAAAAGACTTGAGGTCCGGGGTTTCGAATCGCATGACCGGTAGTGAATAGTCGTATCTCTATGCTGATGAGTCCCGATTGAAAAAGGACGAAACGTATACGTACATAGATAATAAACAATAACAAATATTTATTATATATATATATATATAGCCTATTTTTAGCTATAAAAAGCTGAACAAGATACATTTTTTATCGCCTGTACACAATTTTTATATAAAATGCTACACTTGTTTTTAACCGTAAGATATACGAAGATCCACCATTTTGTATGTCGAAAAATGCTGTCCTTAAAAGAGGATAATGTTTGACTACTTTTATTCAAGTGTGATAACTGCTGATTGGAAAAGTTATGTGTATCCCATTCGAAAACCATTTAGATATAAAAAGCATTTTTTATACGTCAATTACATTTACAAATCACTCAAAATATTCGATATATATATATATATATATATATATATATATATATATATATCAGTAAGGAGAATGTTTTAAAATGTTGTTTCATCTGCTGTATTTCTCTATTGATTAACGGTGTTTTATGTCTATTACAATGCAGGGAAATTGTAACAAAGGATGAATAAAAACATTTTGTTGTGTTAAATAAATGTTAGTTTTTATCATAAATCGATCTGTATGATTCAATAAAGCATTTATTTTATAAATGTCTTTTGATTCTTATTCATTTCAGAAATCAATAATGCATTTATTCTTCTCAATTAGGTTATAAGCAAGAATCATATTTCTTCTTCTCAAAATGCATGTATCATGTTGAACATCGAATATCGATCTGTTGCTTTTGCGTAAATGACAATTCATCCTAGTTCGTCTGTTTAGCGGAAAATCAGCATGTTTCGTATTTTCTAATACCGAAAGTAACAAATAGGGTCGTGAGAGTTTTCTTTTTTTGCGATAGGTTTTCTCAACGTAATATCAAACAAGGTTGAAAAAGTTGGCTGGTTGGCAGTTTTATTAACTTCGGGGGAGAACCTTTTTATATGTTCTGCTGTCGATTGTCGTGTTATCTCAATATATTACGAAACTGAATATACTTTTTAGAACTAGTTTACATATCTATAATTCATTTTATTACACTGAGGGTTCCTAACTTTGGCAGCAGTCTTATTTTGTAAATGATCACAATAGTGGCACATACGTATTTAGTTCTTCACTTATTTTAAACAAATTTAACCATATATTAGAATACATGACTTATTCATATCCATGTGATATTGCTAAGCACGGGTCAATTGTTGCTATGTGCGTGTGTCGTGCCTTTCCTCACATGAACGATGACAATCGTTTGTTGAACACCTCACATAACTTGAACATAGCTCAGACAAAGACCTCGGTATGCCTTCTTAGATTAATTATGCAGTTAATTATACAAACCACTTTTACACAACAAAGGATTTACGAAACCGCACGCCGATAATTTAGTTACAATCTATGTTCCATCGTTGGTAAATCCTATCAGTCGTAAATTGACTGTCCAGTGGTAGAAAAGGCCGAAGGAGGAGAGATAAATAGAGAGATTTAATTACATGTTGAAGACATTGCTTGATTATATTAGCGTGTAAATACGTCTGATCACTTAGTCGCTTCCAGCAAGACAGTTACAGACTTTAGCTTACAATTTTCTCTGCCGTTGTTTTCTGACGTTATATCCGCCTAAATATCACCGACTTTCAGTTTTCACGAATCTGGTATATCATAAACCTAGTGGCGCGTTTATGCCCCCTGTCTGAAACGCTTTTTGTTATCCAACATAATCGCCATAATTGTCTACGTTAATATGTAGTATCTAATATATCCACTAGCAAACGTACCCACCTTAATAGTTAACAATCGATCCGATAGCATTTCAGGTACGCATAGCAAATCCATAGTTTATGTTTAGTATGTATCATGCAACCCGAGAATACTGGGAAGTATAAAATAATCAAATATATTTCTGTATTTTAACCTGTTTTTCTTTTGCTCTCTTCTGAGACTGTGTTCATCAGTCACGCTCAAGTTTGAAATAAATCAGTGTATACGAGTTGAAAATTAATGAATAGTTTACTAGGTACGACCTCGCATCTCCATCCGACGTTTGTCACGCTTAAGATTCAAGAAGTATATTATCAGTCCGTTCGTTGGTCTGTCATGATTTAGTTTGAAATAAAATATGCATTGCTTAAAGATGTTTTTTTAGATAAATCCGCGAATCTCTATGAGAAGCATTGTCCGCTCGTCATATATCGGTTTGAGACGCTTAAATCTGACGTAAAGGTTGACTTCGAGAATGGAACCTACCGAATCGTTAATGACGTTGACAATTTTATTTGCAATCCAACTACGTATGGTACACATACACTTCAGTCTATAAAGTTTAAAGTTTCAGTTTGTTGTATCGCTGTTCAATAATAAGCATGCATGTATACGACGTGCAATGTTGTTAATACCTCTGACATACTCCTAAATTATCACGTCCCTCGTTTTGGCTGGGATAACCCGCTTTCTTAGGGTTAGGGTTAGGGTTAGCTTTTAGAAAGTGTTTGGGAGTTGTTTAAAAAGACATAAACATATCATTCAATAAGTACACGGGTCTAACTTACAAAACAACTTTTAGGAAAAATTCGACTTGATTCATCAACATTGTCTCCTTCAAAAATGATACACTGATTTCAACGTTGCTCTAAACATTCGATAGCATTTTTTTATAAAACGATGTCTTTAGCCTCAAAATACACCTCAGTTTCCGATATAACTTCTTCATTAGATACACATCTCTTTCCTTAGAGCATTCTTTTGAGATCTGCAAACAGCGAATAATCGGTGAGACCAGTTCGAAAAGATAACATTGATGCGTTAGCAATTTCTGTAGTTATGGCTTCTTTGGTCGCTTTAGGTGGCTTTAACCTGGGTATGTCTATTCAACTAAATGCCGATTTTACTCCGGAGTCAGATGATGAATCTATTTCTCATCCATTGTAACATGTTGACAATAAACTTCATTTTAATTGCTTTGAATCGTTGACGTGTTGTTGTTTTTGATCGACTGTGAGCAAACGTAGCACCCACTTTGAAACTAGTTTACTCATTGACAAATCTGCAGGCAAAATAGTTACTTTCAACAAATGTTCGGAGAAGAAAGTTGATGGTGTATACACCAGAATGCTAAAAGCTGCGCTTAACATCTCCTGGAGACAGCGACTCACGAGAGAGCAACTCTATGGACACCTCGTTCAGGTTTCAACCCTGATCAGAGAGAGAAGAACCCGATTTGCTGGACATTGCTGGAGGGCTAAAGATCAAATCATCAGCAATGTTCTTCTGTGGATGCCAAAACATGGATGTGGCTCAGTGGGTAGACGGCACAGAATCTACATCAAACAACTAACAGAAGATTCACAATGCATCTATGAAGACCTACCAGGTGTGATGGGGGATAGAGCGAGATGACGTGACAGAGTAATGAGGTTTCGTGACACCACCACGACTCGATGATGGTGATGATGATGATGACGACGACGACGATTATGAGCATGATGATGATGATGAGCCACCATTTCTACATATTTGTTGACATGGTTTTTGAAAGTGAGATTAGTTCTGAATCCGCTGCCTCCTCGTTAGTAGTAGTAGTAGTAGTAGTAGTAGTAGTAGTGGTGCAAGGTATTAGTGAAATAGATCTGATTGTACACGAAATCAAATTATCCTATTGCATTACCCGCGAGGGTACTGATTAGGTCAGTTACGCACCTCCTACATCTTTGAACGTACAGTAATATAAAGTGGATATAAAAAAGAGATACCTATTAATATCGTTACTAAGCGTTGCCTTTTGAGTTCAACGATGTCTACGATAAGCTAATCCTTAAAACAAAGTAAGCATTCACCCCACCCCTTCTCTATTCCCATTCATCAGAATTAAATCACTCCACGGTTGAATGGCTGGACTGGTGCTAAAGACATCTTTCTACCATTTGCCATTTTCTAGGGGTTTCTTTTTGGGGGAGGGGGGCAGTCAAGTTTAAAGCAAATTAATCAGATAAAATTTAACCGCATAAAAAATGTTTCCTTACAGAATATCCAAACAATAAAAAGTAAAAAAAATCGGATGTACAAAGATAAAACAATACATTTAAGCTAACGTTCATTAATTTTATCACAATGAACACAAAAAAAAACATTAATTCGGTCGGTAGTGATTGAATTCTGTTGTCGGCGTCTTCAGAAGTAATTGATAAAACTGTCTAAATCGTTCCGAGGTTGTAAGTAGAAAAGTTTTCGCAATAACAAGACTTCTATGATCGGATTAAAAATATACGCCTTTTTCATCATGAACATTTTTAGCACGCAAGATGGAAAAGAGAAGAGCAAAAATACCAAAAATCAGCTTCATTTCTTTGTATAAATAGTAATAAAACAAAGTGTATATCTGTGGGTTAATTTTTTTTTATGGAAATCGCTCCAGACACGGCATGAAGCCACTTGCTGTAAGGAGCTAAAAAAGGATAAATACTACTTCAAAGTGTAAAACTAGCCAACGATAAGTGTTAGGTTGATAGATTCTAACTCCCAAAACAGCAATTATTCTCCCTTTGCCAGTAACATCATCGCTCATGCAATGTGAGAACTAAAGGACAAAATAAGGGAAGCAAGAGTTACGAGACTGACGAAAGTGCACTGTTTATTCGATACAGTTGGTAAACTAATTGTTATAGCAGGACTACTCGGCGTTGCCCGTGTCTTATATAAAACATATTTCCAGTGATGGATCAGCTCAATCTAAGATTTAACTTTAGAAAGTTATGCGTAAAAATTATTAATATAATTGCATGCAATAATGGGTTAGGGTTAGGGTTAGGGTTAGGGTTAATTTACGAATTGAAGAAAGTGCGCATTATTTAGCATCTAATATTTTCAGTAGTTTTTTTATTTTTTATTTTTAATGATTTTTTTTTAATACATTCATAATGTGTCGTTTGTATGTTTAAACAAAGTAAATAACATGAATCATCTTTTAATTGGTGTATGAAATAAAATTGTTTTGATTTTAGGAAGAGGAGGAGGAGGCGGGAAAAGGAGTCAAGGATCGGTTGGGCATTTTGCAAACTGTTACATTGACTACATAGTAAGTGTTCATTAACGATTCAAAATGAACAGCCTCCCCCCACTCATTAAAAAGTAAATACTTATAACAAAAAACAAATAAGGAATATATTTTTAAAAATATGTTGTGTTGTATTAATTTTCAATCTTTTTTTTTGTTTTCTGAAAACATTCACGATGTAATATTCAAGAAATTATCTGTTAATTAAAAACCTTTTTTAAATACAGTTGAATGATGTTGAATGTTATGAGAGGATTGAAAATATGAAAACACATTTGAGGACTTATTATGACAATTCATAATAAGTTTTTATTCATATTGGATTTGAAGATGACCATGTGGTAACCAGCGGAGAAGCAATCAAATTTAATATATAGCTTTATTTACAAATGTTGCTTTAAAGTACGAGTTAAAAATAACCTGTATAATATGAGGTCAAGTAAGAAATACCTATTAGCGCGAGTGTTTTCTTAAAACTCGACTTGTTTGCGCTGCGTTTATTACAGGCATCTGTAAAAGGGTAAACGAATCGAAACAGATTACTTTTACTTAATCATTTTCAATCTTAAAAATACCAAACCTCTACATACGAATTTTTTTTTGGCAGCCTTTGAAATTCTAAAATGATGTCGCCTGATTATTTTCTTTATCTCCACGACGATGCCGAATTAAAATATACCCAAACATGACAAAATAGACGGCCTAATATTCAGATGCTCATGGTCGACGTAGAAGAAGCGATGCTCATTCTTGTTCCTTTCACATGAAATAGACAAGCACTCGGGTAACGGAAAAAAAGTGATGGTATGTTGACTAATTGCACATTTAGATTCACCCACAATACGGCCAACAATACTGCCCACAATACGGCTCTCAATACAGCCCATAATACGGCCAACAATACGGCCCTGAATACAGCCCACAATACGACCCACAAGACAGCCCAAAATACGGCCCACAATACGGCCAAATATACGACCCTCAATACAGCCCACAATACGGCCCTACAATACGGCCAAATATACGACCCTCAATACAGCCCACAATACGGCCCTACAATACGGCCAAATATACGACCCACAATACAGCCCACAATACGGCCAAATATACGGCCCTCAATGCAGCCCACAATACGGCCCTACAATACAGCCCACAATACGACCCACAATAATACCCACAATACAGCCCACAATATGGGGCACAATACGGCCAACAATACGGCCCTCAATACGGCACGCAATACGGCCCACAATATAGCCCACAATATGACCCACAATACAGCCTATTCTACGACCCACAATACAGCCCACAATACGGCCCACAATACGGCCCTCAATACAACCCCCAATACGACCCACAATACGACCAAAATACGGCCTGCAATACGGCCCGCAATACAGCCTCAATACGACCCACAATACGACCCACAATACAGCCCACAAAACGGCCCTCTGAAACGCTTACAATTCCGTCTATTTACTACGACCATGTCTGCATACATGTTATTTGTCTGTTTCAGGAGAGTAGATGTTTCTGACAAAGGAGGAAAATTTGCTGTTTCTCGGTTGGAATCTATCTATCTAACACTTATCGTTGGCTAGTTTTTTACCTTGAAGTGGTAAGTTTTGCTCCTTACATCAAGTGGCTTCATGCCTTGTCTGGAGCGACTGCCATAAAAAATAATCTAGTTAGGGAGAGTTTCGTAATCATGGATCACCTCTTATCAAGTTCTAAAGCTACTCGGAGAGAAGGGTTCATAGGATTTATATATTTTTAGCTGAATGATGATTAATATTATGAGAGGATTGAAAATAATGAAAACACATTTGATGACTTATAAGTACAATCTATAACAAGTTTTTTTTTTATTTATATTGGATTTGAAGTTGACCATGTGGTAACCCCGGAGAAGCAATATTATGGAAACGTGTTCCATAGATGGAAAATCCTGGAAAAATAAATTCTGTCTATGAAGTTTGGGCAGTTCATATATACAGATTAACATTGAATGTCCTTTATTTATATAGATAATAACACAGTAGGGAGTAGGGTATGCTTTTATCACATATGAATACTGGCAGTAATATATATTTTTTTAGTATAGGGTAGATAGCTAAATGCATGTGGTTAACTATCGTTCCATTTATGATGTAGTGTCTCATTTGTTGAGACGAACATGTGAGAAATGAGTAGATATTTGCAATTATCAGTATTTAGAATAAGAAGGGGTGTTATATAACGGCCGGATTGCCCAGGGAATTTACAACACTTGTGCAATCTCCGATGATCCAGCCAGACGGAATCTGTAGTTTTAGAGTGATACTCAAATATTAAAAAGATCAAATAAAATGTCTTTAAAAATAAGTGTCGACTCCTTCTTTCTGTATGGAATGTTTGGCATCAGTTGGGAACCAGTCGCTAAAAGGCTCGTAGCTCTGGTTCGTATCCCTAGTGTAATAGGGTTAAATATAAACGGGTGGCATAAACAACTCATAAACAGGACGCTAGTCTATCACCCTTCATGCACTGATCAAGGGCAATAACCAGTTGTACTCTTCGTTGTATTGTTCATATACAGCATTTAATATTCCAAAACATATTTCTAAGTGTTATTTAATTAGAGAGCAACAGATGAGATATTATGTGTGACGTCATTGCGGATCGAAAAAATAATGGTCGGTCATTATTCCAGCAGCGAGTGTCTTAATTAGACGTGTATCGGGTTCTAATCAACATTCTTAGTCTTCTAAAAGTCCAGATTGAGAGAAGGGAGACATTGGGAGTCGTTTAATGTCGACCGGTTTTACGATATGTTGGTTAGGAATGTATAACTTCAATAAATCTCTGAATCGTAAAAAGGTGTTGTTGTTTCTTTGGTAATTTTTTTACTAGATTTACGCATGCGCGTTCCTATAAAAAAACTTGGAGTTATTCAGCAACAATGCTTTAATAAATGTGAGGGCTTGTATTTACGACCAGACACATAAGAACGAAGACGACAGCGATTGAAACAAACACTTGCTGATTCATCTATACGTAAAAGCCCACTTCCTGACCTTCTGGAAACATAACTACAAGAACAAGACTAAGAAGCAAGATTTTTTCGATTTTTTTTATTAACTATAACTCCTTATTGTAGTGTACTGCATTAATTTCATAAATAATAATGTACATTTAAACGTTCATGACTACGAAAAAGAATACTCGCAGAAACATACTTACATAAATGCGAGTAATATTTTTTTAGGGGTAAATAATTGTGTCTGTACACAAACACTGGAAAAAGGTCATATTTAATATAAATTTAAAAAACTAATACAGGCTATTTGATAAACTTTATCACTAAATCCAGGTGGAAAAACGAAAATAAGACAAACACATCGCGATGGACGTAATGAAACTGTTAAAAGTCAATTTATAATAAAAAGGAACCGGTATAAATCAACTTCGCCCAGACATATTTTGGTCAGTCACTGCTCGGCATTCTTTAATGCATGAGCTACAGGGATTAAACTCGTCACACCTTACTAAGAAAGTGGTAATGATTGAGAGACTTTTCTCCGTCACCTGACTGTTATGGTATGGTGGTGATCTACCCTATTTCGTGACTATATAGACTCTTCTGGGCTTTGTGTATAGAAGAACCTGCGACGAAGGACAAGCAGTTTATCTGTAACATACTATTCTGTTCTTATGTAAATACCCACTATATAAATATACCTCCGTGCTGTTTTATTTATTATCTGCCACTCAAGGTCACACTGAAACTCATCCTCGTCGCCAATTGTGTGACTTTGAATGCTCGATAATAAATAAGACAGCATGGTTGTATATTTACAAGAGTATATTAAAGAAAGACTGCTCATCCTCTATCGTGGGCTCCTCTATACATAATGTCTGTATATCATATTACTTACAATCTGTAATTAATTGTAGATTAAGTGAAAATATTTTAATAACAATATTAAGTCTAGGTGGCAATACGGATAAAAGACAGACGGTAGTACATTTGTTAGTTATGATTTCTATTTTACTTTGTTGGGAGAGGTGCACACAATAATAACACCACGAACAATATACTTTGTTACTACAGGCAGCAAGACTCTAACCTAATTGTAGGCTTCATCCAAGGAATCATCCCAGGTTAATCTTTGACACCTCGGAAACGCATCCTACATAAACGCATCCTGCAAGCTATAAATAACCTAGCTGCAAACCCAGATATCGTTTTTGACTCGCAAATTAAACTGGCAGCGCATTTATTCGACAGGCATACACGGACAAAATCAAAAACCTTTTCAATTACCACACCAACTACGAACCTACAAACTTCGTAATTATAACACCATCTATTAACACACAATGTTCTCAATTACAACACAACCTACGAACACACAATCTTCTTCATTATCAGACCAACTACGAAACTCACAAACTTCTTGATTACCACACCACCTATTGACATGCAATGTTATTAATTACTACAACACCTATGAACCCATAATCTTCTTCGTTACCGCACCAACTACAAACTGACAAACCTAGTAATTACCACACTATCTATTAACATAAAATGTTCGTAATTACAACACCACCTACGAACCTACAATCTTCTTCATTACCACACCAACTACGAACTCACAAACTTCTTAATTACCAAACCACATATTAACACACAATGTTCTTAATTACAACACCACCTACGAACCCACAATCGTCTTCATCACAACACCACCTACGAACCTACAATCTTCTTCATTACCACACAAACTTCGAACTCAGAAACGTCTTACTTACCACACCATCTATTAACACACAATGTTCTTAATTACAACAACACCTATGAACCCACAATCTTTTTCATTATCACACGAACTACGACCCCACAAACTTGTTAATTACCACACTATATATTAACACACAATGTTCATAATTACAACACCACCTACGAACCAACAATCATCTTCATTACCACACCAACTATGAACTCACAAACTTCTTAATTATCAACCCACCTATTAACACAGAATGTTCTTAATTTCAACACCACCTATGAACCCACAATCGTCTTCATTACTACACCTAGTAACTCAGATACGTCTTAATTACCACACCATCTATTAACACACAATGTTCTGAATTACAACACCACCTACGTTCATACAAACTTCTTAATTAGAACACCACATACGACCCCACAAACTTCTTAATTACAACACCACCTACGAATCCACAATTTAATTAATTACCAAACCTATTACGAACCCACAAATTAAAAGACCATAAACATATAGCTTCTGTAAATTAAACTCCATTATATCCTATTTATTATTGGTAGACAAAGCTATCGCCCAATTACTGAGCCCCATTATTATCATTTGTATTATTTGGATTATTTTGACTACTGTTCTCATCTTAGTTGTTATTCTCACAACGTCTTGGCTGATGTAACCTCCGATCTTTTTCAAGTGTATCTTGTCGAACTCGGAAAGCTTTCTGTCGAACTCGGGTGTATGTATGGAATCTCGAACGGAACCCTTTATTTAATTCACGGGGGTCGCTTGCTATCGTTCTATCAGCCATGACCGAGTATAAGTAATAAGTAATAAGTAATTAGTAATTGTATTCTCAGTTTCGCCCGCACTGAGAGTTGAAAGTAATAATCAGTTTGAAGTGCAGTTTCTTGGGGGTTACAGGTTCAATTCACGGTTCGGGTAATATTGTAAAATATAAACGGCAAGTTAAATGTGTAAAAGAATTAGATGATGCGATTCAAATTGTCATGATATTCACTTGGTTTCACTTACAGTCTGCATATTGATTCCAATTATCGTTTATCCGCGATACAATTAAAAACTAATACTTATAGAAAGACAAATCATTACTTTTCTCTATTAAAATGTCATGTCATCCAGCTGATTCTTTGTGTATGACTCATCCGTGTCGGGTGGATCCACGCCGAGACTCGACATCCAAACCGCCGATAACATTGAAATGCGATCATATATAATCTCGAGACAGGTTCGTGCTATTCTTCTTTCAGTGTTCATATTGTAGTTAAGTTTTTGTCTATCTGCACATTGTGCTTGTGTTTGTGTCTTAGACTGTAAGTTTTGTACCAATGGAGTTGCCGTTGATTTTGCATGGATTCCACGTGGGTCATATTTAGAAAACAAGTGAGATTGAACAGTACTTCTTAAACTATATATATATATATATATATATATATATATATATATATATATATATATATATATATATATATATATATATATAGTCTTGGAAGTTTATCAACCATTAAAACTATATTTAAAAAAAAAAATTTTAATTTAAAAGAAAACAAACTTAAGTCCCAAGTCGTTCAGTGGGAAATCACTCATGTAAGTAAATTTAACTTTTTCAGTTCTTTTATTAGTTTGCTTCTAACATTATTTAAAGGATCATCAGTTGTTTACCATGAAAAACTGTTTCGGGAATTATATATATATATATATATATATATATATATATATATATATATATATATATATATATATATATATGAAAATAGTCTTGAAACAGCTGTAAAAAAAACTGTGCAAAAGCAGTGTATTTTGATTGTGATTTTAAAATAATAGAAATTGGTAAAAATACATATATATTTACATTCAGTTCTAGCAAGCTGTCTGTGCTTGCAAGTTGACGATATATAATTTTAGTCAACTAAGAAGAGTTTTCGAATTGATTTAAAATTGTATATATATATATATACACTTTAAAATGCAGCAACATTTTTGTAAGTGACGGATAAATTTTATTAGACAGACGAACAGCACAGGTAAAGATTTTTTTTGTGTGTGTCTTAAATAACTAATATAAGTTAGCAAAACATTTATATGGAACAAAACGTAGATTTAGTATAAGGAACGTTTATATTTTTGTCTTTTAAGGGAAGTGGGGTCTAATCAACTCTGCTGGGAAGCCATGAAATTAAATACTGTCTTGTTTTTACATTCCCGAAACAGTTTTTCATGGTAAACAACTGATGATCCCTTAAAATAGTGTTAGAAACTAACTAATATAATAACTGTAAAAGATAAATTGACTTACATGAGTGATTTTCCACTGGAAGACTTGGGACTATAAGTTTAAAAAAAAAAAAAATTTTTTAATTTTTTTTTTATAGTTTTAATGGTTGAGAAACTTCCGAGACTATATATATATATATATATATATATATATATATATATATATATATATATATATATATATATATACGGCCATTAGCTTTAAGGCAATGCTCATTAGGTAAAACTGATTCGAGCTCCGGTCATTTGCAATGTTTACATTTCGTTTCATTGAGATATTCCTTACATTCAGTCAGTGTCGCATGATGGTTAGCATCGCCGACTGTCAGCTCGACGGTTGCGTTTCGATCCCGGCTTGAGGCACTAACTGGTCTAGCCGCACTGATGAGCTGTGAAACAGCGAAACAGTCTGTACGTGGATGACTACAAAAAGCTCCCTCCGGGTGGAGCTTATTTTGTAAGGGTATCGTCAACGGTCATTAGCTTTAAGGCAATGCTCATTAGGTAAAACTGATTCGAGCTCCGGTCATTTGCAATGTTTACATTTCGTTTCATTGAGATATTCCTTACATTCAGTCAGTGTCGCATGATGGCGTATGGGTTCGCATCGTCGACTGTCAGCTCGACGGTTGCGTTTCGATCCCGGCTGTGAAACAGCGAAACAGTCTGTATGTAGATGACTATATATAATATATATATATATATATTATTATTATTTTATGTATCTACATTAAATGTTATAAAGAGATATAATTGTTTATGTATCAATTTTCAGTATTTACTTCAACAGTGCTCAATACGTAGTAGAGCTTGAATGCATTTTAGCCTGACGATTCCGTTCGGGGATGAAACGCGGAAGCCTCTGTGTAGCTTAATTACGATTAATATATTTTCATAACTTACTATATATATATATATATATATATATATATAAAAAGTAATCCAACAAAAGATATAAGCGTCAACTAATATCTTATAATTAAGGACTAAAGCTAAGGACTTAAGAATACTTTGCTTGAACTTTGAATTCTAATAAAATTTGATTGACACCTTATTTTATTACCTCATTTTATATTATAATATATATATATATATATATATATATATATGCATAGATATCTGGCATTCATAATATATGTGTATATAATACTTAAATAAATTACGTTTATAATAGACCATTAACAATGTTTCAAGCTTCATACAATCATAAGACGGACTTTGATACGAGTCTATTTTTTTGTGTATGATGAATATACACAAATGGCAAGCAAACTATGCAGAAACCGTTGTGCTTCGCTCTATAAAGCTAACCATTACCATTCTGCAATCCTCTTTTATAATCAAATAAAGTTAGATTCAAACGTTTATATTGAGTTAGCATAATCATTATTTCCGTAACCCATTTATAACCAAGATGTATATAACTCTTAATGGAAATCAGTAAAAATGTCCATCCGTTTTCCTTTTTTTTAGCGATCAATATTTCTGTATGTATATTCATGTGGCTCGCAGTTCATGCTATTCCGTCTAATTTTTCAAATCGTTACATGAGCAAACACATTAAAGCGGTCGACAAAATAATCGTTCATTGTGTCTTGTTGTTTTCAATTAGCCGACAACGAAACTCTAAACAAAATCATTACTGGAAGTGGCATTCCTAGATGGCGCGCCTTATCATTTGTACACGTCTGCAAATGTGAAATAATTGTCAGAACAACAGTTGGTGCTTTGACCAAATTCCAGCGCCAGACAACAAAAGAGAGAAGGACAGTAATTATCGATGTCCATTTCATAGACGCTGCATATCGCCAAACGTTAGACGTTTCGGTCTGCGTTGGTTGAGAGTTCGAAATAAAGGAATACACGTGGAAGAAACGAAACAGATCAATAATTTCTTTTCTGATTCGGAATTTTTGTTAGATAAGAATGGATAGTTTGAATTAGTTCTATTATTCGGACAAACCGGGATCATTTAACAGCGCAACAGCTAAATGTGCTAAGTGATAATCAGTTCTTAGTGACAGTTTTCTGGGGATTAAAGTTTCAATCGGCAGTGCGGCCGATACTAAAAATACAATCAAGAATAACTATTTTTTTAAATTGAATACGTCCCCAAACAATTCACATTACGACAGAAGCATTACGGATACTGTGAATTAGGAGCCATATTAATAGGGGTGTTCTTAGTAGGGGGCGTGTTCATATTACATTTAAATTTCTGCATGTTGGTACAGTCAGCGAAACAGGCAGCAGTGGGGAAATTCAAAATGCTAGAAGTCCGAGGAAAAAAAAACTATTAGAGTAGAAATCCTTCCGGAAGCTGAGGACCTCTACAAGGAAGGGGTGAGATTCTGCTGATTTTCTGGTTGGTCGGGGGTACTTACGTGGACGAACCACCAGTGAAGTAAGTTCGTTGGAGCACATTTCTGTTGAAATACTTGTACATTAAGAACAAGGGGCAACATTGCGGCGATGGGACAGGAGCAGTTAGGGTGGGACTTATTAGATAAGAGTTTCTTTTTTTTACCCTGTGTTAGATGGTGAGACTTGCAGTTGTTGCACCAGCCCAGATGTGACAACAATACTCAATGTATGGGTGACTGATGGTTTTGTATAGCTATAAGATACTGACAGGTGTAATAAGTTTTCTAGCACGGTAGAGGGATCTCATCTTCTTTGCCTTACCAATTCATGTTATCAGTTAATGTAAGGTCGAAGAGTTTTTATCTTGGGCGCTCGGGTAGGGTTCGATTAGCTATGGAAATCGGAGTTTAAAAGAGGTTTCCCATAATTGTTAAAAGAAAATGAGCATTTGTTTAGTAGCATTCAATGTAATTATCCATTTACGGCCCAATTTCACTATTTTAATAGAGATTAAGCCGCTGCCCTGGATATCAGATGGGTCGTTCATGCTAATCAGGAATAACGATCGACCGCTGGGGCAGATTTAGACGTCCGGCCATTGAGGAAAACGATAGATCTTTTTTAGCTCTGAAGGATTTGATTATATTTAATATTCGTTCAGTAATACCGTACGAATGAATTTGTTTGAGAAAACTTTTATTCCCGACCTTGCAAAAACTTTGGATATATCAAGCGCTACCGCCGTAGCTTCACCTGCCTTGTCCAGTGAATGCTATATGTGTTCAGAGATGACCGTTAGGATATCCGCAGTAGAAGAGGCTTTGCTCAATCTATACTTTCGGTCAGAAAACGTTTAGCATTAATGAGGTTGTAAATTATTGCTAGATTATTTAATGATGCCAAGATTTTAGCAAAACGCGGGGGAAGATTGCGGGGGCGATTATTTTATGTTAGTCCTTTCCCCAGAATCGTTTAACACTGGTACCACAGAAGCAATTTACCAGCTATCAGGGAAGCAAGATTCGGCAAGGCATTGATTCTAGAGTTTGGGGAGGAAAAGGGCCAGCTCAGCAGAGCATTTTCTTATTACTATACCAGGGATAAGATCAGGCCCACATCTGTTATGATATACAACCGGATATGAGAAGAGATGATCAAATCAGAGTCCAAAGTGGAGTTTAAGGCGGTCCGTTGGGTAAATAATTCAGCCTTATCAGTTGCCGTGCAACCGACATAATGGTGCTTAGATAGCAGGGGGGATTTTTGGTCGCTAATTATTCATCACACAATTATAGATTTTTCTAGAAATGACGAATTCTTTATTTCTACGACTCTATGCGTTTCCTGGTCATCTCGTTATACGTACTGTTAGCTGCAACTATTACACTTTTAAAATTAGTTCCTGATGCTATAGATGTTTGTCTATTTGTAGTTGACCTATGGTGATTGAACTGACTGAATGCTTACTAGTTATGTACCGGCACAGGTCGAGGTGCACCATTGTGCAGAGTTAGGCTTGCTAAAGAATTACCCTGTGGGCACATGCCTACTTTGACCTGTTCAGTTACCTCGTTTGCGCAGTTTAGCAGGGAGAGAAAAAGGTGTATCCCATAAGGCGTCTCTTGTGTGATTTTTGATGAATTCCAGATCAGCCCGTTTGTAGTATCTCGTTGCTTTGAGTAACGGCTTTCCGGCGTGTACTCGAAAGTTTAGTGTGATATCAACCATTTTCACAAGGTGGCCAGCGTTCCTGAGTGAGCTATGGGCATCCGTCACACAAGCTTCGGACAGTGTATTCAAAGAATAGGTAGAGAAGATTAGCCCAGACTAATCATCTGAAACTAAGTGACAAGAAATAACGGGAAAAATATTAATAAAAGCTTCAGTTAGGAGTTCCTTATAAGGTTCAGAGTTTGACATATAGATTTCCAAGTTTGAAAAGATTAACGTGAAAGCATCGGCCGAAACGTTGTGAAAATAACACTTAAGATGAGAATAGTAGTTCGAATGATTCAAATAATACAAATTATTAAACCATCATCTGACACAACTCGAGACAACTATTACTTGTCGCATTGTCACGTCAGCAGATTTGTTTAAATTTTACCCCGCAGCCCCTGGTGGGAACTATAATGAATTACTGAGTATCCACTGTATATAATGACATTAGAAAACCAATTAATTTTGAATAATATCTCGTATAAGAAACGTTAGGAAAGTCTGATTTCAGACCTTGACCTATAATAAAACACTAACACTTTAATATGCGCTCTCAGTTTGGTTATAACATTGTGGTTAATAGTGTAGTTCAAGCTCTCAACTCTTTTTGTCTGAGACTCGCGTAGTTGATGAAGCATTGATCGTCAGCGTGTCTAGAGTTGACGGCCTCCCCGAACAATTTTCACATTTAGCCCGCTCTTCTTATCGCTGACTCACACCGCACCAGATCAATGATTGTTTTTATATGTCGTTAAAAAAGAATATGTGCGGTCAATGGCAATCTCGAATCAAAGCCGAGTTTCAATGTGTAATGTACAAAGACGTATAAATACACGGATTAGTGTATTAATGTACGGATTGCTAACTGGGGCAATGCATCATTTCTGTAAAGGCTTTCATCTATGAGAATGAAGTCACCTACTTTCGTTACTAGTCTGGACATCTCCTCTCTGGATCAATTGGTGGAATTGGTGCAACCCATTGCAGAATTGTGCAAGCTGCGCTAAATATGATTCAGCATGGCCATCGCTGCATTCACCATCTACCGTCAAACGACTGTCGTTTTCATGGCGATTAACTGTGAATTTTACAAGCAATGGTCATAGTTATAACACGAGTTGACAGTTATTGTTTTTGAATCGTTATTTCTACTCCTTGTCAGTCTGCTTTATTTTGTGCAGTACATATATTATTTAATGGATTTTTTGTACTAAAAAAAAACGCTTACCTCCCTACCTAACTGGCACTCTTCTGTTCAGAAAGAAAATCGAAAGATCTATGCGCGAGTTAGTGTAGAGTTGTCAGGTCGAACATGGATTTCAGATAATTTAATACAATGAAAATTAGAGTTAAAAACAAAAGCTTAGTCGGAATTCAATTGAGACCAGAAAGTTTTCCTATATACAAGTTTGGCTCACGAGTGATATGTGACTTATTGGGCTACACGGCTTTTTAACTGAAGCTGTCGTCACTAGTCAAAGAACACTCTTACGGTTGAATTCTTGACCCAAACAAAATTTACTTATATACATTTTATAGTGCGTGACGTCTATTGCTATATGGCTTTTGCTTGTGAGTGGAAAAAAATGAGTAAAGAATAGGTAAAGAAGTACAGAAAGATAGGGTTAGGGTTAGGGTTAGGGTTAGGGTTAGGGTTAGGCCAGTAAATATAACAAAAATGCTGAACGACGTTAGATTATTCAGACCGATAGCAATTTTTATTCTGGAAAGAAATCGGTAGAAAACTATAGTTAAATATGTCAGCAACCTCGAAGCGGGGGTTGTTATTAATGAAGAAAGGGAATTAAAACTTCTCCCAAACTTACAATACCACTTTAAGAGAGATGGTGGTAACGAATAGACTCGCTGATACAACACAGGTAACTTGTTAATTAAAAAAAGGAAACGTTTTGAGTAGTGGAAAGACGGGAATTTATGGCCAGGCAATCTTCTTATGGTAAACTTCTAAGTTTGACTTTCATACCTTAAACCCCCCTATTTTATGATTAATAAGTTTCTCTAGAAAAAAATGTTTTTCTTCTGTCAAGAACTTTTAACATAATTACACATGTCTTTATATACATTGTTTTGAATAAACATTTTGATTTATTTTTTAAAAACCAAAGACAGTGTCTTTGAAAGTGTTTTCATGCAAAAAGCGGCGAATTATTATCTTCAGTTTACAAATAGTCATGAATTACTTAAAGAGTTCATCATGGAACTATTTTTATGATGGAAAATTACCGCGTGTTTTTTTTTCTTTAGATTGCAGCTGAATTTGAAATCGTCTAAAAAAGAAATACGATCCTTTGTTCTACATATGATCGGCGTCGGAGATTGACTACCATTTCCCGCTATTTTTAAACTAGCAAGGGTTTATGTTGTTTCTTTATTATTTTATGGAAATCGCTCCAGACAAAGCATAAAGCCACTTGATGTAAGGAGCTAACAAGAACCAAACTGATTATCGTAAAGACAGGAGATCCCTATTGGCCTTATTCTTGAAAAAAAAAACAAGGCTATAGGTAGGATGAAAACAATCAGCACGAATAAATGTTCATAAGCCTGCGGTTCTTGTAAATAAGCTACTCAAATAGGAAGCTGTATTACAATGAGGTATCGAAACAGTGAATTAATGGAGACCACTAGACCAACGAGTCAAACGAGCTGGAACAAAAGAAGCAGGGAATATATTAGATAATTCTGAAGAACACATGACATAATAGTATTTTTAGAAAAGACTGACACTAGCACCATATAGTCTACCATACTAGATCCCGCACACTTAAAGGGTGAAATTGATTTATATCTTAATCAAGAGTTATGAGAATTTGAAATTTCAGCCTCTCGTAATTCGAAATTCTGTTGTTCTCAGATGGTCGCCATTCAAAGTACTGACCGGTCTAAGTGTGGCTTAAGTTCGGTTATTCGAAGAAAATCTCTATTTTACTAAGACGTTTATTAAAGCCAATATTTTACGACTCAACTCCAAAGACAGCCCACATTTCGTTGCTGACATTTTAGCAATGAAATAAAGCTTGCAAGTATCGCATCAACAAGTGAAATAATTGAATTAAGGAATGTGTTTTTTTTTTTTCATGTGTTGTGGGTGAAGGTGCGTCGAGGTAGAGAAAGACGCAGCTATAAATTGATCACCTATTCCATGCATAACTCCTTGCAGACGCTGATTGGTAAAGCGATATCTAATGTGATTACCAAGAACAGTTAGGAAGCATTTCGGTAATTCATCTTAGATGCATCGCTTTTTAAAATGTTCCGATGCGCGTTCGCCGTGCCAATTGTTAAATAGCCCGAAAAATGAGTCATATTTTATGAAAGGGTTTGTTTTATTTATTTATTTTCGTATCTTGTGCGTTTTACGCATGCGCGTAAACCGAACTGCTCGTAACATACAATGCATTTTTTTGGTTAAAATCGGAACACACGGAGCCCTAAATAAAATTCCGATACGGCCCATATCTTTCACTCTATTTTCTTTCTCGAGCTACATTACTCTATCTCTCTCTCTCTCTCTCTCTCTCTCTCTCTCTCTCTCTCTCTCTCTCTCTCTCTCTCTCTCTCTCTCTGTCAATATTATATATATATATATATATATATATATATATATATATATAAGATATATATATATATATATATGTATATATATATATATATATTATTTCATGTATCCCGATTTAATGCTATAAGGATATATATATATATATATATATATATATATATATATATATTTAAACATGGTTCACCCCAAACAAGGCAGGCCGCCAATGTAGACGTAAGGGGCTACTGAGAAACAGGGTTTATTTTTTTGAGGGGGAGGGGTCAACCTAACCTGGGAGCTGTGCAGCGAGATGTCTGTTTACATTAGTTTCAAATTTCTGCATGTCAGTACCGTCAGGGAGCAGGGAGAAAGTTCCAGAGTCCAGCAGCACGAGGAAATAAGTTTTTGGAGTAGAAAGATCTTCGGCATCTGGGGACTTCCACAGTGAATGGATAGGATTTGGCAGATTGTCGGGTTGGTCTAGTATATAATTTTTTATGTATCAATTTTCAGTATGCACTTCAACAGTTCTCAATACGTGACTAGAGCTAGGTAGTGAGTTATGGAAATATATTTATGGCGACTAAGCTACACAGGGGCTTCTGAGTTTCATCCCCGTAGGGAATCGTCAGGCCCCAGACGATTTCTTACGGGGGTGAAACGCAGTAGCCTCTGTGTAGCTCATTTGTCATAAATATATTTCTATAACTTACTATATATATATATATATATATATATATATATATATATATATATATATATATATATATAGGGTATATAAGAATGACAAAAACAAATATATAATTCGAGACTAAACATATTTATTTGCATATATGAAACTAAGAATTTCCATTCCCTTAAGCTTGAGTTTTTCAAAAAGGATTCTTTTCTCATCAGTAAGCCAACATTTGAATTAATGAAAAGATGCTTAAAATATTTTTGTTTTAAATTTTAAAGTTATTAATCACTTTTAAGAAAGGTTGAAATTAATTGAAAATTCATTTTGAAGGATTTTATAAGTTATTTTCCTATAGAATAGTAAACACTTTTTTTCTGCAAGTTGACGAAAAGTTTGAAATTTATGTATTTTTTTTGTATAGTTTAACATTCAAAGATCCACAGCTAAGCGACAACACAAATAATCGATAAACAGTGAGTCAGGGAAGATATTCAGGTATATATATATAGATAATAGTAAATAGCAATAGTCAAAAATATGTATGCAAAATTCCAACAAGCATCTCGTTGCTTCTCATTTTGGTGAAAAAGAGTTGGAAATTAAGGCTGTCTGTATGTGGCAGCTAACATATAAACAAACGCTCAAAATTGAAGTAAATAAACACCGGGCAGTTCAAAAGTTGAGTTCAAAAGTCAGATCCAAGATTTTACAGGTAGAAAACAAAAGGAATCTAAAGTACTATAGCTTTCAGTTAAAGGGTAGTAAATCTGTCAGCATGTCCAATATCAATATTAAAACTTATTTAACTGACAGCTAAAGCATTTTAGATTCTCTTTTCTTTCTGTAAATACCGTATTCGACAGATAAATTTGTTCGGGACACTAAAAAGACAATTTCGACTTCTTTTATCATTTTCATACGAATCTATATTGTGAATAAATATTGGTCATACCTCTAGCCACGTCCGCCATTCATAGAGCATCAATGGTGGGTCATGTACCAGTTTTCTAAGATAGAAATATGCAAAAGATGTGTTAACCCCCAAACACACACACAAGTTATCTTCCATTGAGAAAAATAATATTTAGTTATATGTTCGTATTAATGAATTTTGAACTTTATGATTTCAACACAAAGTGAGTTTATTGAACTTTTATTTGATTTGGTTCATTTATCATTGTATTAATTAACATAAACATTGGATGCATTTTTCACTGTAATTTGCTGCATCGATTGTGGACGCTTTTTCCGACTGGATAACTTGTTCGGTTTTTCAGTTCTTTCAATTTTTTCGCTTTTGGACTGTTATTCAATACCTGGATCAATCTTCAATCAACCTCTTGGATATCTTTCCTGAATATGTTTTAATTTGTATGACTTGGATGGATTTTATAACTTTAACAAATAAGTATGTTTTTGGCTTGATATATTTGATGTGTTATGTACTCTTATGTATTTTTGTATATATTTTTATATATTTTCAAAGTGTAATTTTATCACCTGCAGTAACGTCACTGCGGTAATGGTCCTCTGAGGAGAAGAATTATCTTTGAAAACTCATGAGTTAAGAACGTTGAGATACTTGGCCTGAATTTTGAATTCTAATAAAATTTGATTCGCACCTTATTTTATTATTTCATTTTATATTATGCTATATATATATATATATATAGAGAGAGAGAGAGAGAGAGAGAGATATGTATATATATATATGTATATTAAACTTCAAGAAAGAAGCAAAATGTCTTCAAAAAACCATGTGTCAGATGCAGATATTTTTATTAAAATCAAAATAAAAAATCAAAACAATACTTTTTTTCATCTTTACAGTTTTTATCTAATAATTTCGCTTGATACAACAAGCCTCGTCAAAGCTTTAGACAAATAAAAGGTATTAACCTCATTTTTTTCGTAACAATCCTTCCTGGTCTTGTAGAAGTGATGTCCGATGTTGTGTGGACTTAACAGTGTAAATGTCTCTTTTAAATTTGAACTTAAATCGCGCATGGTCGCTGGTAGGTATAAATTTGGGAAAGCTCATTTTATAAGCATCTTTAAAATTTTAAACTTCAAGAAAGAGGCAAAATGCTTTCAAAAAACCATGTGTCAGATGCAGATATTTTTTATTAAAATCAAAATCAAAATAAAAACAATATTTTTTCTTGACTTTTTATCTAATAATTTCGCTTGATAATTTATATAAACATTAGACCAGCTTACGCAAATAAACCTGCGTTTCTATGCTAGCGCATATCTACAGGGCTGTAATACAAACGAAATATTTAATTGTATGAAAAAGAAATCAGATAAATTATAATAGAAATCTAGCCCATAAAAATAAATCTTGGCACAAAGTCACAGCAACTGGGGTGGGAGGGAGAAACGTTTTAATCGTGGAATGTATTATTATCACCGACGGGCATAAATCAAGTCGCTATTTTCTTCTTAGACGTTTACACATTGGAGAATCATAGTTGTCAATCACATGCACACATATGCAAAATCATATGCACACATACGCATAAACCATTCTTACATCACATACTCTGACACGCCCAGACATTACGGAAGTCTTGACACAAACATGACTAACACAACATAGATTAACATACACAAACTTTCGTCAGCTAGACGTATTTGAAACTGTATACACATACATATCGTCGTATATTACGTATGTACGTACACATTACAATTCGCAGTAGTATACACACGTATACTTACTCACTATGCTGGTAATTGTACTTCTAAATTATTACATTAAACCAATCAGGTAAATACATTTATAATCAAATTAAAATTTAAGACTAAATTAAACTTCCATACATCAAATCTCATATCGAATCGTTTATTTACTCAATTTTAATTTTATATCTTTTTTAAATGGAAATCGCTCAAGATAAGGCTTTATGTAATGAGCTAAAAAAACAACACTACTTCAGGGTTAAAAACTAGCCAAAAATAAGTGGCTTATGGACAGATTCTGACCCCAAAAAACAGCACTTTTTCCCCTTTTGTGAGAATCATCGCCCATGGCAAGTGAGGACTAAAAAACAAAACAAGGGAAGCGAGAGTCTACTGTACTGTATTGGGCTTTAATGTATAAATGTATATGCAAACCAGTTAAGTAGAAAATTTAGTCAACCAATTAATCCTATACTTATTATAATAGAAATTAAAAATATAAAAAATTATAATAAACAAAATTTCGTAAAGATTAGATGTAGCAATTAAACGCATCAAAGAGTCTTTACACAAAAAGTAACACAAAAAGTAACACAATTACACAATTACACAATTACACAATTACACAATTACACAAATTAACGTCAAAACTAAACAAACCACTACACGTGATATAACAGCATTGGAATTCTAAAGATTATAAATGTATCCTTACCAGCGGTTTCGAGGTTAAGCAGATATTATTAAATATACTATTCATTCATAGCAATTTACTATGGGTTTTGTATTTATTAGTTTAATACTTAACTATAATTTTGTTAAATTGACTTACTATATTCTACAACAACATAACAATTCACTGTGGTTTATATATTTAAATTACCTATTAATTAGCTAGCTTAATACCATAATTTTATTACGATGATGAAAAGATTTAAGTTATTATTAGGTGTATATTAAATCGGGGAGATATTAATTGTTATCTTATACAAGAAAGTAAGTTTATTAAGTTTTCATTATGAAATGTTAGGGTAAATTACCTAAGTTGTTACTATATTTATCCAGGATTAACTGTTTGAAGTGTTTACAGCTAATAACTATTTCATCCCTTTTATTAAGTAGATTATCTCTATAAGGAAACGTAGTAATAGAGAATTTCTTTATTAATACAAATAAACCCGTTGTAGTGTAGGAGTTGAAGTTTTCTTCAATATGCTCCATTTTAGTCCAGGTACCTTAATTCCTTTTTAGAGACCATATATATTTGGATAATAAGGTGTTACTTTTATTATTTAGGTAATTGAAAGATAATTTATGCTTT
Source organism: Sepiola atlantica (assembly GCA_963556195.1). NCBI lineage: Eukaryota > Metazoa > Mollusca > Cephalopoda > Sepiida > Sepiolidae > Sepiola > Sepiola atlantica. The sequence goes on from OY744529.1 coordinate 100,673,169, forward strand.
AAAACCAGTACTTGTACCACCACTGAAAATTCTTTTAGACTTGGATTACTTTCTCGGAACACGGTTCATAATTAAACTATACGCTTAGTTATATTTTTTCTTTTGGTGGGCATTCATTTTTATCTCTACAATTACATTCAGTATTATCGATATTATTTTCTCGTGTATTGTTAATTGTATTGTTATTATTACAGTTTAGAATATGTCTATCATGGCTCTTAATTATTTTTACTAAGTTATTTGTACAGCTATAGCTAAGTTTAACAGTGTTTTATTAAATATTTTATGTAGTGGATTATTCTAAGGGAAATACCGACTTGAAAGATTTTTAAAAAATATATCCAATTTTGTATTTTACTAGCATTTCAGGTCGTCCTGAATTCTACCTTGCCATTGAACATAATAAATGCCAGCACATGGAGAAATGCGGTTGGTGATTGCGAAATTCTTGCTTTACTATGAACTTCCAATCGAGCAGGTATCATTTCAGAGGTTATACATTGTCTTCTGGTAAAAAGGAATCCTTCATGATCTTCTGTTATTTTTTAACTTACGATCTCTCAGATGTCAGAATGCTTTGTACTCTAATTGGTTCATTTCACGAATTGCGCCGTTTTGGAATTCCCTCCCTGCTCTCTGTTTTCCTGACTGTACTAACATGCAAGAATTTAAATGTAATGGGAAGAAACGTTTCGCTGTACAACTCTCCACTTAGGATGCCTTTATAAATGTGGCCCCTAATTCACAATAGCCTTTCACGTCTCAGTGGCAATGTGCTTCGTTTTGGGGGGAATTTAAGTAATTTAAAAACTCTTCTTCCTACATTTCCAAATGCGAAACGAAGTTCCCCTTAGTGTTATATTCTGGGTTACTCAGCACTAAATGGTGTTCGATTCCACAAGGATCGAATGATTTCCGACAAGTTGTTCTGTTAATCGTTCTAAATCCACATTCTGTCCAAAGATCCGCAAAGCTATGGTATTAACGCAGCTAGTTAGGAAATTGTGTAAGTGGCCGGTCGGCAATACCTCTCTGTTTTGGTCAAGAACGCGTGGTCGCAATTCTAGAATTGGCGCCTTCTGTTGTGCTGTGTCCGATAAGCAGTAAGAAAGCGAGTGGCAATAAATGTGTGCATACAAAAATGACGAAAACTGTTTTGCCTTTAAAACTATATCTTATTATAACTTTAACAGTGAGTCCTTCCCTCAACTAAATAATCTTCCAGTTTCTTTTTGTTGCTATTATGTCTGTCATTATACTGAATTTTAGTGTTAACATAAGAACTCATAATAAGTTGGATATATATATATATATATATATATATATATATATATATATATATATATATATAGATATATATAAAGTGGTGTACTAAAAGCGAACTTTGCTTCTCTAATTCCTTTCCATTCTTCTTCATATATATATATATATATATATATATATATATATATATATATATATATATATATATATATATATATATACAGGGTGATTCATAAGTCACTTAGCTATTTATTTTTTGAAATTCTAAAGTTAAAAAATACGGTAATACAAAACAGAAAGTTGATTCAACAAATTCAATCATGGGTGTTTAAAATTACAGCAAATTTTCAAAATTGCCACCTTCGTTCTGCTCCATTCATTTTTGCAAGGAAGTTACGACTCTTTGTAGCCTATTTGAAATAAATATATATAGAAACAAATATATAAACGAACAAATTTAATATAAAAAATAGCAGTAATTAGGGAGTTCTTACTCCCTAATTACTGCTATAGTATGTTTGTGCTTCATATGGTAATAATTTTAAATAGCTAAGTGAAGTGACTTATGAATCACCCTGTATATATATATATATATATATATATATATATATATATATATATATATATATATATATATATATATAAATATATATGTATATATGTTTGCATGTATATATGTATATCACCCCTCCACTTTTTCGCTCACAGCCATCCACATTAATTGCATTCCCTGCCACTGACTTCTCTCAGCCCGGACCTCGGTCCTGCGGTCCCAGTAGTGGCTACTACTTCTTCTCATTAACCCATCATGTCAACCTAATATTTTCATGTACTTGCATGACATTTTTCTTAAAATTATCAGGGAAGTCTTGCAAATAAAGACGAAACATTGATGAATACATAAAAAAAAACATCTTTTGGTTTTTCCTTTTTAATTTCTCATAATATATATATACGTATATATATATATATATATATATATATATATATATATATATATATATATATATATATATATATATATTATAATGTTCTTCAAACGAACAGCAATGTGTATATTGTAGCTAAATATTGTACGACTCTAGCTCGTGATTTAACATCATGTGAACCTAGTTATTCAGAAAAACATTCCATGTTTCATCAAAAGCAAAGATTCTGTCCATTTCGAGGAAAATAGAGTAAAACAAAGTTTCTCTTTTAATTTTGAGTATGTATAAATACAATGATTGTTAGATGCATTTTAATATTTTCAGCCTGACTGTGAAATATTATGCACTGATGAAGAATCCTCATGAATATCAGTCATGTTTTGCATATCATATCAATGGGAAGAAACAATTGTATGTAAATAAAGTGTCCTTAAGCAAATATGGTATATTTCTCGCAAGAACTAAGGTCCGCATGGTGTTATATTATAATAATACAAATAATTCATTTTTTTAAGAAACTATCCAGTAATGCTCAAAAAACAATCACCTAATTTTATTATCAAGATAACCAAAACGAATGAACACTTACATAACACCACACAACATGGTAGCTATACCTGTAATAAACCTAGATGTTTAGTCAAACAGTATTTAATCACAGATTCCTCCTTTTGAGTTCCAAATAAAACCGCCACATATTATCCGTGATAATCCAATTTCTTGTACAAAATTTCAAAATAGTGGATAAATATGCGAGATACAAATATTTTTTAGATATAGATTTAACAACCACAAACTAGTTGTTAGAACAACTGTTTAAAAAACACATGAATTCTCGTATATCCTCTACAGATTTTCAAATGACGCAATCCGGCCCAACATTTTAGACAAGATTTATCTGAATTACACACAAACAACAACCATACCTTAGAACCTTGCACTCTGATGAATTACCCAGTATTCAACACAAGTATTTGCCAAAACATATACAAAGTTTACAACGTACAAATAGCGTGCAATACGAAACACTGTACTGCCTTTGCACCAGCGCATTAAATTGCACTTGAACATTCGCATATGTTTATACGAAACAATGTAATGCCTTTGCACAAACGCATTAAATTGCACTTGAACATTCGCATACGTTTATACGAAACACTGTACTGCCTTTGCACCAGCGCATTAAATTGCACTTGAACATACGCATATGCTCTTGTTACAAACACATTGCTTCATGTGGCAACACAATATAATATTCAAGTCGATATCCCTGCTTCTGTTTGAAATATAGGTAATTTACGCATCATCGAGGCATCTCCACTTTTAATTAAAAACAAACTTGAACTGGACCCCGCCTTCATAATATCACCCTAACTCTACATACTGGCGATTATCCCACATCTTATAATACCACCCACCGCTTCCCACATTCGATCTTTACACTACTTCAGAACCACTACACCTAGACTATAAATCAGGACCATTACTACTGACTACCAAACATTGAATAGTGGAATTAAAGAGACCCTTCTGTATTAAAAATCTATACATAGTCTAAACGAATGTGTATATAAAATTAAAATAAATAAAACAAAAAATAAAATGAATTATGTACACTTGAAATTTATACCTAGACATTATTTGTATGAAATTTAATAAAACAATTAACGAAAATATTAAACAGACCATCAACAGTTTTTTTAATGATGTGTTTATAAATAGTTTAGAAGAATTAAATAAATACAACGATTAGTAAATAATATAATAAAACTATAAATGAAGATCAGGACATTTTTAGTATCAATAAAATACATTTGCAAATTTTTATATATAGAAACTAATATTAGGATCATACAGTAAAATAATCATATTCATCGTAAATTGGGCTGTGCTCATCTTTCCTACTTAGTCCGACGAATACTTTTTTTAACATATTTAACCTCAAACAAAGCAGGCCGCCACTGTAGACGTAAAGGCTTACTGAGAATTAGGGTATAGGTTTTAGGTGTCATCCTAAGTTGGGAGCTGTGCAGCGAGTTGTATGTTTACATTAGTTTTAAACCTCTGCATCTCGGTACAGTCGAGAAAACAGAAAACAGTGAGGGAGTTCCAGGAGCCGGTAGCACGAGGAAAGAAGCTATTGGAGTAGAAGGCTCTCCGGCATCTGGGGACTTCCACAGTGAATGGATTGGATTTTGCTGAATGTCGAGTTTGTCTAGTGTATTTAGGGGGCACTAGAGCAGCCAGTTCACTGGAGCACAATCCATTAAAGTATTTGTAAAACAAGCACAAGGATGCAACGTTGCGGCGATGAGACAGGGGCTGGAGCTTGGTGGATAGTGAGGGGCCTATTAAGTTGGCGACTCTTTTTTTGACCTTGTCTAAGAGGGAGATACTAGTGAACGATGCACCAGCCCAGATGTGGCAACAATACTCCATACATGGGCAGATGGTGGCTTTGTAGAGATACAGGATAATGTTAGGTATGAGGAGTTTTCTAGTACGGTAGAGGGAGCCCACCTTCTTTGCTGCAGCCTTGGCAATGTCTTCAATGCATTTGTTCTAATTCATGTTTCCTGTGAAGGTTAGACCGAGGAGTTTGAATGTTGAACTCTCGGGTAGGGTGTTACCTCCCTTAATACATTAATTTAAAAAGTTACGATTTTTGAAAAGTAAATAAATAAGTAGAAATGGTTTGGTTTGGTAGTTTTGTTTTACGGCATATCAACCCTTTTTGGGTTATTTAATGCCGAATCTGGTCATTATAGTAAAAGTTTTTATGCTTCAAGTTCTTTATATCTTCAAATGTTTAATCATCGTTTTTGGTTTGGTAGTTTTGTTTTACGGCATATCAACCCTTGTTGGGTTATTTAATGCCGAATCTGGTCATTATAGTAAAAGATTTATGCTTCAAGTTCTAAAAATAAAATAAAAAAGGGGAGGGAGAAAGGGAGAGGGGCTGTTGTTTTTGTTTTTGATTTTGTAGAACATAATTAAGTTTTACCAAAAAAAAAAAAAAAAAAAAAAAACGTCAATGTAGGTGAATTTCGTCTCAGGGAGCCACAGGGCAGCCTGATCTGGTATCACCAGGAAGTAGAAATGAAATGTACATGACTATCAAGTAATATATTAGAAAAAATATATAAAAATTAATACTGACGTCGCAAGGCATAAATTACTAAACATAAATCAATTAATAAATAAAACATAAAAACATGACAGTTTTTGCAGATCAGAATATTTGTTGCGATTATGTCGAAACAAATATTTCGATCTGCAAAAACTGTAAGGTTTCCAATAAAACAGCAACCCTTGGGCGTTTCTCTTTTAGTAATGAAAAGAACGTGTGTGTATACGTATGACTGTCCTTGTACATGCGTGATTATATAATACTGTGTGTATGTGTATAACTATGATTGTGTGTATGTATGTTCGGATATCTGTGCAATTTTCTAAGATTCTACTGTGTATAAGTATGTGTGTATGTTTGCGTGTTACTG